>OY288248.1:18456167-19056167 GCA_958450325.1 Agrostemma githago
ATAATAATAATAATAATAATAATAATAATAATAATAATAATAATAATAATAATAATAATAATAATAATAATAATAATAATAATAATAATAATAATAATAATAATAATAATAATAATAATAATAATAATAATAATAATAATAATAATAATAATAATAATAATAATAATAATAATAATAATAATAATAATAATAATAATAATAATAATAATAATAATAATAATAATAATAATAATAATAATAATAATAATAATAATAATAATAATAATAATAATAATAATAATAATAATAATAATAATAATAATAATAATAATAATAATAATAATAATAATAATAATAATAATAATAATAATAATAATAATAATAATAATAATAATAATAATAATAATAATAATAATAATAATAATAATAATAATAATAATAATAATAATAATAATAATAATAATAATAATAATAATAATAATAATAATAATAATAATAATAATAATAATAATAATAATAATAATAATAATAATAATAATAATAATAATAATAATAATAATAATAATAATAATAATAATAATAATAATAATAATAATAATAATAATAATAATAATAATAATAATAATAATAATAATAATAATAATAATAATAATAATAATTGGAAATCTCAGTGGGTTAACTGTTTAATTGGATGGGTATAACACAAAAACCTAGAAGCCTCAACTATGAAATGAGAAGACTGGTTAAGCTTAACAGGAAGAAGAATTGGAAATCTCAGTGGGTTAACTGTAGCATTATAGCGGCTATCTATTTGATTTGGGAAGAAAGAAACAAGCGCATTTTTTGTGGAAGCATTCGGACTGCTGACCGTCTGACTTACTCTATCAAGCTTCTTGTAACCATACGTCTTTTGTATAAGAATCCTATCGACAACGAGGATTTAATTAATTGTATTAATTCTTAGGCTCTAGTGGTGATCCTTTTAATAATAATAATAATAATAATAATAATAATAATAATAATAATAATAATAATAATAATAATAATAATAATAATAATAATAATAATAATAATAATAATAATAATAATAATAATAATAATAATAATAATAATAATAATAATAATAATAATAATAATAATAATAATAATAATAATAATAATAATAATAATAATAATAATAATAATAATAATAATAATAATAATAATAATAATAATAATAATAATAATAATAATAATAATAATAATAATAATAATAATAATAATAATAATAATAATAATAATAATAATAATAATAATAATAATAATAATAATAATAATAATAATAATAATAATAATAATAATAATAATAATAATAATAATAATAATAATAATAATAATAGTAATAATAATAATAATAATAATAATAATAATAATAATAGTAATAATAATAATAATAATAATAATAATAATAATAATAATAATAATAATAATAATAATAATAATAATAGTGTGTATATATATAATCAAAAAAGAGAAAGGAGAAAGGATGTCGGGATTTGAATTACACCCTCAACCTACATGCTTAATTGGCCTCGGAAACGGACTCGTAATAGCGACGGGAGCGCGGGAGTGTCGAGATATGTAGAGTGAGTTATTGTGTGTGTCTTTGACGAGTTTTGATCTCGAGAATTTGAATGTGTATGTGTGTATGTAGATGATGGATGATTGAATGTTTGAAGATGTGTTTGATGGTTGATGTATGTAAAGTTGTAGTGTGATTAGGGTAAAAAGTTGTGTGAAGGTGGTAAAAAGGTAGAAAAAGTGTTGGAAAAAAAGTTGGGGTGATGGGGTATTTATAGGAGAACCCCACAACCTAGGGTCACTCGATCGAGCGGCGCGGGTGCACTCAACCGAGTGCCTGGTCTGGGTCTGGATCGGCCGGTTTATGGCCTTACTCGACCGAGTGGATGTGAGTCACTCGATCGAGTGGGTGTGAATGGAGGGAGTGTAAATAGGGCATGATTTGTTGCCTTTTTTGAATGAGATTTGTTTGTTCGACAAGCTTCTAGAAGCGAACTTGGCTGTTTTTTGTGTCGGATTCGTCTTTGACCGGGTTTTGACTCGGTCGCTAAAAGACGGTTTTATTTCCGGTGACGGTTTTGACCCAAATTTGTCTCATTTTATTGGAAACGACCCACTGGGCCTGGATTTGAGGTCGGTTTTGAGAGATTTGCACTCCGCTAAATGCCCACGTCGAATACTATTGATTCCGAGTCCGTATTCGAGCGTATTAAGTCACGTTAGCGTCCGATCATCATCGGGTGTTTTGTCGGGAACTGCTATAGACACTAGCAGGCAAAATGCGGGTGTCTACATTATTATTACTACTACTACTACTACTACTACTATTATTATTATTAATATTAATATTGAATTATTATTTTAGGACCTGAAAATATTGAAGCTGGGCTAAAAATATTAGGGCTGAGCTGAGCTGAGCTGAGCTTATAGGAGCTGGGCTGAGCTGATAAGAGCTGGGCTGAGCTGATAGAAGCTGAGTTGGTCTGAAACAGACTGAAAATAAGCTGAAAAGAACAGGGCTTAATAAGTCGTCACAGCTCTTATGACCAAAGGAAAAGAAAGTGTGAAGACCGGAGGGAGTATAATAGATTGTGCAAATTAAAAGACTCGAAAATAGAAAGAGGATTAGCTCTTGCCATTTTATGGCCTTGTTCTCTATAGTGTTCACACATTAGACATAAAGATCACGATTTCATAAACGTTTTTCTATTGAAAGAAAAAAAATGACGAAGACAAATACCTATATCGACAATGTCTAAAGGGCTTTTGATGGTTTTGTGAATGAGTTCGTCTTTGGTGATCACGAATCGTCTGATGAACTGAAACAATAACTGAATCATGTCACAGAGTTTATGAACAGCGGCAAATAGCCAATTAACTGATGTCGCTTATTTGCTTGCATCACAATCAGGTTTTTCTCTTTGACTGATTCACGCTCATTCTCCTTCAACTGAAATAAACACTCTCAGTCCAAATCTGATGTGAAGCGTAAAGAAACTTCTACCTTTTATATGAATATTTGCCGAAACCATGAGAAAACATGGGAAATCAACTTACAGAGTTCTAAAGGTTTTCTGGAAGAAGTCCTTGCATAGGCTTAGAATCCGCGGAACAATACTTAGAATATACGGATATACCGTTGTAGACACCCGCATTTTGCCTGCTAGTGTCTATAGCAGTTCCCGACAAACACCCGATGATGATCGGACGCAAACGTGACTTGGTATACTCGGATTTGGGCCCGAAATCAATAATATCTGACATGGACTTTTAGCGGAGTAATAATCTCACAAAACCAACCTCAAATTCAGGCCCAGTGGGTCGTTCCGAGCAAAATAAGACTAATTTGGGCCAAAACCGACACCAAAAATAAAACCCGTCTTTTGGCGACCGGGCGAAAACCCGGTCAAAGATGAACCCGTCACAAAAATCAGCCTAAGGGGGACCTTCTAGAAGCTGGCGCCCAAATCCATTTCAAAAAGAGCAACCAAATCAAGCAAGGTCAACTCCTTCCTATTTTGGCTCGATTCACCTGATCCACTCGATCGAGTGGATTGACCCACTCGGTCGAGTGGAGTTTCATTTTCCGGATCAGGCCCATTTTCTAGGGCACTCGACCGAGTGCACTAGGGCCACTCGATCGAGTGAGCCTAGGTCGTGGGGTAAACTCTATAAATACCCCACGACCCCCACACATTTGACAAGTTTTTCCTAAGGTTTTAACCTACATTTACCCTACATTTTCAGCCATACTCTCTACACTACAAGTCTTAGTAACCCTAAGTACTACACACAAAAAACCGAGTTCCTTGTCCCCCGAAAAACCGACAAACACACACACATATACACATACACACCGTAACTTGCATACATCCTCGATACTCCGACGTCCCGTCATTATTCGCGAGTCCATTTCCGAGGTCCCTACTAAGCATGTATGTTGAGGGTGTCCTAAACCCCATTTCGATCCTTGTTACTCTTTTATTTACGCTTTTCTATCGTTTATATTATATCTATACTAGTATTATAATTCTAACTTCTAACATAATACTAACATTTTAATTTTTTGTATACTAATTTTGTACATTCTCGTTACTAACATTATTATACCGCGTATATATAAACTAGTATCAAAATCCGGTTCTAAATTCGTTTGACTACGATGTTTGCCTAAAGTCCGTCTAATCCCTTTACGAGCAACGACGGAGGTGGAGCCCTTTCGAGGAGCCCCGCCCCAATGTGCTCAAGGGCGTGACGTGACCGCAATCGGTCGTAGTTGAACGAATTTAGTTCCATTTTTATAGTTAGTGCGGAACCCGTTGACAAGAAAACCGACATCTCGTAACCCGAAAGGGTTAGTTTCGATGTCGTGACGTAGAGGGATGCATTCCGTTACTAATTCAATTTTTTTTTAATATAAACGTTTTCATAAAATCCTGACAACGGTATTATGATCGTATATATACACGATTATAGTACCGGAGGTCAAGTTAAATTCAAATCGTGCGATATTTGTATTTAATTTGACCAACCATCGATTTTAAACCCAAAAGCAAAACGAGTTGACACTCGTACAGGGGCTACTCGACCGAGTACGTAGGCTACTCGATCGAGTAGCGTCCATAAATCTGGGCAGACCCCTTTTCGAGGACACACTCGACCGAGTCAGACCATGACTCGACCGAGTGGGTTCTGTAACCCAGAAAACCGAGAGTCTAAATGCAACATTTAAGCCTCGTCTTTTTACGACTTTTTAGTCGACACGTGTAAAGCCAATCACGTGAATCCATTTTTCAAAACTCACGCTTATCACGACATTTTAACGACTTTGATCGATTTTTCGACGTGATAGGTCGGGACAAGGCATCGAGGCATAGGATCGGGCTAGCATCACGCTTAGGTCCTATGTCTCCGTCCTTCGTTTAATACACAACGCAATGTGTATTTAATCGGGGTTCATCCATTCACACGGTTCACGGTCAAGTTTGTATACGGGTCCGTACCTAACTTTTTGTTATTTATTGTCCCGTTTCCATATCGCTTATAATTTTTGTATTGGCCGGGTTGTATTTCCGCCCGTGTAACTTGTACGTTATTTATTTTTAGAGTTTCGTTTATTTACTTGCTTATCGCTTTATAAATGAACCTCGCATGCTAAATCACTTCGACCATAACTAGATGCATTAAATGACGTAATTCACATATAATTCGCATGCTTAGCCCGAAAACGCTGTTTGCATATCATTTAATCGTTTTACTAGCGCGCACACGAACACGAACGATGTCTTAGTAGAGGCCGTCATGTGCGGGCGGGGTTGGGTGTCCTTAGTGGGCTTCCCAACACGTACCCTCACCCCTTACTCAGAACCTTTGGTTTCCGGATGTCCGAAACCCTTGGCGCACGAGAGTCATTCTATATACGAAAGCCGGTTTAAACGGTATCGATATTGCAATGCAAAGGGACGAGCCCCATAAACTCTGAAATCGAAGTGGGCTTCCTTTGTGCATAGCCCATGACGACATAGAGTGGGCTCGTATGGTTCCGAATAACCACAAAATTCGGTGGCGACTCCATTTTGACTTAAATTTCGAACCCGATAACAATCTCACCACGAGATTCATTCGCCTACCCAAACCCGCGCGTGGCCGCGTCGGGGTGGACCTACGTCATGTCCACAATTTGGCGACTCCGCTGGGGATACCTGATGTACCACATGTCATCGGGGTTCCTAGGGTGAGACTCGAAAAAGAAATCGTTCGTATATTAGTGTGCGCGCATTAGTTTAATGATTCATGCATAACCCAATTTTGCCCGGGCCGGTTACTTGTGACCGACGTCCCACTATACCACGGTGCATTCCTACATGGGTGCACTAAAGACTTCGATGGCGGAACTCGCCGGGGTTTTACGACAGGTCCTAAGTCCAAATCGGCTAGGGAGTCCGTCCCGTTTCGCGAGAATGCTATCGTTGTTGGTATAGACCCTGCTTTGACCGACCGAGACTTAGTGTAAAGCATGCATAAGCGTCGTTATAATGCTTGTTTGACTACGTGCTACTTGGTTTCCGTGTCATTTTTCAAAAAACCGGCATTTCAAAAAATGCATCTTTCCAAAAACACCAAATTTTGAGGAATCCCAAAATACTGTCCGTTTCGGGACCCGTCTTTTCAAAATTCGGAATGTCGCCGAAACTTAGGATCAATGATTTGACTCAAAATATCCTTTTTCTCTAGTCGGCATGCTGCCCATTTTAATTCTCGAATTTCCAACACCATTCCGATTTTCTGAATTTTCAAAATTCTAATCTTGGTTTTCGAGATCCCGTTTTCAATTTCCGAACTTTTGAAAACTCGCTCATTTTATATTCAAAAATTCAAGCATCCAACTATCCTAGTAAACCTTCCTTATTATAGGACCTACCGTCTAGCCGTGTGTCGGGTGTTTGCATAGTATGTCGAAGGTCTATAGTGTCGAAACTCCGCCGATCCTATATCGCAAGTTTCCCCCCTTTCCCGAGTCCGCCTTATCTGTCAAGGCACGACCAACCCGCGTGGGGCATACCCCTACAAAGGAAAGTCCGTCCATACACTCGAGTCAAAAGTCTGGGAAAAGTCTCACGTGGACCTTCCTTCGAACGGGATTAGGCCCACAAAGCCAAAATCCTAAGGAAACTATACCACCCATCGAGTCATCCGTCTAGATGTCTTTCTCGAGTCTTTAGTTCTTCCTTTCTAGTGTCGCTCGGGATTTACTTTTCCTTTCTTTTTCCAAGATCTGGGTTCAGCTTCTGATTACGCGGTGTTCTTACAGACAGGCCGCCGGCAACTAGACACGCTCGAAGGATGGCTACTTTGAACAGCCTGCAAACCTCCCTGGACACCATGGTCGCGAAGCAGACCGACATCGAAGCCCAACTGACTGAAATGAGGGCTGGCCAAGTGGCCATTGTTGCTCGCCTAGCTACAGTGGAGCAAAGGGCTCCTAATGCCGAGGCTACTGAGCCTCTAGCTGAACTAGTCAGCGCAGTGCGCCGGCTAGAGGAACAAGTCCATTTGGCTGGGAGTAACAACATCCATCGGGAGAATAGTCGGGAGTACAACCCGTTGAGTGACAAGCTGCCCGCAAACCTGAACCTCACAGGTTTGCCCATGTTTGAGGGAACCGAAGACCCGTTACTACATGTGCGGGCCTTCAAGGAATTCATGGCCATCAAGGGAGTGGATTCGTCCATGTTCAAGAACCTCTTTGCTGCATCTCTTGAGAAGCACCCACGGGCCTGGTACTACAGGCTAGACCCGAAAAAATACCCTACATGGGATGATGTGGCCACCGAGTTCACTCGGAACTATGCTGACAACATCGAGATCTAAACCACAATGCGATCTCTGGAGGTTATGGCCCAAGAGCCGAAGGAAGGTTTTACTAAATACCTTCAATGCTGGAGGGCCGAGAGCGTGAAACTGGTCGATAAGCCCAATGAGAAGACTTTGGTGGAGGCTTTTGTCAAGAACCTTCTCCCTTCCTACCGGGTTCACCTCCGATACGTTGTCATACCCAATTTCACCACCCTTACTGAAATGGGTATGAGGATTGAAGACGATCTGAGACTGGAAGGCCTCACTAAGGCCGCTAGCAAAGGATACCAAGGGGCTTCTTCCTTCACCACTAAGCCCCAAGCTGCAACTCGTAGCATTTTTGACGCGGTTAATCTACTAGATGCCCCGTCCAAGAAGAACACCCCACCTCGGGTTTTCACTGATATAGGTACCACCTATACCTATGCCTTACAAAGGTTGCCCTCCAAAGGCCTAATCCAACCGATAGGCCCAACTCCTGAAGTTCCGGTCGAGCGACGCTCCAAGAACTACAACGCTCAGGCCTATTGCCAATATCACCGGGGCAATGGGCATGATACCGAAAAGTGCTGGAAGCTGAAGCACCTGATTCAGGACTCGATCGAAAGCGGTAAAATCCCGCTACCCGGAGACAGACCAAGCAACAAGGAGAACCCTTTCAGCTCCCATGCCATCTTTGACGGGGAGGTGATTGATTGCTCTCACCTTATCTCTCCATTTATCCCGCAAGTGAACGGGATCTGGTTCGACGACGAGGATGATGTCTACCTCACTAAGGGGGAAACCGTTCCCATCACCCCTGAACAGATTCGCGAGGCCAAAACTCGAGTCCTAGCCAGCAACCACCTTGGTCGTCCCTATCTAGCCACAAGCACTAGGGACATCCCCATCCCGACAACCATCACCGATTCACTCGGGATGGAAGTCGCCCCTGAAGAGCCTACCGCTGAAACGGCTATTGTGAAGCAACTGAAGAAGACCCGAGTTGACCTCACTATATGGCAACTCTTGGTTAGCTCACAAGAACATCGAGAAGCACTCACAAAGGCTCTCGATCAAGTCAAGATTGACTCTTTGGCTACCCCTGCTGAAATGGTAGCCATGATCCTACCCCACCTAAAGGGTAAGGCCAAGGAAGGAGGCCCAATGATCACTTTTTCTGAAGCCGACCTGCCACCGTTCGGGGCCACTCATAATCTGGCCCTCTACATTACAGTAATCTGCCGGGGAAAATACCTCCCGATGACCCTAGTCGATGACGGGTCAGCCGTGAACGTCCTTCCCTTAAGGACCGCCAAAGCCCTCGGGATCACCGAGGTAGATTATGTCCCGACGGCTCAAACCATCCAAACATTTGATGGGAGCCCGAAGACGGTATCTGAGGCCGTGAAGCTGACCATCATAACGGGTCCGATAGAAAAGGAGCTTGAATTCCAGGTGATCGATGTCACCTCATCCTTCAACTTGCTCCTAGGAAGGCCGTGGATCCACGCGGTCAAAGCTGTGTCTTCCACCCTCCACCGTAAGATCAAGGTGCCTTTGCTCGACAATGTTATTACTTTGGAGGCAACCCCAATGACCGTGGCTAGCTATAACGCCACGGGCCGCACGGACCTCTGGGGGTTCGACTTTGTGGGGATGATCGAGGAAGAGTATCTTTTTAGGCCTTACTTCGCCACGAGCATTGACACAATGCTCCAAAACCTAGGGTACCTTCCAGGGGCTACCTCTCGACCCGACCTTCCAGCTGGGAAGATCATCGAGGTCCTTAAGGACGAAGACTCTCACTTCGGCCTTGGCTATGCCGCCACTCCGGGCAACGTTGTCCGAGCAAGAATCGAAAAGGCCTGCAACATCATGAAGGGTATCCACTTGAGCCCTTACAGCCCACGGTTATCTGACTACTTTGTCACACCCGTGTTTGGGGCTATCCAGGTTGGACTATACCAACCCAATGCTACGCACCTCGGGACCCACTTGGCCCGGGACTGCAACTACATCCCGGATGAGGTGTTCGCCCTCATCCAGTCTGATGAAGCTGATGATGCTGAGCCCGCGCTGGGGCTGCTATTCGGGGAGGACGCCATAGCCCCGACTCCAAAAGAAGACCTGGTCAACCTGATTCTCCGCAGCAACAGGTTTGACCCGACCAAGCTGATCTCGGATGTTGGCTCCGAAATAGGGAACAGGGCCTGGAGGAAGACTGTCAAGTGGACTGAAAGTCAAGGAAAGATCTACAAGCTGGTCACCGGAGAGGGAGACATGCCTGAGTCTGAGTCCGAGTCTGAGTCTGAGTCTGAGGTCGAGTCTAGGGAAGTCGGTGCTAGAGTCACTCCTGTAACCCCTCTCCCTTCTGTCATTCCTGCTGCTGGCACTTCGGGGTCTGTCTCGAGTGCCTTACCAATTCTGCCACTAACCAATGATCAGATGGCTGCTCTCTTTGAGCTGTTTTCCAAATTTTCAATCAATAATAACAATCGTTCTGCTTACGACTTGTCTCTTTTAAATTCTGCTCTCAAAAACGTTTTATGCTATGACATTGAGAAATCCGACGAACAGGTACTCTTACCTCCGCATCTGATCGAGCAACTAGAGCAAAGGGAATCCCGGAATCTGGTAATCGAAGAGACTGAGTCCGTGAACGTGGGAACAACCTTAGAGCCTCAGATACTTAAGATAGGATTATCCTTAGATCCCGAGGAGAAACAACAATTCATAAACCTCCTCCAAGAATTCAAGGATGTCTTCGCGTGGTCCTACAAGGACATGCCGGGGATAGACCGGGAAATAGCCGAGCACCGCATACCTATCAAAGACGGGTGCAAACCGGTCAAGAAGAAGCTTCGTCGAATGAGGCCCGAGTGGTCTCTCAAAGTAAAGGAAGAAGTCGACAAACAGTTCAAAGCCGGCTTCATACAAGTGTCCGAGTATCCAGACTGGGTTGCAAACATCGTGCCGGTTCCTAAAAAGGACGGTAAGGTGCGGGTGTGCGTAGATTTTTGGGATCTTAACAAAGCGAGCCCGAAGGATGATTTTCCGTTACCACACATCGATATACTGGTGGATAACACGGCCGATCATGCCCTTCTGTCATTCATGGACGGGTATGCCGGATATAATCAAATCAAGATGGCGGAAGAGGATATGAGTAAGACTACCTTCACCACACCTTGGGGTACTTACTGCTATACCGTCATGCCATTTGGCCTCATTAATGCCGGGGCCACATACCAAAGGACCGCTACCACTTTATTACACGACATGATGCATAAAGAGGTAGAAGTTTATGTGGACGACATGATCGTCAAATCCAAAGAGCGGGACGGTCACATCACCGCCCTAAGAAAATTCTTCACCCGATTGCGCAAATACAACATGAGGCTAAACCCTCAAAAGTGCAGCTTCGGGGTAACGTCAGGAAAATTACTGGGTCATATCGTTAGCCAACGAGGTATCAAGGTCGACCCAGCTAAAATCAAAGCCATTACCGAGATGCAAGCTCCTAAAACCGAAAAAGAAATAAGGGGATTTCTCGGGAAAGTCCAGTATATTAGTCGATTCATTTCCAAACTAACCATGGTGTGCGAGCCAATTTTCAAGAAACTGAAAATAGGGGAACGGATACTATGGGATGACAAGTGCCAAGCTGCTTTCGACAAGATTAAGGAAATTCTGTCTGCTCCGCCGGTTTTGATGCCACCTCAACCCGGTTTGCCTCGGTCGTTATACCTAACAACGACCGAGACAGCCATGGGGGCTATGCTGGCTAAGACAGTCGACTCCGAAGAACGAGCCATTTATTACATCAGCAAGAAGTTTTTAGAGTATGAGTGCAAATATACCATGCTCGAAAAGACGTGTTTGGCTCTAGTCTGGGCCACTAAGAAGCTCCGACACTATATGCTCAGCTATGAGGTCCATGTACTATCAAAGATGGACCCGATCAAATACCTCTTCGAAAAGCCCATTCTCAATGGCCGGATTTCAAGATGGACTCTAATGCTGGCAGAGTTCGACCTGAAATTTGTACCGTTAAAGGCTATTAAGGGGCGAATAGTAGCTGAATTCCTCGCCGACAGCCCGGTGACCGAAGAAGGACACACCGACACCTGGTCCTTCCCAGACGAAGACATTTTCCATACTGATGCTGAAACATGGGATTTATACTTCGACGGAGAATCTAATTTTCGAGGGTTCGGAGTCGGGATCCTTCTAATTTCGCCAAGAGGGGAGCATACTCCCGTCTCCATCAAACTGGACTTTGATGTTACCAATAATGCAGCAGAGTACGAAACATGCATTTACGGGCTACAAGCCGCCGCCAACCTGGGGATCACAAATCTCCGGGTACATGGCGACTCATCCTTGGTCATTAACCAAGCACTCCAAAAATGGAAGACTCAGAATGCTAATCTTGTGGCCTACCAGGCACGAGTAAGGGATCTCGAGAAACAATTCCAAAAGGTGGAGTATATATACCTGCCTCGGGAAGAAAATCAGTTTGCAGATGCACTCTCAAAATTGGCATCTTTACTGAACATTCCCGACCACGTGACCAGTATGCCAATTTGTGTCGAAAGACAGTCCGAGCCGGCATACATCCATGACATCGAAGACATCGAGATCACTGATCCCGAACCTTGGTACCAGGCTATATTAAAATACCTGACAAATGGAGAATACCCTCCCGGGACTGAGGGTCGAGCCAAGAAAGCCTTACGGAGGCTAGCCAGCCAGTTCATCCGTACTGATGACGGGCAACTGTACAAAAAGACAGCACAGGGGGCTCTTCTTCTTTGTGTTGATAAATATAAGGCCGAGAAAGTAATGGCCGAAGTACATGATGGCGAAAACGGCCCACACATGAATGCTCACATGTTGGTCCGAAAAATCATGAGGCTCGGGTATTACTGGAACACCATGGAAGCCGACTGCCAGTCATATGTCAAACATTGTCATAACTGTCAAATCTTCGGCAATGTGCAACATATGCCGTCATCCCTGCTTTATACCATGACGTCGCCTTGGCCGTTCTCGACATGGGGTATCGACATAATCGGGAAGGTAAATCCCTCCGGTACTGGCGGACACTGCTACATTTTAGTAGCTATCGACTATTTCACCAAATGGGTCGAAGCTGGATCATATCGCATCCTCAATGCTAAACATGTCGCCAAATTTATCCAAAACAAGATAATATGTCGGTATGGAATCCCGCATGAATTCATCAGTGATCACGGGACTCATTTCCAAGCTGAGATCGCAGCCCTACTGGCTAAATATAAAATTCAAAAGCACACGTCCTCGCCCTACCGTCCCCAAACGAATGGAGCGGTAGAGGCGGCTAATAAAACGATTGTCACCATACTCAAAAAGATGGCTGATAATTACCGGGATTGGCCCGACAAAATACCTTTTGCCCTATGAGGATACCGGACGTCAATTCGCACCGCAACCGGAGCAACACCATATTACCTGACTTATGGGATGGAGGCGGTCCAACCAGTTGAATTAGAGGTACCGTCCCTCAGAATCCTGTTAGAAAGTCAAGTACCCGAAGCCGACTGGGTTCGAGCACGGTACGATTCGTTGGTTCTACTAGACGAACGACGGTCCCGCGCTCTCAACAACATCCAAATCTACCAGAAACGGATCCAACGGGCCTTCAACAAGCGGGTAAGGCCCAGAAACATCAAAGAAGGGGATTTAGTCCTTAAGTCAGTTCGAGCCTTACTACCAGTTGACCCAAGGGGAAAATTCAAACCCAACTGGGCTGGGCCATATCTGGTAAAGAAGATCCTATCAGGGGGAGCAGTAATGCTGATGGACCTGGACGGGAATGAGTTCGTCAACCCAACCAACCTGGACCAGTTGAAGCGTTACTACCCTTAGCCATTTCTCAATGTCATTAGCAAAATTTATCAAAATCCTTTTTTTATAAAAAGCAAGTCAATAAGCTAGAATTATTTATTCTACTGTCACGAAACATCTTGAACCACTAGTCTTGGTGTAATTCGAGATTGCAAATTTACTGAGCCTGAACTACGTTTGGTTTGATTCTGCTAATTGCGGATACGTAGGCAGCCCCTCAAAAGGGCACAACCAGTGCAATCAAGAAAAGACAGGAACGGTTTAATAATAAACTTCTTTTATTAATTATCACAAAAAAAAAGCACACGACAAAATAATAATAATAATACTTAAATAATAAAAAAAGCTAAGGACTCGGTATTTAAGGCATCTTGCCCTTCCCCTTGTCCT
The DNA here is from genome assembly GCA_958450325.1 of Agrostemma githago. NCBI lineage: Eukaryota > Viridiplantae > Streptophyta > Magnoliopsida > Caryophyllales > Caryophyllaceae > Agrostemma > Agrostemma githago. The sequence goes on from OY288248.1 coordinate 18,469,824, forward strand.
TGGCCTCCTTGGCCGTCCACTGACGACGAGGCGGAGGAGAACGTTCCCGAATCACCACAGGAACCTCCTTAGCCCGGAGTCGTTTCTTGGAGCTCGAGTCCTCATCCACCTCGATAGGCCTGAGTCGGGCCTTCACGGGCTCTGGGAGCCGGTCGCGCGGACCTAGTCGGTCCCGGGCCGCTAGCCTTGGCCCAAGTCGCCATTCCAAATCAGTCTGGGGGCTTAGCCGCCCCCGCGTGCCGCTAGCACCGGCATCTTTAGCTCGAGTCTTAGTATGTGACTTAAGACCCGATTCTAATCGGACTAAGGTAGCAGGGATCTCTCCCTCATCGAAGAACCCCCTATTATCTTTTGTCGTCTCCTGACGGACCAGTTCGAAGGCCTCATCGACCTTCAGAGCTTTACGAGCTTCCTCGGACTCCTCGGAAGTCCATTTCTCATAAGCCCGAGAAACCCAAGCGGATTGGCAAGGGTTGGGAATAGTCCATGTAGGACGAGTGAACCATCTCTGCAACCAGGTGTCGCACATAGCGTCTGTCAGTTGGAGCGAGACGCTAATAATGGCTTCAGTCTCAGGAATGCGCTGAGACGAACTGAACTGCCTCAGAATGCGGTCCGGGTAAATGTGAACTGTCCAGTCAAGGGACAGGATCACAAGGTAACGAGCTTGTTCCCTCTTGGCCAGTCCCGTCAGCTTAGAAATGAACCACCAAGCGACAGTCCACCTGATTAATGGGCCACCATGGAACACCAACTCCTCATCCCAGTAAGCTCGATCTATATGGTGACTCGAGCTTATCCGGCGCCCTCTTGAACTGATTTGGCTGCTGCGATAGTTGGGAATGCTCGGAGGGGGCTCTATGATCGATAGACGTTCCGACAACCAAACTTGCAAAAAGTATATACAAAATTCATAAGCAGTGGAATGGTCCGCTACAGCCCACTCGATCGAGTATACCATCTGACTCGATCGAGTAAGGCTCCCTAAAGGCGAACAGTATCTCGTTAAGAGTTCTACTCGATCGAGTAAAGCTGATACGTGTCGTTACCGCACTCAAATTAATAATTTATAACCTTACTCTTATCACGCTAACGATATTAAAAATTACGTAGTATAGTACAAGTAAGGGGTCGATCCCACGGAGAGACGATTTATTCATTAACTAGTCCACTACATATTTACGATAATAATATTAACAATATTAACAAGTATATATACGGAATGGGGGGTTTAATTAATAATTGACTCGAATAATCTAAACTAATGAACTCCTACATAATAAACTATAACTAATATTCTAATATATACAAGTGAAACAAGCATAATAATTCGGCTCATATATTTCTTATACTCGGTTACCCATTCAGTTAATAAAATCGACTCGTCGTACCCGTATTATTTTATTACTAGATTAATTGTAGAGAATTTAGCCGCTAAATCTCCCTATCCTTCCTTACTTATAATCAGTGTCGAGCCGCTCGACTACCAATACTAACTAATTAATTATTACGTAAGTTTCGACGCTCCGTAAGTTAACTAGTCGCATTAAGGACAAGAAAGACATCATTAATCCTAGTCAATTAAAATTAACTAGATCAAATTATACTCCTAGATTAATCTAGTGACAATTCGCAGTCCTAAATTAATATAGTTGCTACTCGGTTGTATAATTTAACGCCGCGCCAAATAATACAACTAGCTATTTGAACAATAAATACGAGTATAAAATTGAATACTAATAAAATAATATTGGTAAAACTAATTGATTTCGTAACTGAACGATTAACGTCATATAAGATCCAAGACAAAATTAATAACTGAAATTAACAAGTATTAAGGAGTAGAGAACTTAATATCTAGAACCGAAAGACTCCTCCTTGATTTGGTTTCGACACCTCCACAAGTAGTGCTTCCGTCTTCCCTCGAGTTGAAGCCGCTTCACCCGACGGACTGCTCCGAGCTCCAGAAAACCGTTAACTTCAATTACTAATAGGGTTTGGTATTTTTTTTGTGTTTGCTTGCTTGCTTGATTCATGATGGGAGATCGGGTATTTATAGTTGCATTGGATCAAAATTTAGGAAAGATTTGAGGTATAATTTCTGGGTAGAAATATGGAAACTGATGAGAGTAAGAAATATGAGGAATATCTTGTTTCCATAATCTCCTCTCTATTGATGGTTCGTATCTTTCAACTTCCAGCCACTTCTTGTGCTTTTTTTTTTGTTCTTCATTAGATTTCCTTCCAAAACTTCTCACTGCCCTTCATATCTTTCTTTATTTGCTTTAGATTTTCCAATATTACGTCCTATAAATCTCAGTCTGACTCCCATGTTATTTGGTTATTACCTGTTAATAAAAAAGTACATGAATTAATCCTTTTGATATGAAAAGTGACAAATAAGGTAATCAAATCCCGAAATTAGTAAAAGTGGGATAAATAATATAAATAATGTAATAGATGACCATAAAATAATATAATAACGGGGTACAAAATATGAATAATTCGGGAGTTATCAAATTCCCCCACACTTAGCTGTTGTCGTCCTCGACAATGATAAAACCTTAGATACAATTAGATAGATCAACCTCGACGATTTCGGACAAACCAAAACAATATTACCGATGACAAACTAAATTATTTTAAATTAGATAAATTAGTTCACTAAGTTAGAGAAGTCAATAAAATATTTGAGTTAGATTAGGAAGCATATACACTAAATTTTTCCTCCACATAGAACTATTCAACTAATTAATTTAACAATATTTAATATTTTAGACCGCTTCTAAATATAAATTATAAATGAACTCATTATTTTTCACACTCATTTGAACTATCCAAAAAATTGTATAAAAATCGACTCAAAAAGACGAGTTTCGGCAATTTAAGGTCTTGGGAGAAGGGGATTTACTTTCCGTACATTCCTATTACCAGTTCAGTACGAGGATCGTTCTCCCGAGCACATAGGCAAACTAAACACCTCATCTCACTTTTTCCATAATTTTTTTTTCTTTTTTTTCCTCTTTTTTTCTGTATATTTTTCTATTTTTTCTTTCGATTTTTTCTTTTTCGATTTTTTTCCCTTTTTTTTTTCTTGCCCGACCAAGTGACCCATGTAACGAGTTTTCAACCAATGACTCCCGCCCTTCCGGACAAGGCATTAGGCATTCTCCCAATCCCATTAGGACTAGGTTCCCCTCGGATTTACTAACTCGAGTCACAAGAACGACTCATTCACTCTTGAGGTGTCTAATCTTCCTTAGCCCTAATTAGGAGTCACCTAGGAAAATAAATTAATTTAACAAGACCGGCTTACTTTTCGTACCTCTAGAGTCAATAAAAAAATAAGTAGTGAAGGTAATACAAATAAGTGCTATTCTTTATAATTCACTTATAACTCAAATTTAAAAGAGACTTAAAATATCATCTACTATTAAATTAATTAATCCAAGTTCGATCGGGAGGAAAAATAATTGCATATATAACTTCAAAACAATTCATAGAAATTATAAAAGTTAGTAATTTTTTTTTTTTGAAAAATTGTTAGATTATAGCTTGTCGTCGACTCTCTTATTTTAGTTAGCCTAAAACCGCCCAGGTTATAACTTTAAAGCACACTTGTTGAAAATTTTAAAATAAACTCAATTTATTAAGATTTTAATTAACTCCCCCCGCACTTAAGATCGTCATCGTCCACGATGGCAAATGAAATGTACTCGAAAAATAAAGGAGAGAAATAAGAGCACTTAGCGGATTTAGAGGCAAGGTGTCTCGAAGGAAATCCATTCGAATCATGATATGTGGTAGTCCCTCTTTATATGCTTGAGCCAATTTTGTAGCACCGACCCGGTTGTATGTTAATCGTATTAGCTCTAATCCCATAATAACAACCTCCATAGCCTCCAAAAGTGCGCAATAACAGTATTCCTGCAAAATAGAAGCACTAGACCCAAACACGTGTAACACGAAATACCCAAAAAATTCTCAGCAATGACACGTCTTATGAAGTTATTTTATCTAATACTAAATATTTTTGTGCAACCGACACTATTAACATCCCCTTACAAAGGTTGCGAAACTCAGGGAGGCACTTAAGCCGACTCGACTAAATAAATACATAAAAATAATACAATACATTTAAGCTTGGGTTGCCTCCCAAGAAGCGCCTAATTTAACGTCTTTGGCTCGACGTAGTTAAGATATTCTTAAGAGTATGACAATTCCGCAACCGCCATCTTAAACATACCTTCTAATCCAACCCTCTGCGTTGTTTCATCCAATAATATCTCAATCACGTCTAATCCCAATATTTCTATGCAATACTCCTCCAAATTATAGAAATTACAACCTAAAATGTACGGATACCGAATAATATCATAAAGATTAATTTTTAATTCCCTTCCGGCACATCTCAATACCACATCTCCCCTAGCAACATCAATAAGCGCTCTAGACTTCCTCAAGAATGGTTTTCCTAAAAGAATAGGGAAAGAAGAATTAGACTTAGTTACATAAAAGTCGCTCACAAACTCAAAATCGCCAACTCTTACTATAATATTTTCCAAAACTCCAAGCGGATGCATCATACTACCATCTCCTAACTCAAGAGTGGATGTGGTGCTTGCTAATGGACCAAATTCATAAGATTCATAAACATGTAATGGCATCGTATTAACATCGGCACCCAAATCCAATAAGCAATAATCATAATGGAAAGCACCTATACCGCAAGGAATACTAAAAGAGCACAAAGGGATATCACCAAATTCCCCCATACTTAATTTGTTGGCATTCACAAAGCCCTCAAAAAGCTCAGCATATCTCGGAACTAATTTAATTCCTCTGATCAAGGGAATCCTATTCTCATTGGCTACACTATAAGTTCGGTGGTCATTACCCTTCTCAAGTGGATTAAACTTCATATCATCTCCCTCTCTTATTCTAATAGCTAAACATCTATCCTTCGGATTAGGGATTATTTGTGCTGGAAGCTTACCTGAGATAGTGGTTTCAATATTACTCAAGGTCGTACATATTTGCCCCAATTGTGAATCTAATTGTTGAAGATGAGCATCTGTTTTCTGTTGGTACAACGCACCTTGGTTTTGAACTTGACCCACCGTATTTGCTAGTTGTTTTATCATGTCTTCTAGTGATACGGAATATGGTTGAGATGCATGGGGTCTAAAATTATTTTGGTTATAGGGTCTAGGTCCTGAACCGTATCTAAGATTATGGTGATCTTTCCATCCCTCATTATAAGTGTCCGAATACGGGTCATATTTTCTATTTTGGTTACCATTAAAACCACCCATAGCATTCACATTTTCAGACATACCAAGCTGACCAGCGTCATTAACTCGCAAATTATCAGAACTTACAGCAAAGACGGTCTTTTTCGAATGATCAGTGACAAGTTTCGAGACAAGAGTAGTCAAAGTCGCAATTTGTTGGCCATTTTCTTGAATTTGATCCCTTAAATCAGTCATATCAGCACTACTAATCCCATTTACTACACCTACATCCTTCCGAGAACTAAATTGTTGGGTATTTAAAGCCATGTTATTTAGTAGTTTCCTAGCCTCGGTCGGTGTTTTATCAGCCAACATTCCCCCACTAGCAGCATCAATGTATTGTCTATCCTTACTCAAAAGACCCTCATAAAAATAAAACAATAATAATTGCTCAGTTATTTGGTGTTGAGGACACGATGCACAAAGCCTATTAAATCTTTCCCAATATTCACATAAAGACTCATCATAGCCCTGTTTAATACCACTTATTTCCTTCCTAATAGAAGCGACTCTACTAGCGGGTTGAAATTTTTCTAAAAAAGCAATTTTTAAGGTATCCCAGCTAGTAATAGAACTCGGTGGTAAGTAAAACAACCATTGTTTAGCCGCCCCCTCTAATGAGAATGGAAAAGCCCGTAATTTAATGTCTTCAGGTTTAACCCCCTCACATTCCATAGAAGAGCATGTTAAATCAAAAGCAACTAGATGCATATTAGGCAGTTCATCTGATTTACCATAAAATTTAGGGAGTAAACTAAGAAAACCAGAATTTAACTTTAAAGGTTTTTCAAGAGTAGGAAATACGATACTCAATGGGGTGGTTGTCACATCTGGTGTAGCCAATTGCTTTAATGTTTTCTCAGCCATCTTTACTTCTTCTTCCTCAATAAAAAATTTGTCGAGCTCTAATGGTTCCTCGGCCTTTCTTCTCAGAAATTCTTTCCTTAGCCTCCTTGCGGTTTTCTCGATCTCGGGATTGAAATTTACAGCTCCTCTGGATCGACGAGTGTTATGATGATGCATACACCTAATGAGACGAGAAACAAAAAAAAAAGAATTAGGAGGGTAGAACATTAGGAGGGTAGAACATTAGTGGCTGTATCTATCTTTATTAGATTATATACATACTAAATAGCCAAACTTCACAAAATGTATACACAAAGAGACTAGGTTAATTCTGGATTGATACAACACCAATAAAAAAAACTAAAGAATTGACAATTTTGATACAAAAATTGACGTGTATGGTCCAGTGTGCATACACAAGGCATTAAATACAATATATACACACATGTAATACCAAAATACAATAAAAAAAATACAATATACCAAATAATAAAAAATTATTACCAAAATACCGAGTTATCAAAATACCAAAATTTGCTAAAAATCATGAAATTATATACAATATATTCAGGATCAAAAATACAATACACACATGTATAAGATAGAATGAATAATTATACAATCTCCCCGGCAACGGCGCCAAAATTTGATACGTGTCGTTACCGCACTCAAATTAATAATTTATAACCTTACTCTTATCACGCTAACGATATTAAAAATTACGTAGTATAGTACAAGTAAGGGGTCGATCCCACGGAGAGACGATTTATTCATTAACTAGTCCACTACATATTTACGATAATAATATTAACAATATTAACAAGTATATATACGGAATGGGGGGTTTAATTAATAATTGACTCGAATAATCTAAACTAATGAACTCCTACATAATAAACTATAACTAATATTCTAATATATACAAGTGAAACAAGCATAATAATTCGGCTCATATATTTCTTATACTCGGTTACCCATTCAGTTAATAAAATCGACTCGTCGTACCCGTATTATTTTATTACTAGATTAATTGTAGAGAATTTAGCCGCTAAATCTCCCTATCCTTCCTTACTTATAATCAGTGTCGAGCCGCTCGACTACCAATACTAACTAATTAATTATTACGTAAGTTTCGACGCTCCGTAAGTTAACTAGTCGCATTAAGGACAAGAAAGACATCATTAATCCTAGTCAATTAAAATTAACTAGATCAAATTATACTCCTAGATTAATCTAGTGACAATTCGCAGTCCTAAATTAATATAGTTGCTACTCGGTTGTATAATTTAACGCCGCGCCAAATAATACAACTAGCTATTTGAACAATAAATACGAGTATAAAATTGAATACTAATAAAATAATATTGGTAAAACTAATTGATTTCGTAACTGAACGATTAACGTCATATAAGATCCAAGACAAAATTAATAACTGAAATTAACAAGTATTAAGGAGTAGAGAACTTAATATCTAGAACCGAAAGACTCCTCCTTGATTTGGTTTCGACACCTCCACAAGTAGTGCTTCCGTCTTCCCTCGAGTTGAAGCCGCTTCACCCGACGGACTGCTCCGAGCTCCAGAAAACCGTTAACTTCAATTACTAATAGGGTTTGGTATTTTTTTTGTGTTTGCTTGCTTGCTTGATTCATGATGGGAGATCGGGTATTTATAGTTGCATTGGATCAAAATTTAGGAAAGATTTGAGGTATAATTTCTGGGTAGAAATATGGAAACTGATGAGAGTAAGAAATATGAGGAATATCTTGTTTCCATAATCTCCTCTCTATTGATGGTTCGTATCTTTCAACTTCCAGCCACTTCTTGTGCTTTTTTTTTGTTCTTCATTAGATTTCCTTCCAAAACTTCTCACTGCCCTTCATATCTTTCTTTATTTGCTTTAGATTTTCCAATATTACGTCCTATAAATCTCAGTCTGACTCCCATGTTATTTGGTTATTACCTGTTAATAAAAAAGTACATGAATTAATCCTTTTGATATGAAAAGTGACAAATAAGGTAATCAAATCCCGAAATTAGTAAAAGTGGGATAAATAATATAAATAATGTAATAGATGACCATAAAATAATATAATAACGGGGTACAAAATATGAATAATTCGGGAGTTATCAAAAGCATCTCACTCGATCAAGTAAGCCCTCCACAGGTGGGCAGAAGCACTTTGAAGGCGTCACTCGGTCGAGTGACAGGTCCACTCGATCGAGTGACTTACGGACCTCAAGAAATCGCGCGAAACAAAAATTGAAAATCGCGAGACATATACCTGTAGAATAAGGGTGCTCCCCGTCAATTGCCGGTTTGGGTCAAGTCACCTAGCATCCAGACCCATGATGATTTCTCCAGTGGCTAGCCAAGCAGGGCTATGACCAGTCTCCATCTGGTCAACCACTCCGATCAGCCTAATTTGACCCACGCATGAGTCAACATCCATCATCCCCTCAAAAACGTAGCGGTGCAGCATGCAGAATGCGAAAGCCCTACGCCTGTGAGAAGGCGTAGCCCTTACATCTTGACTATTCATAAACTTGTCAGCCAAGTCAAAAAGGGAAACAGTATCTCCTCGCACCATTCGATCTGCCTCAGCATGAGACAGACCCAGGAAATCCTTCAGCCTTCTCCTCGGGTCCGGATAGAACGGAGGGATGGCAGGACGAGCAACAGGGCTCCAACCTCCGATGGCTGCGATCTCCTCGGGAAGAGGGCATATCTCTCCCCGCGGGAACGCAAAGACGTGATGGGTGGTATCCCAAAACGACAGACAAGCGTCCAAAAAATGCAAATCAGGTATTAGGCGTCGAAGAAGAAACAGGCTGACAATCCCCATTTGGGTCAGTTGAATTTTGTCCTCATCCCGGAAGTGCTGGGACCAGGCAAAAAGCATTGAAGTAAGATGCTCGATACCCATGGCAGGAATTTGAATCCTCTTGAGAGACTAAGAAATTTTTGAGGAAAAGAAGGGATTTTGATTTGAGATACAGTAAACTGAAGCAGGGAGACCTATATTTATAATAGGAAACCCTAACTGTAACCCTAACTACCCTGCCTCCTCAGCAAACCTGGCCCCCAGCATGTGCAGGCCTGACTTCAGACTAAAACCCAGAATAGGAATCAAGTTGTCCCGAGCTTTCCTAGAATTTCCTAAAAAAAATCATGTGATAAAAAAAAATCTTTCAAAATTTTCGGCTTTTCAAAATCCAGTTTTTCCCCAGCACGGGTCGGTGTTTTGTCTATGTGCTACATGCAATTTGTTATGTGTCAGCATACAAGTACACCCCGGACTTCAGAAGCAAGTCTCCGCACAACTACTTCACTCCCCAACGTGAGCCAATATCTATCCCAGAATGCTACAATCAGAGCCATGTTGTATCAGCATACGGGTACTCCTACACCCTTAGAAGCAAGTTTCACTCCCCACGGAGCTATCATCAGCAGGACAGGTATGACCCTCTGTTTATGGCTGGCGAGCCCTTCACGCCAGTCTACTGGACTATAAACGACCCGACCGGAAGGCTGCCAGGTCGTAATCTGCGATTGGCCTGGTAGCTACTCTGACTTTTGCCTTGTCCAAGCCTCAGTCAGAGTGGGGGCTCTGTAGACACCCGCATTTTGCCTGCTAGTGTCTATAGCAGTTCCCGACAAACACCCGATGATGATCAGACGCAAACGTGACTTGGTATACTCGGATTTGGGCCCGAAATCAATAATATCTGACATGGACTTTTAGCGGAGTAATAATCTCACAAAACCAACCTCAAATTCAGGGCCAGTGGGTCGTTCCGAGCAAAATAAGACTAATTTGGGCCAAAACCGACACCAAAAATAAAACCCGTCTTTTGGCGACCGGGCGAAAACCCGGTCAAAGACGAACCCGTCACAAAAATCAGCCTAAGGGGGACCTTCTAGAAGCTGGCGCCCAAATCCATTTCAAAAAGAGCAACCAAATCAAGCAAGGTCAACTCCTTCCTATTTTGGCTCGATTCACCTGATCCACTCGATCGAGTGGGTTGACCCACTCGGTCGAGTGGAGCGTCATTTTCCGGATCAGGCCCATTTTCTAGGGCACTCGACCGAGTGCACTAGGGCCACTCGATCGAGTGACCCTAGGTCGTGGGGTAAACTCTATAAATACCCCACGACCCCCACACATTTGACAAGTTTTTCCTAAGGTTTTAACCTACATTTACCCTACATTTTCAGCCATACTCTCTACACTACAAGTCTTAGTAACCCTAAGTACTACACACAAAAAACCGAGTTCCTTGTCCCTCGAAAAACCGACAAACACACACACATATACACATACACACCATAACTTGCATACATCCTCGATACTCCGACGTCCCGTCATTATTCGCGAGTCCATTTCCGAGGTCTCTAAGCATGTATGTTGAGGGTGTCCTAAACCCCATTTCGATCCTTGTTACTCTTTTATTTACGCTTTTCTATCGTTTATATTATATCTATACTAGTATTATAATTCTAACTTCTAACATAATACTAACATTTTAATTTTTCGTATACTAATTTTGTGCATTCTCGTTACTAACATTATTATACCGCGTATATATAAACTAGTATCAAAATCCGGTTCTAAATCCGTTTGACTACGATGTTTGCCTAAAGTCCGTCTAATCCCTTTACGAGCAACGACGGAGGTGGAGCCCTTTCGAGGAGCCCCGCTCCAATGTGCTCAAGGGCGTGACGTGACCGCAATCGGTCGTAGTTGAACGAATTTAGTTCCATTTTTATAGTTAGTGCGGAACCCGTTGACACGAAAACCGACATCTCGTAACCCGAAAGGGTTAGTTTCGATGTCGTGACGTAGAGGGATGCATTCTGTTACTAATTCAAATTTTTTTTAATATAAACGTTTTCATAAAATCCTGACAACGGTATTATGATCGTATATATACACGATTATAGTACCGGAGGTCAAGTTAAATTCAAATCGTGCGATATTTGTATTTAATTTGACCAACCGTCGATTTTAAACCCAAAAGCAAAACGAGTTGACACTCGTACAGGGGCTACTCGACCGAGTACGTAGGCTACTCGATCGAGTAGCGTCCATAAATCTGGGCAGACCCCTTTTCGAGGACACACTCGAACGAGTCAGACCATGACTCGACCGAGTGGGTTCTGTAACCCAGAAAACCGAGAGTCTAAATGCAACATTTAAGCCTCGTCTTTTTACGACTTTTTAGTCGACACGTGTAAAGCCAATCACGTGAATCCATTTTTCAAAACTCACGCTTATCACGACACTTTAACGACTTTGATCGATTTTTCGACGTGATAGGTCGGGACAAGGCATCGAGGCATAGGATCGGGCTAGCATCACGCTTAGGTCCTATGTCTCCGTCCTTCGTTTAATACACAACGCAATATGTATTTAATCGGGGTTCGTCCATTCACACGGTTCACGGTCTAGTTTGTATACGGGTCCGTACCTAACTTTTTGTTATTTATTGTCCCGTTTCCATATCGCTTATAATTTTTGTATTGGCCGGGTTGTATTTCCGCCCGTGTAACTTGTACGTTATTTATTTTTTGAGTTTCGTTTATTTACTTGCTTATCGCTTTATAAATGAACCTCGCATGCTAAATCACTTCGACCATAACTAGATGCATTAAATGACGTAATTCACATATAATTCGCATGCTTAGTCCGAAAACGCTGTTTGCATATCATTTAATCGTTTTACTAGCGCGTGCACACGAACACGAACGATGTCTTAGTAGAGGCCGCCATGTGCGGGCGGGGTTGGGTGTCCTTAGTAGGCTTCCCAACACGTACTCTCACCCCTTACTCAGAACCTTTGGTTTCCGGATGTCCGAAAACCTTGGCGCACAAGAGTCATTCTATATACGAAAGCCGGTTTAAACAGTATCGATATTGCAATGCAAAGGGACGATCCCCATAAACTCTGAAATCGAAGTGGGCTTCCTTTGTGCATAGCCCATGACGACATAGAGTGGGCTCGTATGGTTCCGAATAACCACAAAATTCGGTGGCGACTCCATTTTGACTTAAATTTCGAACCCGAGAACAATCTCACCACGAGATTCATTCGCCTACCCAAACCCGCGCGTGGCCGCGTCGGGGTGGACCTATGTCGTGTCCATAACCGTATGCACGAAATTCAACTCCAAGTTTCAATCTTTACTTTCCTACCTTAGTCAATCTATAAATTTACCCTTAATTCTTTATCAAATTGCAATAAAAGAGAGGAAGAAGACAACTTTCACACGCATTCCATCTATGTTTTTAAGTTACATAGGTGATTTTGTGAGGTACATGGCCTACATACCTGGATTATTCATTATCCGAAAGTTCCGTTTCCTATCAGCATAGAACGCCCATTAGCGTGGTGGTGGCGGCGCAGAGGAGACTTGGTCGCTCATCAATATTGTGGTTCAATAATAGGTTAACCTAATAGATGGTGCAAATTGTTTCAATACAATCTATATTCGCCACCATTCATTGAATTGATCGATCGATTGAGTTTTTTTTTGGTGGAAATTGATTTGCCAACAATTAAATTGGGGTGACAAAGTTTTGAAATTGAAAAGTAGTTGAGAGAAGATAAATATGTGAAATATATAAAAGATTGAGAATAATGAATTGCATATTTGATTAGTGGGGAGTTGAATTAAGAAGTTGAAGTAATGGGAAGTTAAAGGAGAGGTTATTGGAAGCAGTTGGAGTGAACTGTCAGTTTTGGTTGGAGAGAGTTACATACTTACATCCTCTCTCTCTCCTTTTTTTTTGAAACCGCCATGTAGGATGCTAACACGGAGCCACATAGGATGCATAGGTGGGTGTTGACATGGCTTAATATGATAGCTTCATTTTCTTTGGCTTTAATATATAAAATATTGCAATAGAAGAACTCAAAAATAAGTTCTTCCATTTCCACGTAATATGTCGACAATCTCCATGTTTAAGAACTTTTAATTACAATGGAAGAACTTGTTATTTTGTTCTTAAATGAGACCAAAAAAATATGTGAAAAAAATAATTGGCACTAAATTCATTTTTATATTCCTTCTTTTTAGTAATTTATTTCAAAATTAGTCAATTTATATAGGAGTATTTTAGTAAGGAAAAAATTGTTATTTATTGCTTGGATCTACTATTGAGGATAATTGAAATTTTGATTTGCCTTTAAAATTTATTAACATTTGATTATATTTTTGGAGAAGACATTTAGTATAGTTATTAGCACAATTATAGAATGATAAATTATGCATGTTGTAATTACTGCTAATAAGCGATTTATTTATTTTTAACGGAAATAGAGCGTTGTGTGTGACACACTCACAATAATTTTTACAATGCCATATAAATATATAATTATGCGAAAAAACAAATTTGCCTTTGATAAAATGTGACTTTGAATATGGGATGGGTTGATGATGACTTTAAAAAAAATCAACAAATTTGAAACTTCCTATTTTGAAACATTTATCTAACTTACCCCCAGCTCATTTGCACAAAACATTCACCTAATCTAACAACAAACATTTGGCATATTCTCTCAATACCTAATTCACATTTATTTTATTCCTTTATTCCCCATTTTTCTCATTTACTTACTTTTTAATAATTAACATCAAAATTTAGGTAATTATTAAAAATCTTTTAATCAATGTACGTACATTCCTTACCGAGCATATATAGGCTAGTTATGTGTGCTATAATATGCATCTTTTAAGAATGACGAGGCGGTCAACAGATACGAGTTTAGAGGAAGTGGTATTAATTCAATAACAACGAGCCTGTGAAGGAAAAGTCAACTCGTGCGTGGTATAATAATTGCTTGACATAACAATAGTTTGTAACAGCCGATCCATGACTATATATAAGAAGTAGACTTTGTTTCCAGCTTTCGTCAATCTTGGATAATATATAACAAACAAAGAAAACTGCTTGTGTGCTTCTCTGGCTGTCGAGTTACAATCAGTTTCATTAGCTAGCGTTCGACGTGTTTCGAGCTCTAATATTTGATTACTACTCGATCAAAAGGTCTTAGCTTGAACAGTAATCACCTCTATCAATTTTCTATTTCTGCGGCTCGCTATTGGTATTCGTATCATCAACATGGTCAACCAGTGAATTGGGAAAGAAGCATGCATTTTGAAGCCCTTGATCTTACAATTGTGTTAATGAGCAGTATCCCTAGCTAGCCAGATATATATGCTCCTTGATTGCCTAATCGATCTCCAACTCATAGACCTCGCTCGGCCATAACCATTTGACGTACGGGAGTCATTCCTCAATGTTACTATCATGTGTACATACGCGATCTTCATTCTTGCAGGTCAGGTTGTCACCGTCGACATGCAGACTCACGGCCACTGTCGCCAAGTACTTCTTACGTGTACTGTTGTATGGTGCAATGCCGAAAGTTAAGAGATCATTTCATGCTCAAAATTAAAATTACTCCCAATCATTTTATTTATTTAAATTCAAAAGTAGTGTGATAACTGCTAAGGGACTTAATTCACCATTGTTTCAAATAAAGGCTTCAATTACTATTTTCACGCGTTTATCGTCTATTAATAATGTTAGCTTAATCAAAGGATCAAAAAATTGTGAGTCACTAAAAGATTGATTTTATAAACGGTTTTTTTCTAACGTATGTTCACTGAGCATCATATGTTAATATGCTTATTCAGGAAGTAATCACAATGATATTATCACGATATATTGAAATACTAACTCATATTTACCATACTCGCACAATATCATTGTGATTCATTCCTTGATGAGCATATTAACATTTGTTAAGTGGACACACGTTAGAATAAAGGATACAAAACGTATGGAATGTACTCGATCAAAACATAGCATTCCACTCACAAATTAAAGTTTGCTTACTTTTACTGACAAGAATTATAATTAAATTTGTTGGTGGTAATTGCTCGTACTAATTAGTTTAATCTTAACTTTAAGACTCAAAATAGTAATCACGCAGTCGACAATATTGACGTACGTAAAACATTTACACTATTTATAGGCAAAACTTACTTGTGTAAAATTGTCATTGCCTTAGTTAGTTTGTTTGTTCATAGCAATGGGCAGAAACTTGTAACTTGTCTGCTCATATACACATTCATCCTTCTCAATAACATAAGCTCAATCGACAACTCGACAACCTCGAGGTGTAAGCCTTATGAGAGATCGGCCTTGCTCAACTTCAAGCTTGACCTCACCTACCTCGACAAAAACGTTTCATCTTCTTGGAAAGGTGAGGAATGTTGTGAATGGAGTCGGGTGGGTTGTGATAACACAACCGGCCATATCCTTAAGCTCGATCTTAATGGAGACGGGAATAATTACTTGCTTAAAATGAAGAAACTCGATTCCTTGGTGTACTTGCTTGAGCTGAAGAACCTAGAGAGCTTGGACTTGAGTTTGAATAACTTTAGTTATAGCTCAATTCCGAGTTTTATAGGTTCGATGAAGCAACTCAGGTATCTCTATCTTTCGTCTACTGCTCTTAGCGGGTTGATTCCTAGCGAATTAGATAACCTCGCTAACCTGCAGGCCCTCGTACTTCCTGGAAACGCGTTGTTATGTAAGATTCCGGCATCTTTGGGGAAACTATTGAATTTGAAGAACCTAAATCTTATGAAAAATAACTTGAGCTCTATAGCAGCCTCTCTAATATTTCCATCGAACTTAGAGATTTTAGATCTTTCGTTTAATCAATTGAGTGGCGAAATTCCGACATCAATAGGAAAACTTTCGATTCTAGTAACTTTAGATATTAGCTACAATCATCGATTGAATGGCACAATTTTACGCGAAGGTCACTTGGCTAACCTCTCAAGTATTAAATCTTTAGCCATCGAGGGTACCTTTCTAAAACTCGACTTGTCATCTGATTGGGTGCCTCCGTTCCAACTTGAATCGTTCTCAGCAGATAATTGCAAAATCAACGGACAACTTTCACCTTGGCTTCAAACTCAAAAATCCCTTTCGTATTTGTCTTTGGTGGATGCAAATATCACGGGTCACATGCCTAATTGGTTTCGTACAATGCAACAACTCGAGTTTGTACTTTTGTCCAACAACCAGCTTAGCGGCTCTCCTATATTTCCTCCTAACATTTCAACAATCAACCTCTCGAATAACTCTTTGTCCGGGGACTTTCTATCGAATCAGAGTCAGACCAAAATATTTCATAATGCTAAGTTTATACATCTTTCAGATAATTTCATCTTTGGACTGTTTCTCGAGGGTTTCGGTCATATAATGCCTAACCTGGAATTCCTATTCCTTTTGAATAATCAAATTAGTGGCCCTATCCCGAATTCCTTGTGCCAAATCACGTCCTTGACTATCTTAGACATCCAAAACAATACCTTATCGGGTATGATTCCGAATTGTTGGGCCAATCTTTCGAGTCTTCAATTCTTAGGCCTCTCGCACAACAAGCTCCAAGGTCATATTCCATGTTTCGACGGTGGAGATTCAAGCCAGCTTTCATATTTACAGTTGAGTGACAACAAGTTGAGCGGAAAAATCCCTTCATGTCTTAATAATCTCGCCAATTTGCAAGTTTTAGACATCGGTGGGAACGAGCTCTCAGACAAAATGCCTAAGGGGTTCAGTGCCGAAAATATGAAGGAACTAAAAATACATAGGCTGAAACGAGTTTAGTGGCACTATTCCTAATCAAATATGCTTCTTGCCTCGACTCCAACTCATAGACCTTGGACATAACAATTTTACGGGGTTTATCCCTCGTTGTTTGAGTAAACTTCGAGCCATGACTTCACCCAATGCGTCAATGAATTGGGATCTAAGTGAAGTTGTTCAAGGAGTAGAGTATGCATATACGAGAACACTACCATTTTTGGTGGATATAGACCTCTCCTGCAATAACATGGCTGGTAGCATTCCCGACAACATTACAAAGCTCCCCGGCTTGTTGAGTCTCAACTTGTCGTATAACCAGTTGTCTGGAACGATTCCTGGGAATATTGGAGGGTTGAAGTCGTTGATTTCACTTGACTTGTCGGAGAATAAACTCAGGGGACGTATACCAACAAGCATGAATGAACTTTATAGCTTGAGTCACCTCAATATGTCCTACAACAATCTATCCGGCCAAATTCCGACTGGCAATCAACTACAAACCCTATCTGACCAAGCCTCGGTTTATGCCGGGAATCCTTATCTTTGTGCGGATTTTTTGCCGAAGAAGTGCAAAAGCAAGCCCGACAATCAATATAAGGGTCGTATGAGTAATAATGAAGGCAATGGCGATAAGGAGAAGAAGCTTAGGAAAATGGGATTCGACTTGGTTGTGATGTTGGGATTTGCAACCGGTTTCTGGGGTGTCATTTGGTGTTTGGTGATAAATGGAAGATGGAGGTACTCTTTTTTCCAGCGTCTCAAAGATGGTTATAATTGGTTGTATGTGATGATTACGTTGAAGGTGAGGGTGATCAAAGCTAAGATCAACAGGAGATGAGATTGTTCATGTGCTATTTGCTACTATAGTCATGTTGTTTCGCTCAAAGTGTAATGTATTTTACGTTATTTGTTTGCCTTTGATTAAAATACGGTTCACAATGAATATAAAAGCAAACAAATGAATTATTACTCCCTTCGTTACATTCAATTGTTTGACTTTGACTGGGTCAGAGATATGTATGAGAATTTGTTCCGACGAGATGGTTTTGCACGATTACTCGATTTTTAGTGTAGTCTTGTGTATCCACATATATATATGTAGACACCCACATTTTGACCGTCAGGTGTCTATAATAGTTCCCGCCAAACACCCGATGATGATTGGACGCAAACGTGCTTTGATGGACTCGGATATGGGCTCGAAATCATGGACATTTGGTTTAGGCTTATTACGGAGTATAAATCTTACAAAACCAACCTCAAATCCAAGCCCAGTAGGTCGTTTCGAGTCAAATAAGACTAATTTGGGTCGAATCCGGCACCAGGGGCAAAACCGTCTTTAAGCGACCGGGTCAAACCCGGTCAAAGATATTTTTTCCCGAGATACACGGACCAGCCGTGACACTACACGTCCGGTTTGGACTCAAATGCTACAAAAATCAGCCTCAAAAAAATATTAAACAAATCCGTTCGAGGATAGAATTTGATCTCAAGTGGAATTCTATCCGAAGACTAAAGCAATTACCGACCGAGTGTCAAACACTCGGCCAAAGCAGCCAAAACAGCCGAGATGCTCGGCTTCTTCACCAAGAAGCCGAGATGCTCGGCTTCTTCACCAAGAAACGAGACTCTCGCTCCCCTTCGAACTCTTACATTTCCTATCTAATCGGTATTTCTTGTTGTCCAAGCAAGATACCTCTCCTAAACCTCTTCGCCTATAAATAGGACCCTCCATTCAACACAAAAGACAAGGGATTTTTACAGGCTATACACATCAACCATCCTCATCAATCACACATCGAATATTCCCACATACAACCTCGTCACACTAAGCAATTCTCAACGAATCCAACCCGACAAAACCGACCCTCAAACCGGCCAAAACTCGCCACATCACACGACCAAACCGACACCCCAAATTAATCCCACAACATCTCGACGCTCCCAAGTCTAAGCCACTTTCCGACGAGCTCAATCCCGAGAAAACAAAGCATGTAGGTTGAGGGTGTAAATCAAACCCGGTTCTCTCTTTTCTCTCTTCCCCATTCTCCACGTTTTTTTTCGTTTTTTTCGTGTCGTTTGTCTAATTTCATACGGGTCGTTTGTCGCATATTTTTTATCCCTAGTATCGATGTTACAAAAATATTTTCATAAAATGAAACGTTCTTAAAATACGATATCGATTCTCTAATCGAATATCGTATTAAACAAGGACTAAAGTAAATCTCGTTGATGCTAAAAAATCGTTACATCTTTTTTTATACAAAATACGACGATTTTAACGCGGAGAGAATTAACATTTTTTTCATTCAAAGTCCTTTTTTTTGTTCGAAACAAACTTTTTTTCAAAACCTTTTCTAAAATCATTCCGAATGTTCGATATCGATTTCATAATCGAATATCGAATACGACGAATATCGAAAATATGAATCGAGTACAAATTAATCCATATTTGTACGCGATTTATAAAAATTGACGATTTTCAAAAAAATAAAAAAAGCCAGACAGACTTCCACGCGAGCCGCGCGCCTTCCAGGCGACTCGCGCAGAAGCCGGGATCGTCGGGTCTTCTTTTTTTCATTTTCTCGTTTTCTATCCTTTTCGTTCCTACATAAAAAGCGACTTTCGCGACATATTTTCAGATTTTGATAAATACTTTTTAGGCCTCGGTCAACACGTGTTAATCCATCACGTGTCATAAACCTTTTTCAAAATCATGTCATATTATCGTATTTGCATCTTTATTCGATTTATTCAATCGTTACTAACTCGTTTTCTCGTGTTTGTTAGCAGTTTATTTTATTTCTATTGTTTTATTAGACTAAAACAAGTTTCATATGCTAAAATAACTTTGACGTTAATAGTTTAACATGCATTAAACGACTTAGCAACCCATTTATTTTTCTTCTCTCACATGCTTAAGGAAAATAATGTTTGTATATCATTCCACTATCGAACTAACGCGTGTACACCAAAAATGAACGATATCTTAGTAAAGGCCGCTAAGTGCGGGCGGGGTTGGGTGTTCTTAGTGAACTTCCCAACACGTACCCTCACCCCTTACTCAGAACCATGGTTTCCGGATGTCCGAATCCATTGGCAACGAGAGTCATTCAATATTCGATTACCGATAATGTCGGTATCGGTATCAAATGCTAAGGGACGAACCCGATAAACTCTGACATCGGAAATGAGCCATATTTTGTATATGGCCCACTACGACATAGAGTGGGTTCGAACGGGCCCGAACTCCCACAAAGTTCGGTGGCGACTCCTACTTCGATTAAAATTTCAATTCGACCCATCTCATATGGAGATTCATTCGCCTCCCCAAACCCGCACGTGGCCGCGTCGGGGTGGACCTATGTCATGTCCACAATTTGGCGACTCCGCTGGGGATCAACTGATGAGTCACTTACCATCGGCATCCTCAGGGTGAGACTCGAAAAGAAATCGTTCGATTAGTAATGTACACGTTTTAGTTCAATGGTTCATGCATAACCCAAATTTTTCCCGGGCCGGTTACTTGTGACCGACGTCCCACTATACCACGGTGCATTCCTAAATGGGTGCACTAAAGACTTCGATGGCGGAACTCGCATGGGTTTTACGGCAGGTTCTAAGACCAACTCGGCTTAGGAAGTCCGTCCTGATTTGCGAGAAAGCGATCGTCGTTGGTATAGACCCTATTCGACCGACCGAGACTTAGACTAAGAGCATACATGGCGTCATTATACTGTTTCCATGACTACATGCTACTTGATCTTCTTTGGTCTTTTTCAAAAACCGTCATTTTCAAAAACTTGCATCTTTTCAAACCCATCCATTTTTCAAAACCCGGAAAGCTACCGAATTTAAGACTCATGATTTTGACTCAAAATAGCCTATTTTTAGCCGGTATGCTGTCCAAACCTTTTCAAAAGCCCAAAATCTCGGCCCGATAACCTTTTTCTCGATTTTCAAAAAAATTGGACCATCCTACTCGACTTTGCTCGGTTTTCAAATCCAAATTCCCTTTTCAAAGCCCTTTTCTTCTTAGGACTTCCCGTATTTAGCAATGTCGGGTCTTGTCATAGGTTGTAAGAGTCTATAGCGTCGAAACTCCGTCGATCTTACATCACGGATTTCCTCCCTATCCCAGTCCGCCTTATTTGTCAAGGCGCGGCCCACCTTCGTAGGACAAACTCCTGCAAAGGGAAGCCCGTTTACACATTTGAGTCCAAAGTCTGGGGAATTCTCACATGGACCTTCCTTCGAACGGGACTAGGCCCACTTTGCCAAATCCTAAGGAAGGCCCACCGTCCACGCGTCATCCGTCTAGAAGTCGGTTTTCGGTCTTTTTCTTGCCTAGTCTTTTCCTTGCTCAGGATGTACTCTTTGATTCTAAGATCTGGGTCAGTTACTGATTACGCGGTGCCCTTACAGACAGGCCACCCCACACCCGAGCCATGACGAAAGAAGCCATTGATGAGTTGACAGCTTCATTGACCAAGATCCAAGACCAATTGAGACAAATGAGGGAAGAACAGATTGCCATCGTCACCCGGGTAAGTGCCGTGGAACAAGGAACCCCCAATGCTTCGATCGAAGATGACGGACCTTTGGCCGCATTAGCCGGCGCGGTTAAAAAACTGCAAGAACAGGTCCACTCGACCACCAGGAACACCATCCTCACGGAAAATGCCCGATCCTATTCGCCCTTGACCGATGAACTGCCCGCTAACCTCAACTTAACGGGTTTACCAATGTTTGACGGGACTAAAGACCCGGTACTCCATATCCGGGCCTTCAAGGATTTTATGGCTGTTAAGGGGGTCAAATCGACCATGTTCAAGCACCTTTTTGCCTCCTCTCTAGAGAAGCACCCGAAAGCCTGGTACTACAGGCTTGATCCCAAGAAATACAAAACTTGGGACGATGTTGCAATGGAATTCGCACGAAGCTATGCGGATAATGCTGAAATCCAGACCACTATGCGCACCCTGAAAATAATGGCCCGGGAACCTAAGGAAGGATTCACGAAATACCTTCAACGCTGGAGGGCTAAAAGCGTCAAACTGGTCGATAAGCCCAGTGAAAAAATGTTGGTTGAAGCCTTCGTCAAGAACCTCCTCCCCGCTTACCGGATCCATCTCCGGTACGCCATCATACCTAGCTTCGCGGTCCTGACTGAGATGGGGACAAGAATCGAAGATGATCTAAGGTTGGAAAGCCTCACTAAGGCCTCCGCCAAGGGATACCAAGGGGCCAGCTCATCAACAAGCAAGCCCACATCTACTGCTGCCACTCGTAGCATTTTTGACGAGGTAAACTTACTTATTGATACCCCGTCCAAGAAGAATACCACCCCCCGGGTATTCACCGACATAGGCACCACCTATGAAAATGCCCTGCAAAGGCTATCATCAAAAGGCCTGATCACCCCGATAGGCCCAACACCTGAACTCCCGGTCGAGCGTCGCTCCAAGGCCTACGACATCCAGGCCTACTGTCAGTACCATCGTGGTAAGGGACACGATACCGAGAAATGTTGGAAGCTAAAGCACCTTATCCAAGATCTCATCGAAAGTGGCAAGATCCCTTTACCGGGAGGCAAACCCAATAACAAGGATAATCCGCTGGCCACCCACGCCATTTTCTCCGGGGAAATAGTGGATTGCTCACACCTCATTTCTCCATTTGTCCCGCAAGTAAACGGGATCTGGTGCGACGACGAAGACGATGTCTATCTCACCAAGGAGGAAGTTGTCCCCATCACATCCGAGGAGATCCAGAAGGTTAAGTCCAAGGTCTTAGCCAATAGTCAAGCCTTCATCATCGCCAAGCCAGCTAGGGTGGAGCCCGCCCCGGAAGAGCCGACTACTGAAAAGGCTCTTGTGAAGCAGCTGAGCAGGACTCGAGTTGACCTCTCTATATGGCAACTCTTAGTTAGCTCCCAGGAACATCGAGAGGCACTCACTAAGGCCCTCGATCAGGTCAAAATCGACTCTATGGCTACTCCAGCTGAAATGGTAGCCACGGTTCTGCCCCACCTAAAGGGGAAATCCAAAGAGGAAGGCCCACTGATTACCTTCTCCAATGCTGATCTACCACCATTTGGGCCAGCCCACAACATGGCCCTCTACATCACGGTCATCTGCCGTGGAAAGTACCTGCCCATGACCCTCATCGACGAGGGGTCCGCAGTCAATGTCCTCCCCTTAAGGACCGCCAAATTCCTCGGCATTATCGAGGCCGACTACATTCCCACAGCTCAAACCATTCAGGCTTTCTAGGGAAGCCCAAAGTCAGTAGCCGGAGCCACAAAACTTACTATCATAACAGGCCCGATAGAAAAGAAGCTGGAATTTCAAGTGATCGACGTGACTTCTTCCTTTAACCTTCTTTTAGGAAGACCTTGGATCCACGCAACCAGGGCTGTATCCTCCACCTTGCATCGGAAAATCAAGCTACCTTTGCACGACACCGTCATCACTCTAGAAGCCACACCTATGACTGTGGCTAACTGCAACACCTTGGGCCGCACCGATCTCTGGGGGTTCGACTTCGTAGGGACCATTGAAGAAGAGTATCTTTTCCGACCCTACTTCACGGTTAGCATTGATAGGATGCTGCATAATCTGGGCTATCTGCCGGGGGCTACATCAAGGCCCGATCTCCCCGCAGGGAAAATCCTCAAAGTCCTAGATAACAGGAGGACTCAAACTGGTTTGGGTTATACCATAACCCCAGAGAATATGGGCCAAACCAGGACTAACACTGTCACTTTTGTTACTCCAGTATTTGGACCAGTCCAAACGGGCCTATACCGGCCCAGTACCACGCGACCCGGGACCCCCTTGGCCCAGGATTGCAACTACATACCGGATGACATCTTCGCTCTTATCCAGTCCGAAGATGCTAAGAATGTTGAGCCCGCGCTAGGGCTGCTTTTTGGAGAGGAACTCACGACCCCAACACCGAAGGAAGAACTGGTCAGTCTCATTCTCCGCAGCCGCACCTTTGATCCATCTAAACTGATCTCGGAGGTCGGGTCTGGGACCGAAAACAGAGCCTGGAGGAAGACTGTCAAATGGACTGACAGTCAAGGGAGGACTTACAAGCTGATCACAGAGGAAGGAGAAATGCCAGAATCTGAGTCTGAGTCTGAGTCGGAGTCCGAGTCAGAGTCTAAGATTGAGTCTAATGAGTCCGGTGCTAGGATCAATCCTGTAACTCCCCCTCTCCCTTTAGCCACTCCTGGTGCCTCGGGGTCTGTCTCGGGCATCCTACCTATCCCGCCACTGACTAGTGATCAGATGGCAGCTCTTTTCGAGCTATTTTCCCAATTCATGATTAATAATAACAACCGTTCTGCTTACGACTTGTCTCATTTTCAAAATTTTCTTAATTTCAAAAATATTTTTTGCAATGACATTGAGAAACCCGACGAACAGGTATCCTTGCCTCCACATCTGATCGAGCAACTAGAAGCAAAGGGAATCCCGCAATCCGGTAATCGAAGAAACCGAATCCATTAACGTGGGAACAACCTTAGAACCTCAGATGCTTAAGATAGGGTTATCCTTAGATCCCGAGGAGAAACAACAATTCATAAATCTCCTTCAAGAATTCAAAGACGTCTTTGCATGGTCCTACAAGGACATGCCGGGGATTGATCGTGAAATAGCCGAGCACCATATACCGATCAAGGAAGGGTTCAAGCCGGTTAAACAAAAACTCCGACGCATGAGGCCCGAATGGTCCCTCAAAGTCAAGGAGGAAGTCGACAAACAATTCAAGGCTGGGTTCATAGGAGTCTCCGAGTATCCAGATTGGGTTGCAAACATCGTACAAGTCCCTAAAAAGGATGGTAAGGTGCGTGTCTGTGTAGACTTTCGGAATCTTAACAAGGCGAGCCCGAAAGACGATTTCCCGTTACCACACATCGATATACTGGTGGATAATACAGCTGATCATGCCCTTCTATCATTCATGGACGGGTATGCGGGGTATAACCAGATAAAGATGGCAGAAGAAGACATGGATAATACCACCTTCATTACACCTTGGGGTACTTATTTCTATACTTTTATGCCATTTGGTCTCATCAATGCCGGGGCCACCTATCAACGAACCGCCACAACTTTATTACACGACATGATGCATAAAGAAGTGGAAGTTTACGTGGACGACATGATCGTCAAATCTAAAGACAGGGACAGTCACATCACCGCCCTGAGAAAGTTCTTCACCTGATTACGCAAATACAACATGAGGCTAAACCCTCAGAAATGCAGTTTCGGAGTAACATCTGGCAAATTACTGGGTCATATCGTTAGCCAACGTGGTATCGAAGTCGATCCAACCAAAATCAAGGCCATCACCGAGATGCAGCCCCCTAAAACCGAAAAGGAGATAAGAGGGTTTCTCGGAAAAGTCCAATACATTAGCAGGTTCATTTCAAAGCTGACCATGGTGTGTGAACCGATCTTCAAGAACCTGAAAATAGGGGAACGGTTACTATGGGACGACAAATGTCAAGCAGCCTTTGACAGAATCAAAGAAATTTTGTCTTCACCACCGGTCCTGATGCCACCTCAGCACGGTTTGCCTTTGTCACTATACCTAACCACGACAGAGACAGCCATGGGGGCTATGCTAGCTCAAACGGTCAACTCCAAAGAACGGGCTATATACTACATCAGCAAGAAATTTTTAGAGTACGAGTGTAAATACATCATGCTCGAGAAAACGTGCTTAGCTTTGGTCTGGGCCACCAAGAAGCTCCGACATTACATGCTCAGTTACGAGGTACAAGTACTATCCAGAATGGATTCGATCAAGTACCTTTTCGAAAAACCCATTCTCAATGGCAGGATATCGAGATGGACCCTAATGTTGGCAGAATTCGATCTAAAGTTCGTACCATTGAAAGCCATCAAAGGACGAATAGTAGCCGAATTTCTCGCTGACAGTCCCATAACCGAAGGACACACCGACACTTGGTCCTTCTCAGATGAAGACATTTTCCACACTGACGCCGAAACATGGGACTTATACTTTGACGGAGCATCCAATTTCCGAGGATTTGGAGTCGGGATTCTCCTAATCTCGCCAAGAGGGGAACATACTCCCGTGTCCATCAAATTAGACTTCGACGTCACTAATAACGCCGCTGAGTATGAAGCATGTATCCACGGGCTACAAGCCGCCGCCGACTTAGAGGTCACGAACCTCCGAGTACATGGTGATTCATCTCTGGTCATTAATCAAGCACTCCAAAAATGGAAGACTCGAAATGCTAATCTCGTGGCCTACCAGGCACGAGTAAGGGATCTCGAGAAGCAATTCCAGAAGGTAGAATATATATACCTACCTCGGGAAGAGAATCAGTTCGCAGATGCACTTTCAAAACTGGCATCTTTATTAAATATTCCCGATCATGTGACCAGTATGCCAATCTGTGTCGAAAGACGATCCGAGCCAGCATATATCCACGACATCGAAGATATCGAGATACCCGATCCCGAGCCATGGTATCAAGCTGTGTTGACGTACCTAACAACCGGAGAATATCCACCCGGAGCCGACAACCGAGCTAGAAAGGCCTTGCGAAGACTGATAACCCAGTTCATCTGCACCGATGATGGGCAACTTTACAAAAAGACGGCACAGGGGGCTCTCCTTCGATGTGTCGATAAAGCCAACGCTGAAAAAATTATGGCTGAGGTACATGATGGCGAATGCGGCCCACACATGAATGCCCAAATGTTAGTCCGGAAAATCATGAGGCTCGGTTATTACTGGAATAGCATGGAAACCGACTGCCAGCTATATGTTAGACATTGCCATAATTGTCAAATTTTTGCCAATGTGCAGCATATGCCACCCTCCCTGCTGTATACCATGACGTCACCCTGGCCATTTTCAACATGGGGAATCGATATAATCGGAAAGATAAACCCCTCGGGAACCGGAGGACACTGCTTCATTTTGGTGGCTATCGACTATTTCACCAAATGGGTCGAAGCTGAGTCTTATCGTATTCTCAATGCCAAGCATGTCGCCAAGTTTATTCAAAATAAGATAATATGCCGGTATGGAATCCCTCATGAATTCATCAGTGACCACGGGACCCATTTTCAAGCCGAGACGGCAGCATTATTAACCAAGTACAAAATTCAAAGGCATACATCTTCATCCTACCGACCCCAAACCAATGGGGCGGTAGAAGCGGCTAATAAAACAATTGCCACCATACTCAAAAAGATGGTTGATAATTACCGGGATTGGCCCGACAAAATACCATTCGCACTTTGGGGATATCGGACCTCGATTCGTACTGTGACCGGGGCAACACCGTATTACCTTACATACGGGGTGGAAGCGGTCCAACCTGTTGAGTTAGAGGTGCCATCACTCAGAATCCTACTCGAGAGTCAAGTACCTGAAGCTGATTGGGTTCGAGCGCGATATGACTCGCTAATCCTTTTAGACGAACGACGATCTCGTGCCCTCAATAATATACAAATCTATCAGAAGAGGATCCAACGGGCTTTCAACAAAAGGGTGAGGCCCAGAAACATCAAAGAAAAAGATTTGGTTCTCAAGTCTGTTCGAGCTCTATTACCAGTAGACCCAAGGGGAAAGTTCAAACCTAACTGGGCTGGGCCATATTTGGTAAAGAAGATTCTATCAGGCGGAGCAGTAATGTTAACAGATCTGGACGGGAATGAGTTTGTCAACCCCACTAACCTGGACCAGCTGAAACGTTACTACCCCTAACCCGTCTATCTCAATGTCATTTGCCAAAGTTTATTAAAAACATCTTTTCAAGCATAAACTTTTAAAGACAAGTCAAAAGCTAGAATTACTTATTCTACTGTTACAAGCATCTTGAACCAATAGTCTTGATGTATTTCGAAATTGCAAATTAAGTCTGAACTACGTTTGGTTTGATTCCATTTATTGTGGTTACGTAGGCAGCCCCTCAAAAAGGCACAACCACTGCAATCGAGAAAAAGAAAACAGGAACGGTTTTTAATAAGTTTCTTTTATTAATTTCCAAAAAAAAAATCTCCGATAAACTCGGAAAGTTACAAGAAAATCAAAAAAAAAGGCACACATAAATAATACTAATACTTAAATAATAATAAACTAAGGCATTTTTCCCTTTCCTTTGTCCTTAGCTTCCTTTTCCGTCCACCGACGTCGACGTGGAGGTGAACGTTCCCGAATCACCAAGGGAACCTCCTTGACCCGGGCACGGTTCTTCAAACTCGATTCCCCGGTCACCTCACTCGGTTCTAGGCGGGTCCTCACCCTCTCGGGTAACCTGTCACACGGACCTAGCCTGTCTCGGACCGCTAGTTTCGGCCCTAGCCTTCTCTCCAAGTCACTAGCACCGGTCTCATTAGCTCGAGTTTTAGTTTTTGACTTAGAACCCGACCCCAGCTCAACAAAGGTAGTTGGAATTTCCTCTTTATCGAAGACCAACCTATTGTCTTTTGTCGATTCTCGACGGGCCAAGTCAAAAGCCTTGTCAGTCTTCAAAGTTTTGCGAGTCTCCTGGGATTCTTCAGAAGTCCATTTTCGGTATGACTCAGAAACCCAAGTGGTTTGACAAGGGCGAGGTATAGTCCACATGACGCGGGTAAACCAGTGTTGTAGCCACGTGTCACACATGGCGTCCGTCAATTGGAGCGAAACCCTAATGACTGCTTCAGTCTCGGGGATCTGCTGAAACGAACCGAACTGTCTCAGAATACGATCCGGGTAAATATGGACGGTCTGGTCCAAAGACAAGATCACCAGATAACGAGCTTTGTCCCTTTTAGCTAATCCCGTCAGTCTTGAAAGGAACCACCAGATGACATTCCATCTAATCAAAGGCCCGCCATGGAATGTTAGCTTTTCATCCCAATATTTCCGATTTATGTGATGACTCGAGCTTATTCGTCGGGACCTGGAGCCAATCTGACAGCTGCGATATCTAGATATGTTCACCGGGGGCTCTATGATTGACAGACGTTCGGACAACCAGATCTGCAAAAAAAAATTGAAAAGTCAAAAACTTTCGAAAAATAAAAAAAATCGAAAAATTCGAATTTTCGGAAAAATTCAAAAAAAAAAAAAAATCGGAAAAATTAATTTAAAAATTTTTTTCGGAAAAATTTTCGAAAAAAAGAAAAAATTAAAAATTTTCGAGAAAATCAAAATTTCGAAAAAAATCAAA
The DNA here is from genome assembly GCA_958450325.1 of Agrostemma githago. Taxonomy (NCBI): domain Eukaryota; kingdom Viridiplantae; phylum Streptophyta; class Magnoliopsida; order Caryophyllales; family Caryophyllaceae; genus Agrostemma; species Agrostemma githago. The sequence goes on from OY288248.1 coordinate 18,498,852, forward strand.
AATTTCGAAAATTTGGAGAATTCAAACAAATTTCGGAAAATTCGGGCAATCTTTCGGAAAAAAGGGGAAAAACGGTTAAATACCTGCAGAAGACGGATGCTTCCTGTCAACTGTCGATCCGAGTCAAGTCTTCTAGCATCAAGGCCCATAATAATCTCTCCGGTTATCAGCCAAGCCGGGCTGTGACCTGTCTCCATCTGGTCAACTATGCTAATCAGCCTGATTTCACCCAAGCACGAGTCAGCATCCATCCGACCTTCAAAGGCATATCGATGCAGCATGCAGAAGGCAAAAGCCATATGTCTATGGGTAGAAGTAATTCTTGCGCCAACTGGATTCATGAATTTGTCAGCTAGGTCAAATAGGGAAACTGAATCTCCCTTTACCATACGGGTTGTCTCAGCATGCGACAAGCCTAGAAAATCCCTTAATCTCCTCCTTGGGTCAGGATAAAATGGGGGAATGGCAGGACGAGCATTAGGGCACCAACCCCCTATAGCTGCAATTTCTTCGGGAAGGGGACATATTTCTCCGCGAGAAAATGCGAAAACATGGTGGGTAGTATCCCAAAAGGATAAGCAAGCATTGAGAAAGTGCGAATCTACCCTAAGTCGCTGAAGTGGGAATAAAGCAACAATTCCCATTTGAGTTAGCTGAACTTTATCTTCGTCCCGAAAGTCTTGAGCCCATGCCTGAAGCATCACGGTCAAATGATCAATACCCATTGCAAGAATAGTTTCTTTGTTTATCCTAAAAGTCTAAGAGATTTTCAGATAGAAAGAAAAGATTTGGGTTGGAATATGAAAGATAAATAGCAAGAACCCTCTATTTATAATAGAGAAAATCCCTTTCCTAGTCACCACAGGAATAAGACTTTTTATCATGCTCCCTACTTCATCTAGCATACAGGCCTAACCAGGGATTTTAGGAATCCGTGTCAGAATCTGATCAGGAATCAAGTCATCCCAAGCATTCCTATTTCCAAAATTTTCAAAAAAATTTCAGCTTTTTCTTTTCAAAAATCAATCAAAAAATCATTTCTTCCCCAGCGTGAGTCGGTGTTTCACCTAGATATTGCATGCAAATTATTATCAACAGACAGGTACACCCAAGACTCCCGAAGAATTCTCCAAAATTCCCCAGTGGGAAAAACTCAAGCAACCTTTTTCGGGATATATCTGTAAGCAGATATACCCATAGCTTCCAAGGCAAGCTCCCGCGCAATTCTAAGACAGGATGTATCTGTAAGCAGATATACCCATAGCTTCCAAGGCAATCTCCCGCGTAATTCCAAGACAGGATGTATCTGTAAACAGATTCACCCATAGCTTCCAAGGCAAGCTCCCGCGCAATTCTAAGGCAGAATGTATCTGTAAACAGATACACCCATAGCTTCCAAGGCAAGCTCCCGCGACATTATTGACATCAACCCAGGTACGATTTCTAGCCTATGGCTGGCGAGCCCATCACGCAGGTCTAATGGACTATAAACGACCCGATCGGAAGTCTGCCAGCTTTTAATCCTCGATTGACCTGGTAGCTACTCTGACTTTTGCCTTGTTCAAGCCTCAGTCAGAGTGGGGGCTCTGTAGACACCCACATTTTGACCGTCAGGTGTCTATAATAGTTCCCGCCAAACACCCGATGATGATTGGACGCAAACGTGCTTTGATGGACTCGGATATGGGCTCGAAATCATGGACATTTGGTTTAGGCTTATTACGGAGTATAAATCTTACAAAACCAACCTCAAATCCAGGCCCAGTAGGTCGTTTCGAGTCAAATAAGACTAATTTGGGTTGAATCCGGTACCAGGGGCAAAACCGTCTTTTAGCGACCCGGTCAAACCCGGTCAAAGATATTTTTTCCCGAGATACACGGACCAGCCGTGACACTACACGTCCGGTTTGGACTCAAATGCTACAAAAAACAGCCTCAAAAAAATATTAAACAAATCCGTTCGAGGATAGAATTTGATCTCAAGTGGAATTCTATCCGAAGACTAAAGCAATTACCGACCGAGTGTCAAACACTCGGCCAAAGCAGCCAAAACAGCCGAGATGCTCGGCTTCTTCACCAAGAAACGAGACTCTCGCTCCCCTTCGAACTCTTACATTTCCTATCTAATCGGTATTTCTTGTTGTCCAAGCAAGATACCTCTCCTAAACCTCTTCGCCTATAAATAGGACCCTCCATTCAACACAAAAGACAAGGGATTTTTACAGGCTATACACATCAACCATTCTCATCAATCACACATCGAATATTCCCACATACAACCGCGTCACACTAAGCAATTCTCGACGAATCCAACCCGACAAAACCGACCCTCAAACCGGCCGAAACTCGCCACATCACACGACCAAACCGACACCCCAAATTCATCCCACATCATCTCGACGCTCCCAAGTCTAAGCCACTTTCCGACGAGCTCAATCCCGAGAAAACAAAGCATGTAGGTTGAGGGTGTAAATCAAACCCTATTCTCTCTTTTCTCTCTTCCCCTTTCTCCACGTTTTTTTTCGTTTTTTTCGTGTCGTTTGTCTAATTTCATACGGGTCGTTTGTCGCATATTTTTTATCCCTAGTATCGATGTTACAAAAATATTTTCATAAAACGAAACGTTCTTAAAATACGATATCGATTCTCTAATCGAATATCGTATTAAACAAGGACTAAAGTAAATCTCGTTGATGGTAAAAAATCGTTACATCTTTTTTTATACAAAATACGACGATTTTAACGCGGAGAGAATTAACATTTTTTTCATTCAAAGTCCTTTTTTTTCGTTCGAAACAAACTTTTTTTTCAAAACCTTTTCTAAAATCATTCCGAATGTTCGATATCGATTTCATAATCGAATATCGAATACGACGAATATCGAAAATATGAATCGAGTACAAATTAATCCATATTTGTACGCGATTTATAAAAATTGACGATTTTCAAAAAAAATAAAAAAAGCCGGACAGACTTCCACGCGAGCCGCGCGCCTTCCAGGCGACTCGCGCAGAAGCCGGGATCGCCGAGTCTTCTTTTTTTCATTTTCTCGTTTTCTATCCTTTTCGTTCCTACATAAAAAGCGACTTTCGCGACATATTTTCAGATTTCGATAAATACTTTTTAGGCCTCGGTCAACACGTGTTAATCCATCACGTGTCATAAACCTTTTTCAAAATCATGTCATATTATCGTATTTGCATCTTTATTCGATTTATTCAATCGTTACTAACTCGTTTTCTCGTGTTTGTTAGCAGTTTATTTTATTTCTATTGTTTTATTAGACTAAAACGAGTTTCATATGCTAAAATAACTTTGACGTTATTAGTTTAACATGCATTAAACGACTTAGCAACCCATTTATTTTTCTTCTCTCACATGCTTAGGGAAAATAATGTTTGCATATCATTCCACTATCGAACTAACGCGTGTACACCAAAAACGAACGATATCTTAGTAAAGGCCGCTAAGTGCGGACGGGGTTGAGTGTTCTTAGTGAACTTCCCAACACGTACCCTCACCCCTTACTCAGAATCATGGTTTCTGGATGTCCGAATCCATTGGCAACGAGAGTCATTCAATATTCGATTACCGATAATGTCGGTATCGGTATCAAATGCTAAGGGACGAACCCGGTAAACTCTGACATCGGAAATGGGCCATATTTTGTATATGGCCCACTACGACATAGAGTGGGTTCGAACGGGCCCGAACTCCCACAAAGTTCGGTGGCGACTCCTACTTCGATTTAAATTTCAATTCGACCCATCTCATATGGAGATTCATTCGCCTCCCCAAACCCGCGCGTGGCCGCGTCGGGGTGGACCTATGTCATGTCCACAATATAGCGACACCATCAAATGTTTCATGTTACTGCTCAATACTATGTGATCATTTTATTTGACCTTATGAACATTCCGTGCAATTTTGTATCATTTTTATTTTGGATCCTCTTACCTCCAAAAACCGAACCGATACACCAATTAGTTTCTTTCATTCACAATAACAAAACTCCAAAAGTCTGCCCCCCCCCCCCCACCCCCATATCAACCCTTTCGCCCTCCGCGCTGCTGCTGCCGGCGACCCCTTGCTGCCGGTCGACCCCCTTTCTAATTTTTTCTTAAAATCCCTAATTCGATAAAGGTATGATTATTAATTACTACCATTTTTTGTTTAAAAAGAGTTAATTGCTGTTATTCTTTATAATTTGATGTTGTATGGGATGAATTTCTAAACTTGAATGTTGTTACTTAAATTGGGGGTTTTATATGGAAATTTGTAAGTTGAGAAACAAGGTTCACACTTTGGATGGTCATTGCTGATTTCAATCATATTTAAAGAGTAGAGAGTTGTCTGACATATAGGGTTTGTGATTTGGGGGGAAATCGGGTTGTTTACTTGTGCATTCATTCATTCAACCCGTTTGTTTTTTCGTGGTGGGTGAAAATGAGTGAGGAAATACAAGGAAGTTGCATAGTTTTCCATTCTATATTGCAAATAAGATTCCAATTCTTGATCTTGCAATCAGAGTAGGAGAACAACTTCAATACGTAGAATAATTAACCATTTGTAATCATATTGATATACTCTATATCAAGGATACATTATCCGAAGTTCGATGCGGTTCGAGTTCGAAGTTTGGGTTCGAAATTCGCTACCCAGGTGAACTCGGTTCGGTCCTATATTTAAACGAATTAATTTAGACAATACTATAATTTAAACGAATTATAAAAGCTACGTAATATTAATAAACAATTTTATTTAAAAAATATCAAAAATACTTTCACAATTTAGTTGTGACAAATAATTGTGACAATATTGCCCATATTGTCACCCCTATTTGTCACAATTAATTTTAAAAATAAAATTGTGACAATTATTTTGAAATATATTCGTGATTTTCACGTTTAAAATTAAAAACTTAGAATGTAATCCCCTAGAAAATCTAACGCAATACAGTGGCGGAAACACTGTGGAGTTGAGATTAAAACACACTGACAAACTATATCTTATTAAAAGAAATGGTAAGTCGATACAAAGGCCACTTTTTACAAAAGGGCTAAATATAAAATTCTCCAAATGGGTTATACAAATCCGTAAATTTCAAGAATAAAGAAAGAGTAGGATCCATGCTACTCGCTAGCTCACACCCAAAACCCAGCAGCAAAAACCTGTCATGTTACAAACATAACAGCCACGTCAGTGGGGAGTAACTCGGACGTTCTCCCAGCCATATTATACCATATGGAAAAATAATAATATTATTATATCAAAATAATTAAAAACATCAAAACATCAAAACGATATAATAAAAATAAGTTCTCGGAGAAAACTTAAAACATTTGCCAACCTGCAAGTCAAAATCAATCGATAATAATAATATTCAAAATGACGTTATGGATAAGATTAGTGTAGATGGCTAGACTTTCACTAGGAGAATACTAAAACTAGCTTCGAGAACTTAGTTCAAACAAATCAAACTTCGGTCTCTAACTAGGCTACTCAACCATAATAGGACGGCAACTTATAAATGCGTGGCCCTAGTTTAAGATAATATGCACACCCCTCCCGAGCACCATATATACTCAGTTCAACCCGACGGCGTTTTACACTGCGAGGCACGAGTTTAAGGTCAAAATGTACACACACTCCCGAACACCATATATGCTCGGTTCAACAACCAGTATGCCCCATAAAGACACACCAGCCTTATACTTGATGGCAAAAACGTAAACCCCAGAATATATTACTCTAACCTCACACTTGTCCTTATTCCATAACTCCAAAACAACCATTATCGATATATACAAGAGATATAATCAATATAAATAATATGAGGACAAAAGGAATAAACATTTTATATTAAAAAGGAAAACTTTCTATAAATAGAAACTTACTATTTTTAGAAACTTACTTAAAATAGAAAGTCTTATAGAAAATACGTAAGTTATTAACATAAGTGAAATATATAGAAATAGCATTTCTAATAAAATTAATAATTTATTATTATCGTCGTTATCGTAACTTAAATATATTTCTAAATTCCTTACTCAAAATATAAATAAAATATAATAAATCAATGTATAGTATTTTATAAATAATTAGGGAATCGAGTTAGAATTATAAATTTTAGAAAAGAGATGTTTAAAGAAAAACGATATCAAAATTTATTGAGTCAACGAGTTTTATAAATTAAACAAGATTTTATAAAGCTTTCAAATTAGTTTTAGCAAATCTATTTTATCAATAAATAATACTTATTTTACTAAAAATAATCAATTGTATACAAATGAGAAATTATTAAGGAAATTAGTCTCGATTAAAAAAAATGTATTTAAAAACAAAATCGACTACTTTCTCACTTATTAATATAAGTCGTAAAACGAAATTAATTTATTGAACAAATATACAAATCTCGATAAAAATACGATTTTGAGTTAAAAATTATAAATAACAATATATGACGAAAATATGAAATCGATATTATTTAGTTACTAGTGTCACGATAACCAACAAAATAATATAACGATCGTAAATAATTAAATTACTAACAATTTATAAAATGATATCGAAAACTTGTAAAATATTTATAAGGCATGCGATTTAAAGTTAATATAATTAGCAATAATAAATAGCTAAAAAAAATTAGAAAACCGAAGTTAAAATATTTACTACATATTACTTACTCAAACATACGATATAAAATCGAGTAACGTCCTAAAGTTACCTTGAGTCGAAAAGATAACCCCGAAACATCTGCCCGTCTAATAGCCCGACCTCCAAACTTGAATTTCAAAGTCGTCTTGAACACTCGTTCCAGTAAAACTGCATACTCCAACGGAATCGGGAAAGAAACAGAAATAAAGGAACCGGATTAAGGATCGATAAACGAATTGAGGAACGAACGAGCCACAAATCAGGAGGAAACAGCGGCTGTCGAACAGCTAACAATAACAAACGACGAAAATCGAAATAGGATGAAAACGAGCGAAGAAGAAGAAGAAGAGGAAGAAGAAGAAAAACGAGAAAGGAGAAGACAGACAGAGAGACAGAAAAAAAAATTGACAACCGAACTGCATAAAACAACAGTAGCAAGACCGATTAGCCACGACAAAAAGTGACGAAACAGGAGCAGCAATGGTACGTAGAACAGCAGGAAACACAAGTAACAAGAATGACTCGAAAGTCGAGACAGAAAAAGAGAGAAGACCGAGAAAAAGGAAGATGAGAAACGGGACGAAAATCGACTTATATAGCAGCAGAAATGCTAGTAACTGAAACAGCAGCAGCGATACAAAATGAAGCAATAACATCGACTAACAACTGATACGAAGCCAAAAGAACAGAAGATTATCGACAGAAATCTGCATCAATAACGCAGCCGCAGAAAGACGAGGGGCAACGAACCAACACAACAGCAGAAGGCGTCACACAAGATTGAACAACAAGGACAAGACAAACCGAAACGACGTGAACAACGAGAAACAGCAAAAACAATCGTGAACAGCGGGAAAAAGGAGGAGAACTACCTTCATTACTAACTCCGAGGAAGGTGAAAGTAGAAACACGACGGCGAACAAACAGCAGCAGGACCGCGCGCGAACGAAAAGCAGAGCAACAAAACGCGGCAACAGCAAGGCGAGTAGGACCGAGTGACATCGGACAACATCATCGATACAAGGAACAAAGGGAAACTAATCAACAACAAAGCAGCGAGAAAATCATACAAGAGAAAAAGAAGAAAACTGAGAAGGGAACGTAACCGTATAGCAGTAACAGCAACCGCACAGTACAGTAGATCAGAACCAAATCGCATCCAAAATAGAGAAAAACAGAGGGCGAAAAACAGGACGCAGCAGCAGCGGCAAACGAGCACAACAGCAGCTGGACGCAACAGCAACAGCGAAGAATTGCAGCAGCATAAACCGATGAAAACAGAGGGAGATCGGTGGATGAAGATTGACGAAGAAAATAGCAGATGTAAGGGAAAGAATGAATGGGAAACGAATGAAAGTGGGGATGAAAAAAATGAAGCGGTGGGAAAATGAAACAAAATCAGGAAGAGGGGAAGAACTTAAGTGGGAAGAACGTGGATAGTGGGAAATGAAGGGTCCCATCAAAAGAATTAGGAAAACGGAGTTAGAAAATACGTTTTAGTCAAATGAATTGGTAGGAGACGAAATTCGTAACGATAAGTTGACTGACCCACGAAATAGAATAAAAAAACGAATAATTAAAATTAATATATAATCGGCCATCAAATAAAAAGAGTAAATAAAGTACTCGAGACGAAAACGAAGCTTATAGAATTAAATAATTAGATGATGAAATAGTATTTACTCGATAATTAATAAATCTTCGTTAAGGTGAATTAAATTGATTTCTCGAGGAAATGAAATAAATATTTTGACGAAACTTTAAATAAATGACCTTCGAGCCAAAATAGAAATTTGAGCTTAAATATAAATAAATAAATAAAAATTTAGAATTTAAATCGTCGAAATAGACTTTCGGTAAGAATTAGATTAAATGTATAAAATGAATCGAAATAGAAATAAAAATATGTTTTAAATCTAAGAAGAATTTCCTAGACAAATAAAACTTTAGTAATATGAAACGATTAAACGATAAATTCGTTCTCTAATAATTTTAAGAAGTGCGAGTTAAATCGCAAACAAAATAAAAATAAAAATATAATTTTAAATTAATTTAATTTATAAAATCAGGGGTGTTACAATCTTCCCCACTAAAAAGAAGTTTCGTCCTCGAAACTAACAAAACATAATAATAGAAGGGAAAACAAGGTATATCACTTGAACAAAATGAGAATGCTTAACTCGCATCACAATCTCGGTTTTAGAAAAAAAAAATTTACAACTTCAACGTGATATGAAATCGAAATCGAAGACAAAATTTATTTCAAGAAGAGTCGGGCTCAATTCCCAAAGTTTAAAATTACTTAAATTAATAAAATCGCAAGTTAAAAATTATTTTATAAAATAATGACGATAAATAATATTTGTAAACGAACTCGAGGGGGAAAAGTACCCAAATATTTTCAAAGCAACAGTAAAACGTTTTGATTAAGAAATTCGACAATATTTTGTTTTAAGACCAAACAAAAATTTGAAAAATTAGATTTTCAATCGAGTAAATAAAAATTCGGACCACTCGTCAAACATTTTCGATAACAGATATAAAGTCTACCGGCAATAAAACAAAAACTTAGATATACGAAATTTTTCGAAAATTTTAATCCGTTTTGCCTGATAATCTCATAAAAATCAAAATATTTTCAATTGAGAAAGTTTTCATAAAATTTCGATCACTTGAAAATCAAAATTAAAATTTTAAACAATTTTGAAATACTTTAAAATAAATTATTTAGACCCTTTGAAAGGGGACCAAAAATAGAACAAAGATGAAATACAAAGTTTTTGAAATTTATAATTCAAAATGTTAAAATTTCACGATAGCCCGAAGATTTAGATTAGTCGAACTTTTCATAACATAGGTTCGGGAAAAAAAAAGGTAAACGGATAAATAGATTCAAAGTCAACGACAAACCGAAACAGAATTTTTCAAACCCGATAAAGAAGACAAAGGGATTGGCCGAAGGAGAAGTAGCGGAATTATGAAAAGCTAAGGGGAGGAACGAAATTGAGAGTCAAATAGAGCTCTCAAGGGTTGAAGAATAAATTAACTATTTCGAGATTCCCGGTACGACTTCCACACACGGGTTCCTAAATTCCATCAAATACGTTAAGTCCAATAATAGGCGCTAGGTGGTACTAATCAGTCACAATCTCCAAAAATGTCTTACGTGATTATCCACGACACGATACTAATCCACAATTGTATTACAATCTAATCTCATCCATTAAAATTCCGATCCAAACAGTCATCAAAACACACCCAAACTCGCAATCGATACGGTTTCTAAATCTAAAGCTCATAAGGTTTGAACTCGAAGTATACTCCAAATTTCTCGAGTAAGGAACAGAAGACGAGATCCACCAATTTAACAATGTTCGGGCACAAAATCCTCAAAAATGATCACCAACATATTTATAATGCCACAAGTACATAAGTTGGGAATGTACAACAAATCCTCAAGCACGCTCAAACCTACAGGTAATGGCGCAAACATTCACATTTTCAAACACGTCATTCGACTAAGGTTTCTGAGAATTCCACCAAGTTCATATCATATCAGCGAAACCACCAAAATATTAACTCAACGAAGCCACAATCTCGTTGGTCCAAGGGTTTTGAACTATAAATCCGTCAAGATTATTCGCATTAAGTATTCCTCAAAACAACACGATAAATCCAACTAACCTTTAATGGCAATATGTTTCTCCTTTTCAAGGTTAACAACAATTTATCCAATTTAGATCACTCAACTCCAAAGTTCATAGGTTACAACCTTAAACAACGATCGATGATCTAATCCTTAAGAAACACGGGTAATCTATGTCAACCAAAATTTCTAACGATATAAATGAAAACCTTCGATGGTACTGCAACACTCAGGCTAACACCTTAAACAAAACTCTATGATCCCAAATAATCGCGATACATCCATCAAATAAGCATCAGGTAAAATTCCCAAAGTAATATTATCGGTTATACTTAGTTCAGGTCTGGTTTAGGTACTAGGTATCAATCAAATATGACATACTTTCACTACTCCAAAATATATTCAACTCTAAGTACTCCAAAATAATCAAAATAACCTATAACCCAAGGTTCTGTGTCCAAAGTATCATCCTATTTCCATCAATCAATAATACCATTCAACTCAATCCTCAAAAATTTCTTACTTATATAGAAAATAGGGTAGACTCACAATCCTCAAATCAGGTAACAAGGGCTTACTAAACCTCAAACATCTATAACTTAGCTTTCACGAGGTTTAATGAGACGGAAATCGGTCAAATCAAGAATCTCAAGAGAAAGATGGTGGAATAGAAGAATAGAACAAGGATTCACTAAGCGAAGGAAAGTGAGAAAATAAAAGAGAAGAATTGGAAAAGATAGAAGCAGGAAGAAAAGAATCAATGATCCTAAATTACTAAGATCTAAAACGAGAAGGGAATCTTTGGACCTCCAAGGTTCCACAAGGAATCTAAATGGATTACTTCATCTTCTTGTAGAGGAACGAGCACACAAGTCTTGGGTCGCTCCATCTGGATCGGCTGCAACATCATGGAACAGGAATCTACTCTTGATCATCTAACCTGTAGCTTGAGCGAACTAAATCTGAGCTGAAAGGTCACCATTGTATCTTCCTTGTAGCACAAAGTTGTTCACTCGAACCAGCAGGCGTTGAGAGTTATAAGCAGGTCTTGTCCCGATCCGGAGCAGCATCATATCAGCATCTTGTTCATTCATCTTCTTCCAGACAAAAGCAACAAATATTCAATGCTAGTCATTGAGTTACAAAAACATATAAACCTAACAGTTAGTCCTTATTTTGGTTTCTACCCATCTCTCACTAACATTTTTTTATTGTTCAAATCATTTACTGGTATTTTTCCTAAAATCAGGTGTAAGCGTCGGGAGCAACAATGCTCTGATACCAACTGTAATCCCCTAGAAAATCTAACGCAATACAGTGGCGGAAACACTGTGGAGTTGGGATTAAAACACACTGACAAACTATATCTTATTAAAAGAAATGGTAAGTCGATACAAAGGCCACTTTTTACAAAAGGGCTAAATATAAAATTCTCCAAATGGGTTATACAAATCCGTAAATTTCAAGAATAAAGAAAGAGTAGGATCCATGCTACTCGCTAGCTCACACCCAAAACCCAACAGCAAAAACCTGTCATGTTACAAACATAACAGCCACGTTAGTGGGGAGTAACTCGGACGTTCTCCCAGCCATATTATACCATATGGAAAAATAATAATATTATTATATCAAAATAATTAAAAACAGAAAAACATCAAAACGATATAATAAAAATAAGTTCTCGGAGAAAACTTAAAACATTTGCCAACCTGCAAGTCAAAATCAATCGATAATAATAATAATATCCAAAATGACGTTATGGATAAGATTAGTGTAGATGGCTAGACTTTCACTAGGAGAATACTAAAACTAGCTTCGAGAACTTAGTTCAAACAAATCAAACTTCGGTCTCTAACTAGGCTACTCAACCATAATAGGACGGCGACTTATAAATGCGTGGCCCTAGTTTAAGATAATATGCACACCCAAATAGAATAAAAAAACGAAGAATTAAAATTAATATATAATCGGCCATCAAATAAAAAGAGTAAATAAAGTACTCGAGACGAAAACGAAGCTTATAGAATTAAATAATTAGATGATGAAATAGTATTTACTCGATAATTAATAAATCTTCGTTAAGGTGAATTAAATTGATTTCTCGAGGAAATGAAATAAATATTTTGACGAAACTTTAAATAAATGACCTTCGAGCCAAAATAGAAATTTGAGCTTAAATATAAATAAATAAATAAAAATTTAGAATTTAAATCGTCGAAATAGACTTTCGGTAAGAATTAGATTAAATGTATAAAATGAATCGAAATAGAAATAAAAATATGTTTTAAATCTAAGAAGAATTTCCTAGACAAATAAAATTTTAGTAATATGAAACGATTAAATGATAAATTCGTTCTCTAATAATTTTAAGAAGTACGAGTTGAATCGCAAACAAAATAAAAATACAAATATAATTTTAAATTAATTTAATTTATAAAATCAGGGGTGTTACATAGAACATACAAAATGAAACTTATAACCAGAAAACACAAAACATACATGTCGACCCGAAGAAATACACTAAACATGTAGAACCCTAAATTTGACTACGTGAAGAAGACGACTCACGAAGAAGAAGACGCGCCGGTAACACACATGTCATTAGTCTGTCGTTCCACCTCCTCTCACAGACGCAACCCAGCCAATCGCTTACAAGTGATTTTTTTTTTCAATTTGTTGAATTTCATTATTTATTTTTGATTCAAATACAATTACCAGTCCTATGTAGGCTTCAATTGAAGCTTTTTGTTACTAATTCTGATCTATTTTCGAGTGTAGCATTTTTTTTACTAATTTATACTCCGTAGTTTTTTTGGTTAGAGTTTTTCTGCAGAGTACGAGTTTTTGCTTTTTGTTGATGTCTCTAGCTACTGCGTTGTTTCCAAATTTTTAGGTAAGTTTCATCCTCATTCTGACTTCGTCATTGATGTTTCGTAGTTTAGATCGGTTGAGTTGAAATTGTTTGAATTTTGTGCAGTTAAGTCTCTAATTACGTTGTATTATTGGAATTTGTGCTATGATTAAAGGAATTGCTTGGTATTCAAAGTGCGTGTATCGTATTTTCATGTGTAAATTAATGAAGAGTCTGTCTGTTCAAGAGAGTATCAATTTTTGTGTCGAAATCGAGTTTCAGGTGTTTTGATTAAGTTTGAAAGTGTCATCATTTTGTTGAATTGTTAAGGTGTGTAGTTTGTTGATTGTAATTTAGATGTCTAAATGTATATAAAAAATGGGAATCTCGTTTCAGTTTTTCGGTAATATCGTGGTTTTGATTGTTATTCTAATTGTATCCCTACATTGAGAAATGGCTAGTTGACACCAAAAGTTTTCACCCCTGATTTTACTGTGATTGTAGAGGTTAGTGTTGCCTTTGTCCACTTATCTTTCTTTTAACGACCAATTATGCTAGCGAGTTACAAGTACACATGTAATACTGAGCCAACGTAGATCAGAACTGCCCTAGTGATTGCATTTGCACCAAATACAAATTTCATATGCATAGTTGCGATAAAGTCATTGACTAGTGTTATTGATAGCTTAGGTTAAACTTCCATGTGACTCTCTTTACAGCAGGAAAAAAACATATGCACAGAGTCCAAGTCTTGCTCAACTTTTCCATTTATCATAAGACACATAGGCCATAGGTTATTCTTAATTGTCTCTGTTGTACAATGTGGAATGTTTGACATTCTGGCTTATTTGTGTGTAATTATGATTTACGAGTGTTGAACATTTATGCAGATGCATAGAGTATGGATTCCGTTCTTTCTGGTTTTATGTGTGACACCGTCTATTCACAACTGTAAGGGCACATTGCCACATGTTCTAAACTCTCTTATGGTTATGGAATTCATCTAGAAATATGTCATTCCTTACGTTTCCTAGACAAACAAAGATGTATATACATCCACATTTTACTATATGATAACCTAAGATTAATGCATAGCACTAGTTGAATTACCTGGTACAGTTGATTTTTCGTCATCAATTGTGCTAGTATTATTTGGTCCTTGGGATATTTGTATCAACTTTTGATAATTCTACTGATGGATCTGCCAGAACAATACTCCATATGAGATATCCGCTTCAGTTTCATATCCACATATGAGATATCCGCTTCAGTTTCATATCCACATATGGTATTTTATTTGGAATGTAGTTTCACTTTATACTCATACGTTATACGGAGTAACACACTTGGCATTGTTTTAAAATAAACATTCTTCATTAGGTTTATACAATCAACACACTTGGCACATCTCTCATCCTACTCAGAAGACTTTATGTTTTAAAATATTTTTAACTCATTCAATTATGTCCTACCAAATTCATTGTTTGAAGTTTTGTGAACATGACATAGGTCCACCCCGACGCGGCCACGCGCGGGTTTGGGTAGGCGAATGAATCTCCATATGAAACGGATCGAATTGAAATTTAGGTCAAAGTGGAGTCGCCACCGAATTTTGTGGTTATTCGGAACCATTCAAGCCCACTCTATGTCGTAGTGGTCCGTATACAGAATACGGCCCATTTTCGATGTCAGAGTTTATTGGGCTCGTCCCTTTGCATTTGATACCAATACCGACATTATCGGATATTGTGTATTGAATGACTCTCGTGCGCCAACGGTTTCGGGCATCCGGAAACTGAGGTTCTGAGTAAGGGGTGAGGGTACGTGTTGGGAAGCCCACAAAGGACACCCAACCCCGTCCGCACATTAGCGGCCTCTACTAAGAATTCGAATGACTTTCTAATACGCGCGTTAGTTGAACGGGAAAAAAATGATATGCAAAGATTATTTTCCCTAAACATGCGAGGAATTGAAAATAGGGTTTGTATGTTAATTTAATGCAATTAATTCTAATGTCGAAGTTGAATTTTAGCATGTGGGTTCATTTAGTACAATAAACGAACAAAAATTAAATTGACAAAAGGAATAACAAACGTGTTAGTAACGATGTAGCGAATAATAACGATTTGTGCAAATATTGAATCGAATTGAATGATGTAAACGAGGTGATGCATGGTTTGAAAAGATAGTATACACGTGATTAATTAGACACGTGTTGACCTAAATCATAGAATACTATCGAATTTGAAAGAAGAAGAATGTTCGACTCACGGTTTTGGTCGTGATGAGGCCACTCGATCGAGTGGTCGATAGACTCGATCGAGTGGACCCTAAAAAGAAGTTTCTGTTTCGCATTTCGGACCATACTCGGCCGAGTTATTAGCCAACTCGGTCGAGTACATGCCCACTCGACCGAGTCACTGTGAGACTCGACCAAGTGGGGGGTCGTAGTAAGCATTCTTATCCGACTTTGGGGCGCCACTCGACCGAGTGGGCTAGGCACTCGGTCGAGTGCCCCCTGTACGAATTGTAATTCGTTTGCAAATTGAATTGATTTCGAAATTGCTTTTGATTTTTTGATAATTCGACAATTTTACCGAATTGGGCATAAATATTGTATGACTTATGTTCGATTCGGGTTTTTTATAAATCATAGATTTGGTTGAACCGAATATAAATATTTTTTGAATTTATACCCGATTCCAATTTTGAAGGCTCGTCGTATCCCATATTCGATTATGGAACCGATATGGAACACTAGAGCGGAAAGAATAAAGAAAATTGATTTGAGTCGTCTTAAGTCAATCAAAACGACATGAATTTCTCTCCGCGTTCGTAGTGTCATAATTATAACGTGACATCTACGTTAGCATCAACGAAAAATCGAATTGATTGAATTAAATCAACTAGATTTGCTAGATTCGACATCCAATTATGAAATTGGTATCGAATCTACGAAATCGACGCTTTGCTTAACTTAGAGGACTTGATTCCCTCGACTTCTCCGACATCGAAATAAATCCCTAGAGATTGTGATGTCGGATCCGTGTCAATGGGTTTCGACCCTTATTAAAATACAATGTTTGCTTTTGAAAATCGAAGTGATTGTATGACTCGAATAATGATGTAGGCGAGATAAAAAAGATTATTGTTTAAGTTGACTTATCTCAATAATCAAATAGTCGGGGTACCGGAATAAGCGAACGTCAACGCTGTGTGCAGTACACTTGTATATTCGTGTTTTCTTATTCTGATATCCTTCTTATTCGACACAAATTGATAAGTATTTTAATGCTTTGATATTGATACTATCGATATTAGCGATATTAGGATACGATAATAACGATAAAATAAAATAAAAAAACACAACCCGTATAAAGATAACGACGACGCGACACGAGAAGGAGGAGGAGAAGAGAAGAAACGGGGTTTTGACACCCTCAACCTACATGTTCTTGTTCGGAACGGACTCGTAATCGTGGCTTTAACACAAGAGTCTTCGAGGTTTTATGAAGGTTAAGTTATGGTGGCTCGGGATTGGTTCCCAAAACTAGGTTTAGGGTTTTTGCTAGTGTAGAATTGCTAGGGTTTGATTAGGGTTGTATGTGTAAAAAAGTTGTGAAATTAGGGTTCGAAAAGGGTGTCTTGAAGTGTGTGCAAAGGGTTGCTTATATAGGAAAAGCTAGGGCACCCGGTTTAGGGTTACTCGACCGAGTAGGTGGCTAACTCGATCGAGTGGCCCGTTACGCCTGCCGCCGGGCTCGAAACAGGCCCACTCGATCGAGTGGGTCGGGCACTTGTGGCCCAACGGGTTGCACGGGTCCATTGACTTGGACCTTGATTTTGGATGTTTGATGGGTTTTGTGTTTGACTTGGACTTTTGATGGTTGTATGGCTATTTTTGTGTGTCTCGGAAACGACTTTGACCGGGGTTGACCCAATCGCAAAAAGTCGGTTTTAACTCCGGTGTCGGTTCTGGCCCAAATTAGCCTTATTTGATTGGAAACGGCCCACTGGACCTGGATTATTTGAGGTTGATTCTGTGAGATTTGTACTCTGTAAGTGTGTTAGCCAACGATTAATGGATTTGAACCCGTATCCGAGCGCATAGAAGCATGTTAGCGTCCGATCATCATCGGGTGTTTTTTGGAAACTGCCATAGACACCTGACAGTCAAAATGTGGGTGTCTACAAGTTTTCTCTAGTCATGTGTTGTTAAAGGCCCTCTTTTTCCGTTTTCTTTTTTATTCATGTATCACTCTCAATCTTATTGCTTTTATCTTACTTTAGATCTTCTTATTTTAGTTTCTAGGAGTATTTTTTAGCCCACAGTGTTTACCTAATCATCATTGTTCTGGTATTTTCTTTCCTTTTCTACTTTTAGTATATCTCTTCAATTCAATTTGATAGTGTAGATGGCAATGTGATTTTTTTTATTTTTTTTGCTAAATAGTACCGTACACCCCTCTCATTTTGTACTATAATTCTTATCACTCTTTTATTTTTCATATTTTTGGTCTCACAGTACATCTTCTCTTCGACTATTAGTTGATTGGGTAGTTCTAGCTAGTGCCTTACTTGCTTTTTGATAATGGTAAGCCTCAAAGAAAGTTGGGTGGATGGATGGATCCTAACATCTTTCTAATTAAGATAAATCTCAATATCGTGTGAATTATATAATATAGAGGAAAAAAGAGGTTTGAGACGAAAGTCAACTTATAAGTAGAAAGCTAGGTGTATTCGAAGTTTGATGTGGTTCGAGTTCAAAGTTAGAGTTCGAAATTCGATACCCCAAGTGAACTCGGTTGAGTCCTATACTTTAACGAATTAATTTAGACAATAATATAACTTAATACGAATTAATAAAAGTTACAAAATATTAATTGTGTCTATTTAATACTCGTACTAGTGAACTAATACAAAAAGTTAATCAATACGGAGTATTATAATTAATAATCTCTGGTAAAACCGTCTCACACTAATATGAGACGTAATTTCTAATACACTAAAAAGTGGAGTGAAATAAATTACTCCCTCCGTTCAAATCCAAAGGGTACGCTTCCCTTTTGAACACTATTCATAACTCAAGAGAATCGTTAATATTAACGACAATCTATAAGAGAAAATATAGTCAGGTTGGATCTTGTTTGATTCGTCTTTATGAGCAGATTAAGAATATCGATTTTTTATAAAAAAAAAATTAATGTAAAACGAAAGATATTGACGGTGTAAAACGTGTATCGGTAAGTGTGAAAAAGCAAACGTACCATTTGGATTCGAACTAAGTAATACGGAGTACTGTACTTAGAGGTGACATTTCGGACGTGCCGGGCCGAACTTTGTGCCTGGCCCGGGCATGGTCCCGTGCCTGATCTTACCCGTTTCCGTTCGTGCCCCTTCTTTCGTTTTCATGTCGATTCTCGGATTGTGCCTTGATTTATTTTTAAAAAAAATTGCAAAAAATACGACATGCGTTTTGTATGCGATATGTATATTTTGTGCTGGAGTCAAATATTAATTATGACCCTAACTCTATGAGTCTATGGGCCGAGCTGGGGACAGCCTGCAGTGCTACATCTTTCATCTTCCTCCTCCTAATCAACCCAAAAAAAAATTGGAAAATTTGAAATCGACCTATACCTCCTCCTAATATATCATCTTTATTTCCTCCTCGCTTATCATCCTCCTCCTCATCTCTCATCTTCCTCGAAAAATTTGAAAGTCGAAAGTCGAAACTCTGAAGATTTTTCTCCTACTTCTGGTTCATTTCATGGGCTCATCAGGTAATAGTATTTGTTCCGGATTGATTTTTGTTGTTTTCATGCTTGATTGATTGAGCAATTTCTATTTCAAAATTCAGTTCGTTGGTGATGGTGAATTAGTTCGCGAACGAACTAATTCGTAAATCGGGCGAACTAGTTCGGAAATCGTGCCGGCGAACTGCGAATCTGGTAACACTGCTCTATATGTTGGCTTTTATTTTTATTTTTGTGCATTATTAGCTTCAAGGTCAATTTTACATTTGACAAAGTTCGATCCCTAGTCATATCAGGAATGCTTACCATTTACGGAGTATTTAACGACTAAACTTGCAACGTACATACAAGGAGTAAAAACGACTTCAATACTATGGTTTAGATACTAAATTTTTCTTTTTTCCTAAGGATTTCACTATTGTTGTTTGCCTTGTTTGACTAGCTTACTTGAATTGCTTAATGTTGTAATTATAATTTGATGATTAATGTTTGAGGCGATTTTTGATTTAAATTGTTAGTATTTTTTTGATCAGCTGAGGTAGGAAATTTGAGGTGTTTTGTGATTTTAGCTTTTTTTTTTGTGAAACTTTTTATCATGTGTGTAATTAGGGTTAAGAAAATCGAGTTAATTGTGATTTATGATCATAATGATGTAAGGAGTATTGTTATTAAGGGATGATTTGAGATCAATGTAGTCCGGAGTACTAGTATAGTCCGGATTCGAGACGGGTTTGGGACCCCTTGAACAACCTGTTACCAGTTGATCCCAAGTGTTGGTTATGACTTATGACAATAAGGTTGCCTTGATTAAGTGATTGTCTTGGTATTTGTACGGGTTTGGGGTCGGATTAAGCTCTGTTACTCTGACTTTGACTCTTTTACGAAGTGACGCATCCGACATGCTATTTTGGACAAAATTTTCAATTTTTTGGTTTTAATATAAGTATTGAAGTGTCTTGTCGTTGTTGGACACGTGACACGGCACCCAAGTGAAGTGTTGGAGTAACATAGGGATTAAGAATATGTGTGTTTGGTGAAACTTTCATGGGAGTAACATAGGGATTACTCTTATATTTTACTTAATTGTTGTTAGGATCAGGGCAATGGACATGATACCCTATAGGGTTTTAGTAGCCTTTATTCAAGTGTAGAGTGGTTTAATTTTGATATCAAGAAATGTAAGAGTTTTGATTTTTCATACAATTCATGATTTCACGGTAAGTCGGTAATTGTGTTGCGAGGATAGACTAGTCAGAATGGTAGAGTTGGCTGCGGAGAAGCACGTCCGGTATATCGTATCCATTGAAAAGGTTGGTTCTATGTCTTAGTTCTTCTTGCCTTATAGTTCATTTTTCCTCTCTCTGATCCGTCAACAATTTATTTAGTTGAGGTATTTATTCGTTTCTTTTATGCTTCCGCCCTTAGAAGAAGGATTCATTTGAATCTGTAGTGATGGAGCACCTCAGAATGAACGGTGCTTACTGGGGACTTACGACACTAGACCTTTTAGGAAAGCTTCATGTTGTCGATCAAGATGAAGTTATTTCATGGGTTTTGGAATGTCAACATGAAACTGGTTTGTAGATCGCTTCCTCGTGACATTAAGTTCTTATTGATTTACTCTCTGCGTCTCGGTTATTTGTTTACCTTCGCTTAAAATATTCACAAATAATATAAAAGGTAAACAAATGACCACCGAGACGGAAATAGTACATGCTGTATAATTAATCGTTGTCTGTGCAGGTGGTTTCGGTGGTAATATAGGGCACGATCCACATATACTTTACACTCTTAGCGCCGTTCAAGTTTTAGCTCTTTTTGATAAGCTGGATGTTTTGGACGTCGATAAGGTGTCTACTTGTATCCTTTACAGCTATATCTGAGATTCGCAGTTATGTTTCACACTTTTCACATATTATGAAATATAGTGAGTATGGATTATGGAACTTGCTCGGAATATGGTTTATATTTTTGTGGTTAGCATTTCAGCCAGTCTACTTCTCTTCCGGGGGATTTTGCCTTTGACTTGAACATTCAGACATTAAACACCACTTTTGCTTCTAGTCTTGTTATATGTTTCAACCGTAAATCAAAATATCACACAATGTTTCGTTAAGTTTACGGTTGTAAGTGAACTTCTATATGTCACTCCTTTGTAAACCAGAGACTAAATATTAAATACACAAAAACTTGTTTTTGTTTGTGGTGACCTTAACCTCGTAATTCAGATGTCGCTGGGCTGCAGAATGAGGACGGTTCTTTTTCGGGAGACATTTGGGGAGAAGTTGATACAAGGTTTGTGGTGTGCTAGCGTCTTGTCATCTTGATTTATAGAAAAAGTTACTTACACAGTTTTTTTTCCACAGATTTTCATATATTGCAATCTGTTGTCTATCACTATTACGCCAGTTGAACAAAATTGATGTGGAAAAGGCGGTGGACTTCATCGTGAAGTGCAAAAATCTTGATGGTGGTTTTGGATGCACCCCCGGTGGAGAGTCTCATGCAGGACAAAGTATGTCTGTCGGTTCACTCGAAAACTTCTTGAATGTTAATAATGTGACTTACGACATGGCTTTCTCAATGTTGACAATCTTAGTATATCCGGTTGTAAGCTCCTACTGAAGTTGGGGGTAACCGGAAAAACACATCACACTTTTTGACACCTTTGTGTCTTTCATGCCCTTTTCGTTAAGGCCTTGCTCTTTCCGGCTCACTTCAGTTAACTTAAGTTAAGCTAAGTCCACTTCGTTTCTTCAAACCGATTAATTTCACTTTGTCTCGACCAATTGTCACTTCAGTTAAGTTAAGTCCGTTTGAGCGTAAAAAACAAGACCGAAGTCTTATGTTCTGTATCTGAATCAAACTTGATGTTCAACTATTGCAGTATTTTGCTGTGTGGGTGCTCTTGCTATAACCGGTTCTTTACATCACATTGACAAGGATCTTCTAGGTTGGTGGTTATGCGAGCGTCAAGTTAAGTCAGGAGGTTTAAATGGTAGACCAGAAAAGCTTCCCGATGTAAGATACCTACTGCTTTAAATTCTCTTCTCGAAGAAAGACAAAACTGTTTATTATGGTATCGGATGTCTTTTTTGTGTGCGAAATTTCAATTTTTTGGTGCAAAATGAAATGTCGTGATGTGTGATACGACAGCTAGTCAGCTACATGAAGTATGGGAGTAACATCAATTTCCTGTTCAAACTTGTACAGGTTTGTTACTCGTGGTGGGTACTTTCGAGCTTGATTATAATAGACAGAGTCCACTGGATTGACAAAGAAAAGCTTGCTCAATTCATCTTAGATTGCCAGGACTTGGATAAAGGCGGGATTTCAGACCGGCCCGACGATGCTGTTGATGTATTCCACACCTACTTTGGAGTTGCAGGTAACGTGCTCCAACAATGCTGCATCACTTATATTCATTCATGCCTAATCATCTTACCTTCCGATTAATTGCCTTTTTGTGAAACTACTTTTAATGTAAATGATCGAACTACCCAAGTAAAGTAAAAATTTCGAGGACATTTTTTTGATCAGTTCACTAATCTTGTGCGTTTTTCCTCCATGGAAGATATCAAAGAAAATTGGAAGACATGTCTTGTTCTATTGATCGTAAGTTTGTTATCGCCTAGAGTTCCCCCATACATGACCTGTTGTCGTATGGTGGCATCTATGCAGGTTTATCGCTTCTTGAATATCCCGGAGTGAAAGCCATTGACCCTGCCTATGCTTTGCCTGTCCATGTTGTTAACAAGACTTTAGTTGGCTCATAATAGACGGGTTTTTTTTCCCACTGTATTATGCACCGGAATTGGGTATACATCTACCTCACATTTGTAAACTATTTCATCATCGCCTGTGACGGTTTTATTGTGCACCATCGGCTATGTTATGTGTTGACAAAGGTTTAGCTACATACATGTCTTTTCAAGGAAACTGGCCTATTTGATTTGTGAAATGCTATCACAAATGATTCATCGAAAAAAATTCAGAAGTTTCAGCAAATTAGGCAGGACGTTTCAATGGTAAATTATACGCAGTAACTTGATATGAGTCGCAGCATACAAATTCCGAGTTCCTGGGCATTAGTACAACGTTTTTGAGCAACTAAAATGAGCGTGCATGTACTAAAATGAAAGTGATCTGACAAAACTGTGAGAGCTAGGCGAAGAAAACACGAGTTTGTAAAAAAAGAAAGACGATTGCTGTCTTAGGTACAAACATGACTTCTCGAGACGATAAATTTGCAGAATACTTGGGGAATAACAAAAAATCGTGCTACTTGTGCATGTTAGCAAGACGTAAAATCGTTCAATGGACGAAAATACTTGTGAATCTCTAATAAATATGAAGTATGTTTCAAAACCAACAATGATAATGTACATAGCTCGGAACTGATTTCAACCCGCATGAAGACACCAAATATTCCATTTAAAAGACGAGATCTGATGATCCACGTTCATACACTTCTCCGATACCTTGGTGTTAGAAACCCGCCATATGACATCGTAGAATTCTCAACAAATACCCTCCACAATCGGTTGATAAATGCATAATAACACAACGCACCGATGCAGGTTCAGCAATCGTTAATATTGATTGCTCAGCTTGGTTAAAAAAAAATCCCATGTTCAATGCTAGTCTAGTTTCTCTATCTTCTCCAAATACAAACGATACCTCTGAAATTTCAGTACGGCCCAACCCAAATGACGAAGCCCAATCTCAGGCCACAACACTGACGAACTGTACAAAATCGATCCCGAACTCTGCCATAGGAGAAAATTACTCAACCGACTCTCACCAGAAGTCCGAACGATAATATCAGGACTCGGTGCAAAATTCATAAACAAATTCTTCTCAACATCCACCAAATCGATAAGATTCTTACTCAAACCGTATGCAGCGCCACAGGAATCCAGCATTTTTAGTTCATCCCGCTTTTCTTCGCAGGATCGTTGAACGGCATTCATGATCTCGTTAGTCGATGTATAGGCAATGCATATCGAGAGAACGGCTTTCGAGTTCTTAGCAGTTGTGGCCATGGCTTTCTCGGCTGCTAACCTAACCGACTCGTCTAAAAGCTTCAAGTCTCCGATAAAGTAAACCCGAACTCCATACTGATTCACTAAACTCTCTTGCTCCATCAACCCTTCGATCTTTTCCCGAATAAGATCCATCAATGTTTGAACCTCCTCCGGCCGTCTTTTGAAATTATCGATGCTAAACGCGTATATAGTAACATATTTTATGTCTAGCTCGTAACAGTACTTAAGCATTGACATTAAGGCCGTGTACCCTAGCTTATGTCCTAAGCCTTCCTCTAAGTTGTGTTTTTCGCCGTATCTCCGGTTTCCATCCATGATGAAAGCGATGTGTTCGGGGGTGGGGCACACGGTAAGAACACTGAACAAACATCTCCGTAAAAAATAAGCCAGGTTACCAACCAGTGATTTACCCTTAGATTTTGTTTCCTCCATATGAAATTACCTCGAAAACAATATCACACCACCTATATTCAAGAAAACAGCAACAATCACAAAACATGTCAATAATCCAAACCACTACAATTAGAAAGATGAAGAAGAAAGACGGAAAACGACCACAGTAATTAACCATCTTTTCTCAGCTATTCGTGTAAAGTTTCCAACTTTCCGGTCTAAAATGAAGTGGCAAAGTGTTAGTATCGAACACGATACATATCGTATACTTGACACAGAAGCTAAGTGAAGCATCAGCGTAACGTAGTCATAGGTATTTCTTGTAGTACTTATATTTACTAGTACTAAACTCATAAAAATTGCACAAGTCTACCTTCAAAAGATCTGATAATTAACAAACATGAAACCCCGTCTAAGTATAAATAATTCCGCTTCTGCCACTGACAATAATCACGATTTCAGCGAGAATCAACAATTGGAGATTATCAAACAATGAATATGCTGTACAGAGTGGAAGAAATAATCGGAATTTTTATTCAAATTATTATTTCTTCCATTTTTTTGGTTTTCTTCCCATTTCACTATGACATGTGAGATATATTTTAATGGACTGAGAAAAAAAATAGGAAAATAGAGGGAGTACTTTCCTTATTTTATTAAATTCATTGTGCTGTATAATTATTTCAAAATAATTTTCATTAAAGTAGTCCTATAGAACCCCGTGCATTGCACGGGAACAAAAACTAGTTGTTATTTATTGCTTGGATTATTGAGGATAATTGAAATTTCAATTTTCCTTTAAAATTTATTAACATTTGATTATATTTTTAGAGAAGACATTTAGTATAGTTATTAGCACAATTATAGAATAAGAGAGTGTTCTCGTTTATAATTACTGCTAATTAATAAGCGATTTATTTTTAACGGAAATAGAGCGTTGTGACTTTGTGAGACAAACAAAATAATTTTACAATGTCATATAAATAATTAAAATATAAATATATAATGATGCAAATTTTCCTTTGATAAAATGAATATGGGATGAGTTGATGATGACTTAAAAAAAATCAACAAATTTGAAACTTTGTATTTTGAAACATTTTTCTAACTTAAAACATTAACCTAATTAACAACAAACATTATATTTGACATATTCTCTCAATACCTAATTCACATTCCTTTATTTCACATTGAAACTAGACACATTTTTGTTATTTATTTATTTATTTTGGAGTAATTAACATCAAGATTTAGGTAATTTTAGGTGATTATTAAAATCTTTTAATCAATAACTAGGTATGTGGCCCGTGAAATTCACGGGATTATCTGTTTCAACTTTTTATCGTATTATTAATATATTTCTGACCAAATGTTGTCAAATAATTCAGTTAAAAATGTTGTCATGTAGAACTCAATATCTTACAAAACTGAAGGAAATGTTCAAAAAATAAAGCGAATGAAATGTAAAAAAAATCTTAATTATTTGCATCCCGTCATTGTTTTATACTCCTATTATTATTTTTAATTATAATATGAAGTTTTAATGCTAAAAAATATAATTATCATATTAACTTTGACTTATCATTACGACGAACGTAAATTAAATTGTGAAACAACAAACTACTTCGTATTAATTTTTTTAAGAAAAATATTAAATTTTCTTAAGAATAATAAATTATGCTTAAGTGACATATATTAAGTTGTGTTTGTCATTTCCCCACGATTTTTTTATTGATTTACCTTTAATTAGATTTAAATATTAAATACACTATTCAAATAATTGTCATCCTTAGTATGCTACTTTGATTAACACTTTTGCAACTTTTCCTTAATTATATTTTGTAAATTTCTTCAACTTTGAATATAAATTAAAGTTCACTCTTATTAACACAAAACTCATGAGATTTTAAGTTAACTCGAAATATATTTATTAAAATAATTAATATAAATATCAATTAAAATAAAATAATTATACCTAAGAAATGAGAAATTGCATACTTGATTATTGGCTTTGCATACGTTCACTAAACAAAAACAAATGCAAAAAGATAAAATTAGTATTAAAATTAGAATCAACGAAGAATAATTACAAAACTAAAGACAATATTTATAAAATAGAACGAATGAAATGTGAATAAGAAATCTCAAAATACAAACATGAAAGCACTACCACGTGCACAAAAACTGAATGCATAATAACACTTTTTTTGCGATTAAAAAAACTATAAGTAGTAATAAATTTATTATTAAAGTAAAATGGCTAAACACATAACAAATTTATAATGTAATAAAGTTTAAATGTAGTAGGCATAAAATAGCAAATAAATATTAATTTTGCTAAAGAAAAAAAACTTAATAGTTGCTATACTATTTACGAAGTACTATTTTTAATAGTTGCTTATAATGAGAGGTGGGTGGAAAGATTTTGAAAAATAACAATAATAATAAATTGAAATATTTATAATGACAAATTATTAAATATGAATAAACGAAATGTTTGTGATACTTAATATTGTGATTAAATATGAACTTAACAAAATTAAAAATGTACAACACATATGTAATAAAACAATTCAAAATTTAATAAGAATAAATTTTAATAAAATACATAATTGAAAAAAAAAATCATTAATACATGCCACGTGGCAAAAAAATTAAATGCTAAAAAAAAATCATATAGATAGATAAATAGATATAGATGATAATAAAGTTATTCATAATAAATAATATAATTATTAATATTAAATTTGATTATCAAGACAAAAGTAGATGAAAATGTGTAACCTCGAAATAATTATGTTTTTTTATTCAAAAATCATTAATTTTTATCAATAACAATAAATTATTCATAATAAAAAAAATCAAAATTTAATAAGGATAAACTTAAATAAAAAAAATTGTAAAGGACAAAAAATTAAATGCATAAAAAAGCTTTTAATAATATATATAGATTATAAATTTAATTAATAAAAAATTTAATAATATGTTTTTTTAATAAAAGAGAAATGAAAATTTTTGATTAATGTTTTTAATATTTTAATGAAAGAGACAGAAGTCACTCAGTAAAAAAATTGATATAAAAAATGTAATAGTAAAGTAATAAAATACATAAATTAGCTAGTTTAGTATGAAACTCTTAATACTAAATAATCTAATTATTCATATTAAATTTGATTGATTATCATTACGACGAAAGTAGATTAAATGATGAAACAACAAAACTATTATTTTTTTTAGAAAACATTTACGTTTTCTTATGAATAAGACATTATGCTTAAGTGAAATATTAAGTTTTGTTTGTCATTTGCTTACTAACTTTTTTTTATTGATGATTTACCTTTGGAATAAAATATTAAATACATTACCCAAATAATTGTAATCCTTAACATGCTACTTTGATTAACACTTAAATTTGCAACTTCTTCTTAATCATATTTTGTAAATTTCTTCAACTTTTAATCTTTACATATTAAAAGAAATATAGTGCCTAAAATAGGACTTTAGGAATAGGGATGGCAACGGGTCCAGGACCCGGTCCAGATCCGGCGGGTCGGACCCATATGGGTCGGGTCTGGGTCTCATTTTTTCAGACCCGGCGGATCCGGGTCGGGTCTGGATCTTATTTTTGAAAACCGGTCCGGGTCTGAAATACTGGACCCGGACCCGACCCGTGGACCCGGCACTTTAATTAAAAAAAAACAAACAAAAATCTACCAACATACATACGCAAAACTACTAGCAAACAACTAAATTACTAAAATAACTCACTCTCTCACTTCTTTTCTCACCATTTCAATGTTCATTCAAAGTTTCCTAAGACCGTTATGAATGAGTTTGTAAGAGTGTTTAATTTCTTAGTACAATATATGTCGTAGATAATTTTGTACGTGATAAAAAATACCGGCAAAATTTGAAATTTGGAAGAAATGAGGAATGTAGGACAAAATAAAATAAAATAGTGAGACCCGCGGGTAGACCCGGACCCGAACCGGACCCGGCGGGTCTAGATTCGGGTCTTAAAATTTTGGACCCGGCCGGGTCCGGGTCGGGTCCGGGTCTAGGGTAATTTTGACGGGTCCGGATCCTAGTGGACCCGGTCCAGATCCGATCCATTGCCATCTCTACTTAGGAATAGTGAATGTTCTTATGAATAGTGCATTCCTCTTAGGAAAAGTAAATGCCTTAGGAATAGTGCCGCTGCTCCCCCGCTTCATCTTTCTCCTTTACTTTCTCCGCATCTCGCTCTGGTAATTTAGGGGTTTAATCTGATCCTGAAAAAGCACAAAACTGATTTCCATCATCATCGATCGCCATCATCATCATCTTATCTGGGTGAGTTTTTTTCTCCACCGTCTTATGAGCATTTCAGGTCTTAATTCACTTATCTCTCCAGTTTTAGCTCGATTTCTGGGTTTTATACGAGTTTCTGTGAATTAGGTTTTGTTGCTTTTAATTGGTTTATTGTTTATTTGCTGGTCAATTGTAAATTTCAGAATTGAATCTGTTTTACAGTGAATTTAAGTTTTAGTGGGTATTTGGGGAACGAGGATTTAGTAAGGGTTTGATACATTTAGGGTTTTGCCACGAAGCTGAAGTAGATTTTGTGAAGTTTAATACAATTTAGGGTTTTGCACTGTCACCAGAGGTGAAGTTTGGTGATGAATATTGACGGGTACTGCTCAAGCAAGCAACAAACTTTTGTAACTGGGTTGAGCTATTTCCTGTTGGAAGAGATTGGTTTGAAGTAGATAGCTCAAAAGATTCAAGTTTTGAATTCAGTGGCGATATATATCATCAATTATCAAGAAAAATCAATGTTTTTTTTAGTGAAACTTCGATAAAGTATAGTACACTAAGAAATTTAGGAAGTGGGTACGTCCTACAGGTTGTTGGTTTATTAAATTTTCCTGAAAGCATTTTTCAAATTATATTAAATTTATTAGATGCAAACAACATATATGCTTTCGGAAGTTACACAGTGTAAAGGATGTCTTTTAATGTGTGTTTTTGGAGTTCATGAGTTGGAGGGAGGTAGGGAACTGAGAGCTGTTAAAGCTGTAGTAGCCTAATGAAAGACGGTTTTGTATTCCGTTGATTCATTTTTTTATGTAACTTCTCTACTGGATTACATCCTCAAGCAGGCTGCAGCTGAACTTGCTAGGGATCGTGTCGTGGTCGGAGTTTGTGATGGCCTATGCTAGCTAAAAAACAAGTGATCTATCTCCATTTCCGATCCCCTTCTTTCCCCCAAAGAGAATACTTGCCGCCTAATTTTGACATTCCGTAATGGTCTTAATTCTTCTTTGAATCCCATTTCAGTATGCAGATTTGATTGAGCCCATCGAGAAAAGAATGCACAATGTGGAAGATTATATTAAGGTAATTTTCTTTTAAGACTTTTTTATCCGACTATGATGGCACACTGCACCCTGAAAGCTGCCAACATATTGCTTGATGATGACCTTATGGCTCGTGTATATGACAGCGGTCTTTCTGTGCTGAGGCCTCTCAGTAGAAATAGCATCAAACTTAAGGTCAGTGTTGTTCTATTACCCCGTACTATTCTGCATAACAATCGAGTATTTATGATTATTGAACGCTTAAAAACTTTATAGCTAACCTTCTTATTGATCTTGATGTTGACCAATTTAACAGGCTTCGGAGATGGCTATTTATGACTCCGGCTACATTGCTCCAGAACATGGGGAGGTAGGAGTGGCAAGCACAAAGTCAGACGTATACGCTTTTGGTGTCTTACTTTTGGAACTTTTAACAGGAGAAAGGCCATTTGACATGTTCTATAACTGCCTGATAGATTTTATAGAATACAGACGTGATTAGAATCACTGCTGATATAAATATGATTTTCCTTATTTTGACTTCAGCTCGAGACCTGCAGAAGAACAATCTTTGGCAACATGGGCCTCAAGTCGACTTCATGATGACATTACATTGAAAGACATGGTTGCTCCGATTCTAAGAAGATCAATCACCTTTAAGGCGCTTTCTGCTTATGCCGATGTCTCCGTTTGCAGGTGTTCTTGAATTACGTAGCAATTTTTAAGCGTACCAGATGTAAGGTGAAGGTTTTAAGCGTACCAGATGTTAAGCATGTCAGACCCTTCACACCAGATGTCATCTCTCTCTGATTGCTTTACATCGAACCAGATGTTAAGCGTGCCAGAAGGGTCTTACCTGAAGGGTTTTTAAACGTGAAGGGTCTGTCATCTGAATTGTTTGTGATTCACAGGGTCAGCAATCAGCTCTAAGCAACTCGGTGATGTGGATCCATATGCAAAGTAGCTCTAACCTTGTAATATTTCACTTTCTTCGGCCTTGTTTTCATTGCATACTCCGTATTTGATTGCTTTATTTGCCATGTTTATGTATTTTTGTTTTGTTTTTGTATCATTTATAGGACCTTCGTTCAGAGTTTCAAGAAATGATTCCCGAACAGCAGGTGAGTTTGAATATTTAGCATCCATTTTCAGTTGAAAATTATTTGACAAACATGCGTGCTTTAAGACTAACGATTCATATAGAAACAAGAGAAAGAATGAATGTAAATGGCGGAAATAGAGAGAAGTAGAGTGAAGAGGGAGAACGAAAATATGAGCAAGGTACCATACGTTCCTCGAAGCGAAGATGAGGAATAGAGAGGGGTAGAGAGAGACAGGAAAATGGAGGAAGATAGTGGTGGGGAGGAGAGCGGCAAAAAGTCTGAAATATTTGGTTGATTTCTGTACGTAATAGAGTAACTCATTAATTTGTGAAGTATTGATGCAAGGCTACAAAGTGATAAAGATGTTTTTGTACCTGAATTGTTGTGATTTTGTTGTTAGGTAGGTCTTGACGATGTCGCAAGAAGCCATTGATGTTTACTGATGCTATCAATGGTTCGATTGATTGTAGTGTGGAGTACAAACCTGAAATTATTCCGCCCATTTTTTTTTAAAGAAATTGATCCGCTATAATTTCGTCTTTTTGTAAAGTTGATTCTCTATGATAGTTCTTATGTTGATTGTTTGAGGAATTGCAAAGAAATGATTTGCATCGGCATCTGAATTGTTGTGATTTGTTGATATGAGGTCTTGAAAATGTTGGAAAAGTGATCGCTGTTTTACTGTTACGTGCGTAGTGTTAATCGCGCTGTTAATTGAATAAAATGATTGGTTTTTATTTGATTACTATATACAAAGATTGCGTTTGAACTCTGAAAATGTGCCTTCTTCTCATGTGAAATGAAGAAATTTAGGAAGTGGGTATGTCATCTAATTACCGATCTTCCATTTTTCTTGATTTTGTATGAACCTTGCATAATTTATTGTTATAAATGTCGTTATACGCTTTTGCTCCAATGGCCTAGGAAAGTGTCTAATTTACCCTCAGTTTTGTTCAATTCTCATACAGATGTTGTTCAAGTATAACCTGACAAGTTTGTATTGTCTGAGCACAAGTGCACGTCTATTAATTTTGTTTTCAAAATTCGAAGAACGTAGACGTTGATACTAATGGCGGCGAAGTGAGTTATATTGTGATGTAGATTCGTGGATTGGACTCAACTTGAATTACTGCGTACCTACGCAACTTATTTTGAGCTAGCTTTCAAGTGGCCCATGTTTTTCTCGTGCATCACGTTACTTTGGTGATTTTTTGGCCGGTTATCGCTAATGCCGTCGATTAAGCAGTGTTCACATATTTCTTCTCGCGGACGGCAGTACCAGATCTCCAAGTTAGGGTTTTCCATGTGATTTAGGTTTTTTTTAAAAAATTTGTTTGATCCGTTCTTCTTTTTTATCTTCCAATTTTTTAGGGTTTATATTGTTTTCTGTTATATGGTGTCGGGATTTGGAGTTATTTTGGGGAATTTCTGGTGATTTTGAAGTTAATTAGGAAGAATTTCGATTGTAGCTTTTAATTTTTGAGGGTTTGTGTAACACCCCGTATTTTATAATAATATTAAATCGGAAAGTTCGTTATTTAAAATAATTATTTTCGAGTTTTATAATAATATGCATTCCGTATTTTATATCCTCCATTATGCGTTTTCAATAAATGTCTCGTTTTGACTCACTTTTAATGGGTTAAAATGTCCGTACACAATTTGACTATTTTACTATAATATGTACTTTAACCTATATTGCTTCTCCAAGCGTTTTATCATGGTCCAACCTAATTTTTAATTGGATGATCCATTGTATGAGGTAATAGACCCAAAGCCCATTTGTTAATCTTCTTATAAAAAGGATTAACCTAGCAAGCAAGTAGGTCACTTTTTTTCATCCTTTTTCCCTGCTGCGGCGCATCCCCCTCCCTTCTTCTCTTTGTTTCTCATTTTCTCCATTTAACTCCATTGTTATGCATCTATCTTTCCTTCAAATGCATACATAAATTATATTTTCATAATCTTGGCTCTTTCTTCTACAACATATTCATCTCCAATTAATTTTATGAGATTCATTTTTATGAACATTTAGATCTACCTTTAGGGTCCCTAATTAAAGAAAAAGATACCATTCTTTTGGTCGTTTTGGAAGAGGATTTGTGTGGTACGATTTCCATCACATGTGTTTTGGTTTGTACATTTTTTCAAGGTCGATGTATGAGGATGGTGACACGTGTTGGAGACAAGGTTTTGCTTGTCGCGTTCTTCCTGATGTTTCTTATTAATGTTTATCATTAATTGCCAAAAGGTAACTAGATATGTCTTTTAATCGCGTTTATGATATGTGAATGCCATTAATATGATGAATGAATGTTTAATATGATATTGGATGTTGTGGTATTATTATACATGTTTATTATTTCGTTGATAGATTGCACGATTTAATTATATCGTTAATTTTACTGTTAAGATGTTAATTACCGCTTTAAGCGAATTAGAAAGTTGTGAATCGTTTCGTGAGAGAATTCTAGGATGCGCATGAACCGACCGTGGCCTCCCTTAGTGGAGATACTAGGGTGTTTCATCGATGCTTTTAGGGTTTGAAACCCTAGATTCAATGATGACTCAACCTACCATCACCCGGTGGTTGAGGTTAGGGTTGAGGTTAATATAACCTTATTTGAAGTTAATGTAACTTTGTTGAGAAGTACTATGCAACTTCACTTGAGGTTAAGATAACTTCAACACGGGGTTATCCCGAACTTGCGCAAGGTTATAGTCAAGGTTAATGTAACCTTAACTTAGAGTTAAGGTTAGGGCGAAGGTTAAGGTAACCTTAGCGTGGACTTAAGGTTATAACTAAGGTTAATATAACCTTAACAGGAGCTAATGTTATAACCGAGGTTAATGTAACATTGATTGAAGTTAATGTGCCTTCATTGAGAAGTTACTACACCACTTCACTTGAGGTTAATGTAATCTCGTTGTAACATCATAATCTTGTTGCAGTTAATGTAACTCCACGAGGTTATGGTTGAGGTTAGGTCAACTTCACCTTAGTAGACAAGGTTATCGTCAGCGAACCTTAGCCTTGGATATTATTAGGCATTAGATATGTGAGGTTAACTATAAGGTTATAGTTAGTTGTACTATCTATTATTAACGTATTGTTGAAAGGTTATTGCTATGTATGTTCTTCATAGTTCACTCAGTTATATTGTCCTATGTTTGAGACATGATTGGTATCTAATATAGTCGGTTATACTTATTGGATTGCAGTAACACTTGGTATAGTCAGTTACACTATCTAGGGCTTGATTTTTCCTGGTATAGTCAGTGACACTATACTAAGTCCGATTACTACCTTGTATAGTCAGTTATACTATACTAGGTTGGGTTGCCACTTAGTACAGTCGGTTATACTGTACTAGGATTGGAGTCGTGATGTTATTCACGAGAGCCTTGTACAGTCAGTTATACTGTACAGTTACACGAAAGCTAGTGGTATAGATGACGTGCGGTATCAGTTATATACCAATCGGAATGAAAAAGCGCCAAATGCCGAAGGTCTATGTTCGGGCGTGCCTTGAGACGTCAGTTATACGCTCTGGGTCCCATGTGTCGTTCGGTGTACGATTATTGCATCGAGAGCCCTAGCTAGGCTTAGACATATAGTTGTCAGTTATACGGCTATACATAGTACCGTGGAGTATCAGTTATATGCTCCACACCGATGGGAAGTCTGTTATACGACCCGTCCGTCAGAGTATCAGTTAATATGCTCTGGCAGGTGAGAGTGTCAGTTATACACTCGAGCCGGTGTTCACTCTATACCCTAGACGTAGTGTAAGAAGGTTAGTTATGAGTAATTAGTCCGGTTTGGATGTTGGAATTTCTTCGTAATTGTATGATCCTAATTGGTCGAGTATGATAATGCTTTCATGTATTCCCTATCCGTATTATTCATTGATTGCTGATTATTAGTTGCTTTCATCCTATTGTAAAGACGACTGGGAGAGCATCTAGTTACTCCCCACTGACTGTGGACCTCCCCTTTCAGGTCTTTCGGGATGCTGTTGACTGCTTCGTTGTTGGGGAAGACCTGTGGAGAGAGAGACCCTTTATTTAAATCTTTAATTTTCAGTTTGAACACTTTTGAATAATGTATTAGTTGAATGTCGAGATAGTGACGATTCGGATTCGGTCGGGTGTTTCCGCCACCCTTGACCTTATTATTTATACTATTTATATTATTTAAAGTTTTTTTGAAAATCCGGGTTGTTACAGTTGGTATCAGCGAACACGCTCCCAACTCTCGCTTAATCATTAAAAGAATAACTTGGCTTAGTAATTGAGCGAGAGTAAATGGGGTAGAAACAATTAAGGATTTATCTGTTTATGACTTAGTGTTTCATATCTTTATTAATTGTGTTACATGTGTTGTTCATGTTTTAATTGTTTATGCCTGAATGTTTATCGTTAATAATTGTATTAAGTGCATGGTTCGTGTAAAGACTTTTTCAAGCATGCTTTGTTGATTTAAATCACGGTTATTTTTGGAAAAATGTCTATTTAATGTTACATACACATCGTGCTTTTGGTTATATGTTTGTCAAAACTCTTAATCCTTGATAACCCGAGGTTTACTCTTCTCGTACTATTATCCTTTTGGAACAATTGGTGGTGTTGTCTCTTCATAAGGTAATTTTGAGAGTTTTCCTGTTGTGATTCAGTCTTGAGTTAATATGTTAGAATTGATTGTATTTGGAGATTTTCAAGTATGAAAGAAAAGAGCAATTATTATCAAGAGTTTGGTCGCAAAGAAGTCTAATTTGGGATGAAAGGTTGTGAGATTATGTTTCCTTTGGTATTAGAGATCGTTGAGATGAAGTTTACTTTGGGAATAGAGGTTGTTATGACGATGTATATTTTGGGATTATGAGTGTTAAGTTCTTTTATTTTCAAGGAAATCCGTATTGATGATTATGAGTGTTTGTGTATGGTGTAAGATGTACGATTGTGGTTTTAGGATTTTGCAAGGAATGAGACACATGATGAATAGATATATCTTATAGTATATTATTTGGGAGTATTGTGACTTATGCCTTTAACCAAGAGAATTATTGAAGTTTTCTCAAGGAAATAAGTTATATGGATTATTTATGGATTAAGAATACAATGTTGGAACTGAATCAAATGTTCTTGTGGATTTTAGATTAAAATTGATGCGAATTTTTGGGAACTATGCTTGTCTTTATTGGGAATATTATATTCGAGGAGTAAGAGACGTTAATGGCAATCAGTGTGTGATGAAAAGAATTTATGATTTATCTATTGAGGAGTTATTTAATGATCATACTTTTTAAGGACCGAGTGAAAGATAGTAATATGAGTTATGAACTTATGACGTATTAATGTTTAGATCTTGATTTCGTAAACTACCATATTGAAGATGGAGATAATTAATCGTGGTATTTGTCTTTCTAAGGATGTAGAGGATTCTATGGTTTTATTCATTATATATAATTAGATGAAGGTATTGGGATTTAATAGTCTAGAGAATGATTATCTGAGGAACATAGTTATTGTAAAGGGACAATTACATAAAGATTTGTCTGTCTTGAGGTAGTATGGTAATAAGATTAAAGGTTGTTACGAGACGAAGATACCTTGAGCGATGATTGTACGAGAATTGTAAGTCCCTGGTTTTTCGTGCTTTACTTATATTATTAAGGTGTCGTCTTTCGGTAGATAAAACTGTTTTGAGTCGTCTATCCTTGTCTCCTTGATCGTATCAACCGTGCTTCTCATATTTTCATACTAACCAAAAGTTTCCTTTTATATTTGTCCTTTTTATGTTTGATCTTTCGATACCCTTTATTTGATCATTATTTCCACACCAACTTTCTCTTCCTTCAACTTTTTGTAATTTCTCTTTCGCCTTGACGTCACCTTGTGCTGCAACTTCTCAAACTTTTTACCTTGCGGTATATCACAAAATATTTCCTTTTTTTTGTTCGCGTGCTAATTGTTATTTTATGGTAATGTGAAAACTTTTGATTCCTTCTTCATAACTACTTGTGATCATCTCATAGTGGAAGTTTGGATCCTTTGGCGAAATGTTTATACATCGAGTTTGAGGTTGGGTTAATTGATGTTGAGAGCATAGAACATAGTTTATGAGTATGAATTAGGATAATATATGGTGTTTTGGAAGTTTTGTATTTAAGGTCTTATATCGAGCTTAGAAAGTTTGAGGATGTTATCACATGAAGGGCACGTGGATGTTAATTTGTTTCTTCAAAAGCTATATAGAAAATTTTGGAGATAAGGTGTTTCATTTAAGTGCATGAGTCATTTATTGAAGGACATAGATTTAAGCATTCCTTTGATGGATTTTTAAGGTTAAAATATTTATTGATGAATAGCAAATTGTAATTAAAAATTGAGGGTATAAGCTTGGTCGTTATGTCGATGATGAGATTTGTACGGTGATATTATGATTCAATGCTTTTGTGGAATTGCATTATCAATGGACTAGTATTGTGGTACATTGAGTACTAGCTTAACTAAAGGTGTATGATTCTTTGGGTGCCTAGGAATAGCGTGATCAGATGTGTTCAAAGGAAGTGATTGGATTTTCTTGTGCGTGTGACTAATAATTATGTCATGAGATTGAGGCTGCATTGAGTTTGTGATAGTTATAATCAAATTTAAGGTCTTAAATTTGTGGATTTGAACAGTAATACATATATCGAGAAGATTTGCGATATTATATTAAAGAATGTTGAGCATTAGAGTTGTGGATGATAATAAGCACTACTTGCTTTGAGGATATTAAAGTAGTGATAGTTCTAATGGATCTAGTGAATATTAGACTTTTCTAATTCGGAAGATACAATTTGTTTAGAGACTACCTATATGGAGTTTTGTCGATTTCATATCTTGTGGTGAATAGTGAACTAGAATGATTGAATCATTAGTAATGAGTTTGCACAAATGATGAGAGAGCATATATTTTGGAATGATGGCTGATATTTGTGGATAATGTTTGAAATAAATGGAGTAGAAGTTGGTAATTCATGAGATAAGATATTGTACATCCATGAGTATTACTCAAGGGTATTGAGAATACTTGGTGAACGTAAGGCAATCATCGATATTATGGGATCTGAGATGTAATGGTATTTATGAGAGTTAATCACATGCTTAAGGTGATGCTGGTGTGGAAATGTTGACCAATTTTACCCGATAAGGTCATATCGCGATAAAGTGGACGACTATTTGGAAGATGGTATTGATTTAGCGATTATTTTGGGTTGTGATTATTTGGGATTAATCTGATTGGGATTTTAGAATGGATAATGATTATTTAACATTGAGGACTTAAGATACACTTTGGTTGTTTGAGTGTTTATAAGGATCAGAGTGCGCAGCGGTTTGGATTCCGAGACGACTTGTGGTGATGATCACTTGTAATTCTTATCTTCTTTTGATCTTGTCTTTGAACTTCAAGTTTCGAGGACGAAACTTCTTTTTAGGGGGTTGAATTGTAACACCCCGTATTTTATAATAATATTTATTCGGAAAGTTGGTTATTTAAAATAATTATTTTCGAGTTTTATAATAATATACATTCCGTATTTTATATCCTCCATTATCCGTTTTAAATAAATGTCTCGTTTTGACTCACTTTTAATGGGTTAAATTGTCCGTACACAATTTGACTATTTTACTATAATATGTACTTTTACCTATATTGCTTCTCCAAGCGTTTTATCATGGTCCAACCTAATTTTTAATTGGATGATCCATTGTATGAGATAATAGACCCAAAGCCCATTTGTTAATCTTCTTATAAAAAGGATTAACCTAGCAAGCAAGTAGGTCACTTCTTTTTCCTCCCTTTTCCCTGCCGCGGCGCTTCCCCCTCCCTTTTTCTCTTTGTTTCTCATTTTCTCCATTTAACTCCATTGTTATGCATCTATCTTTCCTTCAAATGCATACATAAATTATATTTTCATAATCTTGGCTCTTTCTTCTACAACATATTCATCTCCAATTAATTTTATGAGATTCATTTTTATGAACATTTAGACCTACCTTTAGGGTCCCTAATTAAAGAAAAAGATATCATTCTTTTGGTCGTTTTGGAAGAGGATTTGTGTGGTACGATTTCCATCACATGTGTTTTGGTTTGTACATTTTTTCAAGGTCGATCTATGAGGATGGTGACACGTGTTGGAGACAAGGTTTTGCTTGTCGCGTTCTTCCTGATGTTTCTTATTAATGTTTATCATTAATTGCCAAAAGGTAACTAGATGTGTCTTTTAATCGCGTTTATGATATGTGAATGCCATTAATATGATGAATGAATGTTTAATATGATATTGGATGTTGTGTGGTATTATTATACATGTTTGTTATTTCGTTGATAGATTGCACGATTTAATTATATCGTTAATTTTACTGTTAAGATGTTAATTACCGCTTTATGCGAATTAGAAAGTTGTGAATCGTTTCGTGAGAGAATTCTAGGACGCACATGAACCGACCGTGGCCTCCCTTAGTGGAGATGCTAGGGTGTTTCATCGATGCTTTTAGGGTTTGAAACCCTAGATTCGATGATGACTCAACCTACCATCACCCGGTTGAGGTTAGGGTTGAGGTTAATATAACCTTATTTGAAGTTAATGTAACTTTGTTGAGAAGTACTATGCAACTTCACTTGAAGTTAAGATAACTTCAACACGGGGTTATAATCTTGTCGAGGTTCCCGAACTTCGCAAGGTTATAGTCAATGTTAATGTAACCTTAACTTAGAGTTAAGGTCAGGGCGAAGGTTAAGGTAACCTTAGCGTGGACTTAAGGTTATAACTAAGGTTAATATAACCTTAACAGGAGCTAATGTTATAACCGAGGTTAATGTAACATTGATTGAAGTTAATGTACCTTCATTGAGAAGTTACTACACCACTTCACTTGAGGTTAATGTAATCTCGTTGTAACATCATAATCTTGTTGCAGTTAATGTAATTCCACGAGGTTATGGTTGAGGTTAGGTCAACTTCACCTTAGTAGACAAGGTTATCGTCAGCGAACCTTAGCCTTGGATATTATTAGGCATTAGATATGTGAGGTTAACTATAAGGTTATAGTTAGTTGTACTATCTATTATTAACGTATTGTTGAAAGGTTATTGCTATGTATGCTCTTCATAGTTCACTTAGTTATATTGTCCTATGTTTGAGACATGATTGGTATTTAATATACTCGGTTATACTTATTGGATTGCAGTAACACTTGGTATAGTCAGTTACACTATCTAGGGCTTGATTTTCCCTGGTATAGTCAGTGACACTATACTAGGTCCGATTACTACCTTGTATAGTCAGTTATTCTATAGTAGGTTGGGTTGCCACTTAGTACAGTCGGTTATACAGTACTAGGATTGGAGTCGTGATGTTTGTAACACCCCTGATTTTATAAATTCAATTAAATTAAAGTTATATTCGTATTTTTATTTTTACGATCTAACTCGTAATTCTTAAAATTATTATAAAATGAATTTATCTTTTAATCGTTTCAAACTCCTAAAATTCTATTTAACTCGGAAACTCTTCTTATATTTAAAACATATTTTATTTCTGTTTCGATTCACTTTATACATTTAATTTAATTCTTTCGAAAGTCTATTTCGATGACTTAAATTCTAAATTCATTTTTTTATTTTTTTATTTAAGCTCGAGTTTCTATTTTCAGCTCGAAGCTAATTTATATTAAGTTTCGTCAAAGCATTTATTACATTTCCTCGAGAAATCAATTTAATTCACTTCATCGAAGATTTATTATTTATCGGAAAATGCTATTTTATCGTCTAATTATTTATTTCACTAAGCTTCGTTTTCGTCTCAAATACTTTATTTACTCATTTTATTTGACGGTCCAATTATTTATTAATTTTATTAACTCGTTTAATTCGATTCGTGAGTCAACCAACTTATCGATACAGAATTTGTTTAATCCGTGTTTCATACCCGATTCATTTAATTAAGCCGTTTTCAAATCATTTTATTTATTTATTTAATGAACACTTAATTATTTGTTCTTTCCACTAATTAAGGTACACCCCTCCCTTTATTTTTTTTCCACCGTTTCATCTCATTTAACTTCCCCCATTCCCACC
Source organism: Agrostemma githago (assembly GCA_958450325.1). Classification (NCBI taxonomy): domain Eukaryota; kingdom Viridiplantae; phylum Streptophyta; class Magnoliopsida; order Caryophyllales; family Caryophyllaceae; genus Agrostemma; species Agrostemma githago. Next base: position 18,539,774 of record OY288248.1, read on the forward strand.
GCTTCCTATTTCTCTCCTTCTCGCACCATTTCTTATTCCTCTCTTCAGTTTTCATCTCCTGGTTCTGTCGTCTTGTTGATGTGTCATCATTGTTTCTGCCGCTGCTCCTTCCTCTCCCCCTGCAGCGTGCATCTTCCCCAGGACCACCATCAGCCATCATCTCCTTCTGCGTTGTGTTTGATGCCCGCTGCGATGCGTCTTTTTGTTTGGTCTTGTTCCTTCTGAGATTAGCGTAAGGTAGCCCTTGCTCCTTATTTCGTTTTAATGTCGTCGGCTCGTATCTTCTACCCTCTTTATGTCGTTCATTGATGCTTTGCTCGACTTTAATGTCGAATCTGTCGACCTCTGCTCACCATCTTTTACGCTTTATGTTGTGTTGATTTTTGGCTGCCATATACGTATCGTCATGCTGTTGTTCGGGACTGCTACTGTGATGCTGTCCGTACCTGCTACTGTCCGTTTCTTCTTCTTCTTCTTCTTCTTTTCTGTGTGCTGCTGATTGCGACTGTCGTCTGTGGTTGTTGCTGTGATGCGCTGCTGCTGTCCTATTCCTTCGATTTCCTTTCTCGTATCCTTGAGGGTAATTCCTTTCTTCTTCTTCTTCTTCTTTTTTTTCGTTCTTCTTCCTGTACATTTGTTGCTGCTACGTTTTCCTGTTGCTGATCTGTTGCTGCTGTTGTACGTACTACTGTTGGTCACTCTATCGAGTTTCGTTTGTTCTTTCGTTCTCCTTGCTGTTGTTCGATTCCTGTTGGTGTTGCTATTGATTTCGACACACTACTATTGATGCTAGTCGATTCTTTTGCTAGTCATCTAGTGCTCTATTCTTTTCTTCCTTCGCCTTCCTTGTTTCGTTCTCATTTGTCGATGTGTTGCTGCGTGTTTGAGTTTTATGATGCTGCAGTCCGTCGTTGTTTGTTTCCGATATTCGATATTCCTCATTGTTCGTTCTTCTTGTTCGTATTTTCGCTACTCTTACATCATGTTCCTAATTCACGTCTTTTCAGCTCGTATACGTCGTTCATTCATCATTCCCTCCTCGCTCGATCTGTCCTATTCTCGCGTCATCTCTCGGAACATCTCGTCTCCTCTATTTTCTTCCGATTTCTTACCTTGTCCTGTTTTCTTTGTTGCCTAACGTACTGATGTTAGGGGCGATATTCTGCTGCGGTACTGACTACGGAGTCGTCGTTGCTGCTGCTCTCACTCGTACTGCTGATCGGTTTTGGGCAGGCCCTTGTCGTCCTTTTTCCGTTCATTGTTTCGATCCCAATTCATCCCTTCATCCTTTATGATTTCGCGAGGACCCCGACGAGGACAAGTACGTGATTGATGTGGATATCGACTCAAGGTAACTTTAGGACGTTACTCGATTTTATATCGTATGATTGAGTAGTAGTATGTAGTAAGTATTTTAACTTCGGTTTTCTAATTTTAGCTATTTATTATTTGCTAAATATTTTTTTTAATCGTGTGCCTTAAATATTTTACAACTTCTCGATATCGTTTTATAAATCGTTAGTAATTTAATTATTTACGATCGTTATAATATTTTGTTGGTTATCGTGACACTAGTAATTAAATAATATCGATTTCATATTCTCGTCATATTTTGTTAAATTATAATTTTAACTCAAAATCGTATTTTTATATTATAATCGAGATTTGTATTCTTGTCGAATAAAGTATTTTCGTTTTACGAATTATACTAATAAATGAGAAAATAGTCGATTTTGTTTTAAAAATATTTTTAGTCGAGACTATTTTCACTAATAATTTCTTATTTGTTTACAATTGACTATTTTTGGTAAAATCTGTATTATTTATTAATAAAAACTATTTGTTAAAAATAATTTGAAAATCTTTGTAAATTCATTTCATTTGTAAAACTCGTGACTCAATTAATTTTGATATCGTTTTCGTAAAACATCTCTTTTCTAAGATTTATTGTTTTAAATCGATTTCCTAATTATTTATAAAATACTATATATTGACTTATTATATTTTAATTATATTTTGAGTAACGAATTTAGAAATATATTAAAGTTACGATAACGACGATAATAATAAAATGTTAATTTCGTTAGAAATTCTATTTTTATATATATTTCACTAATTTCAATGATTTACGTATTTCTATAAGAATATTTCTATTTTTAGTAAGTTTTTAAAATTAGTAAGTTTCTATTTATAGAAAGTTTCCCTTTTGATATAAAATGTTTATTCCTTTTACCTTCATATTATTCTACTGATTATATCGTTTATGTATCGATATGGCTTGTTTTGGACTTATGGAATAAGGGCAAGTGTGAGGTTAGAGTAATATACTCTAGGGTTTACGGTTTTGCCATCAACTATAAGGCTAGTGTATCAGGAATCGGTACATTGGTTGTTGAACCGGGTGACAGGTATCCCGGGAGTTTTGTACATTTTGACCTTAAGCTTAGGCCTCGCAGTAAGTCGCCGTCATAAGTTGAACTGGGTGACAAGTAATCCAGGAGGGGTGTGCATTATCTTAAACTAGGGCCACGCAGTTATAAGTCGCCGCTCTATTATGGTTGAGTAGCCTAGTTAGAGACCGAAGTTTGATTGGTTTGAACTAAGTTCTCGAAGCTAGTTTTAGTATTCTCCTAGTGAAAGTCTAGCCGCCTACACTAAACTTATCCATAACGCCATTTGAATATTTTTATTATTTTCGATACATTTTGGTTTGCAGGTTGGCAAATATTTGATGTTTTCTTCTGAAAACTCGTTCGGTTTTTATCGTTCCAATATTTTAAGTTTTCTCCGAAAGCTTATTTTTATTATGTCATTTAATGTTTTCCATTTTAATTATTTTGATATAATAATACTATTATTTTTCCTTATGATATAATTTGGCTGGGAGAACGTCCGAGTTACTCCCCACTGACGTGACTGTTATGTTTATATCATGACAGGTTTTTGCTGCTGGGTTTTGGGTGTGAGCTAGCGAGTAGCGTGGATCCTACTCTTTCTTCATTTTTATAATTTATGGATTTGTATAAACCCGTTCGGAGAATTTTCTTTTAGCCCTTTTGTAAAAAGAGGCCTTTGTATTGACTTACCATTTCTTTTAATAAGATATAGTTTGTCAGTGTGTTTTAATCCCAACTCTACAGTGTTTCCGCCACTGTATTGCGTTAGAATTTCTAGGGGATTACAATGTTATTCACGAGAGCCTTGTACAGTCAGTTATACTGTACAGTTACACGAAAGCTAGTGGTATAGATGACGTGCGGTATCAGTTATATACCAATCGGAATGAAAAAGCGCCAAATGCCGAAGGTCTATGTTCGGGCGTGCCTTGAGACGTCAGTTATACGCTCTGGGTCCCGTGTATCGTTCGGTGTACGGTTATTGCATCGAGAGCCCTAGCTAGGCTTAGACATATAGTTGTCAGTTATACGGCTATACATAGTACCGTGGAGTATCAGTTATATGCTCCACACCGATGGGAAGTCTGTTATACGACCCGTCCGTCAGAGTATCAGTTAATATGCTCTGGCATGTGAGAGTGTCAGTTATACACTTGAGCCGGTGTTCGCTCTATACCCTAGACGTAGTGTAAGAAGGTTAGTTGTGAGTAATCAGTCCGGTTTGGATGTTGGAATTTCTTCGTAATTGTATGATCCTAATTGGTCGAGTATGATAATGCTTTCATGTATTCTCTATCCGTATTATTCATTGATTGCTGATTATTAGTTGTTTTCATCCTATTGTAAAGACGACTAGGAGAGCATCTAGTTACTCCCCACTGACTGTGGACCCCCCCTTTCAGGTCTTTCGGGATGCTGTTGACTGCTTCGTTGTTGGGGAAGACCTGTGGAGAGAGAGAGAGAGACCCTTTATTTAAGTCTTTAATTTTCAGTTTGAACACTTTTGAATAATGTATTAGTTGAATGTCGAGATAATGACGATCCGGATTCGGTCGGGTGTTTCTGCCACCCTTGACCTTATTATTTATACTATTTATATTATTTAAAGTTATTTGAAAATCCGGGTTGTTACAGTTTGTTTGTTTCTGTTTAAAGGAATTGGAAATTGAAGAAAGTTTGGGAAATTGCCGGCGAATTTGAAGTTAATTAGGAATAATTTTGATTGTAGCTTCCGATGTTTGTTTTCTGCTAATAGGAATCAGAATGTGAACTTAGATTTCCGGTATTTCTGGTGAGTTTGAAGTTAATGAGGAAGAATCTTGATTGTGGGCTTGTAGCTTTCGATTTTTGGGGTTTGTTTGTTTCTGGTGAATTTGAAGTTAGTTAGGAAGAATTTTAATTGTAGGCTTGCAGCATTCGATTTTTGAGGTTTGTTTGTTTTCGTGGGTTATTTGGTTAGTTTCCGCTAAAAGGAATTGTAATTGGAATTGAAAGTTAGTTTGGGGTATTGCTGCCAGATGAAGTTTATCAGGAAGAATTTCGATTGTAGGATTGTAACTTTCAATTTTTGAGGTTTGTTTGTTTCTTGGGTTATTTGTTTGTTTTCTGCCGAAAAGAGTTGGGATTTAAAGTTAGTTTGGGGAACTGCTGGTGAATTTGAAGTTAGTCAGGAAGAATTTCGATTGTAGGTTTGTAGTTTTCGATTTTTGAGGTTTGTTTCATGGATTATTGGTTTGTTTTCTGCTAAAAGGAATTGAAATTTGAAGTTAGTTTGGGGTATTGCTTGTGAATTTGAAGTTAATTAGGAAGAGCTTCGATTGTTTCGATCTTTGACGGTTTGTTTCCGTGGATTTTTTGTTTGGTTTTTCCTAATAGGAGTCGGAAATTAAGGTTAGCTTGGAGAATTGTTGGTGAATTTGAAGTTAATTAGATTGAATTTCATCTGTAGCTTTCGATTGCATTAATATACTTTCGGAGGAATATTAGTTTGACTTTGTTCTTGTTTTGTAATGCTTAAAAGTTCAACGAGATTATCAATGAGATCTAGCGACAGAGATGTTCTTACTTTCGGTATCTCAATTACTGAATTTTCGCTACGAGGATAAAACCCTTAGTCTCTTGTTTATTGAAATGGCACTAACGTTCATATATTTTGAACAGATTACAAATTTGCAGAAGCGAAGACCCTTCAGGTAATCATTCTAGACCGTGATTTACGTTTTGTAATTTCCTTGGTAGACGGAGGAGGAACGGGAAGAAGAAGAATATTAGGGGGAAGGAAAAAAGGAGAGAAGGAGAGAGTGAAATTGAGAGGAATAGAATGACCTGGAAAAAAGAACACCTCTATTCTTGATTCTCTTTGTTTTATTGTTTTCTAATCCTGGACTGATCAAACACGTACATAACTGTATCAGCATCTTGGACTGATCAAACACGTATCCCGGTCTGCACTTTGTATTACCTGAATAACGTGGCCTGAATGACATGAATAGCGGAAACCAATGGACTCTGCCCTACTTGCTCGTATAAATAAAAGTACATTCTTATGAACACAAAATCAATGAGATTTAAAGTTAACTTGAAATGTATTTATATAACAATCAATATAAAAATCAATTAAAATAAAATTATTATACCTGAAAAATGAGAAATTTCGTACTTGATTATTGGCTTTGCATAAGTTCACTAAATAAAAACAAATGCAAAAAGATAAAATTAGTACTAAAAATAGAATCAACGAAGAATAATTATTAAACTGAAGACAATATTTATAAAATAGAACGAATGAAATGTGAATAGGAAATCTCAAAATACAAATGGCTTTTTTCTAACTCTCAATTATATTGATTTTTTAGTTATATAATGATGATAATGAAATTTTTCATAATATATAGTAATATAATTATTAATATTAAATTTGATTATTAAGACAAAAGTAGATGAAAAAGTGTAACCTCCAAATAATTAAGTTTTTTATTCCAAAATCATTAATTTTTATTAATAACAATAAATTTATGCTTTAAGTGAAATGAATAAAATTTAATGTTTTAAGTTGTCTTTTAATATATTATATAGACAAATTAATAAATATAAATTATAAATAATGTAAATCTGTTAAGATACTTAATAATGTGGTTAATTATGAAGATAATGAAAATAAAACTTTACAACACATATATAATAAGAAAATTAAAAATTAAAAAAAGATAACTTTATTGTAAAACATTAGATTGTTAAAAAAAGATGAAAGCATCCGCCACGTGCGCAAAAACGGAATGCATAACAAAAAAAAATTTACGATTAAAAAACTGTTAGTAGTAATTTTATTAATAAAGTAAAATAGCTAAACACATAAAAAATTTATAATGTAATAAAGTTTAAATTTAGTAGGCATAAAATAGCAAACAAATATTAATTTTGTTATGAAAAAACCTAAGAAATGAAAATTCTTATTTTAAAAAAAGTTGTTAAACTATTTACGAAGTACTATTTTTAATAGTTGATTGTAATGAAAGGTGGTGCAAAAGTTTTGAAAAATAACCATAATATTAAATTGACTTATTTATGATAAAAAATTATTAAATATTGGTAAACGAAAAGTTTGTGATACTTAATAATGTGATTAAATATAAACTTAATAAAAATAAAAGTGTACAACATGCATGTAATAAAACAATTTAAAATTTAATAAGAATAAAATTTAATAAAAAATCATTAATGCATGCCACGTGGCAAAAAATTAAATGTTTAAAAAAGCATTTTAACTATATATATATATATATATATATATATATATATATATAGATCAAGGGAGTTTGGTGAAAAGTGGGAAGTTGGGAAGTTGTGTTTTTGACCCTTGATTTGGTTTGGATGGATGGCTAAGATTAATAAAAAAAAAGAAAAAAGGGAGAATATGTCCGTGAATGACAAGCAGCAGGCAGCAGCAGGGCAAAAGTACAACATGCCATCACCATTCCTATCACCAAATCTATCACCCTTTCCATCAACAAAATTCACTCCCTCACCAAAATTTGAAAATCATCCCAAATATCTCACCAAGTTCTCACTAAAATTCGAAATTTATCCTTAATAAAAAAGTTTCCCTCTATCTATACCATTATTCAGAATAACTAAACCCTAATTCGTAAATTGCTGTACGTCTTTATGCTCTAATGGTGTTGTTCCTCGAAGAACCACGCGATGATCAAAATGTGCAGTTGAAAATTTCCGGGCAACATGCAGGAGGTAAGATGGATATATACATATATATTTGGTTTGTTAAATGAGAAGAGCCAGGAAAATGTGCAGTCGAACATTGTTTTGTTTGGTTTGATATTTTTGCAGAGTCACACCGTTATAACGTGACAGTCATACTCAATATGATAGACAGTCACACGTTCACTGTTGTTGTAGTTGTTCTGCTGTATTACGTTGAAGGTTCTTTATTATTCCAAATATTTATGTTGGTTTCTTTATCATTGTTATATCTATCATTGTATTTTTTTGTTGTTGTTGTTGTTGAGTATTGCATATTGGTTTGTAGTTGTACTTGTAGTTCTTATGTGTTGTGGATATTAATCAAGGCAAATTATTATTTTGTTGGTTGCATGTAGTTGTAGTTTTATATAGAGGGGGGATATTTCTGGGCAACATGCAGGAGGTAAGATGGATATATACATATATATTTGGTTTGTTAAATGAGAAGAGTCAGGAAAATGTGCAGTCGAACATTGTTTTGTTTGGTTTGATATTTTTGCAGAGTCACACCGTTATAACGTGACAGTCATACTCAATATGATAGACAGTCACACGTTCACTGTTGTTGTAGTTGTTCTGCTGTATTACGTTGAAGGTTCTTTATTATTCCAAATATTTATGTTGGTTTCTTTATCATTGTTATATCTATCATTGTATTTTTTTGTTGTTGTTGTTGTTGAGTATTGCATATTGGTTTGTAGTTGTACTTGTAGTTCTTATGTGTTGTGGATATTAATCAAGGCAAATTATTATTTTGTTGGTTGCATGTAGTTGTAGTTTTATATAGAGGGGGGATATTTCTGGGCAACATGCAGGAGGTAAGATGGATATATACATATATATTTGGTTTGTTAAATGAGAAGAGTCAGGAAAATGTGCAGTCGAACATTGTTTTGTTTGGTTTGATATTTTTGCAGAGTCACACCGTTATAACGTGACAGTCATACTCAATATGATAGACAGTCACACGTTCACTGTTGTTGTAGTTGTTCTGCTGTATTACGTTGAAGGTTCTTTATTATTCCAAATATTTATGTTGGTTTCTTTATCATTGTTATATCTATCATTGTATTTTTTTGTTGTTGTTGTTGTTGAGTATTGCATATTGGTTTGTAGTTGTACTTGTAGTTCTTATGTGTTGTGGATATTAATCAAGGCAAATTATTATTTTGTTGGTTGCATGTAGTTGTAGTTTTATATAGAGGGGGGATATTTCTGGGCAACATGCAGGAGGTAAGATGGATATATACATATATATTTGGTTTGTTAAATGAGAAGAGTCAGGAAAATGTGTAGTCGAACATTGTTTTGTTTGGTTTGATATTTTTGCAGAGTCACACCGTTATAACGTGACAGTCATACTCAATATGATAGACAGTCACACGTTCACTGTTGTTGTAGTTGTTCTGCTGTATTACGTTGAAGGTTCTTTATTATTCCAAATATTTATGTTGGTTTCTTTATCATTGTTATATCTATCATTGTATTTTTTTTTTGTTGTTGTTGAGTATTGCATATTGGTTTGTAGTTGTACTTGGATATTAATCAAGGCGTAGTTGTAGTATTGCATATTATTATTTTGTTGGTTGCATGTAGTTGTAGTTTTAGCTGTAGGCGTAGTTGTATTACGTTGAAGTTGTTGTTACTATTCAAAATATATATGTTTGTTTCCTTATCATTGTTATATTTATTATTGCGGGTGTTTTTTGTTGTTGAGAAAAAATATATATATTTATTATTGTTGGTATTGCATCTTGGGTTGTAGTTGTACTTGCTTTTGTTATGCGGTGCGGGTGTTAAGCTCTAACAATCATGCTGTTATACACGCAAAGTCACAGTCGTTGTTGAGAAAAGTCACACTTCAATAAGGTCAGAGATGAATGCGTGCATTGCAAGATTGATAGTGTCCAACCTTTGATAATTTGTTTTTTGTTCCAACCTATATGCCAGCTGAAGACACAGTGATTGTCCCTTACGTAGGGCAGAAGTTCGTGGACATCAATGGAGCATTCAAGTTTTATCAAGCTTACGCATTTTATGTTGGTTTCGAGGCGAAGAGGTACACGACAACTAGATCATTTGATGGTTCGATCAAGAAGAAATTGTTGGCTTGTAACAAGGAGGGCAAAACAGCCAGCCAGAGCATGGTGAAGCTGTCGAGCACTGGAGAAAAGGAGGGGCAAGAGTATGCGGGATCGTACAAACCTAAAAGGATTACGAAGGCGACGAGGACGCAATGTGGAGCAAGAATTAGGCTCTGTGCAATGATCGGGGGGTTTTATATTGAAGAGTTCATCAAGGAACACAACCACGATCTTGTGACGGTCAAGGACAGAGAGTTTCAAAAGTCATCTCGAAATATATCAAGATATCACAAGGAGATGATCGTCTGCAACTCGAGGGTGTGTAATGTCTGTCAACAATGTTGTTAGTGTATGGTTGACTGCCAACTGTGCGAGACCAATGCAGTTACATTTTTGTGTGTGCAGCTGAAGATCGGGGCGACTCGAACATACAGGATGTGCAAGGAGTTGTCGGGCGGATATTAGAACATCGGAGCATCGTTGGTTGATTTCAAGAACTGGGGGAGGGACGTCAAGTGCTTCGTCCACGAGCAGGATGGTCAGTTGTTCATAGACCGGTTCAAGAGTTTGAGGGACAGTCAGGAGGATTTCTACTTTGACTACGATGTGGATACAGACGGAAGCTTACGCAGGGTCAATTGGGCGGATGGTGCAGCTCGAAGGAATTACGCGGCATTCGGGGATGCAGTTTCGTTCGACCCAACGGAACCAACGTGTATTCCATGGTGTTCACACCGTTCACTGGCATGGACAACCACAAACGGTCTGTCACGTTCTGTGGGGCATTGTTATTTAAGGAGGACTATGAGTCATTTATATGGGTCCTCTCCCGGTTTCTGGAAGCCATGGGCGGGAAGAAACCGTGTTATATCATTACAGATCAGGATCCTGGAATTTTAAAAGCCGTCCCCGAAATATTCAAAGCAGCGCACCAACGATGCTGCACGTGGCACATCATGAACAAGGTTCCAACAAAGTATGGCAGATCAAGAGAGGAGGCCTCGGACTTTGTAAAAGCTCTCAATGCAATTATATAGGATGATGACATCGAGGCGTCGGAGTTCGACGACAGGTGGGGGCGGATTATGATCGACCATGATGCTGTTGGGATCGAATGGTTCGAAAATATGTTCGAAGAGAGGAGCAAATGAGTCGCCGCGCATTGCAGGGAGGTGAGGATGTCCGAAATTATGAGGACAACGCAGAGATCAGAGAGTGAGAACAGTTTCTTCAAAAAGTTTGAAGACAACAATGGTACGTTGGTCCAGTTGTGGATGCATTTCGAAAGTGCGATGGACCAACAAAGGCACATGCAGAAGAGGCTAGACAACGATAACCGGCAGTCATTCCCCAAAATTGGATCGACGAATCCGATGGAGAGCCACGCGGCAAATGTGTACACACACGTCGCCTTTGCACACTTTCAGGAAGAGGTTAAGTTTTCGCTGTACACGTGCAGCGTTCGTGGGTATCAGGAGAAGGACGGGAACGAAGTGACAACAGTACTGGAATCCATCCGGGACCGCAACTACATTGTTGAATACAACCCAGGTACTGGCATAGAAAGTCACTGTCCATTTCGTGTAGCCATATTATATGATCTAAACGTTTTGATTCTAAACGTAACGAGTTTTTTTCCATAATTCATTGAATGTGACTGTACACAATAAAGGGTGCGACTCTGGAACGCGGTGCGTGTGATTGTACAACGCAATTCGTTTGATTCTGCGTCGTAAGGACCGTGACTATGCAGCATTATGGGTGTGACTGTATCCTGTCAAGGTTGTGATCATACCTTTACGGAGTCTCATCCCGTACATTGCGTAGCCACCGTCTGTACGGTCAACAGTCGCACTCTTTATGTGTTTTTTAATGCACTCGCAGGTACCTGTGAGGTCAGATGTACTTGCAGGAAGTTCTGTCGGTATGGAATTCTTTGCAGGCACGCCATTTGGATATACTCTTCGAAAGGACGGGAGACGATCCCGGAACGGTACGTGGCATGTAGATGGACAAAGGATGCTCTACGTAATGTTAATGCGTGTCCCTTGTCAGAGAGTCGCCTACGCGATGAGAAGGCTGTTACAGTCACGAGGCTGTTCTCGGAGTTCTATGAGACCGTCAGTCATGTCAGCAAAATGGGTAAGGAAGACGTTAGTAATCTAGCTGACGTCATTCGCGACTTGAGGTCCGATATTGTCTTTGCTGGCCCATGTAGCAAGACGCAAGAATTAGAGGAGATCCTCGGCTGTACGAGCTCAATTGAAATAACCATATTGCCCCCGAAGAAAGCCAAGAACAAGGGCAGTGGGAAGCGGATGCTTTCTTCTAAGGCGAAGGCTGCTGCAATTGCCGCCAAGCCTAAACGGCTTTGTAAGAACTGCAAGAGGATGGGGCACCATGACAAGAGGAACTGCCCCAACCCATTTGCTGAGTACCCACCTGTTGATGTTGAGGAGGAGGAGGAGGAGGACCCGGCAGGGATTGCCGAGGAGGATTGTTCATGAATATCATCTGTTACTTAGGAACATTCTTTTTGGAAACACAAAGGCTGTCGACGTTTGAAATGGTCAAGGTCCGTGATATTGTTTTTCGTATATTGCGGACCTCAATCATTTCTAATATGGTTTAAGTCTTAGATCATGGGGGTGATTTCCTGATTTGTGAAACATAAAGACTTGTCGACGTTTGAAATGGTCAAGGTCCGTGATATTGTATATGCTATTGCGGACCTTAATTATTTTCAATATGGCGTAGTCGTAAAGCGTTGGGGTCCGTAAAATTGTTTTGTTCCTTTGACTGTAAGAATACATTGAAATAACAGTCTTTTTTATTCTGGAATGCAGCATCTTTGGCTACAAATACAGCTGTACAGGAACATTATGCCCTTAATATTTGGGTGACACGAAACAAGTGAGTGTGATTGTGCAACACAATGAGTGCAACTTTACAGCATTCAGTGTGTGATTGTAGAACAGGAGGTGGACTGTGGTTTCACTAATTGTGGGAGTGTGATTGTAAAAGATAATGACTGTGATTCTTCAATACACTAATTGTGATTCTCCAAAATGAAGTGTAGAAACCTAAACTAGTTCTATGACATGATGACTGTGATTATACACCATGTTTAGTGTGACTATAAAACTTGTTGAGTGTGACTATACACCATGTGTCTGTACATTAGAAAAATAGCGATGGAAATAGAGAAATAGCGCAATAGCGATGAAAATATTTGTACTTTAGAAAAAGTCCATCTCTTACACAACATGTAATACTTGCATACCCTAAAACGCGGAAAACATTCTACGACATAGTGCGGAAAACATCCATTAAACGCTACACTTGAACATTAAACGCTACACTTTAACATTCATTAAAACTTAAAACACATAAAAATGACCATTACTAAACGGTACATCTTAACCCATACATACTTAACCTCCGTACTTTTTAAGCATCTTATTCAAGTTGGCCAAGTCACGCTGGAACCTGTTCCTTGTGCGAAAACACTCCATAGACTTTTTCATCAAGAACTGGATGTAGTTGTCCAGTTCGGCCTCTTTATGTGTATCACTAGTGGACGCCACGAAGCGCCTCACGTCAATTGCAGTTGCGACTAGCTGCATGGCTCTTAATTCATTGGACACAGTGGAATCCAATAAACCATTGTACTCCTCGATCAAACTTCTGATCTCTTCTATTTTGCTGGCCATTTTTTTATAAGGTTAAAGTGGTGGAGTTGTATGTAGTGGCTGGTAAAAGTGGTGAAGTTGAAGTGGTTAAGGTGATAAAAATGGTGTAGGTATTTAAAGAGGGGGAGGCAGTAAATAGGGGGTTGAAAATGAATGGGTTAGGCAGTAAAGGGGGGGGGGGTGAAAATTTAATGCGTTAGGTGGGGGGCTTATTCTCATATATTTATTAGGGTTAAGAGATTGAGGTGGGTGTTGTGTTTCCCAACGTTTCATTGAGACTCACAAACATCCCTTCACAGTCACATCGGTTTTGTCGATCTTAATTATTTCTAATATGGCGTAGTCGTAAAACATGGCGTAGTCGTTACGTCTTTTGTCGATCTTAGCTATTTCTAATATGGCGTAGTCGTAAAACAAAATTGTTTTTGTTCTGGAATGTATTATCTTTAAACGCTACAAACAGTACTAACTTAATATTTGGTTGACATAAATCAAGTGAGTGTGATTGTGCAATACAATGAACGTGACTCTACAGTAGGCAGGGTGTGACTCTACAGTAGCATTGTGGGAGTGTGATTGTACAAGATAATCTGTGATTCTACAACACACTGACAGTGATTCTCCAAAATGAAGCGTAGAAACCTAAAAATAGAGAAATAACGAAACAACGATAGAGAAATAGCGAATAAAATAGAAAAGTCACATTCTGAAACAACATAAAAATATTCTTGAAACGTAAAAACATCCACTACTTATATATTTTATATCTCAAAACACATTAAAACATCCAGTACTTGAAACATGATACGTTCATTACACCCTTCATTTTCGCTACATGCATAATTAACCCCCGTTTTTTTGAAGCATCTTCCTCAAGTTGGCCAAATCACACTGCAACGCTTTCTTAGTGTGGAAACATCCAATACACTTTTTCATCAAGAATTCGATGTAGTCGTCCAGTTCGGTCTCCTTTTCTGTACTGCCAATGGATGCCATATAGGTCCTCGCGTCTATGGCAGGAGCGACTAGCTGCATGACTCTTAATTCATTTGATCTAGTGGTATTCAACAAACCATCGTACTCCTCAATCATTTTTCTGATTTCTTCTATTTTGCTTGCCATTTTTTGTTAGGTTTAAAGAGGTGAAGTTAGAAGTAGTTGGTGTAAAAATGGCGTTGGTATTTGAAGGGGGGAGGCAGTAAAGGGGGCAGTAAATATTAATTGAGTTAGGTGAGGGCCCTATCCTTCTAAAGTAAATAGGGTTAGCAGAGTGAGGTGATGGTTTGTGTTCTCAATGTGCATTGAGACTCACAAACATCAATTCGCAGTCGCACTCACAAACATCACTCAATGTACAGTTTATATTTTGTCGACATCGTTTTCGAAACATCGTTTTGTTATTGGGAAATAATCCGATTTTACGGTGCGTGTATTGTTTTTTTTCGTGTCTTCTGTAAATAAGGGAACCATCGGTTTTTTTTAAAGGTGAAATAATCTGAAAGTAAATGGATGGACATATATGAAGGGGTAGTTAGTATAATTAATTGGTGATTTTGTGGTCGTCTGTCATGACTCTGCAGGAGTTTGACTGTGACTGTGAGTCAGAAGTTGCGTGACTGTATCACGTCGCACATGCGACCCTGATACTGAGTTGTCATTCATCTGATACTCAGAAGATACTCGAACATGAGATTTTTTCTATATTCACAAAAAAATGTTTTTACTTCACTACACATTCATGCCTTACGGTTCGCTGAGGTCTTTCGTTCCACGAGTCTCCCCAGTTTACGTTTGTCATCGAGTTTGATCCATATGCACGTAGCGTTTCTTATGAAAGCACGAATTTTCGGCAACACGTCGTCGCGAGCTTCATTCATGTCAGCAAGTACGAGACTTGCTGCCACCTCGAACGACAAGTAACGCCTCCCGAGCTTTGACCCAATATCAGTGTGGGTGAACGGCGCACCGTAGTACAGGCACATGTGCATCAAGCAGAAAATGCCGGACTCCGGATCGTTCTTCCGGGCGCTCTGCCATTCCAAATTTACTTGGCGATGCTCAAAATTCGCCAGGTGACTGCCCTTAATCAGCCCTTTCTCCATGTAGACCCTCAATGCTTGCATCTGTTGCAGTATTAGGTAATAGTAAAGATCAGCACCCAAGCAGTAGAATATTTTTGACGTGGTGAAATAAAGCATATGCATGCAACTTACTATCTCGCTGGACACCCGGAACATATGCGACCCTGGGGCGTGTGTCTGGTGATCGAGGATATCGACTGTTCTTTCTCTAAAGTTGACGCACACGCACGCGTAGTGCCCCATAGTATGCACCGGGAAAAACAACAGTTCGGCGTTCAAGTCGAATGTCCCGGCGCAGTCTTGTATGAATCTGTCCCACGCTTCGTACAGACCGTCAGTGTCTTCGTCCGCAGGGGTACTTGAGTCGGGTCGTTCCAGTATACGGGTCAGTGAGTCCTAACGGATGACGAATATTAGTTGTCATCAGTGACAGGATGCGAGAATGGAATATATCATGTGCGTGGCTGCACATCGCAAAGTGTGTGATTGTACAGACTAAAGTGTGTGATTGTACAGACTAAGCCGCGTGACTTTGCAGCGTGCAGAGTGTGACTATACATGACATTGTGAATTCAAATTCTAGGATGTCTGACTATATAATGTGCGTGGTTGTACAACTTATATTACGTGATTGTGCACCTCAACAAGAGTGACTCTGCAAAGTGATGTCTGACTATTAATGTCAATGGGGGTCATTTGTACTATTTAATGCCTGACTATGCAACTTATAGCACGTGATTGTACAGACTAAGCTGCGTGACTTTGCAGCGTGCAGAGTGTGATTGTGCACCTCAACAAGAGTGATTGTACACATCAACATGTGTGACTGTGCAACGTATTTCACGTGATTGTACACCTCAATATGTGTGACTGTGCAACTGATAGCATGTGATTGTACATGTCAACATGTGTGACTTTACTAAGTGAACTTTGTGATTATTTCTAACTATTTAATGTGAATGGGGATCATTTGTACTATTTAGTGTGATAGGTAGTAGGTTATGGGGGCATACCATGTGTTGAATTCCGAACCACGCCATCGTTGGGTCCGTGGGGGAGGATAACCCAAGCCGGTTGTCGTCTGATTTGCACCAGTTCATTAGGTGCGACCAACACTCCAGCACAGCGGCGCTCATGCCACCGACGGAGAAGAGCGATTGAATGTCACGCCTCTTCAGCTGCGCACGAGGGCCGTAGGACCCAAAGCGTTCACTACAGATTTGTTGACACCGGTTAGTAGATGTAATATGAAACACGCATCAGGAACAAAAGACGGTCACTTACTTTTCGTCGTACCCATTATCGTCGAGGAAGCAGTAGTCGGCGGTGTGTTTTCGCAGGCTGAGCATCCCACTCGTCAGCCCTCTCGCAGGCGAAATACGAGTGACATGACAATGGCGTCCGGGGCAGGTTCACCCTGGTTCAAGGAGCAACCCAACCCATCTCCACAGCCCCGTATCCGAGACTTAATTGCCGGCTGTCTTTCTTCTGGGACTGATCTGGGGGTGGGTCCAGGTGTTTTCGGTGATTTTCTCAGACGCTTCTTGGCGGTTGCCTTCACAGGAGTGGTTTCAAACGTACGAGCAGATTCCAACGATTCCTTGTATTTTCCGAATTCAATCACTTTCTGCAAAACAGCGTTCCTCATCTTGTTTGCGTCGCTCAGTATAAGGGTCGCCGTGATCTCCGCCCTGCACATATTCATGGCCGCCATTGTCCCCAAGGAGCAGTTGAACGGGGATCTTTTGTACAGCATCATGTGCACCATCAGGTACACTCCACAGTCATTGGCGGAGTACCCCACTCCCTGCCATGAAAAGGGAACGTTTACCAATTTAAACGCACGGACCTTCTCACCTTTCTCCATCCCTTGTTGTACCATGAACTCCCCCATCTTATTAACCTACAAAACAAGTTCAAACAGGATCAGTTGTTGGACACATTCCGGTCACATAATTGATTCAATATTAAATTAAAAGGGCCTGACCGCTGTCCGAGTAATGCCATAGTAAGACAACTTTGTAAAATCTTTATCGTACAACTGGTTGTCGAGGTACTCTATTTGCCCAGAATTGAAGTTGATGCAGGCGCAACTGTAGTGACCCTCGTCACCCGTCAAGATCGGGACGAACACCTGCAAACAATGCATCAGGATTATGGGTTGATAACAACTACGAATAGACAGTATGTCCAGGATAATACCATGTCCGAGTCCAAAGCAAAGTCGGAGAAACTATTTTTTATCCACTCGTCCCACACGTAAAATATTTCCTTGTCATATTTATTGCCCCTGCCTCCTTCCTTCCACAATGACAACACTGGGGCCTGCTCACATGCATTGATGGTAATACATGTAGTCAGTTTGTGTTTGACATGAGTGCGACTGTACAGCGTAAAATGTGTGACTATACAGCTTCTAGCATGTGACTGTGCAGTTTATAGCGGTGACTGGACAACACAATGGGTGTGACTATACAGGTAACAGTGTGTGACTATACAGCCAATTGTCTGCGATTATACACCTAATTTGGGGGTTGAACGTACCGTATGTCCAAAAGAGAAGTAACATCTACTGGTTACTTTTGATGCTTTTTTGTCATGCACCAGGTGGTTCAGCAGCCTACACCAGCAGTCAACGACGTTATTCATCACCTCCAGGCCAGGCTCGAGCGTCTGCATGTCGCCCCTCGCGATACAGTCGTAAGCTGTCTACTCGACCAGCATTTCGCTGCAGAACAAACGAAGTCCTGATTAGCACGTGCATTTTAAAAAACAACATGACCAGGACAATAAGTACGTACCCTGACGTACGTGGCGTTCCCCGGTCGAAAACGTAGTCGATTACGTCTTTCCGTACGCTGAGGATATCCCAGAAGATGACGATGTTGGAGCACATGAATCCAGAGATTACAAGCTGCCCCCTCATTACTCTTCCACAGTCCAACGTGCAGCCCAAATTGTCCGGAATCGTGTCCATGCACTCAAATGCCACATCGGAGTGGAAGATGTACCGATGATGTTTAGCCTCCGGGTGTGTCCTGGTCACTGAACCATCGTCTATCTGTTGAGTATCGGTCGTGACGATTTCTTCCGTTGCGGGCGTGGTGGCAACAGCGTCCGCTACAGCCCAGCCTGCTTTGTGCAGTTCCTTCTCAAGGCTAGAACTGACTGTCGCATCGGGCGGAGCTGGTGTTACATCTAAAGCCGACCGTGCGTCCGCTGTCCCCCACCCTACTTCCCGTAGAGCTACCACTACGGTCGGACTCATGTCCACCGAACCCTTCACAGCGGAGTCTTGGTTGATTTCTACAGCGGCATCATTCTCTTCAACTTCCCCCTCACAGAAACCTGGTGTCACGATGCCACCATCAAAAGTCCCCTCATCATCATAACCCTCTGTTCCATCATCATCTCGCACGTAGAAACCTGATTTGTCAATATCTTCATCCGCGTAACCAGAATCACGCAAGTCTTGCATAATTTGGCGTACCAGACCGCAGGCTTAAGCATCGCGCTGCTGCTCGCCCTCAACGACGGGGGCGTTCTGGGTAGTCTGCTTCAACTGGCCGGCCAACAAAACGACTTCATCGATATACCGGAGGACAGATGGATCTTCTCAGAATTGTTGGGAGGACGGGTCCTGACTTGGAACTGCATTGTTCCTCGTCGATATTTCTCTTACTTTTGAGGCAGCCTGCTCACAGAAACCGCAAAAGGCTAGCGCACACCTTCGGAATTCCATGAAAAAACGCAGGTCGTCCTATAATTCAGTTGAAGTCAAATCATTAGTGCGAAGCTCAGTGGTGTTGAGGCTGGCAGTGTAACTATGACTAAGCATCTAAGTGTGTGACTGTAAGGAATAAAGTGTGTGACTATACAGTTTATAGCGTGTGACTGTGCAGGTTATAGTACTGACTGGATAACATAATGCGTGTGTCTATACAAGTAATAGTGTGTGACTATACAGCTAATAGTATGTGACTGTACATCAGGATGAGTGTGATCAAAACGACCATGACTATCAGTTTTTTTTAAAACATAGGCAAGACTTTCAGATTAAATCGTTTCACAAACAATAAATTGATGATCTATAGAGTGGCTGGGAGATCACTTACGTCAACCGCGTTGCCTTCCGATTGATCGCCTCTCTCCACCCCTGTCGTTATTCTTTTTGGACTAGAGTGTTGTTTGTCAGAGGGCATCGTTATAGCGGGGGTGCACTCGCTGCCTATTTTCCCACATGTACGTGGGTACGACACCTTCGAACGCAGCTGATTTCCCAGGGATCCCGTCTCCAGTTCCCCAGCAAGACGATTGCTTATTTTCCGTGCATCCCAATGTGCGATAAATGGTATGTCGCATCTGCAAGTCTCGCTACGGAAATCGTAGCGCTGGAAGTACGCAATCATCAGAATGGGGATGCACCCCCGGAGGTAGTTGACGACTTTGTTAGGGTCACGCGTCCCCTTACCTGCCCGCACCAGATCCTGCAGGACAAAGCTACACCAGTCCTGTTCACCAATCAAGTCCACGTCCTCCACTGCGGCCAGCAGACTCAGGTTCAGTGAGTTGTTCGTAGTAGGCGCGAGGAATGATGACAACGCGAACAACACGAACCTGCGGACAAAGTCGTTGTCAGCGGCTTTGGTTGCCATTAACTTTTCGTGCACCCTCCATAATGTTATTGGCCCGCTGCTGTCAACCACATCGAACCCCTTCCGCCAGGTACTCTTTAACCTAATCACGTCAGGTGAGTCTGCCACTTTCTTATTTTGTGTTGGGATTAGTTTCACCGGATGAGGGCCTAAAGGTAGCTGGAGGCAATCGTGGACGTCGTACTTTGACATCATGAATGCCTCCCGGCGTGAGGCGCGAAAAATATGGGACCCGTCAGAAAATGCACGTAGGAACATAAGCGCATGGTCAGTGGGGACCGATTCGATCCTCAGGTCCAAGAGCCCGCCGAAGCCAACACCACGCACCCTCTCTTTCTGATCATCCGATAATTGCGCAATTAGTTGGTGCAACCGCTTGGGCCTACAGTGAACATCTGGCTGACCCTCTCGGCGGTCCCCCCCTCTTCCTCCGAGACACACTCACGTATGTGGCGTCGGCCACTGTATCAGATTTGATTCTCCTCTTTTTTTTTTGGCCTGCTTTCCTCAACACTTTTTGTCTCACCCACATCCAGATCGGCGACCGGTGAATCAAAAGTCACCCTCTTTTTTTCCTTGTGCCTGCCTTCGTCAACGATTTCTGTCCCCACCACATTCGTCTCGGCAACGATGTGGTCCCCTGATGTATCTTCAACAGACTTTACAACAGTCTTCTTCTTCTTATGTTTCTTCTTACCCAAATTTTGGTCGGCGACCGGTGAATCAAAAGTCACCCTCTTTTTTTTTTCTTGTGCCTGCCTTCGTCAACGATTTCTGTCTCCACCACATTCGTCTCGGCAACGATGTGGTCCCCTGATGTATCTTCAACAGACTTTACAACAATCTTCTTCTTCTTATGTTTCTTCTTACCCAAATTTTGGTCCACAACCAATGTATCATCAATTACATTTTCGCGGACTGATGTCTCTGCCACGACCTTATTCTTACTGGTCTTCGTTTGAACTTTCTTCTTCGCACCCGACATTCTGCTGCAATAACAACATGCGTAAAGAGTGTGATACGGTTGTACAGAGTTGGTTGTACAGAATGATGTACAGTCATACAGAGTTGGTTGTACAGTCATACAGAGTTGGTTGTACAGAATGATGTACAATCACACCTTTGGATCTACACAGTCGCACTTGTTATGATGCAAAGTCACACGCTTTATATTGTATAGTCATGCAGTGTTGGTTGTATAGTCACCCGTTTGAGGCTGTATAGTCACACTCCTTATGTTGCAGAGTCACTCTCTTTTTACTGTAGAATCACACCGTTGAAGCCGTATACTCAGTTGTAAAATCACATGCGTAAAGAGTGTGATTTTACAACTGAGTATACGGCTTCAACGGTCTGATTCTATAGTAAAAAGAGAGCGACTCTGCAACATAAGGAGTGTGACTATACAGCCTCAAACGGGTGACTATACAACCAACACTGCATGACTATACAATATAAAGCGTGTGACTTTGCATCATAACAAGTGCGACTGTGTAGATCAAAAGGTGTGATTGTCCATCATTCTGTACAACCAACTCTGTATGACTGTACAACCAACTCTGTACAACTGTTCCAATGACTGTACAACCAACTCTGTGACTATACAATATAAAGCGTGTGACTTTGCTTCATAAGACTGCGACTGTGTGGCTTCAAACGTGTGATTGTACATCATTCTGTGACTTCACAACAAACTCTGTATGACTTTACAAGCAACTCTGTATGACTGTACAACCAACTCTGTATGACTCTTCAAATGTTAATTTTATTTCTTCCCAAACACCAAGTCTGTGACTATAACACTGCTTTAATGTAAACCTCAACAAGGAAGCATGCAAAACTTCAACAAAGAACTGTCTAATCGATGGCACATGCATACTTACAATGACGACTATGGGAACTTCAACATGAACTTCAACAAAGAAATAAAGACTTCATCTTTAGCTCTATAACTACAACTAGTGTACAACTACGACCCCTTCAACTGAAAATTAGGGTTATAACTAGAGGAATAACGATTAATCAAGAATAAAAACTGTGTGAATATTAGTTGTCAAAGGAAAAAATCTTCATCTTCGACTCTATAACTACAACCATTGTACAACTACAACAACTTTAACTCAAAATCAGGGTTATCGGGTTGGAAAAATGCTCTTTTATCATTTTTTATGGTTCATGCATGCGGGAGTTGGTGTTTTTAGGGTTCATGAAATTGCTATTTAACTCAAAAATGCTCTTTTTAGGGTTCATGAAAATGGAATAAAAAAGGGTTGAACAAAAAGAAAATCGGAGGTCGAAAATCGAACATTCAACATACCTTATTGGAGATGGAGAAGCTTCGGAAATGGAGATGGAGATGGAGATGGAGATTGATTTTTTTTTTGAGAGAGGAAGAGGGCGGTGAGTTATTAGGTAGGAAATGAATTGAAAATAGGTGAATAGGGAAGGTAAAACGCTTTGGGCGGGAGTATAGAGAGGAGGGAAATTAATTGGGGGATAGGGTGAGGGGGCTATTGACTAGTGATGGATGATGAGTGATGGCTGTCCGCAGCACATCAGTCCCGCAGCACTCTTTTTTTTTTTTTTTTTATACAATCTAAACCCATCCATCCACCGTCCATTTTAAGCTAAATGGATGGGGGATTAACACTAAGAGACTCTTGGAGAGTTAGTAACTCCCTTGATCCCCCCTCTCTCTCTATATATATATATATATGTACGCACATTCCTCACCGATTGAGTGTCAACTCAACTAAAGCAAAGGAGGCAGACTCCCTCGATTAAACTACACTACACTGAAATGAGACGAAATAACAGGTCATTACTAAACATTTACTCCGTACATGATATTACCCGACTCAAATTCAATAAAAAAAGGGCAAGGCCGAGGAATAAAGGATGGGCTTCTTGAATTGGCCCAATATTTATGTCACTAGACTCTAAAGAAATCAGTAGCAACGAATCAGACGATTGAATCATTCACCGTATAACCACCGCCGACCGCCGACCTACTCAGGGTTATAATCGTCATTTCACTTAATTCAGGTAATAAAGTCTCTCTTTTTTTTTGGATCATAATCATAATTTAATGTCGCAATTATAATTTGGGGATTAATGTTTGAGGTGATTTTCAATTTAAATTGTTAGCATTTTTTTGATCAGCTGAGGTAGCAAATTTGAGGTGTTTGTGATTTTACCTTATTTGTGATTTTGTGTGAAACTTTTTATCATGTGTGTAATTAGGGTTAAGAAATTCGAGCTAATTGTGATTTATGATCATAATGATATAAGGAGTATTGTTATTAAGGGATGATTTGAGGTCAATGTAGTACGGAGTACTAGTATAGTCCGGATTCGAGACGGGTTTGAGACCTTTTAAACAACCCGTTACCAGTCGACCCAAGTGTTGGTTATGACTTATGACAGTAATGTAATGTTGCCTTGATTAAGTGATTGTTTTGGTATTTGTACGGGTTTGGGGTTGTATTAAGCTCTGTTACTCTGACTCTTCTACGAAGTGACGCATCCGACATGCTATTTTGGACAAAATTTTCAATTTTTTGGTCTTAATATAAGTATTGAAGTGTCCTGTCGTTGTTGGACACGTGACACGACACCCAAGTGAAGTGTTGGAGTAACATAGGGATTAGGAATATGTGTGTTTGGTGAAACTTTCATGGGAGTAAGTTAACATAGGGATTATATTTTACTTAATTGTTGTTTGGATCAGGGCAATGGACATGATACCCTATAGGGTTTTAGTAGCCTTTATTCAAGTGTAGAGTGGTTTAATTTTGATATCAAGAAATGTAAGAGTTTTGATTTTTCTTATAATTCAGGATTTCACCGTAATTGTGTTGTGAGGATAGACCAGATCAGCTGCTAGTCAGAATGGTAGAGTTGGCAGCAGAGAAGCACGTCCGGTATATCGTATCTGTTGAAAAGGTTGGTTCTATGTCTTAGTTCTTCTTGCCTTCTAGTTCATTTTTCCTCTCTCTGATCTGTCAACAATTTATTTAGTTGACGTATTTATTTGTTTCTTTTATGCTTCCGCCCTTAGAAGAAGGATTCATTTGAATCCGTAGTGATGGAGCACCTCAGAATGAACGGTGCTTACTGGGGACTTACGACACTAGACCTTTTAGGAAAGCTTTATGTTGTCGATCAAGATGAAGTTATTTCATGGGTTTTGGAATGTCAACATGAAACTGGTTTGTAGATCGCTTCCTGCTCAGTAGTTCTTATTAAATTTACTCCGTGCGTCTCAGTCATTTGTTTGCCTTTGATTAAATTACTCACAAATAATATAAAAGGCAAACAAATGATCACCGAGACGGAAATAGTACATGTTGTATAATTAATCGTTGTCTGTGTAGGTGGTTTCGGTGGTAATATAGGGCACGATCCACATATACTTTACACTCTTAGCGCCGTTCAAGTTTTAGCTCTTTTTGATAAGCTGGATGTTTTGGACGTCGATAAGGTGTCTACTTGTATCCTTTTCAGCTATATCTGAGATTCGCAGTTATGTTTCACACTTTTCACATATTATGAAATATAGTGAGTATGGATTATGGAACTTGCTCGGAATATGGTTTATATTTTTGTGGTTAGCATTTCAGCCAATCTGCTTCTCTTCCAGGGGATTTTGCCTTTGACTTGAACATTCAAACATTAAACACCAATTTTGCTTCTAGTCTTGTTATATGTTTCAACCGTAAATCAAAATATCACACAATGTTTCGTTATGTTTACGATTGTAAGTGAACTTCTATATTTCACTCCTTTGTAAACCAGAGACTAAATATTAAATAAGAGTATGAGTTTTTGTTTGTGGTGATCTTAACCTCGTAATTCAGATGTCGCTGGGCTGCAGAATGAGGACGGTTCTTTTTCGGGAGACATTTGGGGAGAGATTGATACAAGGTTTGTGGTGTGCTAGTGTCTTGTCATCTTGATTTATAGAAAAAGTTACCTACACAGTTTTTTTTCCACAGATTTTCATATATTGCAATCTGTTCTCTATCACTATTACGCCAGTTGAACAAAATCGATGTGGAAAAGGCGGTGGACTTCATCGTGAAATGCAAAAATCTTGATGGTGGTTTTGGATGCACGCCCGGTGGAGAGTCTCATGCAGGACAAAGTATGTCGGTTCACTCGAAAACTTCTTGAATGTTAATAATGTGACTTACGACATGGCTTTCTCAATGTTGACAATCTTAGTATATCCGGTTGTAAGCTCTTTCTGTAATACTGAAGTTGGGGGAAAACACATCACACTTTTTGACACCTTTGTGTCTTTCATGCCATTTTCATTAAGGCCTTTCTCTTTCCGGCTCACTTCAGTTAACTTAAGTTAAGCTAAGTCCACTTCGTTTCTTCAAACCGATTAATTTCACTTTGTCTCGGCCAATAGTCACTTCAGTTAAGTTAAGTCCGTTTGAGCGAAAAAGAACAAGACCGAAGTCTTATGTTCCGTATCTAAATCAAACTTGATGTTCAACTATTGCAGTATTTTGCTGCGTGGGTGCTCTTGCTATAACCGGTTCTTTACATCACATCGACAAGGATCTTCTAGGTTGGTGGTTATGCGAGCGTCAAGTTAAGTCAGGAGGTTTAAATGGTAGACCGGAAAAGCTTCCCGATGTAAGATACCTATTGCTTTAAATTCTCTTCTTGAAGAAAGACAACTATGTTATTGTAGTATCGGATGTCTTTTCTTGTGTGCGAAATTTCAATTTTTTGGTGTAAAATGAAATTTCGTGATATATGATACGACAACTACATGAAGTATGGGAGTAACATCAATTTCCTGTTCAAAATTGTACAGGTTTGTTACTCGTGGTGGGTGCTTTCGAGCTTGATTATAATAGACAGAGTCCACTGGATTGACAAAGAAAAGCTTGCTCAATTCATCTTAGATTGCCAGGACTTGGATAAAGGCGGGATTTCAGACCGGCCCGACGATGCTGTTGATGTATTCCACACCTACTTCGGAGTTGCAGGTAACGTGCTCCAACAATGCTGCATCACTTATATTCATTCATGCCTAATCATCTTATCTTCCGATTGATTGCCTTTTTGTGAAACTACTTTTAATGTAAATGATCGAACTACCCAAGTAAAGTAAAAATCTCGAGGACATTTTTTTGATCGGTTCACTAATCTTGTGCGTTTTTCCTCCATGGAAGATATCAAAGAAAATTGGAAGACATGTCTTGTTCTATTGATCGTAAGTTTGTTATCACCTAGAGTTCCCCCATACATGACCTGTTGTCGTATGGTGGCATCTATGCAGGTTTATCGCTTCTTGAATATCCCGGAGTGAAAGCCATTGATCCTGCCTATGCTTTGCCTGTCCATGTTGTTAACAAGACTTTAGTTGGCTCATAATAGACGGGTTTTTTCCCCACTGTATTATGCACCGGAATTGGGTATGCATCTATCTCGCATTTGTAAACTATTTCATCATCGCCAGTGACGGTTTTATTGTGCACCATTGGCTATGATATGTGTTGACAAAGGTTTAGCTACATACATGTCTTTTCAAGGAAACTGACCTATTTGATTTGTGAAATGTTATCACAGATGATTCATCGAAAAAAAATTCAGAAGTTTCAGCAAATTAGGCAGGACGTTTCAATGGTAAATTATATGCAGTAACTCGCAGTATACAATTTCCGAGTTCCTGGGCATTAGTACAACGTTTTTGAGCAACTAAACATGAGCGTGCATGTACTAAAATGAAAGTGATCTGACAAAACTGTGCGAGCTAGGCGAAGAAAACACGGAGTTTGTAATAAAAAGACGATTGCTGTCTTAGGTACAAACATGACTTCTTGAGACGATAAATTTGCAGAATACTTGGGGAATAACGAAAAATCGTGCTGAGACTTGTGCATGTCGGACGAAGCTTTTTCATGTATGCATAACATTACAACAATCACTCTGCACTCGCATTCAAAAGCAAGACGTACAATCGTTCAATGGACGAAAATACTCGTGAATCTCTAATAATTATGGAGTATGTTTCAAAACCAACAATGATAATGTACATAGCTCGGAACTGATTTCAACCCGTATGAAGACACCTTCATTTGAAAGACGAGATCTGATGATCCACGTTCGTACACTTCTCCGATACCTTGGTGTTAGAAACCTGCCATATGACATCGTAGAATTCTCAACAAACACTCTCCACAATCGGTTGATAAATACATAATAACACAACGCACAGATGTGGATTCAGCAATAGTTAACATTGATTGCTTAGCTTGGTTCCACAAAAAAAATCCCATGTTCAATACTGTACTAGTCTAGTTTCTCTATCTTCTCCAAATACAACCGATACCTCTGAAATTTCAGTACGGCCCAACCCAAATGACGAAGCCCAATCTCAGGCCACAACACTGACGGACTGTACAAAATTGATCCCGAACTCTGCCATAGGAGAAAATTACTCAACCGACTCTCACCAGAAGTCCGAACGAAAATATCAGGACTCGGTGCAAAATTCATAAACAAATTCTTCTCAATATCCACCAAATCGATAAGATTCTTACTCAAACCGTATGCAGCGCCACAGGAATCCAGCATTTTTAGTTCATCCCGCTTTTCTTCGCAGGATCGTTGAACGGCATTCATGATCTCGTTAGTCGATGTATAGGCAATGCATATCGAGAGAACGGCTTTCGAGTTCTTAGCAGTTGTGGCCATGGCTTTCTCGGCTGCTAACCTAACCGACTCGTCTAAAAGCTTCAAGTCTCCGATAAAGTAAACCCGAACTCCATACTGATTCACTAAACTCTCTTGCTCCATCAACCCTTCGATCTTTTCCCGAATAAGATCCATCAATGTTTGAACCTCCTCCGGCCGTCTTTTGAAATTATCGATGCTAAACGCGTATATAGTAACATATTTTATGTCTAGCTCGTAACAGTACTTAAGCATTGACATTAAGGCCGTGTACCCTAGCTTATGTCCTAAGCCTTCCTCTAAGTTGTGTTTTTCGCCGTATCTCCGGTTTCCATCCATGATGAAAGCGATGTGTTCGGGGGTGGGGCACACGGTAAGAACACTGAACAAACATCTCCGTAAAAAATAAGCCAGGTTACCAACCAGTGATTTACCCTTAGATTTTGTTTCCTCCATATGAAATTACCTGGAAAACAATATCACACCACCTATATTCAAGAAAACAGCAACAATCACAAAACAAGTCAATAATCCAAACCACTACAATTAGAAAGATGAAGAAGAAAGACGGAAAACGACCACAGTAATTAACCATCTTTTCTCAGCTATTCGTGTAAAGTTTCCAACTTTCCGGTCTAAAATGAAGTGGCAAAGTGTTAGTATCGAACACGATACATATCGTATACTTGACACAGAAGCTAAGTGAAGCATCAGCGTAACGTAGTCATAGGTATTTCTTGTAGTACTTATATTTACTAGTACTAAACTCATAAAAATTGCACAAGTCTACCTTCAAAAGATCTGATAATTAACAAACATGAAACCCCGTCTAAGTATAAATAATTCCGCTTCTGCCACTGACAATAATCGCGATTTCAGCGAGAATCAACAATTGGAAATTATCAAACAATGAATATGCTGTACAGAGTGGAAGAAATAATCGAAATTTTTATTCAAATTATTATTTCTTCCATTTTTTTTGGTTTTCTTCCCATTTCACTATGACATGTGAGAAATATTTTAATGGAGTGAGAAAAAAAAAGGAAAATAGAGGGAGTACTTTCCTTATTTTATTAAATTCATTGTACTGTATAATTATTTCAAAATAATTTTCAATAAAGTAGTCATATAGAACCCCGTGCAATGCACGGGAACAAAAACTAGTTATTTATTGCTTGGATTATTGAGGATAATTGAAATTTCAATTTGCCTTTAAAATTTATTAACATTTGATTATATTTTTAGAGAAGACATTTAGTATAGTTATTAGCACAATTATAGAATAAGAGAGTGTTCTCGTTTATAATTACTGCTATTAATAAGCGATTTATTTTTAACGGAAATAGAGCGTTGTGAGACAAACAAAATAATTTTACAATGTCATATAAATAAATAAAATATAAATATATAATGATGCAAATTTTCCTTTGATAAAATGAATATGGGATGAGTTGACGATGACTTCAAAAAATTCAACAAATTTGAAACTTTGTATTTTGAAACATTTTTCTAACTTGAAACATTAACCTAATTAACAACAAACATTATATTTGACATATTTTCTCAATACCTAATTCACATTCCTTTATTCCACATTGAAACTAGACACATTTTTGTTATTTATTTATTTTGGAGTAATTAACATCAAGATTTAGGTAATTTTAGGTGATTATTAAAATCTTTTAATCAATAACTAGGTATGTGGCCCGTGAAATTCATGGGATTATCTGTTTCAACTTTTTATCGTATTCTTAATATATTTCTGACCAAATGTTGTCAAATAATTCAGTTAAAAATGTTGTCATGTAGTACTCAATATCTTACAAAACTGAAGGAAATGTTCAAAAAATAAAGCGAATGAAATGTAAAAAAAATCTTAATTATTTGCATCCCGTCATTGTTTTATACTCCTATTATTATTTTTAATTATAATATGAAGTTTTAATGCTAAACAATATAATTATCATATTAACTTTGACTTATCATTACGACGAAAGTAAATTAAATTGTGAAACAACAAACTACTTTCTATTAATTTTTTTAAGAAAAATATTAAGTTTTCTTAAGAATAATAAATTATGCTTAAGTGACATATATTAAGTTGTGTTTGTCATTTCCCCACGATTTTTTTTTATTGATTTACCTTTAATTAGATTTAAATATTAAATACATTATTCAAATAATTGTCATCCTTAGTATGCTACTTTGATTAACACTTTTGCAACTTTTTCTTAATTATATTTTGTAAATTTCTTCAACTTTGAATATAAATAAAAGTTCACTCTTATGAACACAAAACTCATGAGATTTTAAGTTAACTCGAAATATATTTATTAAAATAATTAATATAAATATCAATTAAAATAAAATAATTATACCTAAGAAATGAGAAATTGCATACTTGATTATTGGCTTCGCATACGTTCACTAAATAAAAACAAATGCAAAAAGATAAAATTATTATTAAAATTAGAATCAACGAAGAATAATTACAAAACTAAAGACAATATTTATAAAATAGAACGAATGAAATGTGAATAAGAAATCTCAAAATACAAACAGGAAAGCACTGCCACGTGCACAAAAACTGAATGCATAACAACACTTTTTTTGCGATTAAAAAAACTATAAGTAGTAATAAATTTATTATTAAAGTAAAATAGTTAAACACATAACAAATTTATAATGTAATAAAGTTTAAATGTAGTAGGCATAAAATAGCAAATAAATATTAATTTTGCTAAAGAAAAAAAGCTTAAGAAACGAAAATTCTTATTTTAAAGAAAGTTGTTATACTATTTACGAAGTACTATTTTTAATAGTTGCTTATAATGAAAGATGGGTGGAAAGATTTTGAAAAATAACAATAATAATAAATTGAAATATTTATAATGACAAATTATTAAATATGAGTAAACGAAAGGTTTGTAATACTTAATATTGTGATTAAATATGAACTTAACAAAATTAAAAATGTACAACACATATGTAATAAAACAATTCAAAATTTAATAAGAATAAATTTTAATAAAATACATAATTGAAAAAAAAAAATCATTAATACATGCCACGTGGCAACAAAAATTAAATGCTAAAAAAATCATATAGATAGATAAATAGATATAGATAGATATAGATGATAATAAAGTTATTCATAATAAATAATATAATTATTAATATTAAATTTGATTATCAAGACAAAAGTAGATGAAAATGTGTAACCTCGAAATAATTATGTTTTTTTATTCAAAAATCATTAATTTTTATCAATAACAATAAATTATTCATAATAAAAAAAAATCTAAATTTAATAAGGATAAACTTAAATAAAAAAAATAGTAAAGGACAAAAAATTAAATGCATAAAAAAGCTTTTAACAATATATATATATAGATTTTAAATTTGATTAATAAAAAATTTAATAATATGTTTTTTTAATAAAAGAGAAATGAAAAATTTTGATTAATGTTTTTAATATTTTAATGAAAGAGACAGAAGTCACTCAGTAAAAAAGTTGATATAAAAAATTTAATAGTAATGTAATA
The DNA here is from genome assembly GCA_958450325.1 of Agrostemma githago. NCBI lineage: Eukaryota > Viridiplantae > Streptophyta > Magnoliopsida > Caryophyllales > Caryophyllaceae > Agrostemma > Agrostemma githago. Next base: position 18,570,683 of record OY288248.1, read on the forward strand.
AAATACATAAATTAGCTAGTTTAGTATGAAACTCTTAATACTAAATAATCTAATTATTCGTATTAAATTTGATTGATTATCATTACGACGAAAGTAGATTAAATGATGAAACAACAAAACTATTATTTTTTTTAGAAAACATTTACGTTTTCTTATGAATAAGACATTATGCTTAAGTGAAATATTAAGTTTTGTTTGTCATTTGCTTACTAACTTTTTTTTATTGATGATTTACCTTTGGAATAAAATATTAAATACATTACCCAAATAATTGTAATCCTTAACATGCTACTTTGATTAACACTTAAATTTGCAACTTCTTCTTAATCATATTTTGTAAATTTCTTCAACTTTTAATATAAATAAAAGTACATTCTTATGAACACAAAATCCATGAGATTTAAAGTTAACTTGAAATGTATTTATATAACAATCAATATAAAAATCAATTAAAATAAAATTATTATACCTGAAAAATGAGAAATTTTGTACTTGATTATTGGCTTTACATAAGTTCACTAAACAAAAACAAATGCAAAAAGATAAAATTAGAATCAACTAAGAATAATTACTAAACTGAAGACAATATTTATAAAATAGAACGAATGAAATGTGAATAGGAAATCTCAAAATACAAATGGCTTTTTTCTAACTCTCAATTATATTGATTTTTTAGTTATATAATGATGATAATGCAATTTTTCATAATATATAGTAATATAATTATTAATATTAAATTTGATTATTAAGACAAAAGTAGATGAAAAAGTGTAACCTCCAAATAATTAAGTTTTTTTTCCAAATCATTAATTTTTATTAATAACAATAAATTTATGCTTTAAGTGAAATGAATAAAATTTAATGTTTTAAGTTGTCTTTTAATATATTATATAGACAAATTAATAAATATAAATTATAAATAATGTAAATCTGTTAGGATACTTAATAATGTGGTTAATTATGAAGATAATGAAAATAAAACTTTACAACACATATATAATCCAAGAGAGGGAAAGTTTAGAGAGGGAAAGCTCTGGAAAAACCTTTTGCGATCCAGCAATGGCGCGATCAAAGAAGGGCCAATCTCGAGCTAAGCATAGTAAATCACAAAAATCAAATAATAGTTCTTACAATAGTAAACACACAGATTATAGTAATAATATGGCACATAATACAAATCGGAAAAAGACTAACTCACAGGTTCAGGACTCGGATACTGACTCGGTGAAGGATGATGAAATTGTTTTCCCGAACTCGCTGGAGGAAGAGATTGAGGAAATCATTGGAGAGCCGCCTGATGCTACGTGGACTGAAATTCCACACAGGTCAGGCCGTACTCAGCTCAAGCTTACTAAGGAAGACGTCCAATCTGAACTTGATTATTGGGCCAATTCAATTGTATGCTATGTGTTGGGGGCTAACCCGCCATGGTTCTTTCTCAATGGATTCCTGAGGAGAATTTGGAAACAGGCGGAGATTGAGCAAATTTCATTTCAACCAAACGGAATTTGTCTTGTCTGATTTAAAACTGCTGAAAAGAAGATGGGTATTGAACAGTGGGCATCTCTTCTTTGATAATAAGCCGCTGATTGTCAAAGATTGGGATCCGACATAGAAGATTGAGAAGGGGGATGTCAGTAATGTTCCGGTATGGATTCGATTTTATAATCTATCGCCTAAATTTTGGGGTACTGCACTGCTTAAAATTGCTGGACTGATAGGTAAGCCTCTGGAGTGTGATACTGCTACTAAGATGAAAAACTTTCTAGGGTATGCTCAGGTGCTTGTTGAAGTTCCTTTTAACTGTCAACTACATGATGTTATCTGTTTTCATGATGAGATGGGTGTGATGCACAATCAAATTGTTCATTATGAATTGAAGCATGTTAAATGCAATTTATGTCAGGGGATTGGGCATAATGAGGAGAGTTGTCGTAAGAAGAAGGAGGAATTGCAGATCAAGAAACCTACAAAGGTGTGGAGACCAAAACAAGTGCCTAATGACTCGGAGAAGCCAGTTGATAATGTGGAATTAGTCACTGTTATGGAAGATGAGATGCTCCAGACGCCTCAACCTGTACCTGCAAGTTTGCACACGTCAAGCCCGGCAAGGGTAATAACAAAATATAATCAGCAAGATCAAGGTGGGGTGAGAATTGCAGGGAAATCATTCTATGACATATTGAATTCATCACTAGCGAACAGTCTTGAGGGTATCATGGGAGGGGGATCAAATTTCCTTCACCATGACTAGCATATCATTTTGGAACATGAGAGGAATAAATAGCTTGAATAAGCAACGGGAAATAAATTGGTTTTTACGTAAGAATAATATTGGGTTGTTTGGAATAATGGAAACGAGAGTGAGAAAGGCTGCTACTCAGAAGGTGTTTGATGGGATTGGAATAAATTGGAAGTATGTCACTAACACACAGGCAATGGAAGGGGGGAGAATTTGGATTTTATGGGATGCGAATGTGTTTGATGTTACAATCTTAGTTAATGAGCTTCAGGTAATTCATACTGTTGTTACTTGCTTGGTTAATAGAGTGCAATGGAACATGTCCTTTGTGTATGGGATGAACAGGATTGGGGAAAGACGACCGCTGTGGGAGTCAATTAGGCGAATACATGGGATATTTAGAACTAACCTCTGGATTTTGGTGGGGGATTACAATAATGTGCTCAATGCCAGTGAACGGATTGGCAACCCTGTCACCCAGGCTGATGTGATTGAGTTTCAAAAGTGTATGGAGGACTGTGACTTAAGGGATTTGCCTGCTACGGGGGCGTTTTTCACTTGGAATAACAAGCATGAGGTTGGAATTCGAAGGTTTAGTAGGATTGACAGGGTCTTAGCTAATGGAGAATGGGTTAGCAAGATGCCTGTGTGCAACATCCAGTTTCTCCCTGAAGGGTTGTATGATCACTGCCCGTGTGTTATTAACATATGGCAGGATGCCTCGCCTAGAAGATGCAGTTTTAAGTATTATAATATGTGGGGGAAGGATAAGGACTTTGGGGATATTGTTCAAAGTGTTTGGAGTCAAAATATTCAAAGGACCAAGATGTTTCAAGTCGTTAAGAAGCTTAAGTTGCTTACGGCCCCTTTACGGGCATTGAACAAGAAGGGTTATGATAACATTGAGAACACGGCTCAGATGGCTCTATTAGCTCTGCAGAAGATGCAATCACAGCTCCATATTAATCCTTGGGATGAGGAACTGCAGCAAAAGGAGCGACAAGCCTCAAGTGCTTATAGTGAGCTGGAGGCTGCACGACAGAGTTTTCTGGCTCAAAAAGCTAAGTTGCAATGGAGTTTAGAGAGGGATGATAATACTAAGTTCTTTCACTATGCGATTAAAGCACGAAGGAGCATGAATAAGGTATTTGTGTTGAAGAATCAACAAGGCATAATATGTAATAATCCTACCTCTATAGAGTCTGCCTTCTTGGAGTACTATGAGGGGCTTCTTGGATCGTCTAATGCTACTGACAATGTGAATGAGTATGTTGTTCAGTATGGAGCTGTTGTACAGGAGGAGCAGGCTGTAAGGATGACTAGAACCATTTATGATGATGAAATTAGGGTTGCACTGTTGAGTATCCCCGATAATAGGGCGACGGGTCCAGATGGATTCTCGAATGGTTTTTATAAGGATGGACTAAATATTGTGGGTGATGAGATATTTGCAGCTATTAAAGAATTTTTTGTGACAGGGAAATTGCTTAAGCAAATTAACACTACAGTGGATACATTAGTACCAAAGAAGGAAAGGCCAGAATCGGTTGTTGATTTTAGGCCGATAGCTTGCTGTAATGTCATTTACAAATGCATTACTAAGATCATTTGTGGACGACTTATGGAAGTTTTGCCTAATATTATAAGTCAAAATCAAAGTGCTTTCGTCAAAGGGAGGGATATTGTAGATAATATTTTGGTGTGCCAGGATTTAGTGAGACTTTATAATAGACAAGGGTGCACGCCTCGATGCATAATGAAAGTGGACCTTAAGAAGGCGTATGACTCCATAGAGTGGAGTTTTCTCCGCCAGATGCTTATTGCGATGAAGTTCCCTGATAAGATGGTCGGATGGATAATGGAATGTGTTACTACGCCCATGTACTCTTTATCCTTAAATGGTAATCTGTTTGGGTTTTTCCCGGGGCGTAGAGGTATTCGTTAGGGTGATGCGATGTCACCCCTTTTGTTTAATATTTGTATGGAGTACTTCTTGAGGCTAATGAGTGTCATGTCATTGAAGGCTGACTTCAGGTATCATTCGTTATGTAAGCTGACAACTCTTACACACTTATGCTTCGCTGATGACCTTATTCTATTTTGTTACGCCAACAAATCTTCAGTAAGAATAATCAGTAAGACGTTTGAATGGTTTAGCAGAGCTTCTGGTCTAGAGATTAATAAGCAAAAGTCAGATATGATTATGATTGGAGTACCTGTTTCTATGCGAGCGCGCCTCCTTCGAATTTCTGGGTTTGAGCAGGGGGCATTACCATTTAAGTACCTTGGTGTACCCATTTCTTACAAGCGTATAAGTGCCGGGGACTGTGTTGTACTTGTGGAGAGAGTAGTGAGGCGCATAAGGGGATGAGGAGTGCGTAAGTTGAGCTATGGAGGAAGACTAGTATTGGTGAAATCTATCCTTTCTAAGCTCCATAACTATTGGTGTAGGATTTTCATTATTCGAAGTGGAGTGATTAAGAGAATTGAGAATATATGTCGGAATTATTTGTGGGTTGGGCATGAGGAGTACTCTAAGGCCCCATTGGTATCGTGGGAAGCTTGCTGTCGAAGCATAAGTCAAGGAGGATTAGGGATTGTGAATGGAAAAATTTGGAATAAAGCTAGCATAGGTAAGTTTGCTCGGTGGTTATTTGATAAGAAAGATCGGTTTTGGATCAAATGGGTGGATGCGATCTATCTTAAAGGGCGGGATTGGATGACTTATCACCCCTCCCCGGCTTCGAGCTGAACTTGGAGGAAAATATGCTCCACTAAGGAGGAATTTGCAGTGGAGTTTCAGCAAGGAAGGTTGGGAGACAAGGAGTACACGGTCCAATGGGGATATAATTGGCTATGTGGGGATAGAATGAAAGTTAATTGGAAGGCTGTTGTGTTGTGTAGGATGGCATACCTCAAACATTCTTTCCTCGGATGGTTGTACGTGCAACAAAGACTCCTCACAAAGGATAGATTAATCTCGTTTGGTATAGCTGCAAATGTGTGCTGTGATATGTGTGCTGATAAGGATGAATCGAATGAGCATATCTTATTTGAATGCGTTTACAGCAGAAGGTGTCTGCAGGCTGTTTGCAGGTGGATACAAGTGGAAATTCCGTATTCTAAGAGCTTGGAATGGTACAGGAAATGAAGATGCAAATCAGTCATGAAGAAGCATATAATAGTGGCTGTTATTTTGGCGCTAATGCATCGAGTCTGGCATGAGAGGAATGTTTGTAGAATAGAAGCCACCTTAGCACGCCCGGAAGTCATAGCGGCTGATATCAAGAGGCAGGTATCTACTCGAATTAAGGGAAGAATGAAAGGAATTGTATCGATTGTTGATAGGCGTTGGCTTGAGAATGTAGGTTTGCTAGCTATATGATTGAATGCCTAGTACGATTAGAGTAGTAAGCTGAAGTCGGTTTTTGTGTGTATGGTAATGACTGTAAAACTTTTATTTCTCTCATTGATGATATAAATTACATGTTACCAAAAAAAAAAAGAAATGTGATGGGACGCCCCGACTAATTGTCTTATAACTGTTTTATGTGATGTATTTGTATTTTATTGTTATTATAAAATGATACGAAGTATATTATAAATGTCGTTGTATGTTGGATGAATGCTACAACACTGTTTTTCAGGACAATTGTTTGTATTCTAAGGTTTCTGGAATAATTGTTTACGAGTGGGTTACAATGTCTGTGAACTCATTTATGGTTTTGATGAAATGATGTGTAGACTGTGTAGTAAGTCTGTTGTATGTCGCACAAATGTCTCAGGTCTTTATCATGTGTAGACATCTCTTTCCCCCATTGATCCTCATCTTTCTCACCTCATCCTTCACTTCTGTTTCTAGTAGGGTAGTATACTCTCTTTCTCTATTCCCTCGTTTTCCTTAATTGCTTTATTTATTTGATTGATTGATTGACTGATGTTTGTACTAAATTATTGAGGAAAGTAGTCATCTTCACTGGATTTGCTATGAATACGCCATTACAAATTCACTCATACGAAATCTGTTATATGTATTTTAAGTATGTGATATGGTAAAATCGCTTTTAATAAGACTCTGGCCCAAATAAAGATGACTACTTTCCTCAACTTCAGGACTGAGACTGCAATTCCAATTCTTCTGCTTGTTTCTACACTAATTGTTCACGTTCAAGCTAATAGGAGTATGTATATGTTTGGCATTCTTTTAAAATATACATTCATTAGGTTTATACAATCTGAGACCTATATTGGAGTTTTGTCGTCTACACATCTCGATCTCATTCTACTCATCAGTTTATATTTTAAAATATTTTCAACTCATTCATTATGTTCTACTAAACTCATTGTCTGGAGTTTTCTCTAGTAATTTGTTGTTAAAGACCCTCTTTTTCCGTTTCCTTTTTTTATTCACATATCACTCTCTATCTTATTGATTTTATCTTACTTAAGATCTTCTTATTTGAGTTTTTAAGGGTATTTTATAGTCCACAATGTTTACCTAATCATCAATTCATCATTGTTCTGGTATTTTCCTGCCTTTTATTTTTATTTTTCTACTTCTAGTACTTTTCTTCAATTCAATTTGGTAGAGTAGGTGGAATTGTGATTTCTTTTTTTGCTAAATACTACCGTACATCCCTCTCATTTTTTTTCTTTATTTCTTATCACTCTCTCTTTTATAAACTAACATCAGATTGTTAAGGTACATCGATACGCCTGTTTTCTAAAGCTTTTATAGAGTTTTTTCGGTTTTACTTTAGTTGAATGCTTTTGTTACTGATACATTCTGGAAACTCATATCTGTATATTGGTAACATTCCAACAGGGACCTGCCACAACTGAACCGTAAGCAGCAGGACCTGTTGCACCTGTATAGTGTAAGTTATTTTCGACAATTTGATTTGGTTAACTTTTAGTTGTTGCCGTTATTGCATCAGTTCTTTAAATGCTATCATATTGCAATATACGAAACATGAATGCTCAAGCTGGGTTCCCTGAGTATCTGATTGAATGAGTGTTCATTGTTACATGACCGTCTAGAAAACAATGGAGGAAATGATGATATACCATATTATTACATGGACACATTTCAATCTTAATTAACTGGGCTTAATTTGTACTCCTTTGAGTCTGAATTTGTGTGCTTTAAATTTTAGAAAGTGTACCATATTATTCAAATGATAATTTCTTATGTTTTCTTGTGATCACTAGACTCTATATTAAGGTTGATAAAGTTTTGCAAAGTATTGAAGATGAAGCTGAGTGAATCTATAAAGATGGGTGTGGATTGCTTGTGGACGGTATATCAACACGAATATTAAGAAGATTGCAATATGTACGATGTGTAGGATGATGGTATATGGTCTAATTTTAAGTTTTATATTAACAAAATTATTGTATTTTCAATTTTGTGGCTATCTTTTAATCAATTAATGTATAAGTTATATTGTGGAGGTGCATTGGTTATCTTTTATATATATATTGCTGTGGATTTGAATATGTATTTTTTTTTAAAAAAAATTAACAACTTTGGAATCGGTTGTGAATTAGGGCAGGTTCCAATGGTATACCCTTTGAAATCGGTTTTGAATTATAATAGGTTCCAATGGTATACCTTATGTAACCGGTTGTGAATTACAACAGGTTATAATGAGACACCTTTGGAATCGGTTGTGAAATACAATAGGCTCTAATGGTATACCATATGGAACCGGTCGTGATTATAAGAGGTTCCAATGGTATACCCTTTGAAGTCGGTTTCACCAACAACCTGTTCCAAAGGTGACCTTTGGAACCTTCCTACAATTGGTTCCAAAGGGTATTTTCTACTAGTGAATATGGGTCTCGCTAGTCTTGGCCCGCTTAGATGAACTGACGGAACTAGGATCGGTAACACTGTCTTTGGTCATGCACTTAGTGACAGTCCTTCGAGTCACCTCGTCGCCCCTTAGCGGTGCTGTCTTCCTAACTTTTAAGTTGCTCTGTCCTGATGGGTGTTCACAAACCCTCCGCCAGACAGAAGCAGTGTCGGTCGGTCGAACATTCTCAGTAACAACGGGACGCAAGAACCTCTGTTCCCAAGACGCCCTAAATTCTCTGAGCAAATCCTCTGTCAGAACTAGGAGTAACCTTAGCATCCTTCAAAACGGGAGGTTTGACACTCATTTGATTCGATAACATGCCCGGATAAACATAAACCTGATCCCTCATGGATCGTATTAACAAAGCCTCAATTGAAGACAAAAATGGAAACCCGCTACGCCCACTAATATTCCACCATGGGATGGACCACCTGATGACCACTTCCCCTTTAGCCAAATAGCAAAGCCACTCCTTTTCCTTGTGACCTTTACTCCACACTTGCACCGTCTTCCGGCCGGTGAAACCCCTGTAGTTATAACCTTTGATGCCCCGGGGGGGGGGGGGGTCGACCAAACCAAGCTGCTCCTGTAACCAAACCTGCATAAACCACGACAAAACATCACATCTCCAAACCAAAGCAAAAACAAAACAAAAAAATCAAGCTACAAAGAAACATGGCACCAAAAGCACCTGTAAAATAATCCGGGAACCCCGAAAAGATGTCTTGTGGAGTCAAGCACGAGCATCGAGACCTAGAATGAGCTCACCCAAAATAAGCAAAGAGGGTGATCGTCCATGTTCCATTCCCATCACCACATCCAAAACTCGAGGGTTACCCCAACCTTCACGCGCCATCGCATCTTCGAAAAGATAATAGCAAGCCATCGCAACATTAAAAGCACGCCTACATGCTAAGGCTGAAACATGATGAGAACCAGCCTGTGAGAATGTCCTAGAAAACAACTCTAAGTTAATGTCATCCCTCCCAAAGAAACCTTTAGCCTCCTCCAACGAAGAAAGGTCCAAAAAGTGATAAAACCGCTCCACGTAAGCATCATCCCCATAAGGCACGCAAGGTCGAACCAAACTCCACCCATCAATAGCGTCTATCTCTTCGGGCAGAGGACAAATTTTACCCCTGGGGAAAGCAAAAACATGGCCTTTAAGTCCCAAAACTTAGAACATGCCAATAAGAATTTATCATGTATCTTGACTCGACTCAACGCAACAACCGTTGACAAACCATCATTTGAACAAACCTTGGCATCACATTTCTTAAAAGAACCTGCCCACTCGGTTAGGATATTCCCGAAACCCGACATTACCCTAAATATGGATGCTTTAGACCCTATGGATATTCTAGTATGTCCAAAACAAGCACCCACAACTCGTATATATAGCCCTAATCCCACGAGAATTAGGAAACAACGAAAATTTCCATAACCCGGACTCGAACCGCCATGGCCCAGGCGCCCGAGTCTCCGGCCGTCCGAGCCCAGGCGGCCCATAATCCGAGAGCCTCAGCCCAGGCGCCCATCCATAGGCAGACAACATCTAGAGCAGTCGCAAAATAGAAACATTCATCCCGCACTACCACTATAGCTACCACACAACACCTCGGATACCGGAAACGACCTCCCGAAGTCACTAAGACCTGCTCCGGTAACCGAAATACCAATACAGGAGCTACAGGAACGTGGGTTCACCCATCGGATGCTCGGGACTTAGACGTTTTTTTAGGGGGATAAGCTACCCCACCTAGGCGTGTTGTAGCCTTTTAACGGTTATTGTCAGGTCGCGTCTGTAGCCTAATAAGGCAATATTATGAGTATGCAAAAGTGGTCTAACTTTTTTTTTCAAAGGTTGCCCAAATTTTAACTTCGACTTCATTCTGAATGTCAAAACAACTACACTCATCTCTTAACACACTCGATCAAGACACGTTAATAATTTACATCTCATCTATCTCGAGTCAAAACATTTTAATCGACGTTCCATTTGATCCGATTCCCGGCTCAAACTAACGCATTTCAAAACATCCGAAAGAAACTTTTTTCGTACTCCCATGCAACGCCAACACACCCTAAACTAGGTCAGATCACAAATGAATAAACGCAAAAGTGATTACTTGTCAATCTAGGTAAATAATTCGCCAAATGAAAACACAAGACTAATCCAACTGCTAATTCAAATACTAAAATTTAAAGCAAATATACAAAATATACAAATCCATACACAAATCGAGGCTAGGGAGGACCCCTAGAAGCCGCGCCAATGGCTATCACGACCTCACAAATGTCGTCAACCAAACCTAGATCCTCCAAGTCTAGAAGAGGGGACTCACTAGCGTCCATCCCCGACAGCATGTCCAAGGTAGCCATCTCGGGGACTTCTCCAACCTCCTCGGTAGCACCCGTAGGCTCCGCCTCCCTCTCGATCCGATGCCTAGCTTCACCTTGCGCGGAGGTCTCGCCCTGAGACCGAGCTAGCTCCTCCTTAAGGTGAGAAATCTCGTCGGTCCGGGATTGCAGGAGCTGTTACGCCTCAGCCGCCTCCGCCTCGAGCTCGGTCACCCGAGTCTCCAGCTGCCCTACCATATCCGAGACATCCTACAAATGCACTTAAACATCATAAAAACACACAAGCAACCTAGAAAACCACCCTGGTCACACAAACTCACCGAACGAGGTCCCGAAGTGTCACGGAAAACCTTCGAAGCGTAGACCCGGAAGCAGTTGGCGGCCTGCCACAACCGCTGATGGCAAGCTGAGGAAACCTGAGAAATGAAACCATAAAAGTTAGACAAACTGACCCTAATTCTTAAGACCCAAACAAAGAGTGAAAGCCAAAACTCACCCAATATACCCGGTCACGCCACTCTATCCCGGCATCCATCTCCTCGGCAGAGCACGGGGGGAGAGGCTCGGTGAAAGGTATCTCGGCTGCGTCCATCCTAAGCAGCGTTAGGGGAAAAACTGAGGGCTGGATTTCATCAGCCGGATCGGCCAGCTGAGAAAGCAACAAATTGGTCGGTCAGTGGGCAAGGAAACGATAAACCACGAATTAAACCTTAGAACCAAAAATTAGAACATTACCACGAGACGGTACCAAGCTAGCCGCTGGGTGACGTGAGATAGATAAGAGGCTCCAGGCACCAAGAGCGCATCGCCTCCTTCTCCGTCCCTATCCTCGAGGACCTCTGCGGTGGTCGGCGGTCTGAACATGGTCCGGGCAGGATCAACCGGCACCCTAAAATCGTCATACAAGCATTGACGCATCAACTGCTCGCCCAGATACCAAACCGGGCGAAACAACGCAGAAAGGAGCATCCTCCTATAACTCCGAGACCTCAGCTCCGCAGCCACATACTCCGGCACGCCCTCATAATCAGTCCAAGGGCGGGCCACAAACTACACGAATAAAACCAATACCTCAATAAATCTTAAACCTAGGGGACTGCTAAACTAAAAAGAACATGAAAAGGAAACTTACATCCCCAAGGCTTATCTGGTTGACCAGCGCATTCTCTGACGGGTAGTGACTGGTGGTACTCTTAGGCTGAGTCAGCCTTCACTCGATCCTGGTGCGCGAGCGTCGCGACCCGCACGATCACACAATATTTATAACACCGACTAACCTAACTAATGTAGAAGTGGTAGGTCGGGATCGATCCTCAGGGACGGTCTGCGTAAAGTCGGTCAAGTCTAAGTTTCGGAATGATTGCGGTCGAGAAGGGGGAGTTGGATGAGTAGACTAGACTAACTAAACGAGCAACGGAACTGAGATGAGAAACTATTAAAGGGAAAGGCGTTAGAGAGAGTCGGGGAGTCGGAAATTAAGGTAAGGGTGCAATCGCAAGAATTATCACAAGATGTATAAGGGAGGTGCCACCTTTCGGTTTCCCTACCAACCAAGCCTAAACCCGCTTTCGCGACGAATAAACTAAGGTCTCAAGATGGAATTACCCAAGCCCCGAGTTTCCCCATATTGATCCGGGTGAGTCAAGGCAACCTAGGTGATCAAGCTAAGTCAAACGAGACACAACAATTCCAATCAAGACAAATCACCCTCAGATGCAATATTCTCACAAGATAAAACCTTTATCTAGAATTCCTCCTCCCCTATCCCCCTAACTAAAATCTAGTCACTACCCATAATAAAACTAACACTAAGGAGACTAGGAGATAGACTAAACATGTTTAAACTAGAGGAGAAACAATTAATCTATGACAATAAAGGAGGAAACTATACTAATAAACAACTATAAAGAAGAAAAATAGACTAACACACAAACTAAGGAGAATCAAACAAAGGAGAGAGAAAAACTAACAAACAACATAAACGAAGGAAAACTACACTAACATAAAAATGACAAAACTAACAATGGATTTAACAAGAAACTAAAAATAAAACTAATTAATGAAGAAAGGGAGAAGAAAAGAAACTACCAATAATGGAGGAGACTAAGGAGAAAGATGAAGATTAAAATAAATATGAAGCTTCAAGAAATAATACAAAGATCTTTTCACTGAACCCTTGCAAAACCCTTGAATCTTCAATAAAAACCCAAGTCTTCAACTAAAGATGTAAACTTGATTACAAATTAAATGGTAGATCTAACTAAACTAAGAGAGTTTTTCTAAATCTATGGAAGTTTTCTATGTGAACTACTACTACTATGGAGATCTACTACTACACTATCCTAAGGAGGCACAAATTAAGACTATTCTCCATGATGGTCACAAAACCCTAGGGTTGATATATATACTAACTCTTAATGGGTCACACTACTTAAGCCCATAATCCAATCCTTCTTCTTTTGATCTATACCTTCACCCTTTGCATCTTCATGGGGTGAAGTTTCACCCCGCGGCTTGACGACATTGGCACCACCGGGTGAAATTTCACCCGGTGGGATTTTCTTCTCGAATCGTCATTTTTGGCGTTTTCCTCCATCGGGCGAAATTTCACCCGGTGGACGAAATTTTGTCCGGTCGTTTCGCCCGGTCGTGCCTCACCATGAAAATCTTCGGGAATGGAAAATGTCGTCGGACAAAATTTCGCCCGGTGATGACTCACCGGATGAAATTTTACCCGGTGATATTTCTCCTCTTTTTCGGCCTCTTTCTTCGTCGATCAATTGGATTACTTGAGCTTTCGGTTGTGTGCTTTGCTCTTGGACCGTATCTCTCTCATGCTCGTAGAAGCTTAAACATGTTTTCGGTCGAAAATCCTATCAAAATAGACAGAAAACTACCAAAAATACGTAAAATGCAAAAGAGAGACACTAATGCGAGAATTACTCAAAATACAGCGATAATCGCACTCAAGTCTCGCAAAACGGAGGAAAAACAGGTCTAAATGGGAGGAAAAACGGTCCAAATTTGGCACACAACAATTCCCCCACACTAAACCGTTGCTCGTCCTCGAGCAAAGACCCAAAAAGAAATTAGCTACTACTAACGAAGCTAGACTATGCTAAGCCGATACGGGACAATTAACGGGCCCCCTCCGTCCCTTCAACTCACATCGAGATACTCATGAGGTAGAGTACCTCTATGCAAGGCAAGTTGGGGCTTGCTCAAAATTGGAGTTGCGACTAACACACACTCAAAACACATAAAACAAGAAAGATACACACAAAAGTATAGTCGCAACCAAAGAGAAAATAAATCACCGAATCCCTCATCGAAACGGCGGAGAAAGCACCGATTTGAGCTTAGGACAAGCGAGAACACTACCAAGTTAGTAACACAAATTGTCATGGACAAGATCCTAATAGGATGACAATCAATCAATAAAAACATTGAAAATTTACCAAGGTCCTTCTAATTCCACTAAATATGCCTACAACGGGACGATAAATGGAGTGAATAAGTGAGAACCATGGAGTTAGTAAGCACTATAGGTAAGTGTTATGCCGTCTCCTAAGCTAAGCCTAGAGGATCGTTCCAAACTCAAGAAAGTCAATTAGACCAAAAAGATGGATAAGTGTTTGCAAATAGGTAAGGATTGCCAAATTACCGCTATTTTTCTTCCTCGGGACTCGGTCCTCTAGTAGGCATTTCACAGCAATAAGTCAACCAAGGGATTATTTGGGTTTGGGAACGATTTTTGAGATTTTGATTTTCTTTTCGGTTTTTCTTTTCCCCATTATTTCGATCGAGGGTCCTTTTTTTTCAATGCCCTTCTTCTTCATTTTTCCCTTTTTCTTTTTGAATAGCTCATTTTTGGCTAGATAGTTCATTTGAGATCAAGGTAAAGCGTATTCTTGCAAACTTATTTGTGGAAATGGGTGAATGGTAGAAAAATAGGCTAGTCGGGTGTGCACCACCTCCGAACCCACAAAAGGATGAAAATTTTGGACTAAAAATGGCTTCTCAAGTAAGGTCGCCTAAGAGAATGAGGAACGGTAACCAAGGCATTATCACTCCATGGGTGGTCAAGGTGGTCAAATGCAAATCTCAATGTAGACTCCTAGTAGGAAAGATGGACTCACGGTAAAAATTCAATGCAAAAGTTGGTTCAAGGTCATTCTACTAGAAATATGTCCAAAAATCAAAAAGGGTCACTATCAAGGGAGTAATAAACACTCGACCTAAACTCAAAATCGGGTTTTCGAAAACTTTACCTAGACAAACTATACACACAATCAAAAAGAAAACACAAGAAATGACAAAAACACAAGAAAAACAAAACAAAATCACAAGTATAGACAAGCACTCTAAACTTCCTCAAGCCAACACAACCCACAGCCACCAATTCCAAAATGTTCACCAAGTGAACCTCCAAATAGCATATATGCCCAAACTCCATGCGTAAGAGAAAGCGATAAAACGAAGGTAGAAAATATTACCGCGCGGTCTTCATTTCATTTCCGCTACCTTACGTATCTATGCTAAGTGGTTGGCGGTGTACCTACAAAAAGGAGGATGCAAGACAATACAAGTGACACAAAAACGAAAATAAAAGAAAACAAAACAAAAATAAAGAGAAAAAGGAATTTTTTTTTGAATTTTTGGTTTTTAAAAGAAAAATGAAAAAGAAAAGGATAGTATGATCCCTCCCCCACACTAAAACTGTGCATTGTCCCCAATGCACAAGTAGAGGAAGAATCGAAAAAGAATAAAAAGAGAAAAAAATGGAAAATCTTTTTGGATTTTTATAATTTTTCAAATGTTTTTCGATTTTTGATTTTTCAAATGAAGAAAATAAAAAGAAAAGAAGTAAGATGAAAAATGAAGAAAAAGAAGTGAAAATAAAAAGAAAAGAAGACAGGAAAAAGAAGAAAAATCGATAAGTGGAGAAAGGGCGTAGATGTAATCACGTCACCTCGCCCGGATTCTGCACAAATCGGGAAAATTTAAAAAGAAAAAGAGAAATTTGGATTTTTCAATTGGTCTTGGTGCGATCAAATCACCAAAGACAAGGAGCAATAATCAGGTCCTTCTTCCCTAAGGCACCTGCAATAAAACCTCACGTTTGTAACTACCCAAGTAGGGTCACGGAGGGGCTTACAACTCACCAAACCAACAAAATAATCAATTACAAATCAACCAACAACCATAATTATCAAATGCCAAAAATTGGCGCTTCAAGGACTGACAGAGATTACTGAGACAAGAGAACTGATTATTGACGACTGACAACTGACATCTAACAGCCCCACACTAACACTGACGACACTCGACCACTCACATCGGACCTGGGGGACGAGGTTGCGGGTAGTAAGACCCTGGCGGAGGCATACCAAAAAATCGATCAAAATAAAGTTGTTGCTGTTGCAACATCCTTTGGTTCTCCTCCGCCGCCATCCTCGCTGCTTGGGCATCCCTAGCAGCGTACCTAGCCATCTCAAAACTGTCCCGGGCGTACTCAAAACCTTCCCTAGAGTACGTGTATGAGCTATGCGCAGTATCGCGCGCATCCCGGGCCAAATTGTAGGCATCCTGGGCCAGGTTCAGTGAGGTGGTTGAATTCTCCCAAGTCTGACGTGTTCGATCATAGACTTCCCCCCATTGGTTATAAAAGTTCTCCGATCCAAAGAACGAAGAGTGTCGCGGAGGACTCATGTTAACGTCCTCTTGAAAACCTGAGGTAGACTGGGTGAACGTGGAGTGTATGTATGGTTCAAAGTCAGAGAAGTCAGGGGTGAAAAACTGCGAAGTCTGGGGTTCGGTCTGATGGGAGGAAGAGGGTCTGTGTGATGATGACGGTAAAGTTCTATGACCCTCCTCCCGGGAGGTTTCAGCCTCTCGTTCCTCCTCCGACACGTCTACGACCTCTACGTCATCGTCGCCAAAATCTAAAGGTCCCTCGGGGTATTGAACTATACGAAACTTACCTCGGGTGTTATCCCGAATGTATTCCCCAGACCTCTTCGGCATCCCGAAGTTCTCTTCAATATCTAGCCTAACCCATTCGGGGCTAGGCATTGCAATGGCTCTCATTTCAGTAATCTTATACAAAAATAAACTGTCATAATCCCCTTTCTGGGGCCAAACAAGGAAAGGACAATAAACCTCATCTATAAAAATTCTCGCCCCGCCAACTGGTGCCAAATCGCTAAAATCGATGCCCAAGGCTTTAGCTAGCATCGTTATAAAACCGCCACAAGAATTTTTTTTGCGGCCGCCCTTCGCAATCTGGGCGAAGTGAGTAGCTAAGGCCTCGGACATATCGATCGACGGGTCTCTGTTCAAAACAGCATCCTCCAACAGCTGAACAGCTGTAGCACTTCAGTTATGGTGCGTATCATAGCTTGTCAAAAATGAGTTAGCTATGATACGCGCCAAATAGCGGAGGATGAGGTTTCGAATAGAGAAAGAGCGCAATTTTCCTCCCTTGAAAGTCCTCTGACGGGCTATTTTAAACCAGAATCGATCTCGGCCGAATTTATCGTCCCGAGTCTGTCCCGCCCTAAGCCTTCCAAGGACTGAAGAAGGTAAACTAAGCAGTGCACCAAAGTCCCTCAAGTTGAGGACGTACGAAGTTTCTCGCAACTGAAAAGAGACAGTGGTATTATCATCACCACTTGGCTCGAAAGTTGCGAAAAACTCGCACGTCAACTTCTGAAAAGTTTCCTCTTTGGAGGCATAAAATTTGATGAGACCAAGGCTTCGGAACATTGCTTGTACCTGCGTCTCTAAGCCCATGCGCTCAAGTACATCTCGAGCCGCCCAACGAGTCAGCTCGAGACGACAGACCCAAAAATTTTTACATTTATCATGATGAGCTTTTTTAGCGAAATAGATACCAGATTCAGAGTGACGGAAATTACGACGGATTTTCGGGTAACGTACCTCAAGCGGAACATGTTGTTCACGCGGTATTGAGCCTTGTGTCTGAACTGGCATCGGGACAGATTCGTCCCGAGCCTCGCCCGACTCCTCTGACCTAGAGGACAATGTTGACCCCGAATTTCGATTAAGCATTGAGGAAATCCGTTTCCTTGCCATTTTTTTACCCTCCTCATCCTTGATGCTTGAAATTGATGACTATGGTGTTGACGGTCTCGGTTTGGGGTTTGTCGGAACTTGAATGATTTCTAAAAACAAACTCTAAGAAGGTGTTAGAAATGTGATGGGGATGAGAAATATATAATTTGATTGAATTTTAGTGAAGGAATGGAAGGATTAGAGGTGGTTTAAGGTGGAGGACTTGGGGTTTGTTTGGGATTTTTGGGGTTTGATTGAGGAGAGAGAGGAAAAGGTGAATAATAAAGATGGGAAGGGGTTTGGCTGGTATAGGTGCCGCGGGGTGTTATTTCGCCCGGTGGTCACCATCGGGCGAAATTTCGCCCGACGGTCTTCGGGTCGAATTTTGTCATTTCCGCGCACTTTCACCACCGGGCGAAATTTCGCCCGTGGAGATCTCACCGGGTGAAATTTCACCCGGTCTGATTCCCGTCAATTTCCAAGTCACAAAATATTTTCACCGTACGGCGAAATTTCGCCCGGTGGGATTCCACCGGGTGAAACTTTGCCCGACGGATTTTCCGTCAATTCCTATAATTCGAGCAAAATCGCCACCGGGTGAAGTTTCACCCGGTAAAATGATCCAATACAAAATAGGACTTTGCTACGAAGATTCTCTTTGACTTGGCCCAAATCATCCTTAACTCTTCAATAAAATTAATCCTCTCAATCCATGCATTAGCTACACGGAGAAAAACTCTCACAATTGTTCATAGCGCATCCCAAAAATTCCAAAAGAAATCTTCACAATCCCTGCAGGTACCAAAACAAGCTCCAAAAGAAAAATCCAAAAGCTATTGTCCAAAGAAAATAAAAAGAGAAAAGAATATACAAATATTTACAAGGTGGTTATTATGGACACCACCAAACCGAATTGAATAGTTTGAGTTTAATCGGGGTTGCTTGAAAAGTAACCCGGAGTACCATGTTCCTTTCTCTTGAAGATGACGCCACCAACCATATGTTCACTTCTTGGCCTTGGCAAACCCATAAGGCGAGCTACTTCCGGTAGCATACCCCACTCATTTAAGACTTCTTCTTCGGGGGCTTGACCAAGTATAAGAAAAACACCATCATCATCACTATCATTATAGTGGACATCTTCTTCGGATGGTTCCTCTGTGGCATAGTCAAATGTTGGCGTAAGGTTCAATGGATTAGAAGTTTGGTAATTATCTTGGGCTAGAAATTCGTCATCGGTTTGTATTTCCACCATATGGTCCCATAATTCCTTTGCAAAAGGGATATTCGGCAAGAAGTCGGGCAATACAAATTGAACGGTGCTATTACCGACATTAAAAGATAATTTCCCCTTTTTCACATCGATAATCACCCCGCCGGTTGCTAGGAAAGGTCGCCCTAGTAAGATAGGATGCGTTCTTCAATGGGCATGTCAAGGACCACGAAATCGGTAGGTATGTATAAAGGACCTACCTTAACCATAAGATTTCGTGCTAACCCAATTGGCGCTTTCGTAGTACCGTCGGCCATCTGAACGTTAAGCACACTACAAGAGTTAAAGTCATTGGCGACTGATGTTAGCTACTGACATCTGTCGCAAAAAACAGACGTGCGACCGTCAGCAGTCGCTAAGCGACAGTGGCTACAGTTAGTCGCTTCTAGCGACTGATTTCAGTCGCTAAAAAAGCGCGCGACATAAATCAGTCGCTAAATTTAGCGACTGAAATCAGTCGCTAGATGCTAATTTTAGCGACTGATTTCAGTCGCTAATGGCGCCATTAGCGACTGATTTAGCGACTGATATCAGTCGCTAAAACTTCAGTTAGCGACTGATTTCAGTCGCTAAATAGTGCGACGTGGCATCATTTAGCGACTGATATCAGTCGCTAAATATAAAACTTAGCTACTGATATCAGTCGCTACCGTGCCAGAAATAGGCCGGTTCAATTTATTATTTTTCTAGCCAAAATCTGCACAATAAAACAAAGCAACAACCACAATACATCCCAAACATCATTCCAAACGTTATTCCAAACGTTATGCAAGCTTCATACTCCAAAATTGTCAACCAAGTACGCAAACGTCGTGAATACACTACATTAAAAGTGTTGTTACAAACAGTTTTTTCAACAAGCATTTCTCCCACTACAAATTGTTTTCAATAAATCAACTCAGCCAACAGGAAAACTAGCGGACGCACCACTACCACCGCCACGACCGAAGGGGTCTCTAGGATCCGGGAATCGGGGAGTGGGGCCGGAGTTGCAGTTATATTGCTGCGTGTTCCTAAGACGCCGTATCTCTTCCAGAATTTGCAGGTTAATGGACTCCTGCGTCTTCAACCTCTCATTCTGCTCCTTCATCTGCTCGGCCATAGCTGCCCGTTGCGCCCTCTCCTCTTGAATTTCCGCCCTCATCTCAGCCATCTCGGATGGTACACACTCGGTCGTCGTAGAATGGGCCCCCCGAACATTAGGTGGTGTCCAGTACAGGGAATGAGCGTTCCCCGTACCGTACACCGCTCCCTTGCGGTATCCCTCGGCGACTCTAAAACAAATTGTGCTCGGGTCCACACCTTCATTTTCGGGCGCTCTAGTGGCCGCCAAATACGATCTCTGAAAGAAATAGAAGTCATGATTAGGTTGATTGTTTGAAGGAAAAAAGTAACGAAGTATTGTGTTTGAAACTTACCCAAGTCTCCAAATCCTTCTTCGTGGCGAATGATCGACCGGTCTCATCGTCCCCCTTACTCTTCGATTCGAGAAATAGCTGCACAGGAGGAGGGAATTCTCCGGTTTTCTTCTTCGCCTGTTGACAGTACATGTAGATTATTCATTTATTTTTATAATGAAAACATTAAATAAGAATCCAATATAAAAATCAAAGGAACGAAAATACTAACGTTCATGGCCCGCTGGTGCATCGACTGCGACCCACCGTAGTGGGTGCACTCCGCCTCTGCCTCGGGGTCCCCTCCCCGCCTCTTGTTCTTCTTAGCCTGGACGGATCTTTTCAGGAACTTCGGGTCGGCTCGCGCTGTTTGGAACTGTTGGATCGCGTCACCTACAATTTATACACTTTGAGATCAATAAATGTTTTGAATATATATACGACTTTCTGTTCAGGTACTAACACCAATTTAGTAATCGAACCTCTAAGTTGTTGCTATAACTTTCCATCGCTTGCCAGCTTATACATCATGTCTTTGTATCTTACAGTTGCGACATCCATGTATCTGTCTCGAACAGCCACCTCGAGACCATCGTTGTAGAAGTGTTTCAACTGCAAGATAGTTTATTGTCGTTGTATAAGTAATCTGTAAACAGTAATAGATAATTAATAAAAATCAGAAATTGGTGTACCTTGAAGTTGGCAAACCACTTCTCCCGTTGCCACAGAGGCAACTTAGTCCAGCTCGTGCAGTAAGTAGTCAAATCTTCCATGAAACTGTCCTTGACACCTGTCACCGTCGCACGAGTACGAAACCTACATGTAGGTATACACCAAAGAGTGAAATAAGATGATGTCTCACAAAAAAAAGAAATACAATGTCTCACCATGTGCCCTCGGGGCCAATGATTAGGCGCCCGTCGTCTGTGTATTGCAGCCCTTCATCCTGGCGTGGTTGCGGTTGTTCTTGTTCCTCATTGCCATGCACCTCCTCCTCGTCCTCCACTTCCTCTCGCCTGTTTTCTTCTTGGCCTTGCTGCTGCACCCGGTCCCTGCTCCTGCTGCTGCCGCTGCTCGAACTTCCAAACCTCAACCTGCTGCCCAACGTCATATCTGCAGACATGTAAGAGTTGAAAGTTAGGAACTGACATCATAATATTGAAATACACTCGAAAAAAAATCAAGGTTTGCAGATTACTATGTACAAATAATATAACTTACTGAAACTATACACTACTAAAAATCATCGTCACTGTCGTTGTCATCTTCAACTTGCCTACTCGAACCGACGACATCCTCTTCCTCGACGTTATCTTCGTCCTCCTCGTCATTGACCTCTAAATCAGTGGTGTCATCCTCCTCCTCGACCATATCACTAGAAGCACCTTCCTCCTCCTCACTGCCTTCATCGTCTTCAAAATCTTCCCTCACATCTACCTCATTATTGTCATCGTCATCATTTGCAAAAAGATTCTCATCAACTGGAGACAATGTTGTACCACTAGAAATGACGTCCTCTTGGAAGAGGTCAGAGTCATAGTGCCCCCGTGGCTTAGTTTTGAACACCGCCCACCACTGGTTTACAGTTCTTTCGTTCTTTGTGGTTGGGTAAGGCGCAAAGTACACTTGGTGTGCTTGATGTGCAAGTATAAACGGATCGTACTTGGAGTATTTTTTGGTATGATTAACTTCAACTAGTTTGTACCTTTCATGTACTCTAGTACCTTGCACAGAGTTGTCCTTCCATTCGCATTTAAATACCACAGCTCTATACCCACGATCATTTCCAACATAACACAACTCGAAGATGTCCTCCAATAGACCGTAGTAATCTTCACCCTCAAGTGACGACACACTCACCCCGAAATTACATCTACTCCTACTGCTACCATGGGCAAATGTATGGAAATTGTAACCATTGACCGAATACCGGTTCCAAGTTCTAACATTCCATAAAGGACCTAATGCTAGACTCCTAACCAAATCATCCTGAATATTCTCAGAAATTGCATGCTCCTTAAGCCATTTAGGAAACTGTTCCTCATGCTTATTCCAAATGTCATCAGCATTTAAATGTGGATTAGCAGCTACAAATTCTGTTACAAATGTTTTCTCGTACGGCTCCAAAACTTTACAATTTGATAGCAAGTACAGGTGAGCACGATTGTACTCCTTCTCATCTAATGTCCTCCACCCGCCAGCTGATGACGATCCCTCACCTTCCTTACTTTGAAAAAAGTCTGGTATGTTGGGGTCAATCGTCGTCTCTGGTGTTTCTAGGTTTAGATTCTTGGTTTTGGTGTTCACTTCTTTCTCGAAATACAGAGAACAAAAGTTGGCTATCTCCTCTGTTAAGTAAGCATTACATATGGAGCCCTCAACCCTCGCCTTGTTACCAATTTTTTTCTTCAAATGGTTGAGAAATCTATGACAATCATCAAGCAATTATGTTATTATCAAATTACAGTGTCTAACGTTAGTTAGTGGGTAAAATAAGTAAGTAGTTGAAAGTTCTCACCTCTCAAACGGGTACATCCATCTAAACTGTACCGGTCCTCCCACTTTAGCTTCGTAGGGCAAGTGGACCGGTAGATGCTCCATTGAGTTAAAGAAGGAGGGTGGGAAGATCATCTCAAGTTTGCATATTATCTGAGGAATTTGATCCTCCAAACGAGTCATGTCATCATTTGTAACTGTCGACGAACACAAATCTCGAAAAAACTGAGATATCTCAGTGATAGGATTCCAAACACTTTCCGGCAGCATGTGCTTCAACGCCACAGGTAGTAATCGCTCCATGAACACGTGGCAGTCGTGACTCTTCAAGCCTTGGAGCTTCAGGTTCTTAATGTCCACACACCGACTAAAATCGGATGCATACCCATCAGGGAACTTCAGTTTCCCTACCCACTCTAACACGGCCTTTCTCTGAGCCTTATCAAGACTAAACAAGGCCCTAGGCTTGGACCCATCCCGCTTGATATGTAGTTTCGGACGGTCACAAATTTTTTTCAAATCTTTTCGGGATCCTACGGTGTCACATGTCTTACCCTCTACATCCATGACGGTGTGAATCAGTTGCTCAAAGAAATTCTTCTCAATATGCATCACGTCCAGATTATGTCGGAGTAATAAAGTACTCCAATATGGAAGGTCGAAGAAGATGCTTCTTTTAAACCAACCATTTTTCATTTTCTTAAGATCTTTGAACTCTTGATCGGTCCCGTCAACAGTAGATGGGAACTCTGAAATCACCTCCCAAATCTCATCACCTTGGAGACGAATCGGTGCCTCATCTAGCACCACCTCACCCTTCTTGAAAGCTCTCCTATTCTTCCTGTACATGTGACCCTCGGGTAGAAACTATCTATGACAGTCAAACCAACTAATTTTGCTTGAATTACGTAGGTAGAATGCTTTATTTTCACTCATGCAACAAGGACACGCTTTTTGGCCCGCCGTAGACCAACCGCTCAACATACCATACGCAGGAAAATCATTTATAGTCCACAAAAGCGATGCTCTAAGCTGAAAATTTTGTTTCAACGACACATCATATGTCTCCACCCCTACTTCCCACAAGTGTTTCAATTCCTTTATCACTGGTTGTAAGTAAACATCCAAGTGGTTTTTGGGATTTTTTTGGGCCGGGAACAATGAGAGAAAGGAAGATGAACGGTGGTTTCAGACAAAGCCATGGGGGTAAGTTGTACGGTGTGACCATGACAGGCCAGCATGAGTATGACTTACCGAACTGACCGAAAGGGGCGAAACCATCGGTACACAGCCCAAGTCTGACATTACGGGGTTCCTCAGCAAATTCAGGGTAAATCCTATCAAACCGTTTCCACTCCTCCCCGTCACTAGGATGACACATCTTCCCCTCTACACGAGTTTCTTCTTGATGCCACCTCATTTGTTCGGCAATGGTTTTGGTTGCGTATAATTTTTGAAGTCTAGGGGCGATGGGAAAGTAAGTAAGTCGACTAAGTGATATAGGTTTTTTATGCCTCGCTACACTCTTTCCCTTCTTACCCCTCAAAACAATATTTCCATCTACAGTTTTGTATCTACCCTTCCCACATACCTTACATTCCTCAAGCATGGCATCGTCCTTCCAAAAAAGCATACATCCATCGGGACAAGCATCGATCTTTTGATGCGGAAGTTCAAGACCTTTAACTATTTTTTTGGTGTTGTAGAATGTTTTGGTCATAATGTTGTCTTTTGGGATGAGTTTCTCAATCAACGCAGCGATCCCGTCTACGCACCCAAAAGGTAGGTTATACTCACATTTAAGGGTCACTACCATAGACGCGACTTCTAACAATGTCACATCACACCCTTCATATAATGGCTTCTCCGCAGCCTCTAACATATCAAAAAAAGCTTTCGCTCGTGGGTTTGGCTCTTGTGGGGTTGGTTGGTCATCGTCGTTAGTGTACATGCTCTCATCATTAAACAAATTGCACTCAACCACATCAACATTCATTCCTCTCACCCCGCCCTCATTCTGATCCACCTTAGATTCCTCAAAATCAGACTTCTCACCATGACAAATCCAATAATAATAATTTGGGCTAAACCCATCTGAGATAATATGTTCTTTAATCAAAATACTATCCAAGAATTTGATGTTCTTACATTTCACACAAGGACACCTAAATCTACCATCTGACGCGTATTCGGGATGGGTTTCAGCGAACTCAAGAAAGCGATTAACACCATCTAAAAATTCCTTTGTGGGACGTCGTTTCTTATCGAATCTTTCCCCATACATCCATTTTCGTTCCTGTCTCTTCATTTTTTTATCTAAAAAATTTAAGACAATAACCACATACAAATTATTTTCTCTAAAGTAATTTACTAATATATATACACTAGTCAAATATTATGTAAAATTCTCAATTCACCTAAACATAGTACTATTTCCACCCAATTCGTCCATAATTACATCACCAAATCGGCATAATTGTATTTTAATTCCAAATTCCTAACACATCAAAACAACCCAATTCAATCAACTACTTAACCGCAAACCCTAATTTTATACTAACAATCTACCTAATTCAAATTGGGGAACCTATTGGGCGATTAAAATTCTAACTACACTAAATATTCCAACAACTAAGAAACTATCCAACCCAATAACTAATTTATTTAAATCGATAAAAACAGAAATTAACAAATAATTGAAATTAAATAAAGATAGATAAACATACCTTAAGGAAAATGAGAGAATTGAATAAAGAATGAAGAGGAAAGGAGGAGGGACGAGTTTAGAGAGAGGGGGGAGCGGATTTTAGAGAGATAAAGCGAAATGAGAGAATGACTCGGGGGAGGGGGGGTGTTCGTTAATTTTAAAAAAATTACGACCTTTAGCGACCGATTTCGGTCGCTAATTCTGTCGCGCGTTTTTTTTTAGCGACTGAAATCGGTCGCGCGGATTAGGATTAGCGACCGATTTCAGTCGCTAAATCAGTCGCGCGCTTTATTTTTAGCGACTGAAATCGGTCGCGCAGTTTTTTTTTAGCGACCGATTTCGGTCGCTAACTTTAATTGATATTTTAAATTTTCGTCTCCTCGTCCAGCTACTAATGTCGGTCGCGCGTTGAACTTTCAGTCGCTAAATTAGCGACTGAATTTATCAGTCGCGCTTGATTAGTAGCTGCATGCATTATTTCTTGTAGTGGCAGAAAGTGTACCATCCTTGGAATATTGATTGTCTGAGTCATGATCAATGGCATAAGGCTAATATCCGCCCCAAGATCGCATAATGCTCGATGTATTTCAACATTGTCGATCGAACAAGGTATACAGAAGCTACCGGGGTCACCAAGCTTAGTAGGTATGGTAACTTTTGGGGTGACCCTAGGTAGTAGCGGAGTTTCCTTCCTTATGGTAGAATTCAAAATCATATCCCTTATATACTTGGTCAGAGTTGGCATGGAAGGACTAGTTTCTAAATTCTCTATAAGAACGGTGAAGGTTATCATGTCTAAGGCTTGGTTATCGAATGAGATTGGTGGCTTGTCATTCAAGAGGGGGCACTTCGATCCTAGAAACTAGGTTTGTGTCCTCAATGGGAATTTGTTCAATAACATACGCAACGTCTCCTACAAGGTACTTTGATGGATCTCTTCTTGGTCTTTTGGTTACATCCTTGACTACTTTCTCATCGGGTTCATTGATTGAGGTATGAGATGTAAGAGTTTGTGGGTCGAAGGGTTTCACCAGTTCCTTTTTTGCTCATTACCTTAATGGCATTCACGGATGAATGATTGGAAGAATTGGTCGGCTCATGAGAAGATTGAGCTTGCGAGGCGGAACGTGCCTCTAAAGCCTCAAGTCTAGCTCAATTTGACGCATTTTCTTTCAATAGAAAATTGATTGTTTGTTGAATGTCATATAAAGGTTGAAAGTTACCTTGAAAGTTCCTTGGAGGACCTTGATTAGGTGGTGGATAAGTTCCAAAAGGAGGACCATAGCTTGGTCGAGGTGGTCCTTGAGGATAAAAATAGCCTTGATTAAATTGATTTGAGTGAGGAGGTATCGGTTGATAGTGGGACCCATATGAATTAGGATAAACCCTTTGATTGGGGACTCTTGGAAAAGGATATGATCCTTGAGTCGGCATGGAATAAAATCCAGTCCCCAAATTAGGATTGTTCGTTTGAGATTTTTCATATGTTCCTTGGGTGTTGGCTTGGTAAGCATTCTCCTTTCTTATACACAAAACGAAGTCATGATCATATCTCCCACAATGATCACATGGAATATCTACTCTATATGGCTTTGGAGGTGAGATAGATGTTCGCCTAGGTGGTGTGATTCTTCTTGGTGGGGTGACTCTTCTTGGTGGGGGCCTCATTTCGGGTTGGAAAGCGTCCTTAGCAACCATCGCCTCAAATCTCTCAAGTAGTTGAGCGATTTGTACTTCAAGAGTGGCCTCCATGTCTTTTGACGATTTTGAGTCTCCACTTGATTCACTCTCTTGCATTTCCTTAGCACATATGCCACTTTTGGCTATCTTCTCAAGAAGCTCATGAGATTCATCCTCGTTGAGTAGGAAAAAGTCGCCCCTTGCGGTCGCGTTAAGAATGTCCCTTGCATCGGCGGATAAAGAATAGAAAAATGTATGGAGCAAAAGCCAATGAGGAATACCATGGTGTGGGCACTTCCTTTGTAGAGTTTGGAATCGATCCCAAGCTTCACTTGTGCTTTCTTTTTCATGTTGTTGAAATGTTTGAATTTCTCTTCGGAATTTGTTGGTCTTGGATGGTGGGTAATATTTTTTGAGGAAGGTGTTGCACAATTGCTCCCAAGTGCGAAAAGTATTGTTGGGGAAACTTTTAATCCATCTCCTCGCTCCATCACGCAAGGTGCGAGGAAAAAGTATCCGATGTAGTTGGCACTCGGTGACACCTTCAAGCTTGACACCAATAAGACTTTCCTTGAAAAGGCAAACATGCTCTATCACATCTTCATCCGGTAATCCTCGAAAAGTTTGTTGTTGAATCAAATGGATAATAGAAGATTTAAGCTCGAAACTCTCCGGGATGGCTTCAATGAAGACGGGTGAAGAAATATCTTCAATAGATGGTTGAGAATGGGACCCAAGTGTAGCCATACTTGAATCCTTGGATTGTTGTTCAAAGATGGAGTGTTGAGAAATGATGAAATTGGTGGAAGATCACAATATCAAGTAATTGCTTCGGTCACAATATTTTCAAGCGACTTGTTCTCCGAATGGGGATCAAGCAACCTAAATCAAGAGTATACCTAACAAAAACTCAACAAACAATGAGCCTCCTAGCACCTAATGGTACTAGGGTAGGAGGAAAGAAAAACAATTATCCAAACACAATAAAACAAAGACTTAATCAACTAATCGCCGTCCCCGGCAACGGCGCCATTTTGGTGCGCGAGCGTCGCGACCCGCACGATCAAACAATATTTATAACACCGACTAACCTAACTAATATAGTAGTGATAGGTCGGGATCGATCCTCAAGGACGGTCTGCGTAAAGTCGGTCAAGTCTAAGTTTCAGAGTGATTCGGGTCGAGAAGGGGGGAGTTGGATGAGTAGACTAGACTAACTAAACGAGATACGGAACTGAGATGAGAAACTATTAAAGGGAAAGGCGTTAGGGAGAGTCGGGGAGTCGGAAATTAAGGTAAGGGTGCAATCGCAAGAATTATCACAAGATGTATAAGGGAGGTGCCACCTTTCGGGTTCCCTACCAACCAAGCCTAAACCCGCTTTCGCAACGAATAAACTAAGGTCTCAAGACGGAATTACCCAAGCCCCGAGTTTCCCCATATTGATCCGGGTGAGTCAAGTCAACCTAGGTGATCAAGCTAAGTCAAACGAGACACAACAATTCCAATCAAGACAAATCACCCTCAAATGCAATATTTTCACAAGATAAAACCTTTATCTAGAATTCCTCCTCCACTAGCCCCCTAACTAAAATCTACTCACTACCCATAATAAAACTAACACTAAGGAGACTAGGAGATAGACTAAACATGCTTAAACTAGAGGAGAAACAATTAATCTAAGACAATAAAGGAGGAAACTATACTAATAAACAACTATAAAGAAGAAAAATAGACTAACACACAAATTAAGGAGAATCAAACAAAGGAGAGAGAAAAACTAACAAACAACATAAACAAAGAAAAACTACACAAACATAAAAATGACAAAACTAACAATGGATTTAACAAGAAACTAAAAATAAAACTAATTAATGAAGAAAGGGAGAAGAAAAGAAACTACCAATAATGGAGGAGACTAAGGAGAAAGATGAAGATTAAAATAAATATGAAGCTTCAAGAAATAATACAAAGATCTTTTCACTGAACCCTTGCAAAACCCTTGAATCTTCAATAAAAACCCAAGTCTTCAACTAAAGATGTAAACTTGATTACAAATTAAATGGTAGATCTAACTAAACTAAGAGAGTTTTTCTAAATCTATGGAAGTTTTCTATGTGAACTACTACTACTATGGAGATCTACTACTACATTATCCTAAGGAGGCACAAATTAAGACTATTCTCCATGATGGTCACAAAACCCTAGGGTTGATATATATACTAACTCTTAATGGGTCACACTACTTAAGCCCATAATCCAATCCTTTCTCTTTTAATCTAGACCTTCATCCTTTGCATCTTCATGGGGTGAAGTTTCACCCCGCGGCTTGACGACATTGGCACCACCTGGTGAAATTTCACCCGGTGGGATTTTCTTCTCGAATCGCCATTTTTGGCGTTTTCCTCCATCGGGCGAAATTTCACCCGGTGGGCGAAATTTTGCCCGGTCCTTTCGCCCGGTCGTGCCTCACCATGAAAATCTTCGGGAATGGAAAATATCGTCGGGCGAAATTTCGCCCGGTGATGACTCACCGGGTGAAATTTTATCCGGTGATATTTCTCCTCTTTTTCGGCCTCTTTCTTCGTTGATCAATTGGATTACTTGAGCTTTCGGTTGTGTGCTTTGCTCTTGGACCGTATCTCTCTCATGCTCGTAGAAGCTCAAACACGTTTTCGGTCGAAAATCCTATCAAAATAGACAGAAAACTACCAAAAACACGTAAAATGCAAAATAGAGACACTAATGCGAGAATTACTCAAAATACGGTGATAATCGCGCTCAAGTCTCGCAAAACGAAGGAAAAACAGGTCTAAATGAGAGGAAAAATTGTCCAAATTTGGCACACAACAGATCCTCGTCTGGAATCTCTTCGGGTGAACTCGCACCATTTTAGGTGCCAAACAGGGAAAATAGGAATAGATCCAAGCCTGCAAAATCCCAAAATACCTTTAGCAACAATAAGCCAAAACTAAGTAGAACTTGAGATGCAAAAGTGAGAATAGCAACTAACCTCTAGTATAAGGCCCGGACCCACGATGGGCACAGCTGAGGCCGACTCTATCGCCAACGTCCTCACCTTGACTTGCAGGCAGCGAGTCATCTCCGCAAAAGCCGCGGTTACCCAATCATAACGTCCTAGCTGAGCCAGGTCAGCTAGGAGAGGCAAAATCCTAGTGTTAAACCTCTCGCCTTTATCCGAGAAGCTAAGTGGGTTGACCCTAGGAAGTACCACAACCACAACTGGGCATCCTGCTCCGGCGTGTTGGGTTCTCGACCCTCTAACACCGCCACCCGCTCAAAGTGATCGGTGATGTACGAGCTCACCAGAGCATGAGGCGCACTATATGCCATGACTTGCAGTCAGCGAGTCATCTCCGCAAAAGCCGCGGTTACCCAATCATAACGTCCTAGCTGAGCCAGGTCAGCTAGGAGAGGCAAAATCCTAGTGTTAAACCTCTCGTCTTTATCCGAGAAGCTAAGTGGGTCGACCCTAGGAAGTACCATAACCACAACTGGGCATCCTACTCCGGCGTGTTGGGTTCTCGACCCTCTAACACCGCCACCCGCTCAAAGTGATCGGTGATGTACGAGCTCACCAGAGCATGAGGCGCACTATATGCCTCACGCTCCAAACAATCCCCGATGAGGCCCCGCACCTTATCACTATCTAGCCTAGGGCCTTCGGCGGCCCACCTAATCCTATCCGGACCCCAGGGCAAACCGGTAATCATCCCAAAATCCTCTAGGGTCATCTCGACCTCCCCCAAAAGCCATGCGGAAGGTCGAGGTAGTATCATGGAAGCAATCTATCATCGCTCTAATCACCATAAGGTTGCACTTTGTCTTCCAACCCACCTACCGAACCCACTGCTCAACCACGGGACCTAGAGCAGCCCTCGCGATAATCTCCTTTACCGCGGGGGTCAACTTCTGAAAATAAATCTCGAGACACGTAGTAAAGCCCGAGAAAGTCCTCATCGGGCCTGGGGGCTGCAAACCAAAACGATACAAGTATAAATAAAACAAACATAACCTAACCCGAGCCAAAAATCTAATACATAACTAATAAGTACGAATAGGACACTCACCAGACCACGCACGATGCGGTGAGAAATGTGAAGGTCAAGGTGAAACAGCAACTGATGGTCATCCCAGTCCCGAGCCCACTCGGGATCCTCGTAACCAATCTCCTCATTCTCCGGTACAGGAACTGGAACATGAGCCCTCCTAGCAACCATCTCCGGAAGCCTGCGCTTCCTCACACTATCGAAATCGGCCTCGTTTATGGCCTCGGGGTCATGGCGCTGAGACAAGATACTCCGTCGTCTCCTACGAATCCCTCGGGGAGTCTGTGAACTCGTCCCGGCAGTCTCGCCACTAGAAGCTCCATCGGGACGCTCGGTGTTACCTCTAACTATAAAATCAAACAAAAAATGAAAAACCCATACCTCAGGTCAGGCTTAAGCAGCTAAAACAAGTCAAAATAGGGTCAAAATTTTGGATAAGGATATTAAAATTCTGAAAAGGCGGCTAGCACCCGTTTTCGATCCCGGTCACGATGGAAGTGGTTTCAGAAAAATCCGGCATCGTTACGACACCTTTTGGTCCGTCTTAAGACACACAAAACCTCACAGAAAGCCCTAAAAGCCATCCTAGCCCATAAATATCAACAAGGGAGCTACCCACGTCCTAACAAACACTATTTGATCAAGATTACGCAAAACAAATGCGGGAATAGTCGGAAAAATGGTCCCTAACCCTAGCAATCCGAACCTAATCACCCTAGGGAGCCATTGTCGCACCTCGAAAACCCCTATCAAGCTTATAACTACCCTAACAAGCTCTAATCGGCCCTAATTTAACAATGGGATTAAGCACAAGCATCGAAACTAAGTAAATTAAAAACACCCAAATCGGTTTTCTAGGTTTTCAACAAAACAAACTCACAATCAATTAAATCAAGCAAAGCCAACAATAAACAGGTAAAGAACGCTTACTCGGAGTCGACATTGTCGCGCATGACGGAAATCAAGATGAAAGTTGGCTAGAAAAATCGAGAAATTGATTTAGGGGCGAAGGGGGCGACGCGTTTGAGTTTTGGATCAAAATGAACATCGCCCTCAACTTTCGTTTACTTAAGCAGATCCGACCGCCTGAGGTGACGCGCCCGGATCCTGAACCGCTGGGGGCTAGGCGCCTGAAGATTGGGGCGCAAATGGGTGCGCGTCCGAATAGCCCGACACAAATTAAAACAGAAACAAACGAGGCTCAAAGTTCGATACACTTGAAACACGCACCTTTTAAGACAATCAAAATAGTAATAATGGAACAATTACTAATCGACATCGATAAAGCACACTCGATAATGAAACAAGCATAAGAGTTGCACTTAACATGAACGCTGCACCCGAACGCGTAATGAAGCAATCTAAACCAAACTAATCTAAACAAACTCTGAACAAATCTCAAATGCATAACAAACCAAAACAAAGCAAGAACAAACCCGAACAAAATAAGACAAACCCGCAAAACAAAAACACTTAACTAAAACAAATAAGCAAACAACAATTTTTCGCCTAACGGGTCTTAGTTATCCGAGAGGCATAGGAGTCTAAAATCCCCACAACAATTTTTCGAGTGGATACCAACGCCCTCAAAGGAGTCTGAAACCTCCACAGCAATTTTTCGAGTGGATACCAACGCCCTCGAAGGAGTCTGAAACCTCCACAACAATTTTTTGAGTGGATACCAACGCCCTCGAAGGAGTCTGAAACCTCCACAGCCATTTTTCGAGTGGATACCAACGCCCTCGAAGGAGTCTGAAACCTCCACAGCAATTTTTCGAGTGGATACCAATGCCCTCGAAGGAGTCTGAAACCTCCCCAGAAATTTTTCGAGTGGATACCAACGCCCTCGAAGGAGTCTGAAACCTCCACAGCAATTTGATTCGAGTAGATACCAACGCTCTCGAAGAAGTCTGATACCTCCACAGCATTTTTCATTCGAGAGGAGACCGACGCCCTCGAATGGTTTATTTTGTTCTAGGGGTCAAAGGCATCCCAAAAGACAGCTAGTTGAGTGGAGACTGACGCTCCCGAGTAGTTTATATCATCTTGTTTTATCCTAGGGGTCAGAGGCATCCCGAAAGACAGCTATTCGAGTGGAGACCGACGCCCTTGAATAGTTTTATATCATCTTGTTTCGTCCTAGGGGTCAGAGGCATCCCGAAAGACAACTATTCGAGTGGAGACTGACGCCCTCGAATAGTTTATCTCATTTTGTTTTGTCCTAGGGGTCAGAGGCATCCCGGCCGAAAGACAGCTACTCGAGTGGAGACTGACGCCCTCGAGTAGTTTATCTTGCTTTGTTTTGTCCTAGGGGTCAGAGGCATCCCAAAGACAAGTGTTCGAGTGGAGACTGACGCCCTCGAACATTTCTGTTTCACCTTATTTCGCCCAAGGGGTCACAAGCATCCCGAAGACGACCGCTCGAGTGGAGACTGACGCCCTTGAACGTTTTATTTTATCAAGGGTTCACAAGCATCCCAGAAACATTTGTTCAAATAAAAGCCAACACATATGAACGTTCTTCGCATTAACGCTTGACGCGTCATCTACACACAAAAACATTTTAAAATTGAACAAACTTAAACAATCCGAAAAGGCAAAGCGCTCAAACATGAAGAAATGAAGAACAAGATGACAAACAACGGCCCGGGCCCAAGCAAGCAACCACAAGCGAAGACGTCAAATACAATCTCTAAGCCTTGGCTGGCGAGCCTTAACACGTAGTCCAATAGACTTAAAACGATCCGACCGGACAACCACCAGGTCGTAATCCTCGATTGACTTGGATGGCTATATACTTTGACTTTCGCCTTGTCCAAGCCTCGGTCAAAGTAGGGGCTTCTGTAGACACCCAGATTTGGACCTGGTGGCTGCAAAAGTGTCCAACAAACACCCGATGACGATAGGACTGCAACACGACGCGGGTTCGCAATGTTTCAGGTACTTTTTCTACAGAACGGATCAAATAAATTACTCGAAAAAATTAAACTAACATGATGGCAGCCTTGGTCGTGTCGTTACGGTCGCATAGACACTAATTAGAGTCAATTCTGACACCGGGACCCCGAGTCGGTCCCGAAACTCAAACCGAGTCAGCACCGCGCCAAGTGAACCTCGGAATGCACACCCGAGGCCCACCAAGCTCCCGGCGCTAGGGCTACACGAGGAAACCTTAGGCCCCAAGATATGAATTATACTCCCCCCTCTCGGTTTTGGAAAGTATCAAAATCGTATCTTCAAAACTCCAACCGCCTCACCTCACGCGTTTTAGACTCCCCATGCCTAAGCCCAGGCGCCTGAGTCTTGGTGCGCTTCAACTCAGGCGTCTGTATGGGTGACGAGGGCCGAAAACACCTATAAATACCCCCCTTCACCTCATTCATTCGACACACTTCTCAACTCTCTTCTCCCCCTCCACATTCTCGCTAAGGGCTCGCACTCCGACACCCGAGGCAAACGATCCACTCGATCGTAGTTCCGATAAAAGCGACATCGACGCTACTCCTCACCTTCGAGCACCCCACTCGATACCGAGGTGTCTGTGTTCAACTAGCTCAACTGTAGTAGCGAAGCTCTGCCGGATTAGCCGTAGAATCGGTCCATAGTAGCGAAGCTCTGCCGGAGTAGCCGCAGGAAGGGTCAACATTAACGGAGCTCTGTTGAAATCACTAGGACAGTTAGGAGGATCCGTCTTTGAAGTCGAATCGTCACTAGGTTGCCATCTAAACAAAACTTTCCATATTCGTACTTTCTTTTATTATGCACTACGACAACACTAGATGTGAACACTAGGTCCAAAAATATCTACTAAAACACGTAAAGTCCCAACTTCAACCGCAAACACTAAAATACACTAAATAGACCCGAATAATTCCGAGATCCGTTCTCAACTATCTATGCATCGTGTCACGTTTGGTGTATACTTCGAGGGTGCAACTCATCACAATATGATTTACTTACATTCGTATTTACAGTTTTTCGTATGATTTATTGCTTTTATGACCTTATAATCGCATGCTAAATCACTTAACACGGAAATCAAAACGTAAAACAACTAAAACTGAACAAAGTGATTGTCGGGTTCCATATTAGTCCGGATGCTCGCCTTATTAGGTTCGACGCATCTCTATTAATACCGAACTGGCGCATCTTAAGCAGAATACCAGGTAAGGTATACCACGAGAACGACTAATATCCGTATTATCGCGTTAAAACTGACTTGCTAATACGTATAATACTAGTACTCTCTACTCTCCTACGTGCATCTTTTCATGGGCTGCTTGTCACGTGAAATCGCATGCAAAGAATGTAAACACGATTACTTTGACGACAATACTTACTTGTCCTTAAACAACCGACGTAGCAAAAGGTATAGGGTGAACACAACGGATGTTACAGTATTTCCGCCACAACAAAAGAACTAGGTTATCAGCCCACCGATTGATTAGTAGAGGCCGCTATAGTGCGGGCGGGATTGGGTGTTGACATCTATCGGATGTTGGCTTCTCAATACGTACCCTCACCCCTTACTCAGAATCGACGGTTTCCGAATGTCCGAAACCATTGGCAATGAGAGTCATTCCAAGCATGGAGTGCTTAAGGGTACAAGTCTTTATCTTTAGGTCCCGTGCCCCTCAACTTTGAGCGGGCTAGGAATCAAAGTTGACTTGAACGGTTTCCGAGTCCCCATAATTGAGTCGGTGGCGACTCCACAAATCGGCAACTGTGGACGTCCGTCTGCACCGCCCGGCGCCCCGCGCGGGACTGATCCGATTTTTCAACGTGTGGCGGCGGCCACCCACTTGGCTCCCTCCATGTCGGGACACCGGCCAACCAACCATGCGCCAAACGTAGGGACACCAGCATCCACGTAGGCAGTGCCGACCAACCAACTCCCCATCCATAGCCATGGGAGCAATGGGTCGGCTAGCCGACCCCATGCGCTAAACGTAGGGGCATCGACCTCCGAGACCTCTGGTGTGTCTCTACACTGAGAGCAGCGTCATACACCGGGCAGGGGTTACGTTCCTCCGAGTTGTATCAGCCGCAGTCTGTCCCTTTCACGGATCATTTAACATTTACCGAGCACGGGTTACGTCCCTCCGAATGCTATTGTCAAAAGTAAAGGCATGGGTTACGTCCTTCTAGGTATTACCATCTTCCGAGTAAGTTCACGACACCTCAAACCGCCACGGTTCCGTGAAGAGGTTATTCATCATGTATCCTTCGGTTACTGCTGCGCACAGGGCAGAGCTCTTTATTTAAGCAAATTGAAGAAACGATTCTCCATTATCAATCATCCAAAGCCGGGTAAATGCTTCAATAGCTCCTAGTGGATTTATAAGGCTAAACACTTGATACTACTCAAAGTAAGGTCAGGTACGTCATTCATATCGTAGGTCGGCCACACTCGGCACCAGACCCGGACACTAGTATCTGACTTTGCTGAGGTCAAATTGATGGGGGATAAATCCCCGAGACATGTAGGCCGACTTAGATAGACATAAAGGCTCGACCCCCAGGCATATGGGCCGTCCTTAGGCACCGAGCCCCAGGTCGGCCGGACTCCGGGTCGGCTAGACCCGTGTCGGCCCGACTCTCGTGTCGGTCGACCGTCCTCACGAGTCGCCACTAGTGGACTCGGTGTAGACGCCTCATGACATCACCCTAGCGATGTCGTGTGATGACATCACCCTAGCGATGTCGTGTGATGACATCACCCAGGTGACATCACCCAGATGATGTTACCACCACTCCCTTCCTCTACAAATACCCCATTTTGTAGAGAGGAGAAGAAGACGATTCATACTCTACACCCCCCATTATCCCTCATCTATGATACGATTTATACATAAATATACATAATATACTGACTTGGGCGTAGGAGGCTCCGCCTCGGGGACAATCCTCTGGGTCGGAGTTCCCTTGTAGGATCGCCAACGACTCGCATCCGGATCCCGAGGAGAGTCAAACCGCCCGAGCCGGGACCCATATTCTATCTCCAAACAGCTGTAAACTACACTTGATTTTGTGTTGAATGACATGTATCTATAATTAGCATCTAGAATAATTAATACAAGTATCAAACTAAAGAAGTGGGATAATCAAAATAGAATTTGCTAGCATAATTAGTAGTGAGTGTGAAACTAAGTAATGACATTAAATGTTTGAAGTTGTTGTTATCTGAATCGTAATTAGAATTATGCAATTGAATAGTTAGATTAAATTAGGTTAGTAAATGAAAAAAGAGCAAATCATTAATTTACTCATAAAATATGGACGCTACTAAGTGAACGGACGACATGAAGTAGCCCCTTATTTTTGTTTTGTTATTTTACGATAATTTAAATAATTTAAGTAACCAAATCTATATTTTAGGTATACAAATTTTCAAATTCTCTTTGTTTAAACATGTATATATTGTTTTTTTTTTCATGTCATGTCCGTGTCCTATAAACTTTCGAGCGCCGTATCCCGTGTCCGTGTCTGTGCACCCTAGGCCACCATTTAAAAGTTCACAAATTCTTGTTTGTGACGGAAGTATCCGTCACAAACTTCTAACGGGTCAAGTACTGCACTAAAGACAAAAATAAAGTGTGGGTGGAAAATAGCAAATCAATTGTCTTATTCATACATGTGATATATATTTGACCCGTTATATTATTATGATGGATAGGCCCGTCGCAAGAGAGACCCACCGTTAAAAGTTTAAGCTCCTAAATCAAAGATGAAAAAGCATGGCGTGGAAATTAATGTAGAAGCCAGCCACTTGGGGAGTTTATTGCAATGATTAAAACAAAAAGAGTGATTGAAAATGAAGGACATACCTACCGTATACTCACTCCGAGTTCCATCATTTACCTATTTGTTTTTGGAGTGAAAAATAAGGAAGGGGAAATGAGTGGTTAAAAAATAAAGGAGTGAGAGAGAGAAATTGGTGGATAAATGTGAACCACACGCTTATAACCAAAAGTAGAAAATTGATAAAAGATCAAATTCAGTCCAAACAAGGAAATGGGGCAAGGTTAGAAGGAAGTATAAAAGAAGACTCCATCTCCAGTGACCGCCCCCTGTGGCCCTGTTGAAGCAAACTAAACTTTTGTAAAAGCTCTAAGGCCATGTTCAATGGAGGGGCAACCTCTTCCCCTCCAATTTTTCTCTCTCCTCCTATATTTCTTACACCTCATCTTCTCTTTCATCCAACTCATTTTTCCATTACCTCTTAATTTTTACCCAAATTTCTCTACAATGGAGGGGCAAACCTCTTCCTTTAATTTGACCCCACCATATTAAAACATCCATCATTTTTAATAAACATCATAAAACATAATTATTTCATATAAACTAATTAAACGTACATTATTGTTAATAACGTGCTTACTTACATATAAACTTAAAAATATTAAAACGTGCATTTTAATTTTAAAATAATTGAATGGACATTCTTAACCTGACGTACTTGTATGGAAATTATTCCATACATGCTCAACCAAATCGTTTTTTAATGCAATATGTGTTGCCCTATCTCGAATCTCATTCTCAACTTGCATATAATTGCCTAAATTTAAATTTCCAAGTCTTCCCGGACGAACATTAAATGACATGTTAGAAGTCCCTCCAGATGTTCCAGCTATATTTTCAGCTTGATCTTGAATAAATTCGGTCGGGTCTTGATAATTTTGATAAGCATCTCTCTCATCTTCTACAATCATGTTATGAATTATAATACACGCCATGATCGTTTTCCATAATATAGCTTCACTCCATGCTAATGCGGGTTGTCGTATTATTGCAAATCGGGCTTGTAACACTCCGAATGCTCGTTCAACATCTTTTCTTACACTTTCTTGGTGACTTGTGAATAGTCGTTGCTTAGCGGTTTGAGGTAAACTTATTGCATTAATAAATGTGGCCCATTTTGGATATATTCCGTCTGTAAGATAGTAGCCCATATTATAAGTTGTTCCATTAACTTTGTAACTTACTTGTGGAGCTCGTCCATGCAAAATATCGTCGAAAACAGGGGAACGTTGTAGCACGTTAATATCGTTACATGAACCAGGAGTTCCGAAAAAAGCATGCCAAATCCATAGATCACTAGACGCAACAGCTTCTAATATTACGGTTGCCGTTCTAGATCTTCCTTGATACATCCCTTTCCAAGCAGCAGGACAATTTTTCCACTCCCAATGCATGCAGTCAATGCTGCCCATCATACCAGGAAATCCACGACGTTCTCCTTCATGAAGGAGACGTTGAACATCGGTTGTGTTTGCTTTTCTCAGATACTGATTAGAGAATTGATTTACAACCCCATCAACAAAATGTCGTAGACATTCTTTTGCTGTGCTTGCTGCAAGTTTGAGATACTCATCAACATGATCAGCTGATGTGCCATATGCTAACATACGCAAAGCTGCCGTACATTTTTGAAGAGCTGAGGCTCCAAGTACTCCACAGCCGTCAGGTCGTTGTTGAAAGAAAGGATCATGCGCACTTAATGTACTAACAATGCGGAGGAAGACATGTTTGTGCATGCGAAACCTTCTACGAAATATTGTTTCATTGTATAATGGGTGATTACAAAAGTAATCTCTCATTAGTCCTTCGTGAGCCTCTTCACGATCTCTTGGCACGAATATCCTCGACTTCTTACTCAAACTAGCTTTCTCAATAGAAGAGGAAATAATTGGAACAACTATAGAATTAATAGTATTCTGAATATTGTTATCTATTTCATTATCATTAATAAAATCTCTAACCATATTATCGTAAAACTCATCACCTGAAGTGGATGAATTAGAATCATAATTCATTATTTAATAAGAAAGTATAAGATGATTGTAATATGATAAATGATGTTGAAGGCAACTGAAGTACCCTTTTATACACTACTAAAATATGATTCATTGTTTTACTAATTTTTGACACAGTTTTTTAAGACAATGAGTTGTCAATTCAAATTTATCTCATCAGAAATAATTCATAAAAAAACAAAAACGTAAAAGACAAACATGATAAGAAAATACAATGCCATAACAATACAATACAATGACAACTGAAATGACACCACAGTATAATACAATACAATACAATTGAAAGATAAGACAATACAATGACAATTGAAAGATATGACAGTACAATGACACTTGAAAGATATGAAAATACAATGACAATTGAAAGATAAGATAGTACACTGACGTCTGAAATGACAAGACCATACACTTACTAATTAAAATGACAAGACCATACACTTACACTTCCATGACACAACATTACAATTACTAATTAAAATGACTAATTAGAAAACATGTTTGAAGATACATTCTTCGTAGCTAATTAGCGTGCACCATAGTTGAACTTCACTTTCAGATTAGCTAACATGACATTATCATCTTCATCACGATCTGCTTTGTTTAGCAAAAACATGAATAACTGCCATTGTTGATCAACTTCTTTTTGCTTAATCCTAGCAGCATCTCGCTCCCTTTGATATTCAAGCATTTGGATGGCTACACGTTCTCTATTAGAACTCTTCACATTCATTTCAGAAATTGCAGTAGTAAATGCATCTATGTCTGCACTTGAAGACACGACTTTCTTTCCTTTCTTTTTCGCTTTTTTAATTCCATCAGGACGAGGATTTTCTCCTTCATCGGTAGGTGTATCTGGTTGCGATCTTTTTGAACTACCACCGCTCTCAGATGAAGTCAAAGTCTTTCCAGGTTGCCATTTCCTCAAATGTTTCATCTCTTTCCAAGCGTGCATAAGTGTGAACTTAACGCCATTGTACTTCGTTTGATACAAATAGTGAGCTTCATTTTCAACATCTTCATCAGAGAGCCCACTTGCTTTGTCTCTTTTAGCTTGAGCATACACCCCAACCCAACGAGAAACATCTCTATTAATTGTTTCCCAACGACTTGTGAGAGATTTCATGGTCCTTTGTTTGATACCAGATGTAGCATCTTCGCGAGCATCTTCATACAGCCTCATTATAGTTTTCCATAAATCACCCTTACTTTGATTAGTTCCAGTTTTTTCATCTCCTCCAGCTTGTAAATAAGCCGATACAAGGGCTTCATCTTCTTTCACACTCCATTTTACCCTAGCTGATTTATCCCTAGCCTCTTCGGGAAACAACTCGACAACAATGTCATCATTATTTTCTACTCGTCGCACCTCTCTTTGATCTTCACTCGGTGTTCGATTACTACTTCCGTCCCCACCGGGAGACTGGTCAACCGGTTGATTTATGTGTTGAGGTATAGGAAAAGTTGAGTTGGGTAAAAAACTTTGTTGTTGAAAAGTTGGTTGTTGATATTGATTCGTAAACATTAGTGGATTATTAAAATTTGTATATGGGTTGTAGTTTGGGTAATTTGGCCTTATTGGATTGCTTAACATTTGTAAATAAATTTGACCTTCAGGGGAGTTTAGAAAATTCGGATTAAACTGAAAATTAGTTGGGTTGAACTGATTGTTTGAATTTTCTTGAGAATATGGGTTATTTCCATAATTTCGATTATTATCATCCATAACGATACTCAACTAATTAGAGGGAGAAAATAGTTAGGAGATTTATTTTGAAAAAATGTGTTGATATTAGACTCTATTTATAGAGGGGATGAAATGAAGATTTTTTGTGAAATTATTTTTTTTAAAAAAAAATTGTACATTTTAATAAGTAGTCATAAAGTAACCAAAGACCATTTATTTACTTAATTAATACCAAACAAAAATTGAAAAAAAAAAAATAAAAAGAAAAAGGAATATATTGGCACATGGGCCGATGCTAGGAAATCCCAAAACAAGAGGCCACCCCTTCCCCTTAGGAAAATTAAGAGGTTCCTACAATGGAGGGGTTCCCTCTTAACTCTTAAGAGGGAGGTGTTTCCCCTCCATTGTGTATGCTCTAATCAGTCATCACTGTATGTCTATATGCAGTAACTTTGTTACCTTGCCATGTGCACTAAAGCAAATTGCCAATGACTTTTAATCAAAAAGAATAATAATGGGATACTACTGTAATATTTAAACTTCCATGTGCGTTAAATGTATGTACTTCTATTATCATCACCTTCACCTGTACTGTAATTCAGACCTAGCTAGTGGCCTGGTTTTCATCAGCTTGCTAGCTCATCAATATGGGCGTCACAGGGCGGGGGCTAGTTAGAAGCATCTTCTCCAATAGCAGCCGCTCCATTACCACACATCACACTACTCATCGTGTAAGTATCAACATTCAACAATGAACAATGATTCAACTCATAAGTAAGTCATAATTAACCACGCACGCACTTTGATTGTTGTTTATAGGTGAAGAGGAATAATTGTGAGGCGTGGGAGAAGAGAAGATGGAGAACATCAGTAAGGTCATACCTCCTGTGTGGGGATCCGGATCAAATGCTCTTTACTTCAGTGCTTGCAGATGATCAGGATACAGCTGCTTCTGTGAGGAGGAGGAGGAGGAGTTTCGAGGAGGAGGATACTGTCACTCAGCCTACGCCAGGCCCAGCTGAAAAAGTCACTTCCACCCACGAGTATGAGGGTCTTACCAGCCGACACAGTCACCAAAATGACCTCCACTCTGAGTTTCTTGATGAAGATGTTGCGGCAACTATCATCCAGTCCATATTTAGAGGCTTTTTGGTTAGTTATCCTAAATAAATGCTTGCTATTTGTTAATGCTTTGTATTTTTATACATCTGCTTGCCTTTCTCACATGATCATATGAGACCCAACAACACTATACTCAAAATGGCCTAACTTCAGTAACGCATCTCGATCTGAATTTCCATTGCCCCTCAATAAATAAGGAAGTCAGAGTTAAATTAAGTAGTAATGGACCTGTCTTGGCTGCTGAATTGTGGATTTGGCCGATTTTGGATGACCTGAAACCGATCACCGTCATATATACCTCAGTCAGACATGAATCATGGATAGAATGTTGTTAATAGTTTTACCTTGTTGGGGATTGCATTTGCAGGTAAGGCGTCTGTGGGCGAATGAAACTGAAAGTGTCAAGAATGAGTTGTTCAACGGGTTAGAAAGTCCAAATAAGGAATCCTTGGCAACATCGATCGATGTTCAAAGTGGAAGTTCGATCAATGTTGTCTCATTTCAGGAAGAATGCCCTTCCGTTTGTACCAAAAAACCCAAGTCTTCTATTTTCATCCAAAAGGTAACAACATAATCCGTAGCCTATAGTCATAATTTCTGCTCATAAAGATGAATGCTTATCATATAAGGAGTACATACCATTGTGAAAGAACATGAT
Source organism: Agrostemma githago (assembly GCA_958450325.1). Lineage (NCBI taxonomy): Eukaryota > Viridiplantae > Streptophyta > Magnoliopsida > Caryophyllales > Caryophyllaceae > Agrostemma > Agrostemma githago. Next base: position 18,614,127 of record OY288248.1, read on the forward strand.
TTTTTTTTATTTGGAGTTCTATGCATTACCTTGGCACTAATGATGACTTTGAGATGCTCAATGGTTGAGACTGCATTGGCGAAGAACTGAAATGTTTAGTCGTCGAAAAGAATTTCTGAAGTCTATAGAATTGTTACATGTAATGAACAGGAAGATTGGGATGACAGCACAGTGGACAGCAATGTATCGAAGATGAGGATTCAAAACAGACTTGAAGCAATGACGAGGCGTGAGAAGGCTCTGGCATATGCCTTCTCCCAACAGGTACATACTCTACATTTTGGTGCAATGATCTGATTCTGTTTTGGAAACTATTATTAGGTTCCCTTATCTGCTTACGAAATTCAGTAAATAGGTTATCTTAATCTGTTCCGAAATATAGGTGTCGAGAATACTATATGAACCCTCCATATCTCATCTTTATCAATGATCATCCTCTGTCTTCCTCTGAGCAACTTTGTATATTAGTCGTCCTGTTTGTGTTCGTTCAGTATTTATAACAATGAAGCTTGTACACTCTCATTTGGCTTTATTATAAACTAGTTGGAAAGCCCGTGCGATGCACGGGCCGATATTTAGTGACAATGATAATGACATCAAGTAGAGGATTGCATAAATTTGTGAGACTACGCAACAGTAGAAAGTAAGTCGAAGATAAAGGTATGTCTAATAGTAAAAGAATACTATCCACATACATGTTTTTTGGGAGGCATACATGCGATAAACGTCAAATTAAATTATACGCGTGCATTGTATTTAAAACTCGTAATATCTCTCTTTAAAACAATACTCAATAAATATTTAGGTTGATAGTTGACATCGATCTAAGAACCAATAATGACTTGATAATCTTTCAATGTGGTACAATTATACTACCTAGTACTTCCACTTTCTCTATCTTCTTCCCTATTCTATTTTCATTTGTCTTTTTATATTCTTCCCATCGCAAATATTTTTTATTTGGTTCAACCTTTTTACTATATTAACCTCACTTTTTACTTATAACTATAATTATAGAAGGGTGAAATATTTAATTTATACGTTAGTCTTTCAATGACATTATTCTTTCAATGTGCGATAATTTTACTTAATTTTATAGTCTTAAAAGCTCTTTAATTTTTGTCAAAATTTACGGACGAATTATATATTGAAAATTCATCGCCTTATTATATAATTTTTCGATTTGAGATAAAGTTTTTCTAAGACTCAAAAGATGTTAGGGTAATATCTATGGACGAATGGTTACTCTTATTTATTATATAGAAATTAATCAGCTCATCGTAAATTTTCGATGTTGGATAATTTTACTTAATTTTATAGTCTAAGATTAAGGATCAAAAGATTTTTTTTGTTGATATCTAAGAACGAATGATTATTCTTAATTATATTATAGAAATTCATCACATTAATATAATTTTTCGATGTGAAATGATTTTACTATTTCTATATGTACGTGATAGATTCATTACTTTTTCAAACAAATAATATGAAATTCATAACTTTATAATAATATTTCGATGTGGGAAAATTTCATACACGTTTATAGTCTTGTGAGCTTTTTTAAGATTCAAAAGAGAATTTTTCCTTAAGTTTATTATAGTCCTAAGAGCTTTTCTAAAACTGAAAAGATGTTTGATTTATATTAGTAAATTCATGGCTTTGTAATAATTTTTCGATGTGAGAAATTTTACTCGGTTTATAGTCTTAAGAGTTTTTTTAAGACTCGAAAGTGTAAGATAATTTTAGTTAATTAAGCTTATGGCCTTAAGAATTTTTTTTAAGACCCGAAAGAGTTTGTTTTTCATCAAGGACGAATAATTATTCTTATTTATATATTAAAATTCGATCACCTTATTACGAAGTATACTTTTGGACAAACGATTATCTAAAATGAATGATTTCTCTTATTTATGATATCTCATCATAATTTTTCGATGTGTGATAATTCTACTTAAATTTATAAATTTAAGAACTCTTTTTAGGACTCAAAAAATTTCTGATTGATATTTAAAGACGATGATTACTTTTATTTATATAATATAATTTCATCACTTTTTTTGTAATTTCTCGATGTGGGATAATTTTTACTTCAATTTATAGCCTTAAGAAGAGTATTATACCCCCTTCGTTCCATTTGGTTGTTTGTGTTTGCTTTTTGGGCACCATTCATAAGTGAATGAAATCGTCAATGTAACTTGTAACATATAAGATAAAATATGGTCATGTGGGATTTTGCTTAAATTGTCCAATCGAATACCTTATAAATAGACCTGTCAAAAACTGACCCGACCCGAAAACCCGACCCGAAACCGCCCGAAAAAAACCCGGGAAAACCCGCCCGAAAATGACCGAAACCCGAAAGTGACCCGACCCGATAATAACCCGAATATATTGGGTCAAAACCCGCCCGAACCCGTTACCCGCCCGAAAATAGATAAATTAAAAAAATATTGGGAAAGTCCCATGGTACCCCCGAACTATGTCACATTACACATGGTACACCCGCTTTTAAATTTGTTCCCATGGTAACCTTGAGTTTTGTAGTTTAGTTCCCAATTTGCCCACATCCCATTTTCTGTCATCACGCCGTTGAATTATGCTTAAGAGCTGCATCATTAAGTACTAATTAATTTTGGGAGGGAAAATTAATTACATCCCTCAATGACTACTTTTCAGAATCCTTAGCATAAAGAGAGGCATTCCCATTGTACCCCTAAATTTTGATGGTTGTTCCCATGGTATCCCTAAGGTTAAATTTTTATTCACATGGTACCCCTGAAAGCACAGGGGCGATTCTTTGAAGCAAAGTAACGGCTAGATTATTGAACTAGCCTTACACAAATGCTTATAAATGCACACCCGTTTCTATTTTGACAGAATATGAACAAAAAATTCCACACAAATCAAACTTCCAACAATGTCAGTTTCACATTCAAGTTCAACTCGACATTCAAGTTCAACTCTAAGAGGAGTTCAAGTGGAAAACAAAACATGCGTAAGATGCAATAGAAGAGCAAATATTCGAGCATCCGGATCAACTGCAGCAAATCCATTTAAGTTATACTATAAATGTGATGAATGTGAATGGTATCAACACAATGGATGTAGTTGATCAAATGTCTATTCAACAAGATTTGAAGAAAAATATGAAGAAACAAATGGAAATAATTTGTGACATCAATAGAAAGATTGATTCTATGTCGAAGTTGCTAAATCTATGCATCATAATTGGTTCGGTCATGTACTTTAGTCTACTTTATGTTGTTATGAACAAAATGTATGGAAAACAAGTCTAATGCAATGAAATAAGATTACTACTAATATATTCCCACAATCACATTGATATGTTCGTTAAACAAATGAACTAAAAAGGGAACAACATCGGCGGAATAATTGTTTGTGTGATATGCAAATCACCAAAAGAGAGTTTACGTACCAAATTACCCAAAATATAGGAGCAACACTTGTGCAAAATATACGTACCACATACGAGATTATTCATATTCTAAGACCAAGTATGGTGGATTGGTGATATAATAAGAGACATGTGCAAAATATATACCCCTAGCTAAACCATACACAAATGATAAACAGGTCTTCTCCTTCCTTTCCTTAGCTTGACTCTGAAACTGAAAGAAGATACGAAACTAATGATATTCTGCCTATATAACATTCAACCGTAAATAACATGACAAATTTAACATTCAAAATTAGAAGGTACTTACCTAAGTGTTGGTTGTTGAGGCTCCATCAGCCCTTGTGTTGCTCGTTGATGCTCCATCAGTTCTTGCCTTCTGATTCAGACCACCACCTCGAGAAGCTTGCCTTTCCTTTGCCCACCTTTGCAGCTCCTTGAATTATGTCCAACCGTCTTGCATATCGAGCATGTCACGAAAGTTGTTCTCTTTCCCTTCTTAGGCTCATCCGCTTTTCTTTTTCTTTGTCGAGCCGGTCTCCCTATGCTTCTCTCTGGTATAGGTGGTAAGACTTTCCGTCATATTGAAATTCAATCCATATTTTAGCTGACATTCTGGATGTACACAAACATCAACAATAAATGAGAATTCAGTAAACACAACGATAATAAGAACATAACACATTGAAATATAACACAACTGAAATGTATAACACAACAGAAATATTCAATAGTCATGATGCATATAGGAAAATTGACAACTAAACAAAGTACAGAGTATTTAAATGCAAACCAAGAAAATTTCAGGAACATTCGTGATTGAACATAAACCCTAATTTTGTATAGAACAGAGTATCATATCCAGTTTCGCAAAAAGTGTTTGTTTTGCTTCTTCCATCAATGAATCGTCCATTTGATCTCAACTCTACTCTATACCTCAACTTCTCACAAAGTATAATATCCAGTTTAACCCCCCATTTTAATGAACAATATTTTCATTAAAACATAACAGTAGATTGAGAATTGAAATTTTTTACTCATACAAAACCCTAATTGAAACATATAATCTGAAACCCTAATTTAATTAGAATTCGAAATCAAAATTTATAGACTAAACCTAAAAGATGTATGGATATAAACCATAGTACAATCACCTAATAGCATAGAAGAAGATGTACGAAGCTTTAATCACGGAAACGCGAAAAAATATAGAGAGTTAGTAGTATTTACCTTGCTTATTGGAAGAAACGATTTTAATCACTTGGGATAGAACTTGCTTATTGGATTAGGTTGATGTTGAAGGATGATCGAGCTAGGTTATGGGGATGAAGTTTGATTTTGCCATTTTTTTTGTAAACTGAAGAAGATGAAAGATGGAGGTGAAAAGGTTGAGAATAAGTGATTAAATGAATGAGTGAGTAAAATGTGTGTCAGTGATTAATGCTTGAGTGTGTCAGTGATTAGTTGTTAATCACACGGCGTTATGACGGAAATTGGTGTAAGGACAAATTGGGAAGCAAACTATAATACTTAAGGGTTCCATGGGAACAAACTTAAAATCGAGTGTACCATGTGTAATGTGACATAGTTCGGGGGTACCATGGGAAATTTCCGAAAAAATATTACTATTATACAATAAAGTTTCTCAAAAACAGTAAGAAATATTTTTTTTCCCTCAAAATTTTAAGAAATAATATTTATATATACATCTTTAAAATCATATTTTTATGAGATGATTATTATAATGAGAAAAAAAATCAATAAATCGAGTCAAAGTTCGTCATATATATTCGTACTTTCTATAGAAATAAAATATCAATGTAAATTAAAAGATATATTAAATAAAACAGGTTTATTTTCACTAATATCATATATAAATGAGATGATTAAGAAAATTAAGAATAAAATTGTATTTATGACTAAAAAAAAGTAAAGAAAATTAATGTTTTTAAAGTGCGTTAATAACCCGTATTTGACCCGAACCCGACCCGAAACCTGTATAAACCCGACCCGTATAAAACCCGTATTTTTCAAACCCGAAATACACCCGACCCGTATTTTACCCGAACCCAAAATGACCGAACCCGAAACCCGACCGCCCGACCCGTTTGACAGGTCTACTTATAAATATTAAATTTTTATAATCTTTTGAAATACGTAACTATATATATATATATAGACAAAAGAAAACGTGCATTGGCAAGTGTGAAAAGGTAAACGGAAACAACCAAATGGAACGGAGGGAGTAAGATTCAAAAGATTTTTGATTAATATCTAAAACGAATAATTTCTCTTATTGATGATGTAGATTTTCATCACCTCATCATAATTTTTCGATGTAGGATAATTTTACTTAGTTTATAGTCTTAAAAGGTTTTTTTAGGACTCAAAAGATTTCTCGTTGATATCTAAAAACAAATGATTGCTTTTACTCCGTATTTATATAGTAGAATTTCTATCACCTTATTATAATTTCTCGATGTGGATAATTTTACTTAAATTTATAACTTTAAGAACTTTTATAAGACAATTTTTTTTGCTTATCTAAAAACGAATGATGTCTCTTATTTGTGATATAGAATTTCATCAGCTCATCATAATTTTTCGATATGTGATGATTCTACCTAGGTTTATAGTCTTAATAACTCTTTTTAGAACTCAGGTTTTTGTTAATTTCTAAATACGAATGATTTCTCTTTTTAGCTTACGGTCCTAAGAGTATTTTTAAGACTCAAATTTCTTTAGCTGATATCCAAGGACAAATGATTATTCTTTATAATATAGAATTCAATCAAATCATCATAATTTTTCAATGTGAGACAATGTTAGGATAATTATAATAATAAAAGAGTTTGTTTTATATCTAACTTAAGAATGAGCGATTACTCTTATTTATATAATAAAATTTGATCATCTTATTATAATTTTTTGATGTGGGATAATTTTACTAAGTTTGTAGTCTCAAGTACTTTTGTAAGACTCAAAAACTTTTTTTTAATATCTAAGAACGAATGATTTATCTTATTTATAATATCAAATTTCATTACCTCATAATTTTTCGATATAGAATATTTTTTACTTAAGTTTAGATATATAGTCTTAAGAACTCTTGTAATAATTTACTTGAGTTTATAGTCTTAAAGAAGTTTTTAAGACTCAATTGAGTTTTGGAAGACATTTAATAACGAATGATTAGTCATAATTTGGAAGAATAATTACTTATATTTGTATAATAGAATTTCATCGTCTTATTGTAGAATTAATTACTCTTATTTCTTATTTATAATATATTTCATCACCTTGTTATAATTTTTCGATGTGAGATTATGTCACTTAAGTTTGTAGTCTTATAAAGATATTTTCTAAGACTCAAAAGTTTTTTTATTGATTTTAAGAATAATGATTAGTCTTATTTATAATATAGAATTCCATTATCATAATTCTTTTGATGTGTGATAATTTACCGTCTTAAGAACTCTTTTTAAGACCTTAAAGAACACATGATTACTCATATTTATAATATAGAATCATCATCATATTTTAATTATTTCGATGTGGGACAATTTTAATTTTGTAGTCTTATTGAGACTCAAAAGTTTTTAGTCGATATTCAAAAACAATTGTTACTCTTATTTATATTATTGAATTCCATAACTTCATCATAATTTTTCTCTTATTTATATTATAGAATTTCATAACCTCATCATAATTTTTCGATGTGGAATAATTAGTTAAGGTTATAATCTTAAGAGTTCTTTATGACTCAAAAGATTTTTGGTGGATATCTAAGAATGGATAATTACAATTATTTATAATATAGAATTTCATCACCTTATTATAGATGTGGGAGAACTTTACTATCTTTATATGTAATAAATATGCACTTTTCGATCAAATAATATGAAACAAATTATATGAAATTTATACTCAAATGAAAGCATTTTCTACCAAGAATCTAATTATTTCATTTTTATAAAAAAAAATTACGATAAATTTTTGTTAAATGAAATTTAAAGGTTTTAAGATGAAAATTATAAAAACATCACATTAATATGATAGATCAAGTATATTGATTGTAATAATTAAAAAATTCTCTATTTGATTTTTTATTATTATTAATGATACTTTCCTAAATTGAGCTTTGATGCAACGGACCAATCACATCGCTCGAAAATTTCCTCCTTTATATATATATATATATATTGATTCTCAGTTAAGAATCTGCCCAAAGAAGAAACAAACAATATATGATGATAGCACAGAAGAATCAAACACGGGTTGGACCTGGCTTGAGCGATGGATGGCTACTAGACAGCCCGAAGGTTTATCAATAATGTCGAGCCGCATCAGCCAGCAGTTAAATGAACTGACGGGTAGCATGAAAACAAAACAGATTGCCCCAAAGACATTCCTAGATGTGTCATTTGAAGGAAAGGAGAGTTGTGGGTCCAATGAGGTTCCAGAGCAATGTGATGGCTCACTGAAACACAAGCACAAGTCATCTGGGAATAGGCTTAAGGCACCCATAAACATCTCAAGAAGAAAAATTGTCCCTGCTGCTCATTATCACAATGACCATGCTAAGGTATTCTTCTTCTTAATCTAGTTCCTCAGTTGTAGGTGTACATGTAAACTAGACCAACCCGTACCATATACTGAGTTTCAACTTGAGAGTTCGAGATATTGTTGGCTGCCAGGGTTCAAACTTGTGACCTCTGGTTCTAATACCATGTTATAGAATCAATTCAACCAAATCCCTAAGGTGATTGTTGAGGCCCATTTATATTCTATTACAATCGATCATCAATTAATTACCAAATCCATAAGCTGATGTGCTTCTTAGATTCTCAATCATGATGGACAATGAGGAATGTACAGACCTGTCCACTTGAAACGAACACTATTGATACTTATCGCACAGGGGGATTGTCTTTCACTTGAGTGGCGAGTCATGTCAGTTACGGGTATAGGAGTATAGCGGAAGAGTCAAAGTAACTTAGATGGTTGGTGCTAACCAGATTATGTGACATCTAATTTAAATAGTTGAACAAAAGAGATGGACCAAGAAGAGGTGAAATGGATAAAAGACAGAAGATGAAGCAATCAGGAAGCACTGATGACAGTGATGATGTATGTCAGTCATCAGCTGATCATTCAAATAATGGCTTTTCACGCTTAAAATCTGAAGCCGCCAGTGACTGATGGAGAGATGAAGGAAAAGCTTACATAGTTCGTTCGACTCTCGATCAGGTTTACATGTAAAACTAGTATGTATGTTTGAGACAACTGATGATGCTTGAAACTGTAAGACTGATTTCTAATTGTAACATGTACATTTGCTAATTTTCTACTATTATGAATAAGAAATTCCTTCAGACCACATTATGAACAAGTGAATGCCATTAAGAGAGCATAGGGCAGTGGATCAAAATGTTAATAACTTTTCAAGAGTTAATACAGTACAGAGTCTTGGAACCAAATTACTGTACTTCGACCATCAGTTTAAACCAAAACATGATTTCACTCATCAACTTGCTCCTCCACAAGCACTTCCGCCAGCCACTATCTACAATTTTTACTCGATGATCCGAGATGGCCGTCTTATCCTTCGTCTATTAACACAAATGTAATAACGGAGTACTTTTTACCAACTTTAATTGAGGTGTACCATAGGAAGGAGTATGTCCACCGTCCTACGGATTAACCCGGTTAAGTCTATGTATCCGATATGCCTTGCTAGAGGTCGATGTCGGGTTGGCATGTAAATAAGCGACGTGTCTGGTAGTCTTAAGCGGGCCCATTGGGTCATGTACGGGGTATATTAATATATATCGATATATTAAATATATCGGGTCAGTAGTAATACGGACCCAGCTGCGTTGTCGGGTTATGGTAATTAGAGTTATACTAATAATCTAATTATGGTAATTGGAGTTATAGAAATAACTTAATTCTAACTTCTCATCTCCTATATAAGGAGGTTCATATGATAACCAATATAGGGAATAAAGAGGATTGACTCATAATATATTCATCTTATAAAGAGTTATAAGAGAGATATAGAGAGAAGTTGTGAGACAGTCTCACGTACCTTTATACTAGCATATACGTCGCAGTTTCATACCAAAGAAGGCTTCACGTTTGGGGTCCTTTAATCTGTCCGTGGAGAATATTTATTCTTGTTCGTGAAGATTATTTATTCTGTCCGTGGAGATTATATATATTTCTGGGTTTATTGTACTTCTTATTAATACGTTGTTCCGCTGCAAATAAGTTATAATTCGAAACTACTTTTTACCGTCGGCGCTTTACTTCTTACCGTCGGCGTTAATGATGTAAAATGACGACTTTGCCCTTGATATTTATTCTCAAAATAATATTACTTTAACATTTTATAGATTATCGATTTATTAAAGCTCGATAATAAAACCGTCTTTTTCGATTATCGTAATAAACCAAAATCGACTTCCTATATAATTAATATATGGAATTACGCAAAATGACAAGTTCTTCTTTACAATTAATTCTCGAAATATTATCACATTTACATTTTATAAAGTATCGGTTTATTAGAACTCAATAATAAAACCGTTTTTTCGATTATTGTTACATCTCTGACGATTTTAAACAGTTAATTAGATTAATTAACGACTGAATACATTTTAATAAACGTAATTAACAAATACGAGTAATACGCAAATTAAATCTTAATTAATCCTAATTAATCCACGACAATCAAGATTTATTATACAAATCGATGAAAATTAAAAGAAAAAAAATTCGGAAAAGGGTTGAGTCGAGTGGGTTTTTCGACCAACCCAAGGGTCGTATTATTTTCTCTATAATACTTGAAAGTTTGATATGGAACATGACGTATAAGGTGGGGAAATTGGTTACAGGGATAACCTTTCGTATAGGTGACCCGGGTTCGAGCCTTCTTGTTTACAATTTGAATTTGTTTTTTAAAAATTTTAAAAATAATTCAACAATCAAAACCCCATCCGGGAGTCGACGAATTTTTTCGACTAAATTCATTTTCTCGGTTTTTTTTTCGAAACAAGTAGTTTTCAACCATTTGAAATATCAGTATGTTGATGTTGGCCCAGTGGTTTGATTATTTGGCTCTCAGTCGGTAGGTCAGGGGTTCAATCCCCGGGTCACTTGTATGAAATGTTGTCCTTGTAACCAATTTCACCACCATATACTGGGTGGGTCGAAAAACCCACTCGATCCAACCCATTTCCGGATTTTTTTTTCTTTTAATTTGCATCGATTTGTATAATAAATCTTGATTGTCGTAGATTAATTAGGATTTAATTTGCGTATTACTCGTATTTGTTAATTACGTTTATTAAATTGTACTAGTTGGAAAGCCCGTGCGATGCACGGGTCGATTTTTAGTGACAATAATAATGACATTAAGTTAGAAAATTACATAAATTGGTGAAACTATTGTTTGACGGACTTTTATTTATATAATAAAATTTCATCGTTTTATTATAATTTCTTGATATGGATAACTTTACTTATTATAGCCTTAAGTGTTATTATAAGACTCAAAAGATTTTTCTAATTAATATCTAAAACGAATGATTTCTACTCGTATTATTTATGATATAGTATAAAATTTCATCAGCTCATCATAATTTTTCAATGTGTGATAATTCTACTTAAATTTATAGTTTTAAGAAAAATTTTTAGGACTCAAAATATTTCTGATTGATATCTAAGACAATGATTACTTTTATTTATATAATAAAATTCAATCAACTCATAATTTTTGGATGTAGGATAATTATAGTTGATTTAATTATAGTCTTAAGAATGCTTTTTAGGTTTTAAAAGATTTCTTGTTGTTATCTATAGACGAACGATTACTTTTATTTATATAGTAGAATGTCGTCACCTTATTATAATTTCTCGATGTGGGATAATTACTTAAATTTATAGCTATAAGAGCTTTTATAAGACTAAATTTTTTTGGGTTAATACCTAAAAACGAATGATGTCTCTTATTTGTGACATAGAATTTCATCACCTCAACATAATTTTTACAAAAATTTTCATATGCGATAATTCTACTTAGGTTTATAGTTTAAAACTCTTTGAAAAAAGTCTTTATATTATATACATATATATATATAGAGAGAGAGAGAGAGAGAGAGGAAGGATCAAGTGAGTCCTTTTATTTTTTTTGAGTCCATGAGTTCTATCTACAACCATTGATCTAGAGTGGATGGATGGTGGTGATTGATTCTAGTAATTAAGGCAATAACTAACATATTTTGGTAAAAATAAAATAAAATCCTCTCTCCTCCCTTAATTATCTCCAACCACTAATACACGTTACTTCCTCACATTCAATTTTTTCCTCACATTCAATTTTTTCATTCACATCCTAACTGAAACCCTTCACCTTCATCATCTCAAACACAATCACTCGACTTCCGTTTCTTTTCAAAACACACCCGCGCATCCTCTCGTCTTCAACTCAAGCAAGGCTACATTGAAGCAACTCTCTAACTTTAGCAAAGATAATCTTCAGGCGGCATAATACAAGGTAACTCGCTAATACTCGATTGTTGTACTAAAGAACTAGGTTTAGTTTATATTCGTATCTGATTTCATTAATTTTCTCGCTAATTATTGATTGATTTACTTTGCTGCGTTTGTGCCCTATAATTAGTTGGTTTCACTAAAGATTGTTGCGATATCTGGGTATGCATCTATAGAGTTTAATTGAATTCGCCTACTTCATACTATGCTTCTACTCTTCATACTTAGTCTAACATATATTGAATGTTACTCTAATGCGCATATTCAGTTACTGTAATAAACTTGAGGTGTAACTGTAAGGGGTTGTTCAGTTAATTTTACACATGTATGATGTTATTTTAAAGACGACCCTGTGTTACTGTAATGTACAAGACGTGTTACTTTTAATCTCATCTTTGCGTTACTTTGAATGCTAGTAATCTGGTACATTTAATTGTGTAGACGTGTTACTCTAATTTGCACTCTATGTTACTCTAATACTTTCTTTGTGTTACTTTAACGCGTATCAGCTGTACATATGGTGTTTCTTTCACTCGTATCAATTGTACTTTAATTTTATATACCAGATTAAACTGTAACAATAGTTGTACATAATTATTGTACTTTTCAGATGGCAAAAGGAGGAGACAAATCAAGGTGCGATCGCGGTTGTTGGATAACGTAGATAAGTATGTGGACGTGAGGCAAAAGATCATCGATGGTCCCAAGAGCAAGCCAACAAAGGGTCGAAAAAAATAACGTGTCTAACAAATTATGTCATCTTTTTCTAATTACGAATAATGCTTTGTATCGTTTTCGAAACTTGTTATGTACATTAGTATTTTGATTATCACCAATGGAACAAGTTACCCTGACTAATTGTTCATGTCATTCTGATTAACGACCGGTGTTACTGTGGGAATGAATGAAGTTTACACAATATACAAATGTGGTCTCATAATCATTGTGTTACATTGACGCATTATAACTGTTACTTTAATGAACAAATGATGTTACTCTAAGTTATTAATGGTGTTATTCTTTGTCTCATGGTTAAACAATGCTATTATCATCAATTACTCTGACGCATTATATATGGTTCTTAAAAAAATGAATGTTGTTACTTTGGTAATGAATGGTTCTAATCCAAGTTATCCTCAGTTACTTTGGTATTGAATTGTTTAAACAACGTTGCTGTCCTCAGTTACTTTCGTGCATTATGTCTGTTATTGTAACTAACGAATGGTGTTACTCCAATAGACATGAGATGTTACTCTAACCAAATACACATGTATTAAATAAATATATAGTTAATTGCAACGTAGCACAGCGCTATGTGTAAAAAAATGTGTACAAAATCCAGTTCCTGTGTTTTGTCAATATCCCCCCCAGAAACCGGCTGTCTCTGCAACCTGAACTCCCAAATTAATCCGCACAAGCTTTCCACATTTGCCTTGTCTTCTGCCCTTAGAAGTCCGTATCAGTGAAGCTTCAATGTCGTGTCCACTTCAACAGAAAACAAAACAATAATATCAGTGAAGCTTACGTTAAATCTGGGATCTATAGTATCACTGTATATCATGGTGTGGACATGACATAGGTCCACCCCGACGCGGCGAAGCGCGGGTTTTGGGGAGGCGATAGAATTTCCATATGATATGGATCGAATAGAATTTTAAATCGAAGTAGGAGTCGCCACCGAATTTTATGGTTATTCGGAACCATTTGAACCCACTCTATGTCGTAGTGGGCCATACTTAAAGCCTGGCCCATTTCCGATGTCAGAGTTTATTGGGTTCGTCCCTTAGCATATCGATACCGATGCCGACTGGGCGGTTAATCGTATATTGAATGACTCTCGTTGCCAATGGTTTCGGACATCCGGAAACCACGGTTCTGAGTAAGGGGTGAGGGTACGTGTTGGGAAGTTCAGCGAGAACACCCAACCCCGCCCGCACTTAGCGGCCTTTACTAAGATATCGTTCGATTTTGGTGTACACGCGTTAGTTCGACGATGAAATGATATGCAGAGATTATTTTCCTAAGACATGTGAGGAAAAATAAATAATGGGTTGCTAAGTCGTTTAATGCATGTTAAACTAATAACGTCAAAGTTATTTTAGCATGTGAGTTCGTTTTAGTCTAATAAAACGATAAAAAGAAATGAGAGAAATAAATTGCTACAAACACGAGAAAACGAGTTAGTAACGATTGAAATAATAATATATGAAATTGAAATCGAGAAAATAAGAAATAATCGAAATCTGAAGAATATCGTAAAAAACGTTGTTTTGTATAAAAAAAACAATGTTCGAGAATAAATAAAAAAAAAAAAAAAAAGAAGGGGTCTCGGCCGAGAACCGCGCGACCCGTCCGTGACTAATACGGGTCGTGTGGCAGCCTGAAATCGTCAACGTTTTTTGGAAAATTTTGATTAAATCGCGTACGAATATCGCATAATTCGTACTCGACTTAATATTCTCGATATTCGTTATATTCGATAGTTGATTATCGAATATTTAGAATAGTTTTGGAAAAGATGTAAATTTAGAAATTGATCGAAGAATAATAAAAATAAAACAAACGAAAACCGTAAAAAAAGGTCCGGACCGTGAGCTGTCCGGCCTTCGGACTTTGTTCGAAAATTATTATTTTTGATGAATCGTATACAAGTTATGAATTAACTTGTATTCGATCCCTGTTTTCGATATTCGTCGTATTCGATATTCGATTATGAAATCGATATCGAATATTCGGAATGACTTTAAAAAGGTTTTGGAAAAAAGTTTATTTTGAACGAAAAAATTTGAAAAAAGGGTTTTGGACGAAAAATAAGAAAAAGGAATTTTGAACGAAAAGGTTGTAAAAAAGCTTTGAATAAAAAAATGTAACGATTTCGTCGAAAGCTTAATATAATTCCTTTTGATACGACATTCGATTATATAGAATCGATATCGTATTTTAAGAATATTCGATATAGGAAAATAGTTTTAGTAATATCGATATTAGAAAATAAAAGAAAGACCGACGCAAGACCCATAAAAAACGAGATGAAGAAGAGAGAAAAGGGAAGAGACGGGTTTGATTTACACCCTCAACCTACATGCTTTGTGTTCTCGGTATAGAGCTCGTCGGACGGTGGCTTAGACACGGGAGCGTCGAGATGATGTGGGTGAGTTAAGGTGTCGGTTTTTGGAGTGTTTTTGGTGTGTGTGCGGCGTGGGTTCGGCCGGTTTGGACGGGATTGGTTTCGTCGGATTTTTGGAATTACTTCGGGATTATGTCGGGACTTTGGAGGTTGATCTTCTCGGTATTTTTTGGTCTGATTTTTTGTGTATTGAACCGTGTATCCACTGTGTATGAACTGTCGAAGGGAGGGTCCTATTTATAGGAATTTCCCGACCTTGGTTTGGGAGAGTTTGAATACCGCTTAGGATAGGAAATGTAGGAATTCGAGGGAAATAAGAATTCTACTTTCTTGGCCAAGAAGAAAGGGATTTCGGCTGTTTGGAGGGTGCTTTGGCCGAGTGTTTTGCACTCGGTCCAGTGTTTGAGTCGGTTTATGAATAGGACTCCTGTTCGAGCTAGAATTACCGCTTGAGTAAGAAGCTGAGGAGTACGAGGATTCCGCTTTCTTGTGAGAGAAGAAAGAGAGGGAGACCGGCTGGTTGTGCATATTTGGCCGAGTGTTTGCACTCGGTTGGGTGTCTGAATCGGTTCTCGGCTAGGATTCCTACTCGGGATCGAATTCTACCTTAAACGGAATTGTTTATTATTTTTGTATAGCTGATTTTTGTAGTATCCGAATTCGAACCGGATTGGTAGGGTGACACGGCAGACTTTATGCCTCGAAAAAAAATCGTTGACCGGGTTTTGACTCGGTCGCTAAAAGACGGTTTTACCCCTGGTGACGGTTTCGACCCAAATTAGTGTTATTTGACTCGAAATGACCCACTGGGCCTGAATTTGAGGTTAGTTTTGTGAGATTTGTACTCCTTAAAATGTCTAAACCAAATGTCCATGATTACAAGCCCATATCCGAGTCTGTCAAAGCACGTTTACGTCCTATCATCATCGGGTGTTTGGCGGGACCTACTATAGACACCTGGCGGTCAAAATGTGAGTGTCTACAGAGCCCCCACTCTGACTGAGGCTTGGACAAGGCAAAAGTCAGAGTAGCTACCAGGTCAATCAAGGATTAAAACCTAGCAGCCTTCCGATCGGGTCGTTTAGGGTCCATTAGACCTGCGTGAAGGGCTCGCCAGCCATAGAATAGAAATTATACCTGAATTGATGTTGATAGTCTCGCGGGAGCTTGCCTAGGAAGCTGTGGGTATACCTGTTTGCAGATAAGTCTTAGAATTGCGCAGAAGTTTTCCACTAGGGAACTTGGAATTCCTGGGGAGTCTTGAGCGTACCTGTATGCTGACATAATTTGTATGTAACATTTAGGCGAAACACTGACTCGTGCTGGGGAAGAGGATTTTTTCGAAAATTTTGAAAATAAAAGGCTGAAATTTTTTTTTTGGAAATAAGGATGCTTGGGATGACTTTGATTCCTAATCGGATTCTGACACAGATATTGGGAATTTCCTTGTACGCCTAGGTGAAGGAGAAAAATTAGTAAAATCCTATTCCTGTGATGACTAGGAAGAGGGATATTCTCTATTATAAATAGAGAGCTTTGACTCCTTTATTTTTCATATTCTCACCCAAATCCTTTCTTGTATCTCGAAATCCCTTAGACTTTTTAGGATAAAATAAAAGAAACTTTTCTTGCGATGGGTATTGATCACTTGACCGCAATGCTTCATGCGTGGGCCCAGGATTTTCGAGATGAAGACAGAGTTCAATTAACTCAAATGGGAATTGTGGCTTTATTCCCACTCCAACGACTTAGGGTAGATTTGCACTTTCTTGATGCTTGCTTATCCTTTTGGGATACTACCTTTCACGTTTTTGCATTTCCTCGAGGAGAAGCATGTCCTCTTCCTGAAGAGATAGCAGCTATTGGAGGGTGGTGCCCTAATGCTCGTCCTGCTATTCCCCCATTCTATCCCGATCCAAGGAGGAGGTTGAGGGATTTTCTAGGGTTGTCACATGCTGAGACAGCCCGTATGGTGAAAGGAAATTCAGTTTCCTTATTTGACCTGGCTGACAAATTTATGAACCCAGTGGGTGAAAGAATTACTCCTACCCATAGGCGTAGGGCCTTTGCTTTTTGTATGCTGCATAGGTACGCCTTTGAAGGTCGAATGGATGCGGACTCATGCTTAGGTGAGATCAGGCTGATCAGCATAGTTGATCAGATGGAGACAGGCCACAGCCCAGCTTGGCTGATAACTGGGGAGATTATTATGGGTCTTGACGCTAGGAGGCTTGAACCAAATCAACCATTGACAGGGAGCATTCGTCTTTTGCAGGTATTTAATCTTTTTCCTCGAATAATTGCCCGATTTTCCTGATTTTTCCCGAAATCTCCAATTCTCCGTTTTTTTTCGAATTTTTCGATTTTGCCGAATTTTTCGAAATTTTACGAAAATTCTTAATTTTTGAATTTTTTCGATTTTGTCGATTTTTCCGGTAATCCCGGATTTTTTCGGATTTTTTGAATTTTTTGATTTTTCGAAAGTTTTTGACTTTTCGAAAATTTTGCAGACCTGGTTATTCGAGCGTCTATCGATCATGGAGCCCCCGGTGAATGTACCCAAATATCGGAGCAATCAGATTGGCTCAAGATCTCGCCGAATAAGACCAAGTCATCCCGTAACTCAAAAATTTTGGGATGAAGAGCTAACATTTCATGGTGGGCCTTTGATCCGGTGGAATGTCATTTGGTGGTTCCTTTCGAGGCTGACGGGGTTAGCTAAGAGAGACAAAGCCCGTTATTTGGTGATTTTGTCTTTGGACTGGACTGTCCATATTTACCCGGATCGTATCTTAAGACAGTTCGGTTCGTTTCAGGAGATCCCTGAGACTGAGGCAATAATTAGCGTTTCGATCCAATTGACGGACGCTATGTGTGACACGTGGCTACAGCGCTGGTTCACCCGTGTCATATGGACCATTCCTCGCCCTTGTCAAACCACTTGGGTTTCTGAATCATATCGCAAATGGACTTCTGAAGAATCGCAGGAGGCCCGTAAAGCTTTGAAGACCGAAGAAGCTCTAGATTTGGCCCGCCGAGAATCGGCCAAGAACAATAGACGGTTCTTCGTGGAGACTCCCAATACCTTTGTTGAATCTGGGTTGGATTCCAAGTCAAAACCTAAGACTCAGACTAATGAGACTGGTGCTAGTGATTTGGACGGAAGACTCGGGCCGAGGATGGCGGTCCGAGATAGGCTAGGCCCGCGTGATAACGAGGTGACCGGGGAGTCGAGTTCGAAGAAACGAGCCCGAGCTAAGGAGGTTCCCTTGGTGATTAGGGAGCGTTCACCTCCACCTCGACGCCGATGGACCGAAAAGGAGGCTAAGGGCAAAGGAAAGGGAAAAATGCCCTAGTTTTTATTATTTAAGTATTAATACTATTTATTTTGTGATGATATTTTTTTTTTTTTGATGATTTTTTTGTAATTTTATTATTTTTCTTATTTTTGAAATAAAGAAAGGTTTATTAAAGACCCGTTCCTGTTTTTTTCGATTGCAGTGGTTGCGCCCTTTTGAGGGGCTGCCTACGTATCCATAATAAATGGAATCAAACCAAACGTAGTTCAGACTGAATTAATTTGCAATTTCGAAATACATCAAGACTATTGGTTCAAGATGCTTGAAACAGTAAAATGAGTAATTCTAGCTTTTGACTTGTCTTTAAAAGTTTGAAAATAAACTTTTGCAAATGACATTGAGAAAGGTGGGTTAAGGGAAATAGCGCTTCAGCTGGTCCAGGTTAGTTGGGTTGACAAACTCGTTCCCGTCCAGATCCGTTAGCATTACCGCTCCACCTGATAGAATCTTCTTTACCAGATATGGCCCAGCCCAATTAGGTTTGAATTTTCCCCTTGGGTCCACTGGTAATAAGGCTCGAACTGATTTGAGGACCAAGTCTCCTTCTTTGATGTTTCTGGGCCTCACCCTTTTGTTGAAGGCTCGTTGGATTCTCTTTTGATAGATTTGAATATTATTGAGGGCACGAGATCGTCGTTCATCTAAGAGGACTAGCGAGTCATATCGTGCTCGAACCCAATCAGCTTCAGGTACTTGGCTTTCAAGTAGGATTCTGAGCGATGGTACTTCTAACTCAACAGGTTGGACTGCTTCCATGCCGTATGTAAGGTAATACGGTGTTGCCCCGGTCGCAGTACGAATCGAGGTTCGATATCCCCAAAGAGCAAATGGTATTTTGTCGGGCCAGTCTCGATAATTATCAGCCATCTTTTTGAGTATGGTGACAATTGTTTTATTAGCTGCTTCTACCGCTCCATTGGTTTGGGGTCGGTAGGGTGAAGATGTATGCCTTTGAATCTTGTACTTGGTTAGCAAGGCTGCTGTTTCGGCTTGAAAATGGGTCCCGTGGTCACTAATGAATTCATGAGGGATCCCATACCGGCATATTATCTTATTTTGAATGAACTTGGCAACATGGCTAGCGTTGAGAATACGATAGGATTCCGCTTCGACCCATTTGGTGAAATAGTCGATTGCTACCAAAATGAAACAGTGTCCCCCGGTTCCCGAGGGGTTTATCTTTCCAATTATGTCGATTCCCCACGTTGAAAATGGCCATGGTGATGTCATGGTGTATAGCAAGGATGGTGGCATATGTTGTACATTGGCAAAAATCTGACAGTTATGGCAATGTCTAACATATTGTTGACAATCGGTTTCCATGCTATTCCAGTAGTAACCGAGCCTCATGATCTTCCGGACCAGCATCTGGGCGTTCATGTGCGGACCGCATTCGCCATCATGGACTTCAGCCATAACTTTTTCGGCGTTGGTTTTGTCGACACATCGGAGGAGAGCCCCCTGTGCTGTCTTTTTGTAGAGTTGCCCATCGTCAGTGCGGATAAACTGGGTTGCCAGTCTTCGCAGGGCTTTTTTGGCTCGGTTGTCAGCTTCGGGTGGATATTCCCCGGTTGCTAGATATGTTAGTACAGCTTGATACCACGGCTCGGGATCGGGTATCTCGACTTCCTCGATGTCGTGGATATATGCTGGCTCGGACCGTCTTTCGACACAGATCGGCATACTGGTCATATGATCGGGAATGTTTAGCAAAGATGCCAGTTTTGAGAGTGCATCTGCGAATTGATTTTCTTCCCGAGGTAGGTATATATATTCTACCTTGTGGAACTGTTTCTCGAGATCCCGTACTCGTGCTTGGTAGGCCACGAGATTAGCATTCCGAGTTTTCCATTTTTGAAGCGCTTGATTAATGACCAGGGATGAATCACCGTGTACTCGGAGGTTTGTGACCCCTAAGTCGGCGGCGGCTTGTAGCCCGTGGATACATGCTTCATACTCAGCGGCGTTATTAGTGACGTCAAAGTCTAGCTTGATTGATACTGGGGTATGTTCCCCTTTTGGTGAGATTAGAAGAATTCCGACTCCAAATCCTCGAAAATTGGATGCCCCGTCAAAGTACAAATCCCATGCTTCGGTATCAGTGTGGAAAATGTCTTCGTCTGGGAAGGACCAAGTGTCGATGTGTCCTTCCTCGGTTATGGGACTGTCAGCGAGAAATTCGGCTACTACTCGTCCTTTGATGGCTTTCAGTGGTACGAATTTTAGGTCGAATTCTGCCAACATCAGGGTCCATCTTGATATCCTGCCGTTGAGGATGGGTTTCTCGAAGAGGTATTTGATTGGATCCATTTTGGATAACACCTGCACCTCGTGGCTAAGCATGTAATGCCGGAGCTTCTTAGTGGCCCAGACCAAGGCTAAACACGTCTTTTCGAGCATGGTGTACTTACACTCGTACTCTAAAAACTTCTTGCTGATGTAGTAAATGGCTCGTTCTTCGGAATTGACCGTTTGAGCTAGCATAGCCCCCATGGCTGTCTCTGTCGTGGTTAGGTAAAGTGACAGGGGCAAGCCGTGCTGAGGTGGCATTAGGACCGGTGGTGAGGCCAAAATTTCCTTGATTCTATCGAAGGCTGCTTGACATTTGTCGTCCCATAGTAACCGTTCTCCTATTTTCAGCTTCTTGAAGATTGGTTCACACACCATGGTTAGCTTTGAGATGAACCTACTGATATATTGGACTTTTCCGAGAAACCCTCTTATCTCTTTTTCGGTTTTAGGGGGTTGCATCTCGGTGATGGCCTTGATTTTGGCTGGATCGACTTCTATACCTCGTTGGCTGACGATATGACCCAATAATTTGCCAGATGTTACCCCGAAACTGCATTTCTGAGGGTTTAGCCTCATGTTGTATTTGCGTAGTCGGGTGAAGAATTTTCTCAGGGCGGTGATGTGACCGTCCCTGTCTTTGGATTTGACGATCATGTCGTCCACATAGACTTCCACTTCCTTATGCATCATGTCATGCAATAAAGTCGTGGCGGTTCGTTGGTAGGTGGCCCCGGCATTGATGAGACCAAATGGCATAACTGTATAGCAATAAGTACCCCAAGGTGTGATGAAGGTGGTCTTGTCCATATCTTCTTCTGCCATTTTTATCTGATTGTACCCCGCATACCCGTCCATAAATGATAGAAGGGCATGATCCGCTGTGTTGTCCACCAGTATATCGATGTGTGGTAACGGAAAATCGTCTTTCGGACTTGCCTTGTTAAGATCCCGAAAGTCTACACAGACACGAACCTTACCGTCCTTTTTAGGGACTGGTACTATATTTGCAACCCAATCCGGATACTCGGAGACTCGTATGAACCCAGCCTTGAATTGTTTGTCTACTTCCTCCTTGACTTTGAGGGACCATTCGGGTCTCATGCGTCGGAGTTTTTGTTTAACCGGCTTGAACCCTTCCTTGATCGGTATATGGTGCTCGGCTATTTCGCGATCAATCCCCGGCATATCCTTGTAGGACCATGCGAAGATGTCTTTGAATTCTTGAAGGAGAACTATGAATTGTTGTTTCTCCTCGGGATCTAAGGATAGTCCTATCTTAAGCATCTGAGGTTCTAAGGTTGTTCCCATGTTGATGGATTCGGTGTCTTCGATTACCGGATTGCGGGATTCCCTTTGCTCTAGTTGCTCGATTAGATGTGGGGGTAGAGATACCTGTTCGTCGGGTTTCTCAATGTCATTGCACATAAAATTTTTGAAATTTTGAAAATGAGACAAGTCGTAAGCAGAACGGTTGTTATTATTGATCATGAATTGAGAAAAGAGCTCGAAAAGAGCGGCCATCTGATCACTAGTCAGTGGCGGGATAGGTAGGGTGCCCGGGACAGACCCCGAGGCACCAGGAATGGCTAAAGGAAGAGAGGGAGTTACAGGATTGACCCTAGCACCAGACTCACTAGACTCAATCTTAGACTCTGACTCGGACTCTGACTCAGACTCAGACTCAGATTCTGGCATTTCTCCTTCTCCTGTGATCAGCTTGTAAGTTTTTCCTTGACTGTCAGTCCATTTGACAGTTTTCCTCCAAGCTCTGGTTCCGGACCCGACCTCCGAAATTAGCTTAGACGGGTCAAAGGTGCGACTGCGGAGAATGAGGCTGACTAGCTCTTCTTTCGGTGTTGGAATCGCGAGTTCTTCTCCGAAAAGTAACCCTAGCGCGGGCTCGGCATTCTTAGCATCTTCGGATTGGATGAGAGCGAAGATGTCGTCTGGTATGTAGTTGCAGTCCTGGGCCAAGTGGGCCCCAGGGCGTGTGGGCCGATATAGGCCGGTCTGAGCGGTCTCGAATACTGGAGTGACGAAGGTGACCTTGCTGGTTCCAGTCTGGCCCATGTTTTCTGGGGTTAGGGTGTAGCCCAAACCTGTCTGAGTCCTCCCATTGTTCAGAACTTCGAGAATTTTTCCTGCGGGGAGATCGGGCCTTGAGGTAACCCCTGGTAGAAAGCCCAGATTCTGTAACATTCGGTCTAGGGGGACGGTGAAGTAAGGACGGAAGAGATGATCTTCTTCGATGGCTCCTATGAAATCGAACCCCCATAGATCGGTGCGGCCCGAGGTGTTGCAATTAGCCACAGTCATAGGTGTGGCTTCTATAGTGATGACGGTGTCACGCAAAGGCAACTTGATTTTTCGATGTAAAGTGGAGGACACGGCCCTGGTTGCATGGATCCAAGGTCTTCCTAGAAGAAGGTTGAAGGAAGAAGTCACGTCAATCACTTGAAATTCCAGCTCTTTCTCTATCGGGCCCGTTATGATAGTGAGTTTCGTGGCTCCGGCCACTGACTTTGGACTTCCGTCAAAAGCCTGAATAGTTTGAGCTGTTGGAATATAGTCGGCCTCGGTGATGTCGAGGGCTTTGGCGGTCCTTAAGGGAAGGACGTTGACCGCTGACCCGTCGTCAATTAGGGTCATGGGTAGGTACTTTCCTCGACAGATAACTGTGATGTAGAGGGCCATGTTGTGGGCTGGCCCGAATGGTGGTAGATCAGCGTTGGAGAAGGTAATCAGTGGGCCTTCTTCTATGGATCTGCTTTTTAGGTGGGGTAGGACTGTGGCTACCATTTCGGCTGGAGTAGCCATAGAGTCGATTTTGACCTGATCGAGGGCCTTAGTGAGTGCCTCTCGATGTTCTTGAGAGCTAACTAGGAGTTGCCATATAGAGAGGTCAACTCGAGTTTTGCTTAGCTGTTTCACAAGAGCCTTTTCAGGAGTTGGTTCTTCCGGAGCGAGCTCTACTTTGAGTGGTTCGGCAATGATGAGGGCTTGACTAGTGGCTAAGGCTTTGGACTTAACCTTCTGAATCTCCTCGGGTGTGATGGGGACAGCTTCCCCTTTGGTGAGGTAGACATCATCTTCGTCATCGCACCAGATCCCGTTTACTTGTGGGATAAGTGGAGAAATAAGGTGTGAGCAATCCACTACTTCCCCTGAAAAGATGGCGTGAGTGGCCAATGGGTTGTCTTTGTTGTTGGGCTTACCCCCGGGTAAAGGGATTTTCCCGCTTTCAATGAGATCTTGGATAAGGTGCTTCAGTTTCCAACATTTCTCGGTATCGTGCCCCTTACCACGATGATAGTGACAGTAGGCCTGGAGGTTGTAGGCCTTAGAGCGACGTTCGACCGGGATATCGGGTGTTGGGCCTATCGGAGTGATAAGGCCTTTTGATGATAGTCTTTGAAGGGCGTTTTCATAGGTAGTGCCTATGTCGGTGAATACCCGGGGAGTAGTAGTCTTCTGGGATGAGGTATCGAGTGCATTTACCTCGTCGAAAATGCTACGAGCGGCAGCAGTAGTAGCGGGCTTGCTCGTTGATGAACTGGCCCCTTGGTATCCCTTAGTGGTGGCCTTAGTGAGGCTTTCCAATCTTAGATCATCCTCGATTCTTGTTCCCATTTCAGTCAGGACCGCGAAACTAGGTATGATGGCGTACCGGAGATGGACCCGGTAAGCTGGAAGTAGGTTCTTGACAAAGGCTTCAACCAGCACCTTTTCACTGGGCTTATCGACCATTTTGACGCTTTCAGCCCTCCAGCGTTGAAGGTATTTTGTGAATCCCTCCTTAGGTTCCTGGGCCATTACTTCCAAGGTGCGCATAGTGGTTTGGATCTCCGTATTGTCGGCGTAGTTCCGAGCGAATTCCGTTGCCACGTCGTCCCAAGTTTTGTATTTCTTGGGGTCGAGCCGGTAGTACCAGGCTCTTGGGTGCTTCTCGAGAGAAGAAGCGAATAGGTGCTTGAACATATTGGACTTAACCCCTTTAAGGGCCATGAATTCCTTGAAAGCCCGGATATGGTGGACCGGATCTTCAGTACCCTCGAACATCGGCAAGCCCGTCAGATTGAGGTTGGTGGGCAGTTCATCGGTCAGTGGGGTATAAATCTTAGCATTCTCCGTATGGATGGAGCTTTGGGTTGTCAAGTGGACCTGTTCTTGCAGTTTGACGACTGCACTGGCTAACGCGGCTAAAGGCCCGTCATCGTCGATCGAAGCGTTGGGGGTTCCCTGTTCTACGGCGCTAACCCGCGTGACGATGGCGATCTGATCCTCCCGTATTTTCCTTAGTTGGTCTTGGATTTGGGCCAACGAGGTGGTCAATTCATCTATGGCTTTTTGCGTCATGGCTCGAGTGTGGGGTGACCTGTCTGTAAGGGCACCGCGTAATCAGTATCTGACCCAGATCTTAGAATCCAAAGTACATCCCGAGCAAGAAAAAGACTAGACTAAAAGGAAAACCGGAGACTGACTTCTAAATGGATGACACGTGAGTGGTGGGCCTTCCTTAGGATTCGGCAGAGTGGGCCTAGTCCTGTTCTAAGGAAGGTCTACGTGAGAAATCCCCAGGCTTTAGACTCTAGTGTGTAAACGGGCTTCCCTTTGTAGGAGTTAGTCCTACGAAGGTGGGCCGTGCCTTGACGAGTAAGGCGGACTGGGATGGGGTGGAAACCCGTGATATAAGATCGACGGAGTTTCGACGCTATAGACTCTTACAACCTATGACAAGACCCGACACTGCTAAATACGGGAAGTCCTAAGCGGAAGAGGGTTTTGAAGAGAGAAATGGGATTTGAAAACCGAGCAAAGTCGGATTGGAAGGCCCGATTTTTTTTGGAAAACCGAGAAAAGGGGTTTATCGGGCCGAGATTTCGGGCTTTTTTTTTTTGAAAAGGTTTGGACAGCATACCGGCTAAAAATAGGCTATTTTGAGTCAAAAATCATAAGTCCTAAATTCGGCAGCTTTCCGGGTTTTGAAAAAGTAGATGGGTTTGAAAAGATGTAAGTTTTTTGAAAAAAATGACGGTTTTTGAAAAGACCAAAAAGGATCAAGTAGCACGTAGTCATAGAATCAGTATAACGACGCCATGTATGCTCTTAGTCTAAGTCTCGGTCGGTCTAATAGGGTCTATACCAACAACGATCGCATTCTCGTACTGAGGACGGACTCCCTAAGCCGAGTTGGTCTTAGGACATGCCGCAAAGTCTAAACGAGTTCCGCCATCGAAGTCTTTAGTGCACCCTAGTGGGAATGCACCGTGGTATAGTGGGACGTCGGTCACAAGTAACCGGCCCGGGATAGAACGGGGTTATGCATGAACCATTGAACTAAAACGTGTACATTACTAATCGAACGATTTCTTTTCGAGTCTCACCCTGAGGATGCCGATGGTAAGTGACACATCAGTTAATCCCCAGCAGAGTCGCCAAATTGTGGACATGACATAGGTCCACCCCGACGCGGCGAAGCGCGGGTTTTGGGGAGGCGATAGAATTTCCATATGAGATGGATCGAATAGAATTTTAAATCGAAGTAGGAGTCGCCACCGAATTTTATGGTTATTCGGAACCATTCGAACCCACTCTATGTCGTAGTGGGCCATACTTAAAGCCTGGCCCATTTCCGATGTCAGAGTTTATTGGGTTCGTCCCTTAGCATATCGATACCGATGCCGACTGGGCGGTTAATCGTATATTGAATGACTCTCGTTGCCAATGGTTTCGGACATCCGGAAACCACGGTTCTGAGTAAGGGGTGAGGGTACGTGTTGGGAAGTTCAGCGAGAACACCCAACCCCGCCCGCACTTAGCGGCCTTTACTAAGATATCGTTCGATTTTGGTGTACACGCGTTAGTTCGACGATGAAATGATATGCAGAGATTATTTTCCTAAGACATGTGAGGAAAAATAAATAATGGGTTGCTAAGTCGTTTAATGCATGTTAAACTAATAACGTCAAAGTTATTTTAGCATGTGAGTTCGTTTTAGTCTAATAAAACGATAAAAAGAAATGAGAGAAATAAATTGCTACAAACACGAGAAAACGAGTTAGTAACGATTGAAATAATAATATATGAAATTGAAATCGAGAAAATAAGAAATAATCGAAATCTGAAGAATATCGTAAAAAACGTTGTTTTCTATAAAAAAAACAATGTTCGAGAATAAATAAAAAAAAAAAAAAAAAGAAGGGGTCTCGGCCGAGAACCGCGCGACCCGTCCGTGACTAATACGGGTCGTGTGGCAGCCTGAAATCGTCAACGTTTTTTGGAAAATTTTGATTAAATCGCGTACGAATATCGCATAATTCGTACTCGACTTAATATTCTCGATATTCGTTATATTCGATAGTTGATTATCGAATATTTAGAATAGTTTTGGAAAAGATGTAAATTTAGAAATTGATCGAAGAATAATAAAAATAAAACAAACGAAAACCGTAAAAAAAGGTCCGGACCGTGAGCTGTCCGGCCTTCGGACTTTGTTCGAAAATTATTATTTTTGATGAATCGTATACAAGTTATGAATTAACTTGTATTCGATCCCTGTTTTCGATATTCGTCGTATTCGATATTCGATTATGAAATCGATATCGAATATTCGGAATGACTTTAAAAAGGTTTTGGAAAAAAGTTTATTTTGAACGAAAAAATTTGAAAAAAGGGTTTTGGACGAAAAATAAGAAAAAGGAATTTTGAACGAAAAGGTTGTAAAAAAGCTTTGAATAAAAAAATGTAACGATTTCGTCGAAAGCTTAATATAATTCCTTTTGATACGACATTCGATTATATAGAATCGATATCGTATTTTAAGAATATTCGATATAGGAAAATAGTTTTAGTAATATCGATATTAGAAAATAAAAGAAAGACCGACGCAAGACCCATAAAAAACGAGATGAAGAAGAGAGAAAAGGGAAGAGACGGGTTTGATTTACACCCTCAACCTACATGCTTTGTGTTCTCGGTATAGAGCTCGTCGGACGGTGGCTTAGACACGGGAGCGTCGAGATGATGTGGGTGAGTTAAGGTGTCGGTTTTTGGAGTGTTTTTGGTGTGTGTGCGGCGTGGGTTCGGCCGGTTTGGACGGGATTGGTTTCGTCGGATTTTTGGAATTACTTCGGGATTATGTCGGGACTTTGGAGGTTGATCTTCTCGGTATTTTTTGGTCTGATTTTTTGTGTATTGAACCGTGTATCCACTGTGTATGAACTGTCGAAGGGAGGGTCCTATTTATAGGAATTTCCCGACCTTGGTTTGGGAGAGTTTGAATACCGCTTAGGATAGGAAATGTAGGAATTCGAGGGAAATAAGAATTCTACTTTCTTGGCCAAGAAGAAAGGGATTTCGGCTGTTTGGAGGGTGCTTTGGCCGAGTGTTTTGCACTCGGTCCAGTGTTTGAGTCGGTTTATGAATAGGACTCCTGTTCGAGCTAGAATTACCGCTTGAGTAAGAAGCTGAGGAGTACGAGGATTCCGCTTTCTTGTGAGAGAAGAAAGAGAGGGAGACCGGCTGGTTGTGCATATTTGGCCGAGTGTTTGCACTCGGTTGGGTGTCTGAATCGGTTCTCGGCTAGGATTCCTACTCGGGATCGAATTCTACCTTAAACGGAATTGTTTATTATTTTTGTATAGCTGATTTTTGTAGTATCCGAATTCGAACCGGATTGGTAGGGTGACACGGCAGACTTTATGCCTCGAAAAAAAATCGTTGACCGGGTTTTGACTCGGTCGCTAAAAGACGGTTTTACCCCTGGTGACGGTTTCGACCCAAATTAGTGTTATTTGACTCGAAATGACCCACTGGGCCTGAATTTGAGGTTAGTTTTGTGAGATTTGTACTCCTTAAAATGTCTAAACCAAATGTCCATGATTACAAGCCCATATCCGAGTCTGTCAAAGCACGTTTACGTCCTATCATCATCGGGTGTTTGGCGGGACCTACTATAGACACCTGGCGGTCAAAATGTGAGTGTCTACACATGGAAAACCTAAATAACAAACATAAAACTCTGGAATTTATAACAATTAACCATTGATATGAATCTATGATGAATGAAATGACAATGAAAGCAATATCAACATGAAAATTGACGAAAAAAAGAACGCAAATTGACGCACGACGTATCCATGAATAAAAATTGAAGCAAAACGTGAAAAAAATATCAAAACTCACCATTGTTATACTCGATTAATTGTTTATCAACAGTTGATGAAGATGTCGCGCTCATTGAATCCATGGTAACGGGATTTCGAACTCAGATTTGAATGAATGAATGACGGAACGTGATGACGAAAAAAAAAACTCACCATTCCTGGCCTGTGCATTCGGTTCTTGGCAAATGCTACCTGCATAAAATTAAAACTCGTTACAAAATGATACTCGTTTTGTGTTACCCTAATTAATATTTGGTGTTACTGTAATTCATAACGTATGTTACTTCAATGCCGTGTCTACTTCAACATAAAACAAAACAATAATATTAGTAAAGCATGCGTTAAATCAGGGATCTATACTAAAACGAGAGCAATGAACCACTGTTATTAATCCATGATTAATCAAATGAGTAAATTTCACATTTTCCACTGCTGTCCTGTGCGTTCGCTTCTTTGTCAATACCACCTGCACAAAATTAAACAACATTACACCTGTTCCGGTCACGGAAACAATTTACCCGGCCTAGGATCCGGGCTGTATAATTGGGTTAATGGTGAACAACTGATTGTTTGATTTCCCTCGGTCTCCCCTTTCTCTCACTCCCTTGATCGGACCTTCCCGGCGGAATTGGCCTGCTCCCTGCACAATGAACGCACAGGGCCTCGGAGGTTGTCCGAGGAAACCCTCTCCGATGCCTAAGTCAGTCCGTGAAATGCCTTGACGAACCTAGCTCGTGAGGAACTAGGTGGCGTTTTAGGAATAAGAGTCTCGAGAGAGAAAATCCAACCCCTTTCTTGTGGAAGAAGGTTGAGTATTTATACCTTCCCATAAGAAAGAGAAGTGGGAGAAGAATGAGTGGACGAGGAAGCGACAAGTGGAGGCTTCCTATCCACCCATTCCTAATTACCTTAGAGGAAATGACGGGAGGGCCCCTGGGGGGTTCTGACCTTGTCAACCAAAGTGTCCCCCAGGGCAGGCTGACTTCGTGCAATGGCCGTCAGGTTCCAGCAGGCTGTGCCAGCCTGTGGTCTCGGCGGCTGACTGTCATACTTAGCGTTTTGCGCCTGTCTTGTCTTCTTGCCAGGGACTGGCTTTTCGAACCCGGTGGGCATGCCCCTGGGCCTGCCTGGCAGGTGACTGGTATCGGGCAGCCGACCCCAATCAACACCCATGCAACAAATGTGTTATATCAATTCATAAGTTGTGTTACTCTAACTAGTATACTACGTTACTTTTAACATCATCATCAAAATCCTTTTTCTAAACGTTCAGTGTGTTACTGTAATTGCAATTAAGTGTTACTGTAACTCAGAAGGTATGTTACTTCAATGACGTTTCTGCGTTAATATAAAACAAAACAATAGTGTCAGTGTATATCATGGAAAACCTAAATAAGAAACATAAAATTCTGGAATCTATAAAGATCGATAGAACAACTAACCATTGATAGGAAACTATGATGAATGAAATAACAATGAAAGCAATATCAACATTAAAATTGACGCGCAACAAATGTGTTATATCAATTCATAAGTTGTGTTACTCTAACTAGTACACTACGTTACTTTAACAGCATCATCAAAATCCTTTTTCTAAACGTGCAGTGTGTTACTGTAATTGCAATTAAGTGTTACTGTAACTCAAAAGGTATGTTACTTCAATGACGTTTCTGCATTAATATAAAACAATGCAATAGTATCAGTGTATATCATGGAAAACCTAAATAAGAAACATAAAAACCTGGAATCTATACAGATCGAGAGAGTAAGTAACCATTGATATGAAACTATGATGAATGAAATAACAATGAAAGCAATATCAACATTAAAATTGACGTTAAAAAGTAACGCAACAATGAAAGCAATAACAACAATGAAAATTGACGTGAAAGAAATATTGAAACTCACCACTGTTATACTCGATCAATTGCTTATCAACAGTTGAAGAAGATGACGCGGTCATTGAATCCATTGTAACGGGATTTCGAGCACAGAATTGATTGAATGAATGAACGTGATGAAGAAAGGGTTTTTTTCCTCACGTTTGAATGAATGAATGAATGACCGTGATGAATGATGAATGATGAATGATGAATGATGAATGAACGTGATCAAGGGAGTTATTGTTTCCTAAATTCTTGGGAGCTATTTTAGGAACGTAAATCATCCTCTTTTTTCTTTTTTTTTAAATGGATGCATCTTGTCCATCCATCTTCATCCCATCCAATGGATGGGATGAGGACTTATGGACTCATATAGAGTAAAGGACTCATAAGAGCCTTACTCTATATATATATATAGAGGGAGGATCAAGGGAGTTACTAACTCTCCAACTCTCCCTTAGTGTTGATCCCCTCCATCCATTCATCCTAAGATGGATGGTGGATGGATGGGATTCAATTTAAAAAAAAAAAAGAAAAAAAAAGAAGACAATAAACTGACACAACAGCAGTGGAGAGAGGAAACATCCCCTCACCCAAATCAATCACTACATTACTTCCCTCATACACTTCCCAATCCCCTCATTTTATATCATTTATCAACTCAATTTATCTTTCTCTAACAAAACCCCAACAAATAATCACCATTAATAACTCCGACCATACTCCGACCATACTCCGTCAACTACTCCGACCATACTGCGTTTTTAACCCAACATACTCCGTCAGTAACTTTGATCATCATACGAAGGTATGTTCATCTTCATCATCTTCATCTTCATCTTCATCTTCATTTTCGTGCTTCATCTTCATCTTCATGCTTCTTTTTATTTTTCATGTCTTTTTTTTGGTATTTATAAAATTATTCATCTTCATTATCTAAAAAAAAAAAAAGAACAACTTCATCTTTAAGATGGAGTTTGAAGATGAAGTTGTTATTTTTTTGTGGGATGAATGGAGCTTGAAGATGAAGATGAAGATGAAGTCATTTAGTGCGTAATGTTTTTGCAGAATTGCAAAGTCACACTCATTATGCTGTACAGTCACACTCATTATGCTGTACAGTCACACTCATTATGTTGTAGAATCACGCAGATGTACACTCATTGTAGTCACATATTCAGTTGTATAGTCATACTCATTATGCTGTATAGTCACACTCGTTATGTTGTAGAATCACGCAGCTGTAGAATACCTTGGGATTAAGGTATCATTCCTTGAATCATCTTCATCTTCATCTTCATGCTTGTTTTACTTTTCATACCTTTTTTTCGTATTTATAAAATTATTCATCTTCATTATCCAAAAAAAATGAAGATTAAATATGGATTAAAATGAAGGTTGAATATGAATGAATGAAGATTGAATATTTAATTAATGTTATAATTTAGTTGTATAGTCACAGAGATTATGTTGTATAGTCACACTGTTGAAGTTGTATAGTCATACTCGTTATGTTGTAGGATCACAGTCAATATGTTGTAGGATCACACCGTTTATGTTGTACAGTCACACAGTTAAAGTTGTATAGTCACACTCATTATGTTGTACAATCACGCAGCTGTACACTCATTGTAGTCACATATTCAGTTGTATGTGTGATTTAGATTGATTGTGTGTTTTGTTGCAGCGAAATAATTTGTGGAAAGAGGAATGTTGGTAAAAGGGGCGGTGGGAAGAAGAAGGTCATGGAAGATACAGCGATCGATCACGTAATTGGACAATGTATTGTTGCGAAGATTAAAATGAAGGTTGAATATTTAATGAATGTTTAGATAATTTGTTCTGAATCGTATGTATAATCATCTTTCTAATTATGAATGTGACTTTGCAAATGATGATTGAAGAATAATTGACTATGTGGCTTTTATTTTCCATTTTACGGTTTCAGTTTTGTAGTCATACACTTTAGGTTGTACAATCACACTCATTATATTGTATAGTCACACTCATTATATTGTAGAATCACACAAATTCTTGCAGTGATTAGTGTATGTAATCATCTTTGCTAATGATGATTGAAGTATAAATAAGTACGAGTATAATTTAGTTGTATAGTCACAGAGATTATGTTGTATAGTCACACAGTTGAAGTTGTATAGTCATACTCGTTATGTTGTGGGATCACAGTCATTATGTTTTAGGATCACACAGTTTATGTTGTATAGTCACACAGTTAAAGTTGTACAATCACACTCATTATGCTGTACAATCATGCAGTTGTAGAGTCATTGTATTGTAGAATCACACAAATTCTTGCAGTGATTAGTGTATGTAATCATCTTTGCTAATGATGATTGAAGTATAAATAAGTACGAGTATAATTTAGTCGTATAGTCACAGAGATTATGTTGTATAGTCACACAGGTGGAAGGATAAGTGATTTTGCTATAGACCTCGCGTGATTAATTATGAAACCAGAAAATAGCGATGAAAATATATTTACATTGGACAAAGTCCATCCTTTACATATAGTACGTCAAACATAAAAACATTCTAACCCACCAAACATCATTTACACATAGTACGTTCATTCTAAAGCAAATATTTTATCTCACATAAACACACAAGAGCTTAACGATGGTCTCCGGTACGTGCGCAACAATACATTGTCCAATTACGTGGTCGGTCGTTGTATCTTCATTCCACGACCTTCTTCTTCCCACCGCCCCTTTTACCAACATTCCTCTTTCCACCAACTATTTCGCTGCAACAAAACACACAATCAATCTAAATCACACAACACAACTGAATATATGACTACAATGACTCTACAACTGCATGATTGTACAGCATAATGAGTGTGACTGTACAACTTTAACTGTGTGACTCTACAACATAATCTCTGTGACTATACAACTAAATTATACTCGTACTTATTTATACTTCAATCATCATTAGCAAAGATGATTACATACAATAATCACTGTAAGAATTTGTGTGATTCTACAATATAATGAGTGTGATTCTACAATATAATGAGTGTGACTATACAATATAATGAGTGTGACTGTACAACCTAAAGTGTGTGACTACAAAACTGAAACCGTATAATGGAAAATAAAAGCCATACAGTCAATTATTCTTCAATCATCATTATCAAAGTCACATTCATAATTAGAAAGATGATTATACATACGAATCAAAGCAAATTAGTTAAACATTCATTAAATATTCAACTTTCTTTCATCCATATTCAACCTTCATTTTTTTTTGTGAATAATGAAGATAAATAATATTATAAATATCAAAAAAAAGAAGGAATGAAAAATAAAACAAGCATGAGGATGAAGATGATTAATTATTTTAAAGATGCTCTAAAAAGATAAAAACAAATACCTGAAAATCATCGAGGTTCGGAAGTAGGGATTTGACGAACGTGGAAACTTGAATGTAGATAAAAAAATACCTGAAAAAAGTCACACAATTTAAGTTGTATAGTCACACACTTTAAGTTGTACAGTCACACTCAGTATGTTGCATAGTCACACTCATTATGTTGTAGAATCACGCAGCTCTAGAATACCTCAGGATTAGGGTATCATGCGTTTAACCATCTTCATTTTCATGCTTGTTTTATTTTTCATACCTTTTTTTTGTATTTATAAAATTATTCATCTTCACTATTCAAAAAAAAATGAAAGTTGAATATATATGGATGAATGAACGACTATGACTTTAAAAAAATGAAAATATCTAAACATTCATTAAATATTCAACATCCATTCATCCATATTCAACCTTCATTTTTTTGGATAATGAAGATGAATAATTTTATAAATACAAAAAAAAAAGTATGAAAAATAAAACAAGCATGAAGATGAAGATGATTCAACGAATGATACCTTAATCCCAAGGTATTCTACAGCTGCGTGATTCTACAACATAGCGAGTGTGACTATATAGCATAATGAGTATGACTATACAACTAAATATGTGACTACAATGAGTGTACATTTGCGTGATTCTACAACATAATGAGTGTGACTGTACAACATAATGAGTCTGATTTTGCAATTCTGCAAAAACATTACGCATGGCTTGTTCATCTTCATCTTCATCTTCAAGCTCCATTCATCCCACAAAAAAAGAACAACTTCATCTTCAAACTTCATCTTAAAGATGAAGTTGTTCTTTTTTTTTTAGATAATGAAGATGAATAATTTTATAAATACAAAAAAAAAGATATGAAAAATAAAAAGAAGTTTGAAGAAGATGATCGAAGATGAAGAAGAAGCTAAAAAAATGAAGATGATCAAAGTTTATGCATAAACGTATCTTGGTATAATTATCCGTCATGTTGTGTTAAAAAGAAGCATGATGATGAAGATGAAGATGAAGATGAAGATGATGAAAAAAAATGAGTATGAAGATGAAGATGAAGATGAACATATCTTCGTATGATGATCGAAGTTACTACGGAGTATGTTGGGTTAAAAACGCAGTATGGTCGGAGTAGTTGACGGAATATGGTCGGAGTAGTTGACGGAGTATGGTCGGAGTTATACGAATGAATGGATCTTGAAGATGGTGATGCTTTTTTTTGTTTGATAGATGAAGAGGAAGATGAAGATGAGAGAGTATCAAGTGGTAAGGAGTGATCATGACTAGTGGTAAGAAGTGAGAATTTGATTGAGGGAAGGGTTGCTTTTTGCTTTTCTCCTTTTCTCTCTCCACTGCTGCTGTGTCAGTTACTACTCTTTTTTTTATTTTTTTATTTTTTTATTTTTTTATTTTTAACATCATTCATCTAAGCTATCCATCCAACCCAAGATTAATGGCCAACAACACAACTTCCCAACTTCCCACTTTTCACCAAACTCCCTTGATCCTTTTTCTATATATATATATATATATATATATATATATATATATATATATATATATTGACTACATCACCTTATTATAATTATTTGATGTTGGGGGTAATTTTGCTTAATTAAGTTTATGGATTTTAAAAGTTCTTTTTAAGACTCAAAAAAGTTTTTTTATATCTAAGTTAAGGACGGGAGCGAGATTACTTTTATTTATATAATAAAATTAAATCACCTTATTATAATTTTTGAACGAATGATTACTCATATTTATATAATAAAATTTCTTCACCTTATTAGAATTTTTTGATGTGAGTACCTAACTTTATAGTCTTAAGTATTTTTTAAGGACTCAAAAGACATTTTTTTTATACACATAAGAGCGAATGATTAATTTTCTTACTTATAATATAAAATTACATCACCTAATCATAACTTTTCAATGTGGAAAAATTTTGTACTGTTTATAATTTTAAAAGTTTTTTTTAAGTAGACTCAAAAGATTTTTTGTTGATATCTAATGACGAATGATCACTCTTATTTATAATACTGTATAGAATTTCATCATCTCATCATAATTTTTCGATGTGAGATAATTTTACATAAGTTTATAGTCTTCTGAGTTTTTTTTAAGACTCAAAAGATTCTTGATTGATATTTAAGAATGAATTTTACTCTTATTTATACTCAATCGTATATTATAATTTCATCACCTCATCATAATTTTACTTGACTTTATATTCTTAGAAGCTTTTTTTAAGCCTTAAAATATTGTTGATTTATATCTAAGAACGAATGATTACTTTATATAATATAATTCTATCACCTCATCATTCGATGTGTGATAATTTTATTTAACTTTGTAGTCTTATTAAGAGTTTTTTTTAAGGTTAAAAAGTTTTTTAGTTGATATTTAAGGACAAATGATTACTCTTATTTATAATAAAAGAATTCCATCAACATCATAATTTGGAGGAATGATTACTACTTTTATTTGTATAATAGAATTTCATCGTCTTATTATATAACTGAGTAATTTTATTTCTTATTTATAATACTTTCTCCAACTCTCTAATAACTTCTCACTTACCATTTTGGTCCAACTCTCTGTTTTCTTCCCATTTGATTTATTTTCTTTTTTGGACATACTTTTTACTAAACTATCCTTATTATTTTTTTATATTTACCAAACTTACCAACTTATTTATACATTAACCTCATTGTACTTCATTATTTTAGACACCCCCACTTGTATATTCTCTCATTATAATTCATTATTTTATAGTTACCAAAAAACTACGTGTCATTTTTCAATGGGAAGTTAAAAAAGAACTGGAGGAAGTATAGAGTTTCATTACACCTTGTTATAATTTTTTGATGTGGGATGACTCAAAAGCTTTTTGGCTGACATTTAAAAACAAAATGATTACTCTTATTAATAGTATAAGGGAATGACCGAAAAGAAAATTTAATTTGTTTCGTTATCAATGACCGAAAAGAAACACGAAATGTGAATCAGATGAAGAAAAGTTAGAGGAAGAGTTGAATAAGGGAGGTTCAACAGGTAGCCAATCACCCATAACAAAACGAGGTTAATGAAGACGTAGTACGAGGTTAATAAAGACGTAATTCGTATTAAAATGAAATTACGTATAATTTAGATTAATTTAAGAATCACACGAATAGTTGAGATTATTCTCATGAAATAAATCATAGAAATAAAAATGAATAGAAGTCACCATTAAACAACGAAAGAGGTCTTCTTGTACTCCATTCTATCCATTCAATTATTTACGGGGATCATTTTTGTGAGAAGAAATAGTGAACCTCTAATTGTAAGGGAGTAAGTTTTTGCGTAAAACAAAGGCGAAGAAGTAAGATTAGTTACGTAAGTTGTAACGTGTATGAAACACCAAATACGGAGTACAATGTTATCAAGTTTGTGTGGAAAAGGAAATGATGGAAACAAAATGGTGGAATCGGAAGCTAACGAAATTGCTCCTGCTCCCAGATCCCACCATCATCTTTCGTACCAATCACCACCGCTGTCCCCCCCCCTCCCTCTCCTTTGACTCTCTCTCTTCCAGTCCTCAGTCGTACCCATGAAACCTACAACTCCCCTCTTCCCTCTCCTCCTCCTCCTCTTTCTCTTACTCCTTCATCCAACAACAACAACAACAACAACCACAACCACATCCAACGACGACATCAACGACAACAATCACATATCCTTCCTAATTTCAACAGAAGGTTTGAACTTTGTGAAAGACTTGCTCATCTCCAAAGCAATAACCTCTCTCACCCCATTACACATCCCCAATATCCAACAATCCAAGAAAATACCCTTCATCGGTAATGTCTTTATTAACATATCCAATCTCACTCTCCAACACATTCACGTCTCCGATTCCAGTTCCATCACACCTTCTCCTCATTCTCATTCTGGAGCTGGAGGAGGAGGAGGAGGAGGGGTTGCCTTTCTTGTTTCTGGGGCCACTGCCAATCTAACCTTGGATTGGTATTATTCTTACTTCTCTGGTTTCCTTTTCCCCATCCAAATCTCTGATCATGGCCTTGCTTCTATTCAGGTTCCCCCCCCCCCCTCTTTACCTTTCTTTTCTCTAGCTACTTCCTTTCTACAATTATAATTATCAATTACCCCCATTTTAAATGATTGCCCATTTGTGTAATGTATGTGACAAATATTACACTGAAACAGCACAATCATTTAAAACCGTATCTAGTACTCCGTATGTTACTAGGAGTCTGAGATGCCTGCCTGCCCCTTATGTTTATGTAAGTCGTTATGATAAGGATATTCATATGCCTGCCTACCAAAATGAAGAAAACTCATCGTCATTGCATGCCACTGTTGCTACTCTCTCTCTCTATATATATATACTCCCTCCGCTTCTCTATGATGTTCCACATTTGATTGTGGGAAGAAATTAAGAAAATGGATATATGTGAAGGAAAATGAAGATAGAGAAAAGGAAGTGTCACAAGCAATAAGAACCACAAAATATTTACTAAAAAGGAAAGTGGAACATCTTAGTGAAGTTTCCTAAAAATCGTGAAGGGGAGGGAGTATATATATATATATATATGGTACTTGTAAGTCTTTAACTCATTAAAGGTTGGACTTGGACTTAGAGGAGTTTTCCCTATTGTCAAGGGACTTAGATGAACCCCCCATATTCTCCATCTGTTTTGTTCATTTGTTTGCCTACTCCTCACAATTACTATGTGTGTGTGTATATATATGCTTCCAGTCTACTCTAAAGCATAGCTTTTCCTATAAACACCATAGTCTGGACTCCCATTTCTACACACTACACTCCGAGTCTTGACTTCAATGTTAAGGGTGTACCTGTACTTGAGTAGGGGGATTGGGAGGGAAGTAATTAATTTCCTTGTTTTGTTAGCAAAATGAGGGATCCCTACACCAAGAGTGATTAAATCTCTCCAATAAAGGAAAGATTTGGAGGCCAAACTCACTCGTTACCTCCCTTTCCCTTGTCCTTTTATATTTAAACACACCTAAAACATCCATCTGCGGGCCTGGTCTTGCTTCCCATGAAAGATCACCAGGTAATCAATAAATTATCTGTTGACTTTGCTACCTCAGGAAAGGTTTGGCTGAGAATTGGAAACACTATAGTGCTAGCTCGTTGCATTTTTTTTTCTCCAAATGGGAGCGTGATTGATTGAGAGAGATTTGTTTTAGCTCAGTTAAGTTACAAGAATGACTTCGTGAAAAATGACTAGATAGGGAAATTTTAAGTCAACAGAGAGCCCTTTCTGTTATCAACTAATCATTTCTTGCCTTAGCTTATCTTGCTTGTCA
Source organism: Agrostemma githago (assembly GCA_958450325.1). NCBI lineage: Eukaryota > Viridiplantae > Streptophyta > Magnoliopsida > Caryophyllales > Caryophyllaceae > Agrostemma > Agrostemma githago. The sequence continues at coordinate 18,653,642 of OY288248.1, forward strand.
ATAGGTAAGACTGAAGAGTTGTCTTCATGTATTTTTGCTACTTCGATTAAGAGTTGGGAGTGAGCATTGCTTCTTTACAGAGTTGACCACAGAAAAGAGAATCAGTAGTGTTAGTTTTCTCTCATCTGTGCCAAGTTAGCTCGTTTTGTGGACAAGATAATTCCCGTTTAAGTATAACATTTAGCCCATCAAATCAAAGTTTTATAATTTTGAGCTAGCATCTCCTTTTTTGATCAAAATTTTGGATTTTTAAGGCTCCAAGCCAAAAGCAGAGATAGCTTAAAAAGTGCGTTCCACTGTCCAAGAGGCTTGAAGCCAACATATAGATGAGGAAACCAATATAATATCCTACCTCCGTCCCAAAATGATCGTCCCATTTTCTCATTATATGTGAGGAGTATTTTAATGAAACGTGACAATCTTAGTGGGACGGTGGGAGTATAATTGCTAAATCTTCTGTTCAGGTTGAAGGATTACAAGTGGGCCTCACTCTTGGCTTGGAAAACCAAGATGGAAAATTGAATTTATCTCTTTTAGAATGTGGCTGCTTTGTGGAAGCTCTCACTATCAAATTGGAAGGAGGAGCATCTTGGCTTTATCAATGGTATTTACCCTTTTATTATTTTTAAGCTCATCGTCTCACTCCATGTGTATGTTCCTCTGTATCTTAAACTTTAGCCATTTGCACACTGTTGTGTGCATTCCTCCATATAGTCATATACTGTCAAATCTCAATAAAATGTTTATAAACCACAATCGATTAGTGAGGCCGTTATTGAGTGGACGGGATTGAGTGTCGACATATACATGTTAGGCTTCTCAATATATTTTCCAACCCTTAGGATGTTTTGGATATTGGATGATCATAACATTGGAATGAGAGTTACTCTAAACATATAGCGGTAAGGTGAATGAGTTTCAACCAGTAACATCCATGTTACATTCGGCTTATGCCTTATTGACTAAGGTGCAAAAAACGGTTTCCATTTTTCCACAATAATTTAGTGGTTACTCCTATTTAATTGCAATGCTTGGTCGATAACTTCATCGACAAGCTAAAGTGTTATGACACGCTCTTCCAAGTGGCCGCCACTTGTGGGTAGCGATGAACATTGTTTGAGAACTTTGTTGCGGAAAGCATACTTAAATTTGTGTTTGTATGCCCTGTGGTGAAATCTGAACAAGATTGTGGTTTAAAATTTTGAAATTCGATTTTTTGATGGTCACTTTTCAAGGTCTTATTTGACTCTCTTGATCTATATCCTCTTAGATAGTATGACCATTGCCTTTATCGACCAATTGACTTTTTTTTACTAGAATTTATATTTAAGAAGTCCAATAGGATGAGAAAGAGCTAGAACTAATATTTGGTGTGTTTGACATCTTTTAAGTAGTGTGAAATACCGTTATCAGCCACTTGAGATCAAAATTTGGCTACTACATGCCCCAATTTAAATAAAAATCGTTACGTACCTAGGGCATGTATGGAAAGTGCATCTTTTTATTTTACTACATGTAGAAAGAGGCCGATGATTTTTGGATGGACTGAAAGGAAAACAGAAAAAATATGGGTGATGGAAGTAGTTCATTTTGTAGGATGGATTAGATTATCACACATGGAAATCTCCCTTTCCTTCAAGTATGGTCTCCAGTACCCTTCAAGTTGTCCGTCATTTGTTTAGTCTACTCTTGTGGCCATATAATGAGTCATAAATCAACCCGAGCTGCATGAAGAAGAGTTTTCAGAATAGTTGGTACATTTGACATGAAGCTGTACTTCAAATTGTATTATCTCACATCATGTGGAAAATTTGAATGCAATCGTTTCTCGTCTTACTTTATCGTAATTGTTGCTCTTGTAAAAGTGCTGATTCATTTGTTTGTGCATGGAAGGTTTGTTGATATTTTTGTCGAACGAATAGAATCTGCAGTGGAGGAAGCCATAACTCAGAAACTTAGAGAAGCAACTTCAGCTCTTGATTCTTCTCTTCAGAGCTTACCAAAAGAGATTCCTATCGATGATGTTGCGTCTCTGAATGTTTCTTTTGTAGATGAACCTATCCTGACTAACTCTTCAATTGGACTTCAGATAAATGGTTTGTTTGCCGCAAGTGATCAAACTTGGGAACCAAAGTTTTATGAAAATCATTTGGAGATTTTCTCCTGTGACAAGTCGTCGAAAATGATCGGAATATCAATAGATGAAGCTGTTTTTCTCTCTGCATCAGATTTGTATTTTGAGGTGCAACACAAATTTGATTGATTCATATATGCGTTTTACCTTCTATCCCAGTTTTGTTTTTATGCACACAATCATAGCTTTGTGTCTGTGCTTTGCCTTATCATATTTAATTAGCTTAGCACCTATGCAAAGTTGCACGGGCATGTATAGATAGTATATACGAGTATAATTTAAAAAAATTAATTCTAAAGAGTGATAACATTATTTGGGTTTGAACACACATCTTATATGAAGCACATGATTTCTCGTATATTACACGAGAATTATGTACTCGATAAATACAATTACAATTAAAATACTTTTAAGCATCCAACTATCTAGTGTAAATGATTTTCTCTAATTTTTACTGTAACAATAATTTATACTCCATATTTATTAATGGTCATAATAATTAGGAAACTACTAACTATCGTACAACCTACTCTAGTCTGCGTTTACTGCCTGTTTTTTCATTCTTGTATGTAAGCTAAATACATAGTGAATGTCCTGCTCCAAAACATGTGTCAACTTAATTTTTTGGAGATTAAAACATTAATTAGGAGGTTACTAACTATTGTACACTAATAAAATCAACTACTCACTATTCTGTATAGCAAAGAGATTTATCGAAGTTGTCTCTTATATATGTTGTAAACGTTTTTTTTTTGTTTTTTTTTTGTTTTCTGAAATCTCCGGAATGGAGCCGATCGCATGAATTATTTATGGTCCAATTCTATTGACTTTTCCTCACTAAGATATTGTAGAAATGATTTATTGTTCACACAATCCTTATTATTTCTACTTGTCCAGGCAGGTTATTTGCAATGGATCTTGGATAAAATACCTGATCAGCACCTCCTGAACACTGTTGGTTGGAGATTTATTATTCCTCAACTATATAAGAAATATCCAAATGATGATATGAATATGAATGTCTCTCTCACTCTTCCTCCAGCAATGAGAATTTCCCATGAAAGCATTCAGGTTACAGTCAATGCTCAATTGACAATAAATGTTCTGGAAGGAGGCGAAATAATACCCGTTGTATGCATTTTATTGGTAAGCATATACTCCGTATAATCACAGACCACTCATAGCTGGCTGGTTCATACGTATCACCTTCGATGTCTTTTTCTTTCTTTATTCCTGGAGGCTCAGATGACGTTAGAGTGGAGTACAGTTGGTAATTTGAAGAAGATTTCCAGGCCTTTTTTTACTTCTACTTAGCCTTTAAATATTTTTTGGTTCAGGAAATCCAGGCCTCAGGCTCAGTAAACATCAGAGGTAATAGTCTTGGTGGGAAAGTAAAACTGGAAGATTTCCAGATGACGTTAGAGTGGAGTAAAGTTGGTAATTTGAAGATGTTTCTGATTAAGGTATGTGTGTAACATGCTGAGCTATATGAGCTATATGATTCATATTTGTTTGAATCTCTGTTCTCAGTTCCATCATCAACATATAATAAGATAGTACTCCATTACTCTCATGTGTGCTTACTGCTCGCCGACGACCTTAAATTAGCATTCCTGATGGTGCTAGCTAGTTCCAGTGTTTTCCCTTTTTCCTGACTATTTGTTTGATTATTGTAAGTAAACAACATGAATTAGCATTCTTACTTGTCTTACTGGGTGGGTTGATTACGGACCATGCAATGGGTTTAGCATTTCCAGTGATTGAAAAATATAAGTCGGGTGGGGTTAGTTAACTAACATAAATTGATCTTAAATTTTGTCTTTCTAGTTTTCCATGTTCATTGAGCAAAATGCTCTCAATCAAATACTAACACTGACGAGATTTATCTTTAATTTGTGCAGCCTGCTATATGGACAGTTGTCGAAACTGTGCTCTTACCATATGCAAACATACGTCTTCTGAAAGGATTTCCATTACCCATGATCAGTGGATTCACCCTCGAAAATGCGAAAATAAGATACTTGGATTCTGTCCTCATCATTTGCAGTGACGTTGCATATTCAGACGATAATGCTCTTGCGTTGCATGTATCATAGGCAACATAACTGCAGTTTGCGGGTTAAGTACGTGTATTCTTCTGTTTTAGTAGACCTTAGACACGGATCACACGACCTTTCATATACCACGCAACTTGCGACTCGTTAAAAAAAACAGATACCTTCCTATTTTTTTTCGAACTTGTATATATTGTCCTTTTATCCCTTTTGTCATGTATTTATCAATACTTGTGCTAACAAATTTAGTTACTTAACAAAGGTGACTTGTGAATATGCATATTTGCAAAGTGTAAATATATTATTGTTCGTATAGAGAAGATAGTGACAGTTTGCCTTCTCGATCATGCAGATTATGATATGATATGATAGGTCGTGTATTTATTTCAAAAGAATCGTGTGAGATGCGCTCATAAATTATGGGAGCAAATCCGTGTAACTGTGAGCCTGGGAAATGGTGGTTGTCCCATTTTGAATTGAACTAGTGTGATACCCGTGACACGTTACGGGATTGTACACTTTTATTTGTTAGAGGAAATTGTCATAACATTGGAAATGCAATATTGTTGTTAATTGGAGTATGTTAATACATTGGTTTCCTTAGTATTAAGTTCCTTAGTATAATATATTATTACTTTAAAATGATAGGAGGAATGGAACAATTACGCAAAAAAAATGTGTAGTTCTGAGTCGGGAAATGACGTTACACGACTAAACGCGTTAATCTGTTCTACGTTATAAAGCCAAAAAGCCAAATGCATAAAATGTAGTTTACTAATAGCTTTTAAAAAACTTAAACATTGACCATCTCTTTATTTGATTCTAGTTTGGGCCAGGGTGTTACAAATGGTATCAGAACAACCCTGCGACGGTGTATTTGGCACCTAGCGGGGATGGATTCAGCGGTTATGCTGCCAGGCGTAAGGGGGACGTTGCGTTCTTCAAGTGAGAGTGATTGAAACACCCTACATTGATTGAAGATGTCCTATTTATGAGCTTAAATGACTAACGTTTAAGGGAATTGAAAGTACTACTCATATCAACAAAGGGCACTTTCTTTTCTGGTTGATGGGGTCAACCACCTGCTGTTGGTCGCCCGTTAGTCAGAGACCCGGGTCCGACCCAAATCTGAGGAGGCCCGGGCCGACAACGAAACCAGTGCCGGACATTAGGGCGGATCCATCCGGCCAACTCCCAGGAGCACGCTGTTAGAGAAGATCAGCCCACGGAACCTTGGCACGGCCTTGAGGCCCGACCCCCGGTCGGACCGGCCAAGCCCTTATCCACTCCCTCCGGGAGATCGTTGACCCCCGATCGTTCCGACCCCGAGGGTGCTCACGCCGACCCTCCTGATCCTAGCCTAAGGTAAGGGGCACGCGAGAAACACGTGCCCCCCTCTCTCTCTCTCTTATGGAAACCTATAAATATCCCACCATATTAATTCATAAAGGGATAATTAACTTTCTCTCACTAAAATCTTTTTCTAGAAAATGCCATCTTATTCATCACGAACAAGGTTCCTTAAGCGCATTTCACAAACTGACTTAGGCATCAAAGAGGGTTCCCTTGGACACCTGCGTGGCCCTGTTTGCTCCCTGCTAGGTACGAACGACCCGATATGCCGGAAAAGTCCGACACTAGAGGAGAAAGAAGTGAAACGTGAGGACCAAGCAAGATCCAAGACTACGATTCAAACTAGATCCAAACCCGATTTGGAGTTGATTGTTTCCGAACCGGAAAAATTTGGCGCCGTTTGTGGGGATTATGAGTTAAAATCCTCAAAGAATAAAAAGTCACCAAAAAGATGCACGGAATCGAAGAGATCAACACAGTTACAGATCCAACAGGGCAAGCCATTGTCCCACGATATGGCATGCCCACGACGCCACGAGATGTCGTGCCAGCCGCCACCCCTTGGGGAGGCGGGTAGGCCGCGAGTCGTGGTAATCCGAGTAAAGGAGCAGGAGGCAGAGCGAGGAGTAAACCTCGAGCTCACTCCAGCTCAAGCCACGCAGACCGCCAGCTTCTTTACAGGTTTGCTCAAAAAAGGGGTTACACCGGAAGATTTGGTCGGCGGGCTGGCAACGACCCCTAGGCGTCTTGAGTTTCCAAGTTCAACGCCGGCAGGTGGAACCAAGCGAACCGCAGCCCGAAGAATCCAAAGGAAAGCAAAGATAGCTGCCAGAGGGTATGTGCAGGCCAAGTGGCGTCTACAGATTACTCCTCCCGAGCAGGAACCTCCGAAACAAGATGGGTCGGTGCACACCGCATTGAGTCCACTGTCTTCGCATAAAAGGGATCCCTGTCCCAAGGCATGCAGGAGCGGCTCAAGCCACGGGGGCATGTTACAACACGTCTGGGCCTAAAGCGAGCCAGAGTGTTTGACAAAAAAACCCCCGCAGAAAAAGGACCGAAGACGATGGGTCTGTCCAAAAGCATGCATGCCAGACTAAACCAGGGTCCACCACCCGAGCCGAGGCGTTACCAAAGTGGTGGGACCAAGGAGGGTCTGGAAACAAGGTTTGAACCACCGCCCCAGGGCAAACGCTCGAGATACCAGTATCAATCACCCGAGAGGCCGAACGAAGTTGTAAGCCAGTATAGCCACCCCTGTCAACACCACCCCATGAGTAATAGGACCCCGACTCCACGTAGGTGGGAGGGTCAGGGAACCTACAACTACCAGTCAGAGAGAGGAAAACAAGAATACTAGGCAGACCCACCAAGACCCCACTCCATCCGGATGTCCAGTGTTGTTCCATCCCAAAAATTAAGATGCCAATGGTCCGTTTCGACGGAACCACCTATCCAGAAGACCACTTGGCAGCCTACGAGAGCCACATGGGCATGTATGATACGAAGGATGCTACTTGGTGCAAGATCGTCCCAACTACCCTTGTGGGGCTGGCTTAAGGATGGTTCTGGGATCTCCCTCGAGGATCCGTGTCCACGTTCCAAGAGCTGACTAATATTTTCTTGGACCAATATGCCGGAAATAAAAGGCGGAGGCTCACCCGTTTCGACTTGATGACGCTGAAGCAGAGGAAGGGCGAATCTATCAGAGACTACCTGAAGAGGTTCGACCTCGCCTTTCAGCAGGTAAGGGAAATCGACGATCCTATTGCGGCGTACGCGCTGACAGACTCCCTTGTACCCGAAGAAAAGAAGAACCAGATTATCCGCGCCCAGCTCGAATCCCTCGCTAGGGCCCGAAAGATAGCTGAGAGTTTTATGCTTGAAGAGGAGTTCCATAGTCTGTACGACACCCCGCCGGTGTCAAACCGGCCCCAGGGGACGTCACATAACGCCCACAGCAAGGGCGAGTCAGCCGTCAAGCAGAAGAGAGAAGAAAGTAATGTCTCAAGAAAGGATCGAATACCCTACCAGCCCAAGTTCGATAGTTATACCGCCCTCAACACGTCAAGGGCCAAAATCTTCGAACTAGAGAAAGAGGCAGCAAAGTGGAATCGCCCGAACAAGCCTCGTCACCCTAAGGGCGACCCGAAGAAGTTCTGCACTTTCCACGACAGCATAGGGCATACTACCGAAGAGTGTCGGCACCTGAAAGATGAAATTGAAAACCTTATCAGAAATGGCTGGCTGGACGCCTACACCGCCAGAACAAAAAATCAGAAAGCACCGACCAAAAGACCGGAAGGCTCAAAGCAGGATCGACTTGTCATCCACGTAGTATCAGGGATGCAGGGTGTTAGATGAGTCGTAGGGGTCGGAAGCGGTACCTGCGCGAACTCCACAACCAAATCTATTATGCCGAAGCGGCCGAAACCCCGACCACTCCGACACTCACTATTACTCCAGAGGACTACGGATGTGTCGTATATCTGCATAGCGACCCATTAGTCCTGTCCCTGGTTATCAACAACCATATTGTCAAGAGGTGTATGGTGGATACGGGTGCATACACCGATATACTTTACAAGGATGCATTTGAGAAGATGAACCTAGAGGCCCGACACCTAAAGCCCGCCCTGGGATCCTTGTACGGGTTCAGCGGTGCAGGTGTCGTCTCTATGGGTACCATCGAGCTGCCTATTACGTTCGAAGAAGGTGTCTCGGCTCGCAATATCAGGGCATTCTTTGTCGTTGTCGATGCAAAGTCAGCCTACAACGCCCTGATAGGCCAAGCCAACCTGGACGAAGTTGAAGCCGCCATTTCCATCCGAGCGCTCATAGTGGCCTATGTCACTGACTTTGGAATGGAGGGCAAGATACACGGTGACTAGGAGTTAGCTCGCCAGTGCTACTCGGTAGCTTTGCAGGGCCATAGGCCGATCGAAAAGGGAAAAGGATGATGTGCAGATCCCCCACCAGGGAGGGCGAGATCCCGGCTGACCAGATGACCATTGAGCAGCCATCTGACCGCCCAGAACCTGGGGGCGAAAGCATGCTGGTGGAGCTGGAGCCCGGACGACCAGTCCTCATGGGCACTGATCTGGAGGAATCTTACAGGAAAAAGCTGGTTAATGTACTACAAGATAACAAGGATATCTTCGCATACTCGGTTGACGAGATGCCAGGGGTAGATCCAAGCCACGTTGTGCATAAACTAAACGTCGACCCAAACGCCCGATCAGTCAAACAAAAGAAAAGAAATATGTCTGTCGAGAAGGACCAGGCCATCAAGAAGGAAATTGAAAAGCTCCTGAAGGCTGATTTCATCGAAAGCTGTGACTACCCTGAATGGCTGGCCAACGTTGTTATGGTAAAGAAAGTCACAGGGGCATGGAGAATGTGCGTTGACTTCACCAATCTTAACAAGGCTTGCCCAAAAGACTGTTACCCCTTGCCAAGGATCGATCAACTGGTCGACGCCACCAGTGGACATTCGATGCTGAGCTTCTTAGATGCCTTTTCAGGATATCATCAAGTATACCTGTGGGGACCAGACAGGGTGAAGTGCGCATTCATCACAAGCGCCGGAACATATAAGTAAAAAATGATGCCCTTCGGCCTCAAGAATGCGGGTGCCACCTACCAACGCTTGGTAGAGCAGGTTTTCCAGAAACAGAAGGGCAGGAACCTGGAGGCGTATGTGGACGCTGCAATAGTAAAGAGCAAAGGGGACGAGGAACATCTGGAGGACCTGAGAGAAACCTTCACCTCACTCCGAGCCTATCAAATGAAGCTCAACCCCAAGAAATTCACCTTCGAGGTCAGATCAGGGAAGTTCCTCGACTTCTTGGTTAGCGCCCGGGGGATAGATGCAAATCTCGAAAAGGTTAGGGCCATCCAAGACTTGCTAGAGCGCCAAAAAATCAGAGACATTCAACGCCAAATGCCGCCCTTGCGCGGTTCATAGCCATGTCGGCCAATAAAACAACACCTTTCTTCAAAGTCCTTAAAGGAAACAAACAGTTCATATGGGAGGTTGAACAAAAAGAGGCGTTCGTACAGCTGAAAGAGCACCTAAAGCAACTACCAGCCTTAGCTAGGCCGGTGACCAGGGAGAAGCCGTCACCAACACAACTATGAGTGCTGTCATCCTGAGGGAGGATGCCGGAGTCCAACAGCCAATTTACTTTGTAAGTCACGCCCTAGGACCAGTTGAGAGAAACTACCTAGTGGTCGAAAAGGCGGCGTACACGGTGGTGGTAGCGGTACAAAAGCTCCGATCATTCTTTGACGCGCACTTCGTCGTCGTGCTTACAGACCAACCCTTGAAGAAGGTCCTCAAAGCACGTCGTCGTGCTTACAGACAAAAGCTCCGGATTCTTTGAAAAATCCGGAAGGCTGTTGAAATGGGCCATCGAGCTCATCGTCCTCGGCATATCCTACCAACCCAGAGCCGCCATCATGGCCCAGGCTCTGGGTGACTTCCTCGTTGGGTGCTCCCACTCAAAAGAAGACGACCCCCCAACCGGGGAATTGCTGGTATTTACTGATTGATCGTCCACGGCCAATGGCGCGGGGGCGCGGGTTGTGCTGACAAGCCCAAAAGGGATCGATTTCGAGCATGCGCTCAGGTTCACTTTCCCAGCATCCAACAATGAGGCTGAATATGAGGCCGTGCTAGAAGGCATCAACCTGGCTATGGCCGCTGGAGCAGAGAGAATCATCCTAGCCACGGACTCCCAACTCATTGCTAACCAGATTAATGGGGAATACGAGGCTAGGGATCTGCCTTTGGTCTCATATCTGGAAAAAGTAAAGGAGGAGCTGTCAAAGCTCAAGTTCTATGAGGTCAGGCAAGTCCCCAGGTCGCAGAATAACCGAGCTGATGCCTTATCCAAGCTAGCAAGCTCTAGCCTACAGTACATCAGGAGGTCCGTCTGGGTAGACGTGATAAAAGAGAGGTCAACAGAAGACCTCCAACAAGTCAATGTGGTTGCGGGGTCAGAATCCGAGGGCTGGATGACTCTAATAACCCAGTTTAAAAAAGACGACACTCTCCCCGAATACCCCGCACAGCGAAAGAGAATGCCATCAAGGGCAGCATGGTACATACTAATGAATGACGAGTTGTACCGGAAATCATTCTCCTCACCTCTACTCAAATGTCTGTGGGCAGAGCAGGCAACCGAAGTCTTAGACGACATCTACTCAGGGATTTGCGGGCACCACATTGGAGGAAGAACCCTTGCCCATAAAGTACTAAGAGCCGGATACTACTGGCCTACCATGCTGGCCGATGGAAAAAACCTAACTTCCAAATGTAGAAAGGGCCAACTCTTCGCACCGGTAATACATGCTCCAGCCCAAAACCTATGACCAATCCTGTCTTCCATTCCCTTTGCTCTGTGGGGGAGGTATTGGTGTTTGACCACGAAAGACAATCCGACAACGACCCCTTGAGGGTTTGGTTGGAAGGACATGGGATTGCAGTGGCTTACTCCGCCGTGTGTCACCCGCAAACCAACGGCCAGGCTGAAGCAGACAGCAAGCAAATCTTAAACGGTCTGAAGAAGATAGTGGATGATCTAAAGGGAAGATGGGCAGACGAACTCCCAAGCGTTCTGTGGTCAATCAGAACAACCAGAAAGGAGTCCACCGAGGATTCCCTTTTTGGGCTGGTCTATGGCGCCGAAGCCCTTGTACCCATTGAAGCTAGGATCCAAACTCTCAGATCCTAGTTATTCGATAGAGACAACAATGGGGCTGTAATGACTAAAGCCCTCGACCTGGTAGGAGAGATAAGGCAGAAGGCCAGCTCAAACATAGCAGCATACCAACAGAGGATGAAAAGAGTTTAAAACAGAAAAGTAAGTACGAGAAGCGTCCAGGTAGGAGACCCGGTCCTACGATAAACCGAAGCAGTTGGAAGAGCTAGGGAGCATGAAAAGCTAAGTGCCAACTGGGAGGGCCCCTACCAAGTCACTCAAATCATGGGTCCCGGTACCTACAGGCTCACCAATGCCGAAGGACAAGAACTAGCATCGCACTGGAATGCAGACATTCTAAGGAAATACTATGTCTAGTCTTAGAAGTTTTTTTTTTGTAAATTCCCTAAAAGCAACGGAGGAAGCTCAAAAGCATTGTCGACGGCTCCGTTGGAGTTGTCAATTTTTTAAGAAATGAAAGATCTACCTGTTGCTTATACTTGTTGTATGTTCGACTCGCACCTCACAAACAAACGAGCAAGGGGCAATAGGGGGAGAGTCCCCCTGTTGCAGAACCCTGATAACATGGACCCCCCAACAACATAAGTCCCTCTGCCTACCTCCAAGCAGGCAGGGGGGAAGGCCCTCTGATTTCGACTAGAGGCCAGGGCCAGGTCGGGCGGCAAACCCGAACCAACAAGGCCAGAGGCACCCTCGGCCTTGTATAAAAAACATAAGTCCCTCTGCTTACCTCCAGACAGACAGGGGGAAGGCCCCCTGACTTCGACTAGAGGCCAGGGACAGGCCGGGCGGCAAAGCCAAACCAACAAGGCCTGAGGCACCCTCAGCCTTGTATAAAAACATAAGTCCCTCTGCTTACCTCCAGGCAGGCAGGGGGCAGGGCCCCTGACTTCGACCAGAAGCCAGAGACAGGCCGGGCGGCAAAGCCGAACAAACAAGGCCCGAGGCACCCTCAGCCTTGTATAAAAAACATAAGTCCCTCTGCTTGCCTCTAGGAAGGCAGGGGGCAGGCCCCCTGTGTCCAACCAGAAGTCAGGGACGGGTCAGGCGTCAAAGCCAAACCAACAAGGTCTGAAGCACACTCAGCCTTCTATAAAAACATAAGCCCCTTTGCCTACCCCTAGGCAAGCAGGGGGCAATCCCTCTGCCTACCTCCAGGTAAGCAAGAGGGATACAGTCAGACATAAGATAAAAACAAGCTTGGTAAAAGACTAAGGGTAAAACCAATTCCAAAATATCAAAGCGAGTAAGGTTTGAAAGAGGATTCACAAAGATTTACAGACAAGTTCACGAATAAGTTTGAGGGACAGAGGAAAATAAGATATTATATAAATAACGGCAGCCGACCACATTCAGGCTCGACGCGCACAAATAAGTTAGGTTAAAAACAAGACATGAAAGGCGCGGAAAGGAGACACAGGACCCTAAATCTTCATGGGTAGGGACATAATCCTTCGGAGGACGACTGCCCTAAATCTTACGCAGAAGGCGCTCCCTGGGCAGGGGACGACGACCCGTTCGGACCCTCCTACGATGGCTTGTTGATCCTGGCCTCATTCTTGGCAGTGTATAGCCTGTTGAAGGCTTCCTCATCAAAGTCTGGCATCAACTCTTTCATAACTTCCACACAGAAGTCTGTAGCTGAGTTGGCACCTTCAGCGAAGGCCTGATCTACCTTCTCGTCGGGCTCTTTCATAATCTCCTCCTTCTCCTTCAGCGCTTCCAGTTTCTGACACTTGCTCCGGACCTTGGATAGCCAGTCGGCGAAGTCTTTGAGCTGCCCTTCCAGCTCCGTCGAATATTTCTTCGCATTTTCCAGCTCAACTTCCAACCTTGACACCTCCTTCAGAGCTTTCTCTCCCTGCTCCTTGCAGTTGGTTGATTGACGCTTGGCCTCTTTCAGCTCGCTCTCCCGCTCAGCGAGTTTGTTTCTCAGGCTGGATATGAGTGTAGCATCTCTCTCGACCACGGCAATACGGTCAGAGAGGGAAGACCCCAGAGTAATGGTCAGCTCCTCATCACTCAGACAGTTGAGAACTGCCAGCTCGCCTGACGCCTGGAAAACCATAGAGCAGCGATAGAGGAGATGATGAGCCTGAGCGCTAGCATGCGCCAACATCTTGGCAGTCTGGTCCAAGGTGAGGGTCGAAGAGTCGGAGAGAAGGGCAGAGGCATCAATGCTGTCCACATCGTAGTTCCATTCTACGTTCCCCTGACCAAGCAAATGTCTCAGGAAGGTTGGGGGCATGGCGCTTAGAATGAGGTGTACTGACCTCGACCTCGAGGTCGATCAACTGCTCAGCTGTCATGGGCTCCTTGTCTTTACTTTTTCTGGTCAAAGGGGAGATTGCTTTCTCGGCGTCCTCGGCCGACGGCGTAGTCATCATAGCAGCAGCAGCAGAAGGGCGACCTGCAGCAGGGGAATCCTCACGTCTGGATGCCGACAGGCGTGCAACCACTGAGCCTTCGCCCCTCCCCTAGGCAGGCCCTGCAGCAGGGGCCGATGCCAGCACGCGGTTGGCCCCCGGGGAGGAAATTGGGTCTTCCCAGTCGACACACTCTTCACGTGTTCCATGAGGCTCTCTTTATTATAATCTGAGGGAGTAAGGGGGCGTGAACTAATAGGAGAATAGGTGTTGTCAAGTTCAAGGGCGCACAAGTGCCGACCGGTCCAGTAAGAGTCATAGGTATCTGCAAAAAACAAAGTGACAAGAAAATTAGCATGTAAGTGATATCTGTAAGGTATTACACGCATATGGAAGACCCCCAGCTACCTTTGGGACGTGAAGGGTTCAACCCCACAGGGGTCAGAAACTCATCAGTCGCTATGAGTTCCGCCGGAGGGAGCTACCTAGTCCGAGCTACAGTGTTCCCATACTTCTCGCATTTAAAGAAGTTAACTATTTTCTTCTCCTCCGACGTCAGCTTCACCTCCATAGCCTCTCCCCCAACCTCAGGATGGTACTCCTCAACAGTTTTCAGGCGGGTGTGGACGTCGTTTATGAAATGACGAGGGATAGACCACCCCCCTTCACGCCGAATGTATAGAAAGTTATTTTTCCATTGTTTAACGCTGGACAGCACCAGCCAAACCGACGAATAGCCCTTCATCCTATTCAGAGAAAGATAACCTGAGGGACCATCTATCGAGTGGCCCATTTGCAAGCCCATCATATATCTAAAAGCGTCAATTGAGGGCTAATACCCCTCAAACAAGTAGACCTAGGCGTAGGACACCATGGTCCGGATGGACACCATCGTTAGCTGGGCGATGGCCACATTCATACGCAAAAAGCTTTTTAAAAAAAAGGGTGGAGAGGCAATCGAAGCCCAAACTCCAGGCACTTGTGTCGGAGGGTTGCAAACCGTATCCTTTTCCCTCGGTATGACGACCGAATATTTCGACCCAAAATCATAAAAATTCTCTATAACCTCCCCGACATTTCTAATGAGGAGCTATTCATGTGCCGCCGGATCTGGGTACATATAAAGGGGGGACCCTATATTTGTCCTTATCCAAGCGATAAGAACCCTCAACTACCTTCGCCCTTAAGGGGCCGACGATGGTGAGCGGATCAACCTCTAAGGCCTCAGAATCCGTATCCAAGACAGCGGAGGGAGCGGCCTCTGGGGAGCTTGGACCCCCACTTTCATCAATACAAGGGGGCCTTGCAGGCGCCGTCGTGGGTGGCGCCCGCGCTACGCTAATGCTCGGACCCACGGAGGAAGATGGACGGCTAATACAGGTTTCCTCATCATCCTGCCCCGGGGCACCGTTGGAAGGGCCAGAGAACAACGGTAATCGACGACAAGGTTGTGTCATTTTTTCCAGAAAAACTAAAATGGGGAAGAAGGAAATGAAGAAAGCAAAAAGCTAAGTGTTGAGTTCTAACCTATTTGAATCCTCAAGATCGCCTGGGAAAAGTGCTTGTGCAGCCTAGAGTAAGCTCACTCCAAGAATGATGAAGATTTAAGTGAAGAAGACGAAGATTCAAAGAGGGATGGGTTTTGCATTTAGAGGATTGAAAAGGAGGAATGAAATGAGTTAGTGTGGACGTCCGTCCGCACCGCCCGGTGCCCCGCACGTGCCCGCGCGGGACCGACCCGGTTTTCAACGTGTGGCGGCGGCCACCCACGCGGCCCCCTCCCTGCCGGGGGCCGGTCCGATCTCGCATACGGGGCGAAGTGTCAGACCTCGATTTGGATGACGATCCGGGCTTGTACTAGACGAGTGGGACACCTGTGTTTCTGTTTGGGAATCGATCGAGTCATGGTTGTAAATGTTTAAAGGCCGTTTTGTTTGGTAAGGCGACCTTTTTAGTGAACTGAAGTTGTTGCCGATTTGTAGAGTCGCCACCGAGTCGATTATGGGGACTCGGAAACCGTTCAAGTCAACTTTGATCCCTTGCCGGATCAAAGTTGAGTGGCACGGGACCTAAAGATAAAGACTTGTACCCTTAAGCACTCCATGCCTGGAATGACACTCATTGCCAATGGTTTCAGACATCCGGAAACCATCCATTCTGAGTAAGGGGTGAGGGTACGTATTGGGAAGCCAACATCCGATAGATGTCAACACCCAATCCCGCCCGGACGATAGCGGCCTCTACTAATCATTTGGTGGGCTGATATCCTAGTTCTTTTGTGATGGTGGAAGTACTGTAACATCCGTTGTTTTAACCCTATGCTTTTTGCTACATCGGTTGTTTTAGGGTCAGGTAAGTTTTGTCGTCAAAGCAGTTGTGTTTACATTCTTTGCATGCGATTTCACGTGACATGCAGGCCATGAAACGATGCACGTAGGAGAGTAGAGAGTACTAGTATTATACGTATTAGCAAATCAGTTTTAACGTGATAATACGGTTATTAGTCATTCTCGTGATATACCTTACCTGGTATTCTGCTTAAGATGCGTCGGTTCGGTATTAATAGAGATGCGTCGAACCTAATAAAGCGAGCACCTGGACTAATATGGAACCCGACCATCGCTTTGTTCAGTTTTAGTTGTTTTACTTTTTGAATTTCGTGTTAGGTGATTTAGCATGCGATTATAAGGTCATAAAAGCAATAAATCATACGAAAAACTGTAAATGCGAATGTAAGTAAATCACATAGTGAGGAGTTGCACCCTCGAAGTATACACTAAACGGGACTCGATGCATAGATAGTTTTGAGAATGGATCTCGGAATTACTCGGGTCTATTTAGTGTGTTTTAGTGTTTGAGGTTGAAGTTGGGACGTTACGTATTTTAGTAAATGTGTGTGGGCCTAGTGCCCACATCTAGAGTTGTCGTAATGCATAATAGTAGAAGTGCAAATATGAAACGTTTTGTTTAGATGGCAACCTAGTGACGATATGACTTCGACAGGCTGATCCTCCTTGCTTGACCAGTTATTTCGGCAGAACTCCGTTACCGTTTGACCTTCCCGCGGCAACTCTGGCAGAGCTTCGTTGCTAAAGACTAGTTCTGCGGCTAATCCGATAGAACCTGGGTACTAGTTTTGAGCTAGTCGATCACAGGCACCTCGGTATCGAGTGGGGTGCTCGAAGGTGAGGAGTAGCGTCGATGTCGCTTTTTTTATCGGAACTACGATCGAGTGGGTATTTTGCTTCGGGTGTCGGAGTTCGAGCCTTTATCGAGAGTTTAGAGGGAGAAGAGAGAATTGAATTGTGTCGAAATGATGGCGTGAAGGGGGGTATTTATAGGTGTTTTCGGCCCTCGTCGCCCATATAGGCGCCTGAGCTGGGGCGCACCAAGACTCAGGCGCCTGGACTTAGGCGTTGGGGGACCAAGGCGCGTGAGGTGGGGCGGTTGGAGTTTTGAAGATACGATTTTGATACTTTCCAAAACCGTGGGACGGGTATATAATATGTATCTTGGGGGTTAAGGTTTCCCTTCCTTGACCTAGCGCCGTGAACTTGGTGGGCCTCGGGTGTGCATCTCGAGGTTCACTTGGCTCGGTGTTGACTCGGTTTGAGTTTCGGGACCGACTCGGGGTCCCGGTGTCGGAATTGACTCTAATTAGTGTCTATGCGATCGTAACAACACGACTAAGGTTGCCATCATGTTAGTTTAATTTGCCTGAGTAATTTATTTGATCCGTTCTATAGA
Organism: Agrostemma githago; assembly: GCA_958450325.1. Taxonomy (NCBI): domain Eukaryota; kingdom Viridiplantae; phylum Streptophyta; class Magnoliopsida; order Caryophyllales; family Caryophyllaceae; genus Agrostemma; species Agrostemma githago. Next base: position 18,671,022 of record OY288248.1, read on the forward strand.
AAAATTACCTAAAACATCGCGAACCCGTGTCGCCTTGCAGTCTTATCGTCATCGGGTGTTTCTTGGGCACTTCCGCAGCCACCAGATCCAAATCTGGGTGTCTACAGAAGCCCCCACTTTGACTGAGGCTTGGACAAGGCGAAAGTCAAAGTATATCCGCCCAGGTCAATCGAAGATTACGAGCTGGTGGCTGTCCGGTCGGGTTGTTTTAAGTCCATTGGACTACGTGTTGAGGCTCGCCAGCCAAGGCTTTGAATTCGTACATGACGTCTTCGCTTGCGGTTGCTTGGTTGGGCCCAGGCCGTTGCTTGTCATCTTGTTCTTGATTCTTTGTGCGCGCGCGCTTTGTCTTCTTCGGTTTATTTAACTTTAAGCGCTTTTTATGTGTTAGGTATAAATGCGTTTGCTTTTACTTGGGATGTTTATGAACCCTTGATGACATAAAATGTTCGAGGGCGTTAGTCTCCACTCGAGCAATCGTCTTTGGGATGCTTATGACCCCTAGGACAAGGTAAAATGATATAAAGCTATTCCAGGGCGTCGGTCTCCACTCGAATTAAAGTTGCTGTGGAGGTATAAGACTCCTTCGAGGGCGTTCGTCTCCTCTCGATCAAAATTGCTGTGGAGGTATAAGACTCCTTCGAGGGCGTTAGTCTCCAGGTATAAGACTCCTTCGAGGGCGTTAGTCTCCTCTCGAATAAAAATTGCTGTGGAGGTATAAGACTCCAATGCCTCTCGGATAACTAATACCCGTTAGGCGAAAATTGCTGTTTGTTTATTTGTTTTAGTAAAATGCTAGTCTTGTGAGTTTGTCTTAATTTTGTTTTGCAGGCTTGTCTTATTTTGTTCGGGTTTGTTATTGCTTTTGTTTTGATCTTGAGTTTGTTCATAGTTTGCTTATGTTGCTCCTGGTTGTTTTGTTACGCGTCCGGATGTAGCGTTAAGTGCTTGTTTTATTAGTCGTGAGTGCGTTATCAATGTTAATTAGTAGTTGTTCCGTTATTGTTATCTTGCTTGTCTTAGTAGGTGCATGTGTATTGTTTTTGAGTCGCGTTTGTTTTGCTTTGTTTTAATCTGGGCCGGGTCACTTAGGCGCGTGTCTTTCTGCGCTCCAAGACTCAGGCGCTCAGCCCCCAGCGCACCAGGACTCGAGCGCGTCAGTTGGGGCGGTCGGATTTTCGTGGATCGGGTCTGCTTAAGTAATGCGAAAACTGGGGCGCTCTTTCATTTCATAAAAAATTCGAACGCGTCATCGTCTTCGCCCCAAACTCGACTTCTTCGATTTTTCTTGCCGAATTTCGTTTCGATTCCACTTTTTACGACAATGTCGACTCCGGGTTAGTGTTCTTTACTTCTTTAATGTCGGTTTTGCCCGATTAGATTGATTATGAGTTGGTTTGGAAACCTAGAAAATCGATTTGGGTGTTTCTTATTTACTAAGTTTCGATGTTTGTGCTTGATTTTGTCGTCTAATTGGGGTTGACTATAGCTTATTGAAGTGTTTATAAGCTCGATAAGTATGTTCGTGGCGTGAAAATGGCTTGCTATGGGAAATATGTTTGGAATGCTAGGGTTAGGGATCGTCCCCTGATTGTTCTTGTGATTATTTTACGTACTTTTGTTCAAATAGTGTTTATGGGGGTATGGGTAACTCCATTTCCGATTGCTAGGGCTAGGATGACCTTCAGAACCCTTCGTGAGATTTTGTGTGTCTTAAGACGGACCAAAAGGTGTCGAAACGATGCCGGATTTTCCCGAAACCACTTCCATTGTGACCGGGATCAAAAATGCGTGCTAGCGGCCCTTTCGGAATTTTGATATCCCCATTCAAAATTTTGACCCTATTTTGACCTGTTTAAGCTGATTTAGGTTGACTACAGCTGTGTTTTGTGGTGTTTTTTGTTTGGTTTTACAGCTAGAGATGATACCGAGCATCCCGAGGAAACTTCCTCCGTCGGTGATAGTGAGGAGGTTGTTGAGGGCAAGTTCACAAACTCCCCGAGGGATTTGCAGGAGACATAGGAGCACCTCGTCTCAGCGTCGTGATCCCGAGACTATCAACGAGGCTGAGTTCGATAGAGTGAAGAAACGTAACCTCCCGGAGACAGTGGCTAGGAGGGCTCATGTTCCGGTTCCGGTACCAGAGAATGAAGAGATCGTTTATGAGGATCCTGAGTGGGCTCGGGATTGGGATGGTCATCAGCTGATGTTTGATCTTGACCGTCACATTTCTAGCCACATTGTGCGGGGTCTGGTGAGTGTATTATTTGTATTCATTAGTTATGTCTCAGACTCTATTATATATTTATGCTTAGGTTAGGCTAGTTTTGTTTTGTTCATCCTAGCATTGTTTAGATTTGCAGTCCCCAGGTCCGATGAGGACTTTCTCGGGTTTTACTACGTGCCTTGATGTCTACCATCAGAAGTTGACCCCCACGGTATGGTGGATTATCGAGAGGACCGCCCTAGGTCCCGTGGTCGGGCAATGGATTAGGTTGGTGGGTTGCCAGACTAAATGCAACCTTACGGTGATTAGGGCGATGATAGATCGCTTTCATGACACTACCTCGACCTTCCACATGGCTTTGGGGGAAGTCGGGATGACCCTAGAGGACTTTGGGATGATTAGCGGTATGCCCTGGGGTCCGGATAGGATTAGGTGGGCCGCCGAGGGTCCTAGTCTAGATAGTGATGAGGTACGGGGCCTCATCGGAGATTGTCTGCTGCGTGAGGCATATAATACGCCTCATGCTTTAGTAAGTTCTTACATCACCGATCACTTCGAGTGAGTGGCGGTGTTAGAGGGTCGAGAACCCAACACGCCGGAGCAGGATGCCCGGTTGTGGTTGTGGTATTTCCTAGGGTCGACCCACTTCTCAGACATGGGTGAGAGGTTCAGTACTAGGATTTTGCCTTTCCTGGCTGAGTTGACTCAGCTGGGACGTTACGATTGGGTGACTGCGGCTTTTGCGGAGATGACTCACTGCCTGCAAGTCATGGTGAGGCTGTTGGTGATAGGATCGGCCTCAGCTGTACCTATCATGGGTCCAGGCCTTATACTGGAGGTTAGTCACTATCTCTTTCTTTTATATTTGAAGTTTTATTTAGTTTCGGCTTGATTTTGTTAAAGTTTGCTTTGGAATCCCACAGGCTTGGATTTATTCTTATTTCACGTCTTTGGCGCCCAAGACGGTACAGGTGCATCCGAAGAGGTTCCCGGCGGGAATCGAGTGGAGGCTGGCTCAGCCTAAGAGCACGAGCAGCCATTATCCGGTGGAGAATGCGCTAGTTAACAAGTTGCGCATTGAAGATGTAAGTTTTCCTTCTATAGTTAGAAGGTGTTTTTACTTTCTTAGTAGGTGTAAGTTTTGCATAGCCCCCAAGTCTCGGGATTCATTAGAAAGTTGGTTTTGCTTGTGTAGTTTGTGGCCCGCGCTTGGGCCGATTATGAGGGCGTGCCGGAGTGCGTGACCGCGGAGCTGAGGCCGCGGAGTTATATGAGGATGCTTCTTTCTGCGTTGATCCGTCCAGTTTGGTACCTGGGCGAGCGGTTGGTGCGTCAGTGTCTATATGACGACTTCAGGGTGCCGGTTGATCCTCCCCGGACCCTGTTCAGACCATCGACCGCCGCAGAGATTCTTGAAGACGAGGACGGAGAAGGAGGCGATACACTCTTGGTGCCTGGTGCCTCCTACCTATCTCACGTCACCCGACGGCTGGCTTGGTACCGCCTCGTGGTAAGGTTCTAATTTTGGTTCTAAGATTCGAGTTATGGTTCGTTATCTCTTTGCCTTTTGACTGGCCAATCTGTTGTCTTTTCAGTTGGCCGACCCGGCCGACGAAATCCAGCCCCCACATTTTCCTTTGACCCTGCTTAGGGTGGATGCGGCTGGGATACCCTTTACTGAGCCCCTCCCCTCGTGTTCTGCTGAGAAGATGGACGCCGGGATAGAGTGGCGTGACCGGGTATACCGGGTGAGTTTTGATTTTTTTTTGATTCGGGTTCTAAGAATTAGGGTCATTTACCTAACTTTTGTGGTTTTTACTCTCAGGTTTCGTCGGCTTGCCATCAGCGGTTGTGGCATACTGCCAACTGCTTCCGGGCTTATGCCTCGAGGGTTTCCCGTGACACTTCGGGGCCTCGATCGGTGAGTTTGTATGACTAAGGTACATTCATGGGTTGCTCGTGTGTTTTCCTAATGTTTGAGTGTATCTGTAGGATGTCTCGGATATGGTGGGACAGCTGGAAACTCGGGTGACCGAGCTCGAGGTGAGAGATGTTGAGTCGCAACGGCTCCTGCAATCTCGGGCTGACGAGATCGCCTTCCTAAAGGAGCAGCTGGCTCGGTCTCGAGGTGAGACCTCCACGCAGGGTGACGCCAGCATCGGATGAAGATGGAGACTGAGGCTGAGGCTGAGGCTACGGGCGCTATGGAGGAGGTTGGAGGGATTCCCGAGACAGCTACCGTAGATATGTTGTCGGGGATGGACGGTAGTGAGTCTCCCCTTATAGACTTGGAGGACCTTGGTCTGGATGACCGTCTTTGTGAGATTGTAATAGCCGTCGGCGCGGCCTCTAAGGGTCCTACCTAGCCTTGATTTGTATAAAGATTTGTATATTTTGTATATTTGTTTTAGATTCTTAGTATTTGAATTAGTTGGATTAGTCTTGTGTTATCGTTTGGTGAATTTCTTTACCTTAGATTGACAAGTAATCACTTTTGGTTTATTCATTTTGCGATGTGACTTGGTTCGGGGTGCGTTAGCGTTGCATGAGAGTATGAAAACCATTTGTTTTGGATGTTTTGAAATGCGTTAGTTTGAGCCGGGGATCGGATCAGGTAGCACGTCGATTAAAACATTTTTGACTCGAGATGTAAAATGTTTATGTGCTTTGATCAGATGTGTTAAGAAGCGAGCGTGGTTATTTAGACATTCAGAACGAGGCCGAAGTTGAAATTCGGATGACTTTTGAAAATAAAGTTAGACCACTTTTATATATTCATAGAATTGCCTTGTTACAGACGCGACTTGACGATGACCGTTAAAAGGCTACGACACGCCTATGTGGAGTAGCTTATCCCCCTCTAAAAAAGAATAAAAAAACGTCTAAGTATTGCACGTCCGACGAGTGAACTCGTGTTCCTGTGGCTCTTGCATCGATATCTCGGTTTTCGGGGTGGGCTCTAGTGACTTTGTGAGGTCGTTCTCGGTGTCTGAGGTATAGGAGGGTGATCACGGGGATTCAAATTTCTATCCTTGGGTTGCTCGGGTTGAATCATGCATGGCCTCAGGCGCTCGGACTGGTGCAGTTGGGTTCCGAACCGCTTGGGCTTGGGCGGCTGGAGACCTGGGCGCGTGGGCCGGTGCGGTTTGAACCCCGGGTTATGGAAATTTTCGTTGTTTCCTAATTCTTGTAGTATTAGGGCTATATATACGGGTTATGGGTGCATGTTCTAGGCATAATAGGATATCCGTAAGGTATAGAACCATATCTAGGGTCATGTTGGGTTTCGGGAATCTCCTGACCGAGTGGGCGGGTTTGTTTAAGAAATGCCATTCCGAGGTTAGTTCAAACGATGGTTTGTCGACGGTTGTTGCACTGAGTCGAGTCAAGGTACAAGACGATTTTCTACGGGCATGCTCTAGATTTTGGGACCCGAAATATCATGTTTTTGCTTTCCTTGGGGATAAAGTTTGTCCTTTGCCCGAAGAAATAGATGCTATAGGCGGGTGGAGCTCCGTTCGACCTTGTGTGCCTTGTGGGGATGGTGCTTATGTGGAGCGACTTTACCACTTCTTGGACCTTTCTTCATTAGAGGAGGCTAAGGGTTATTTTGGTATGGACGATCGTAATTTAGAGTTGCTCTCGAGGACGTTCTCGCAGGTTGGCTCTCGTTATGCTTCGGCCTTAGCATGTAGGCGCGCTTTTAATATTGTTATTGCTTGCTACTATCTCTTTGAGGACGCGCGGTCACGTGAAGGTTGGGATAATCCTCGAGTGTTGGATGTGGTAGCAGCAATGGAACATGAACGATCACCTTCCTTGCTTATTTTAGGTGAACTCGTTCTGGGTCTTGACGTTAGTGTTCCGGCACAGGGGATACTTCCTCGGGGTTCTAGGGTTATCCTACAGGTGTGTTGCTTTTTTTTGTGTTATATTTTTTGTAGCTCGGTTTTATTTGTTTTGTGATTGTTTTGACTTCGGGGGTGCGATGCTTCGTCGTATTTTGTGCAGGTTTGGTTGCAAGAGCGGCTTGGTTTAATCGACCCTCCCCGGTGTTGTGGACGTCCGTCCGCACCGCCCGGCGCCCCGCGCGGGACTGACCTGGTTTTCAATGTGTGGCGGCAGCCACCCACGCGGCCCCCTCCCTGCCGGGGGCCGGTCCGATCTCGCATATGGGGCGAAGTGTCGGACCTCGATTTGGATGACTATCCGGACTTGTACTAGACGGGTGCGGGCACCCGTGTTTCCGTTTGGGAATCGATCGAGTCTTGGTTGTAAATGTTTAAAGGCCGTTTTGTTTGGTAAGGGAACCTTTTTAGTGAACTAAAGTTGTCGTTGATTTGTGGAGTCGCCACCGAGTCAATTATGGGGACTCGGAAACCGTTCAAGTCAACTTTGATCTCTTGCCGGCTCAAAGTTGAGTGGCACGTGACCTAAAGATAAAGACTTGTACCCTTAAGCACTCCATGCCAGGAATGACTCTCATTGCCAATGGTTTCGGACATCCGGAAACCGTCGATTCTGAGTAAGGGGTGAGGGTACGTATTGGGAAGCCAACATCCGATAGATGTCGACACCCAATCCTGCCCGCACTATAGCGGCCTCTACTAATCAATCGGTGGGCTGAAATCCTAGTTCTTTTGTTGTGGTGGAAGTACTGTAACATCCGTTGTTGTAACCCTATGCTTTTTGCTACTTCTGTTGTTTTAAGGACAAGTAAATATTGTCATCAAAGTAGTTGTGTTGACATTCTTTGCATGCGATTTCACGGGACAAGCAGGCTACGAAAACATGCATGTAGGAGAGTAGAGAGTACTAGTATTATACGTATTAGCAAACCAGTTTTAACGCGATATAATGGATATTAGTCATTCTTGTGGTATACCTTACCTGGTATTCTGCTTAAGATGCGTCAGTTCGGTATTAATAGAGATGCATCGAACCTAGTTGGGTGAGCACCGGGACTAATACGGAACCTGACCATCGCTTTGTTCAATTTTAGTTGTTTTATGTTTTGAATTCCGTGTTAGGTGATTTAGCATGCGATTATAAGGTCATAAAAGCAATAAATCATACGAAAAACTGTAAATGCGAATGTAAGTAAATCACATAGTGAGGAGTTGCACCCTCGGAGTATACACTAAACGGGACTCGACGCATAGATAGTTTTGAGAACGAATCTCGGAATTACTCGGGTCTATTTAATGTGTTTTAGTGTTTGCGATTGAAGTTGGGACGTTACGTATTTTAGTAAATGTTTGTGGGCCTAGTGCCCACGTCTACTGTTGTCGTAGTGCATAATAATAGAAAGTGCGAATATGGAAAGTTTTGTTTAAATGACAACCTAGTGACGACTCAATCAACAGACGGATCCTCCTAGTTGACTAGTTACTCCGGCAGAACTCCGTTACCGTTTGACCTTCCCGCGGCTACTCCGGCAGAGCTTCGTTACTAAGGACTATTTCTGCGGCTAATCAGACAGAACCTGGGTACTAGTTTTGAGCTAGTCGATCACAGGCACCTCAGTATCGAGTGGAGTGCTCGAAGGTGAGGAGTAGCGTCGATATCGCTTTTTTTATCGGAACTACGATCGAGTGGATCGCTTGCCTTGGGTGTCGGAGTGCGAGCACTTAGCGAGAGTTTAGAGGGAGAAGAGAGAATTGAATTGTGTCAAAATGAGGGCGTGAAGGGGGGGAGGGGGGGGGGTATTCATAGGTGTTTTCGGCCCTCATCGCCCATATAGGCGAGTGAGCTGGGGCGCACCGGGTCTCAGGCGCCCGGGCTCAGGCGTAGGAAGACCAAGACGCGTGAGGTGGGGCGGTTGGTGTTTTGAAGATACGATTTTGATACTTTCCAAAACCGTGAGACGGGTGTATAATTTTTAGCTTAGGGCTTAAGAGTTCTCGTGGCTTGACCTAGCACCGAGAACTTCGTGGGCCTCGGGTGAGCATCCCGAGGTTTGCTTAGCACGGTGTTGACTCGGTTTGAGTTTCGGGACTGACACGGGGTCCCAGTGCCGGAATTGACTCTAATGAGTGTCTATAATACCGTATCGACACGACTAAGGCTGCCATAATGTTAGTTTAATTTGCCCGAGTAATTTATTTGATCTGTTCTATAGAAAAACTACCTAAAACATCGCGAACCCGCGTCGCATTGCAGTCCTATCGTCATCGGGTGTTTGTTGGGCACTTCTGCAGCCACCAAGTCCAAATCTGGGTGTCTACAGAAGCCCCCACTTTGACTGAGGCTTGGACAAGGCGAAAGTCAAAGTAGAACCGCCCAGGTCAATCGAAGATTACGACCTGGTGGCTGTCCGGTCGGGTCATTTTATGTCCATTGGACTATGTGTTGAGGCTCGCCAGCCAAGGCTTAGAAGTCATACCTGGCGTCTTCGCTTGCGGTTGCTTGCTTGGGCCTGGGCCGTTGCTTGTTATCTTGTTCTTGATTCTTTGTGCGCGCGCTTGGTCTTCTTCGGTTTATTTAAAGGTTTTGTTTAATTTTAAGCGCCTTTATGTGTTAGGTGTAAATGTATTTGCTTTTACTCGGGATGCTTATGAACCCTTGATTACATAGAACGTTCGAGGGCGTTAGTCTCCACTCGAGCGATCATCTTTGGGATGCTTATGACCCCTAGGACAAGGTAAAATGATATAAAGCTATTCGAGGGCGTCGGTCTCCACTCGAATTAAAGTTGCTGTGGAGGTATAAGACTCCTTCGAGGGCGTTCGTCTCCTCTCGATCAAAATTGCTGTTGCTGTGCCTCCGGGATCACTAAGATCCCTTGGGCAAAATTCCTCGAGGGCGTTAGTCTCCTCTCGAATCAAAATTGCTGTGGAGGTATAAGACTCCTTCGAGGGCGTTAGTCTCCTCTCGAATAAAAATTGTTGTTGCTGTGCCTCCGGGATCACTAAGATCCCTTGGGCAAAACTCCTTGAGGGCATTAGTCTCCACTCGAGTAGCTGTCTTTCGGGATGCCTCTGACCCCTAGGACAAAATTGCTGTTGCTGTGCCTCCGACATCACTAAGATCCCTTGCGCAAAACTCCTCGAGGGCGTTAGTCTCCACTCGAGTAGCTGTCTTTCGGGACGCCTCTGACCCCTAGGACAAAATTGTTGTTGCTGTGCCTCCGGGATCACTAAAATCCCTTGGGCAAAACTCCTCGAGGGCGTTAGTCTCCACTCGAGTAGCTGTCTTTCGGGATGCCTCTGACCCCTAGGACAAAATTGTTGTTGCTGTGCCTCCGACATCACTAAGATCCCTTGCGCAAAACTCCTCGAGGGCGTTAGTCTCCACTCGAGTAGCTGTCTTTCGGGACGCCTCTGACCCCTAGGACAAAATTGTTGTTGCTGTGCCTCCGGGATCACTAAAATCCCTTGGGCAAAACTCCTCGAGGGCGTTAGTCTCCACTCGAGTAGCTGTCTTTCGGGATGCCTCTGACCCCTAGGACAAAATTGCTGTTGCTGTGCCTCCGACATCACTAAGATCCCTTGCGCAAAACTCCTCGAGGGCGTTAGTCTCCACTCGAGTAGCTGTCTTTCGGGACGCCTCTGACCCCTAGGACAAAATTGTTGTTGCTGTGCCTCCGGGATCACTAAAATTCCTTGGGCAAAACTCTCCGAGGGCGTTAGTCTCCACTCGAGTAGCTGTCTTTCGGGATGCCTTTGACCCCTAGGACAAAAATGCTGTGCCTCCGGGATAACTCAGAGCCCTCGGGCAAACTACTGTTTGTTTATTTGTTTTAGTAAATTGCTGGTGGAGTGAGTTTGTCTTAGTTAATTTTGTTTCGCATGCTTGTCTTATTTTGTTTGGGTTTGCCCCTGCTTTTGTTTTGATCTTGGGTTTGAGTTTGCTCAGAGTTTGCTTATGTTAATCTTGGTTGTTTTTTGTTATGCGTCCGGATGCAGCGTTAAGCGCTTGTTTTACTAGTTGAGAGTGTATTATTGATGTTAATTAGTAGTTGTCTCGTTATTGATGTTGGGCTTGTCTTAGTAGGTGCACGTGTATTGTCTTTGAGTTATATTTATTTTGCTTTGTTTTAGTCTGGACGAGGCCGCTTAGGCGCGCGTTCTTCAGCGCTCCAAGACTTACCCGCTCAGCCCCCAGCGCACCAGGACCCGAGCGCGTGAGCAGGAGCGGTCGGATTTTTGTGATCCGGGTCTGTTTAAGTAATGCAAAAATTGGGACGCTCGTCTTATTTCACCAAAAAGTCGAACGCGTCGTTCTCTTCGCCTTAAGATCGATTTCTTTGATTTTTCTTGCCGAATTTCGTTTCGATTCCGCTTTTTATGACAATGTCGACTCCGGGTTAGTGTTCTTTACTTCTTTAGTGTCGGTTTTGCTTGATTAGATTGATTATTAGTTGGTTTGTTGGAAACCCTAGCTTGGTCGATTTGGGTGTTTTTTTTATTTGTTGAGTTTCGATGCTTGTGCTTGATTTCATTGTTAAATTACGGTTGATTAGAGCTTGTTGAAGTAGTTGTAATCATGGTAAGGATGTTCGAGGTGCGATAATGACTCTTTTATGGAAATGTCTTTGGAAAGTTAGGGTTAAGGACCGTTTTCCAATTATTCTCGTATTTACTTTACGTGCTTTTGTTCGAATAGAGCTTATGAGGATATGGGTAACTCTATTGTCGATTGCTAGGGCTAGGATGACCTTTTAGGACCCTCCGTGAGATTTTGTGTGTCTTAAGACGGACCAAAAGGTGTCGAAACGATGCCAGATTTTCCCGAAACCACTTCCATTGTGACCGGGATCGGAAATGTGTGCTAGCGGCCCTTTCGGAATTTTGATATCCTTATCCGAAATTTTGACCCTATTTTGACCTGTTTAAGTTGACCTAGGCTGACTGGGGTTGTGTTTTGTTATGTTTCTTTTTTTGTTTTGGGCTTCACAGCTAGAGGTAATAGCGAGCGTCCCGAGGGAGCTTCCTTGGTTAGTGCTAGTGCTAGTGCTAGTTAGGAGGTCATTGGGGTGAGTTCACAGACTCCTCGAGGGATTCGCAGGAGGAGACGGAGCGTCTCATCTCAGCGGCGTGACCCTGAGACCATTAACGAGGCCGAGTTCGATAGAGTGAGAAAGCGCAAGCTTCCAGAGACGGTGGCTAGGAGGGCTCATGTTCCGGTTCCAGTACCGGAGAATGAGGAGGTAGTTTACGAGAATCCCTAGTGAGCTCGGGACTGGGATGGTCACCAGCTGATGTTTCATCTTGACCGTCACATTTCTAGCCACATTGTGCGGGGTCTGGTGAGTGTATTATTCGTATTCATTAGTTATGCCTCAGACTCTATTATATATTTATGCTTAGGTTAGGCCAGTTTTGTTTTGTTCATCCTAGCATTGTTTGGATTTGCAGTCCCCAGGTCCGATGAGGACTTTCTCGGGTTTTACTACGTGCCTTGACGTTTATCATCAGAAGTTGACCCCCACGGTAAGGGAAATCATTGAGAGGACCGCCCTAGGTCCCGTTGTCGGGCAATGGATTAGGTTGGTGGGCTGCCAGACTAAATGCAACCTTATGGTGATTAGGGCAATGATAGATCGCTTCCATGATACTACCTCGACCTTCCACATGTCTTTTGGGGAGGTCGGGATGACCCTGGAGGATTTTGAGATGATTAGTGGTTTGCCCTGGGGTTCGGATAGGATTAGGTGGGCTGGCGAAGGCCCTAGTCTAGATAGTGATGAGGTGCGGGGCCTCATTGAAGATTGTTCGCCGCATGAGGCATATAACACGCCTCATGCTATAGTAAGTTCTTACATCACCGACCACTTTGAGCTAGTGGCGGTATTAGAGGGTCGGGAACCCAACACGCCGGAGCAGGGTGCTCGGTTGTGGTTGTGGTATTTTCTAGGGTCGATCCACTTCTCGGACAAGGGCGAGAGGTTTAGTACTAGGATTTTGCCTTTCTTAGCTGAGCTGACTCAGCACGGGCGCTTTGATTGGGTGACCGCGACTTTTGCGGAGATGACTCGCTGCTTGCAAGTCATAGTGAGGCCGCTGGTGATAGGGTCGGGTTTAGCTGTGCCTATCGTGGGTCCAGGCCTTATAATGGAGGTTAGTTACTATTTCTCACTTTTGTTTTTGAAGTTTTATTTAGTTTTGGCTTGATTTTGCTAAAGTTTGCTTTGGGATTCTACAGGCTTGGATTTATTCCTATTTCCCTTGTTTGGCGCCCAAGACGGTACGGGTGCACCCAAAGAGGTTCCCGGCGGAAATCGAGTGGAGGATGGCTCAGCCTAAGAGCACAATCAGCCATTATCCGGTGGCAAATGCGCTGGTTAACAAGTTGCGCATTGAAGATGTAATTTTCCTTCTATAGTTAGCCGATGTTTTTACTTTCTTAGTAGGTGTAAGTTTTGCATAGCCCCCAAGTCTCGGGATTCATTAGGAGGTTGGTTTCGCTTGTGTAGTTTGTGGCCCGCCCTTGGCTGATTACGAGGGCGTGCCCGGGTACGTGACTGCGGAGCTAAGGCCGCGGAGTTATAGGAGGATGCTTCTTCCTGCGTTGATTCGTCCAGTTTGGTATCTGGGCTAGCGGTTGGTGCGTCAGTGCCTATACGATGATTTCAGGGTGCCGGTTGATCCTCCCCGGACCATGTTTAGACCGCCGACCGCCGCAGAGTTTCTCGAGGATAGGAACGGAGAAGGAGGCGATACATTCTTGGTGCCCGGTGCCTCCTACTTGTCCCATGTCACCCGGTGACTAGCTTGGTATCGCCTCGTGGTAAGGTTCTAATTTTGGTTCTAAGGTTTGCTTTGTGGTTTGTTATCTCTCTGCTTTTTGGTTGACCAATCTGTTGTCTTTTCAGTTGGTCGATCCGGCTGACGAAATCGAGCCCCCATATTTTCCTCTGACCCTGCTAAGGGCGGATGCAGCTGGGATACCCTTTACTGAGCCCCTCCCCATGTGTTCTGCTGAAGAGATGTATGTCGGGATAGAGTGGCGAGACCGGGTGTACCGGGTGAGTTTCGGGTATTGTTATTCGTTTGGGCTCTAAGGATTGGGGTCAGTTTGCCTAACTTTTATGGTTTCTGCTTTCAGGTTTCGTCGGCTTGCCATCAGAAGTTGTGGCAGGCCGCCAACCGCTTCCGGGCCTATGCCTCGAGGGTCTCCCGTGACACTACGGGACCTCGTTCGGTGAGTTTACATGGTTGAGGTGGTTTTCTTAGGCTTCTTGTATGTGTTATCCTAATGTTTGAGTGTATTTGTAGGATGTCCCGGATATGGTGGGGCAGCTAGAGACTCGGGTGACCGAGCTCGAGGCGAGAAAGGTTGAATCGCAACGGCTCCTGCATTCTCGGGCTGAGGAGATCGCTTTCCTCAAGGAGCAGCTGGCTCGATCTCAGGGTGAGACCTCTACACAGGGTGAGACCAGGCATCGGGTCGAGAGGGAAGCTGAGGCTGAGGCTGAGGGTGAGGAGATGGGTGGAATCCCCGAGACAGCTACCCTAGACATGCTGTCGGGGATGGATGGTAGTGCGTCTCCTCTCATAGACTCGGAGGACCTAGATTTCGATGACAACATTTGTGAGGTCGTGATAGTCGTTGGCGCGGCTTCTAGGGGTCCTACCCAGCCTTGATTTTGTGTACGTATGGATTTGTATATGTTTGTATATACTCTTTGAATTCTAGTATTCGAATTGGTTGGATTAGTCTTGTGCATGGCGGATTTGTTTACTAAGATTGACAAGTAACCACTTTTGCGCTTATTTGCTTTGCGTTTCAACCTAGTTTGGGGTGCGTTGGCGTTGTATGAGAGCATGAGAACAGTTTGTTTCAGATGTTTTGAAATGCGTTAGTTTGAGCCAGGAGTCGGATCGGAGACTACGTCGATTAAAATGCTTTGACTCGAGATGGACGAGATGCAAAATGTTGACGTAAAACATTAACGTGTTTTGAGCAGATGTGCTAAGAAGTGAGCATGGTTATTTCGAGATTCAAAACGTGGCCGAAATTGAAATTCGGATGACTTTTGAAAAAGAGTTGGACCACTTTTATATATTCATAACATTGCCTTGTTAGACTTACAGACGCGACTCGACGAAGGCTACGACACACCTAGGTGGGGTTGCTTATCTCCCTAAAAATAAAATAAAAAATGTTTAAGTCCCGTGCGTCCGACGAGTGAACTCACGTTCCTGCAGTATGATGTCTCGATTTTCTTGGTGGGCTCTAGTGATTTTGTGAGGTTGTTTCCGACGTCCAGGGTATAAGATGTCGATTACGGGGATTCAAATTTCTATCTTTGCGTTGCTCGGGTTGAGTCATGCCTGACCTCAGGCGCTCGGACTGATGCAGTTGGGTTCCGGATCGCTTGGGCTTGGGCGACCGGAGACCCGGGCGCGTGGGCCAGTGCGGTTCGGGTTATGGAAATTTTCGTTGTTTCCTAATTCTTGTGGGATTAGGGCTATATATACGGGTCATGGGTGCATGTTCTAGGCATACTAGGATACCCGTAAGGTATAGAACCATATTTGGGATCATGTCGGGTTTCGGGAATGTCCTGACCGAGTGGGCGGGTTTGTTTAAGAAATGTCATTCCGAGGTTAGTTCAAACGATGGTTTGTCGACGGTTGTTGCGTTGAGCCGGGTTAAGGTACAAGATGACTTCCTAAGGGCATGTTCCAGATTTTGGGACCCGAAATATCACGTTTTTGCTTTCTCCGGGGGTAAAGTTTGCCCTTTTCCCGAAGAAACAGATGCTATAGGCGGGTGGAGCTCGGTTCGACCTTGTGTGCCTTATGGGGATGGTGCTTACGTGGAGCGACTTTACCACTTTTTGGACCTTTCTTCATTAGAGGAGGCTAAGGGTTATTTTGGTATGGACGGTCATAATTTAGAGTTGCTCTCAAGGACATTCTCGCAGGTTGGCTCTCGTTACGTTTCGGTCTTAGCATGTAGACGCGCTTTTAATATTGCTATTGCTTGCTACTATCTATTTGAGGACGCGCGGTCACGCGAAGGTTGGGGTAATCCTCGAGTGATGGATGTGGTAGCAGCTATGGAACATGGACGATCACCTTCCTTGCTTATTTTAGGTGAACTCGTTCTGGGTCTTGACGCTAGTGTTCCGGCACAGAGGATACTTCCTCGGGGTTCTAGGGTTATCCTACTGGTGTGTTGCTTTTTTTGTGTTATATTTTTTGTAGCTCAGTTTTATTTGTTTTGTGGTTGTTTTGACTTCGGGGGTGCGATGCTTCGTCGTATTTTGTGCAGGTTTGGTTGCAAGAGCGGCTCGGCTTAATCGACCCTCCCCGGTTTTGAACGTGTGGCGGCGACCACCCACGCGGCCCCCTCCCTGCCGGAGGCCGGTCCGATCTCGCATACGGGGCGAAGTGTCGGACCTCGATTTGGATGACGATTCGGACTTGTACTAGACGGGTGCGGGCACCCGTGTTTCCGTTTGGGAATCGATTGAGTCGTGGTTGTAAATGTTTAAAGGCCGTTTTCTTTGGTAAGGCAACCTTTTTAGTGAACTGAAGTTGTCGTTGATTTGTGGAGTCGCCACCGAGTCAAATATGGGGACTCAGAAACCGTTCAAGTCAACTTTGATCCCTTGCCGTCTCAAAGTTGAGTGGCACGGGACCTAAAGATAAAGACTTGTACCCTTAAGCACTCCATGCCTGGAATGATTCTCATTGCCAATGTTTCGGACATCCGGAAACCGTCGATTCTGAGTAAGGGGTAAGGGTACGTATTGGGAAGCCAACATCCGATAGATGTCGACACCCAATCCCGCCCGCACTATATCGGCCTCTACTAATCAATCGGTGGGCTGATATCCTAGTTCTTTTGTTGTGGTGGAAGTACTATAACATCCATTGTTTTAACCCTATGCTTTTTGCTACGTCGGTTGTTTTAAGAACAAGTAAATATTGTCATCAAAGTAGTTGTGTTTACATTCTTTGCATGCGATTTCACGTGACAAGCAGGCTATGAAAAGATGCACGAAGGAGAGTAGAGAGTTCTAGTATTATACATATTAGCAAACCAGTTTTAACGCGATAATACGGATATTAGTCATTCTTGTGGTATACCTTACCTGGTATTTTACTTAAGATGCGTTGGCTCGGTATTAATAGAGATGCCAGTAAGGTGAGCACCAGGACTAATATGGAACCCGACCATTGCTTTGTTCAATTTTAGTTGTTTTATGTCTTGAATTTCGCGTTAGGTGATTTAGCATGCGATTATAAGGTCATAAAAGCAATAAATCATACGAAAAACTGTAAATGCGAATGTAAGTAAATCACATAGTGAGGAGTTGCACCCTCGGAGTATACACTAAACGGGACTCGACGCATAAATAGTTTTGAGAACGGATCTCGGAATTACTCGGGTCTATTTAGTGTGTTTTAGTGTTTTTGATTAAAGTTGGGACGTTACGTATTTTAGTAAATGTTTGTGGGCCTAGTGCCCACGTCTAATGTTGTCGTAGTGCATAATAATAGAATGTGCGAATATGGAAAGTTTTGTTTAGATGACAACCTAGTGACGACTAGATCAACAGACGGATCCTCCTAGCTTAACCAGTGACTCCGGCAGAACTCCGTTACCGTTTGACCTTCCCGCGGCTACTCCGACAGAGCTTCGTTACTAAGGACTAGTTCTGCGGCTAATCCGACAGAACCTGGGTACTAGTTTTGAGCTAGTCGATCACAGGCACCTCGGTATCGAGTGGAGTGCTCGAATGTGAGGAGTAGCGTCGATGTTGGTTTTTTTAATCAGAACTACGATCGAGTGGATCGTTTGCCTCGGGTGTCGGAGTGCGAGCCCTTAGCGAGAGTTTAGAGGGAGAAGAGAGAATTGAATTGTGTCGAAATGAGGGCGTGAAGGGGGGGTATTTATAGGTGTTTTCGGCCCTCGTCGCCCATATAGGCGCGTGAGCTGGGGCGCACCGGGTCTCAGGCGCCCGGGCTTAGGCGTGGGAAGACCAAGACGCGTGAGGTGGGGCGGTTGGAGTTTTGAAGATACGATTTTGATACTTTCCAAAACCGTGAGACGGGTGTATAATTCTTAGCTTAGAGATTAAGGGTTCCCGTGGCTTGACCTAGCGTCGTGAACTTGGTGGGCCTCGGGTGTGCATCCCGAGGTTCGCTTAGCTCGGTGTTGACTCGGTTTGAGTTCGGGACCGACTCGGGGTCCCGGTGCCGGAATTGACTCTAATTAGTGTCTATGCGACCGTATCCACACTACTAAGGCTGCCATCATGTTAGTTTAATTTGCCCGAGTAATTTATTTGATCCGTTCTATAGAAAAACTACCTAAAACATCGCGAACCCGCGTCGCGTTGCAGTTCTATCGTCATCGTATGTTTGTTGGGCACTTCTGCATCCACCAAGTCCAAATCTGGGTGTCTACAGGTGTTTCAAAGATTACAACTACCGAGGTTTCACGGGCCGGAAGATGGTGTTGGTGTGGAATAAAAGTCCCGAAGAGGAGGATTGGTTTTCCTACTTGGTTAGGGGAGAGGTTGTCATCAGGTGGTCCATCCTGTGGTGGAATATTAGTGGGAGTGTCGAGTTTTCATTTTCGTCTTCGACCTGGGCTCTGTTACTACTATCCATGAGGGATAAAGTTTATATTTACCCGAGCATGTTGTCTAATCAAATGGGTGTCCAGCCTCCTATCCCGGATGATGCTAAGGTTATTTCTAGTTCTGATCCATGGACCGAGGATTTGCTTAGGGGGTTCAGGGTGTCTTGGGAGCAGATTTTTTTGCATCTCGGTGATCGACCGACCGACAATACTTCCGTCCGGAAGAGGGTTTGTGAACACCCGTCTGGACAGACCGTCTCAAAAGTTAGGAAGACAGCGCCATTAAGAGGCGAAGAGGAGACTCGTGAGACTAAGTGCCTAACCAGAGACAGTGGGACCGATCCTAGTTTAGTCAGTTCATCCGAACGGGCCAAGACCGACAAGAACCATATTAAAGCTGCGAAGGAGCAGAGAAAATGGGATTTGCTGGACTTGCGTTTGGATAGGGCGTTAGAAGGTTGCTTTCAAAAAATTGAAGCGGAAGAACGCAAGCAGTCACGCCCGAATGGTAAGGGTAGGGAGAAGTTGGACCGGTAGAGCCCAGCCGTTTAGTACTATATTGTAGTAGTTGATATTATGTGGCTTATTAATACTAGTTTTTGTGGAGTTTAGACACATTGTTAATTTTCCGGGATGTCCGGATTTTGGATGCTTGATGTAGATGCCTCGACAAGGGCTCGATTTAACCAGTTTTGTTTTTAATGAGGAGCACATTTATTTTTATTTTTATTTATTCTTTTTTTTTGTGGTGGCTCGCAACTCGATTCTTCATTTTACCTGGAGCGCCCTTTCGGGTTTTCACTCCGTCCTCGGCTCACCCTTTTTTGCTTCTTTTTTTTGATTTTTTTTTTGATTTTTTTGATTTTTTTTTACGGCTCGCAACTCGTTTCTTCATTTTGTCTGGGGCGCCCTTTCGGGTTTTCACCCCGTCCTCGGCTCGTCATCATTTTTTTTACGACGGCTCGCTACTTGTTTCTTCATTTTGCCCGGGGCGCCCTTTCGGGTTTTCACCCCGTCCTCGGCTCGTCGTTTGTGCTTTGTCATTTTAACTCACTCATTGACCGGGTCGTGGGAGGAATTCCGGTTTACTCATGAATCGATCAATCGACTGTTTTGTTTAGTTGTTTGGTTGTACCCGGAGAAGGGTTGCCTACGTATCCGCTTTTGGACGGAATCAAACCATGTTCGTAGTTCTTTTTTTTTAAAAAAAATGTGAGTGAGTTTGCTTTAGACTCTTCTATGCCAATTATCGATCCGAACTTGATTAATTATCATTTTTTCGCTTATTTTTTTACTTCCCCCCTAAGTCGGAGGTTGGGGTGTGGTTGGCAGGGTGTCTAGTGGTAGTATCGTTTAAGTTGATCCATGTTGGTTGGGGTTGAGAAACCGTTTAGGTCGGTGAGGATTATTGCGCCACCGGAGAGTATTTTCTTGGCGAGGTAAGAGCCCGCCCAGTTTGGCTTGAATTTCTCTCTAGGGTCGATGGGAAAGGGTGCTTTAATGGATTTGATTACTAATCCCCCTCATGTATGTTTCGGGATTTCAGTCGCTTATTAAAGGCTCGCTGGATGCGTTGTTGATAGGCTAGTACGTTGGACAAGGCATGTATCCTACGCTCGTCTAGGAGTACTAGCTCGTCATATCGTTTTTGGTTCCATTCTTCCTCAGGGGTACCATTTTTGGCTAACATTCTCAATGATGGTATTTCTAGTTCTATCGGTTGGACGGCTTCGGAATCGTAGGTTAGGTAATATGGTGTGGCTCCGGTGGGTGTTCTATAGAATGTTCGGTGTCCCCATAAGGCGAAGGGGATCTTGTTTGGCCAATCTCGATAATTGTCTATCATTTTCTTAAGGATTGTGGTTATGGTTTTGTTTGCTGCCTCTACGGCCCCGCTGGTTTGTGGTCTATAGGGTGAGTATTTGTGTCTTCGGATTTTGCATTTGTCTAGGAGTTTTTTGGGTGTCGGCCCGAAAGTGAGTCCCTTGGTCACTAATTGTTTCGTGAGGTATTCCGTAATAGCGGACGATGTTGTTTTGTAAGAGTTTGACTACTTGTTTTGAGGTTAGTACGGTGTAAGAGGCGAAGTCTGCCCACTTGGTGAAATAATCAACGGTCACTAATATAAAGCAGTGTCCATCGATCCCGGACGGGTGCCCCCTTTTCTATGATGTCTATTCCCCAAGTAGAGAAAGGCCAGTGTGTAGCTATGGTGTGTAGGGCATATGAAGGTAGGTGTCGGATGTTGGCGAATATTTAGCAATTGTGACAGCGTCGGACATGACGTCGATAGTTTGCCTCTAGGGTAATCCAGTAATAACCCAGTCTCATTATTTTTTCGGGCTAGTAGGTGTGCACTCATGTGGGGTCCGCACTCTCCGTTATGTACCTCTTTCATGACTCTGTCGGATTGGTTTTTGTTTGTGCATCTAAGGAGGACTCCTTGTGGGGTTCGTTTGTATAGTAATCCTTGATTCAGGACGTAGTGGGTGGCTTGTATTCGTAGGGATCTTTTGTTCTTGGTGTTAGTGTTGGGCGGATATGACCCGTGGATTTTAAAGTCTAGGATTGCTTTTACCAAGGTTCTTCGGGGATGTCATTTGTTTCGATGCTATGGATGTAGGCCAGTTGTTCGCTCCTTTCTACGCAAATGGGCATAGAGAAGAGATGACCGGGCATGTTTACTAGTGAGGCTAGTTTGGATAATGCGCCAACAAATTGGTTTTCTTCGCGGGGTATGTGTATGAAGTCGATTTTGGTGAACTCCCGGGACATTGCTTCTACTTTGGTCTGGTATGGGGTTAGGCTTTCGCTGTAGACCTTCCAGTTCCCTATGGCTCGGTTGAATACTAAGGATGAATTTCTGTGTATTCTAAGGTTTTTTTAACTCCTAGAGATATGGCTGCTTTTAGACGTATCAGACAGGCTTCGTATTAGGCTGTGTTGGGGAAGTTTGGTCCGATGGAGGTTCGCTTGCTTCAGAGTTTATTGTTGTTTGGTTTAGCGACTGTTTGAGCCTAAGGTTGTTATTCCCGATTTCTTTCTTAGGGTGAAGTTGAGTGGGCTGTTCGTGATAGCCCTTGTAGTTCGTGATAGCCCTTGTATTTTAGTTAGTTGTTATCGATAATTGGCACAAAGTCGAGATCTTAAGCGTTTTTTTTTAGAAAAAAAAGTTAAGCGTTTGTCGAGGCATATTTGTAAAATAAAAGGATATTGTTTTATTGATAATAATAGTAGACGGGCTAGGCGCCCGTGATTTGTTTTGGGGGAGGTGGAGGACATGTCCCTCGCGTCTTCCTAGACTCGAAAAAAAACAAAACATTTATTATTACTTTAGACTAGGTCCTAGGATGAACTAGACTCTAACTAAGACCGACCTTGCCTCTTGGCATCGAGGCTTTTCCCAGGAAATAACACCTTGATGGTGCCGCTGGTCTTCACTACCACAAACGCAGTTGTTTCGCTGCTAGTCCCATTGTTAACGGGCTGTGGCATCTGCTTTGTTACTAGGGGGAAGGTTCCGGTATCTACCAGGTCCTGGATATCGTGTTTGAGGCGGTCACAGTCCTCAGTATCATGTCCCCTCCCCTGATGATAGAGGCAATAGGCACTGGGATCCCAATCCGCCCCTCGGGCTCCACGAGGCAGATCTGGGGTAGGGACGAGCTGGGATAACTGCCAGTCCTCGTTGGCAATTCTGAGGGCCTCGACATAAGTGATGCCTAGGTCTGTAAGGCTTCTAAAGGGACGGCCTCCCAGGGCTGGGACGAACCTACCCGGCCCTAGTCTCATCTTTTCCCTAGGGATGACAGGTTTCTCCTTCTCCTCCTCCCTAGGGGTGTTTCGGGTCCTATTGACCGTGTCTTCCAGCCTGCCGAGCTGTTGTAGGATGCTGTTATGGGCATCGTTTATCTGGACCAAGTTATTTTGAAGTTCTTTAACAAGCCCTAACACGCACGTTGGCAGACATTTCTGAATCTGCGAAACAGGGCTAAAGGTGAGGCTAAATCGACTAGATGTTTTAGGGACTCGAGGAATGCTCATAATTGAGCAACACGAAACTGAGACCATTGACCCGTGCGTGTGTGGTCACTGGTTTAGGGACTCAAGTGCTTTTTAGACTCTTGGTGTACTCGGCGAGACGCCTAATGAATTTTCTGTCTCTGTAACGAGACGATGTGCCACAAACCTCGCAGGTGAGGTTTAAAGAGGACTTCTCGGAATGAGACGACCCAAAATAATGTAAAATCTCGAGTAGAGATGATCCTAGTAGCTAACATGGACAGTTAATCACACAGTTGTAAGGAATTGATCGCGATCCCGGCTCAGGATCAAAGAATTTCGATATTTTTTTTTCAAAACGACCGATACTCGCAGAGAAAGTCTTTTGAAAAAGGAGATTTCGCAAAACTAGGGTGACGATGGTGTGATGACATTGTTTGTAACGTAAAACGTGTGTTGCTATGTGTGCGTCGGGAATTCGACGATAGCAATAGTGTAAAGGCTTTTTTCCTTTTTTTTTGAAAAGGGCATGGTTCTTGGGGGAACCAGTTTTGAAAATAATTACGTGATGCTTTTATCGAAATTACTATTAATTATCTAGTTCGATACTTGTGATGCTCGTAGCGTGAAGTCTAACGACGGTGTCTTAAAGGTGGGGCCAAATCCTTCGAGAGGGCTTAGGTAACAAGTAGTTTTTTTTTTGAAAAAAAAAGTTGTTTTTCTTTAAAACGAATGATCCACGTTTGTCAGTTGCAATAACATTTGACAATGGGTGGTGTGTTGTGAAAGAGTGCTTTGAGAATGCAACCATCTTGGATTCCTTGACTTCGTTAATTGAAGCTTTGGTTGTGTTAACGGTGTGTGTATAAAGAAAAACTTCTTTTTTTTGAAAATAAAATGTAACTGTCTAGCGTGCCTTGATCCCATTAATTGGGAGTCTTGGTAATATTGACGGTGTTTGTTGTTTTGACGGGTTTTATTTTGGCCGTGTGACAACATTCGAAAATACATTTTTTTTGAAAACGTCGAGTGTAAAAGTTTGCCATGACAATGGCATCTCAAGATTTTTTCCTTTTGTTTTTAGAAATTATGACTTGACCGGAGTATCGGTGTTTCAGAAATCGTTTTGAAAAGATGAGATATTTTCGAAAACGAAATTGGGTGCGGTTGAATATGTTGGCGTGGTTGAATCCGGATTTTAGTGTTTTATTTGGGTTGGATTGTTCAAACACGCTACACATAACTAAGAATACATACACTCATGCAGGATGCAGACTCGGGAAGGTTAGGGTAGGCTACCGCCCACGAATAGTCTTTACTTAGGCATTGACAATGATCTGGGGAGACAAGTATCATACCGTCCGTTCTGAACTATCCGCTTATTAATCCCGCGGGTTACGCGTTAGGCGGCCGGAGCGTCAACCGAGGATCTCTCCGCGTGTCCCTAAAGATCTTACCGCGAAGAGGTCAATTGGTCCTGATATCGGTTAGGGTGGGCTTTTTAGGGTCAAAACCTATAGTGACCACAACTAGGAACTAAGAGATGAGCTTCACCGACCTCGTTCAAGTTACACCACCGCTGGAAACTTGTTTCCAAATCCCCAGCGGAGTCGCCAAACTGTGGACGTCCGTCCGCACCGCCCAGTGCCCCGCGCGGGACCGACCCGGTTTTGAACGTGTGGCGGCGGCCACCCACGCGGCCCCCTCCCTAGCGGGGGCCCGTCCGATCTCGCATACGGGGCGAAGTGTCGGACCTCGATTTGGATGACGATCCGGACTTGTACTAGACGGGTGGGACACCCTTGTTTCCGTTTGGGAATTGATTGAGTAGTGGTTGTAAATGTTTAAAGGTCGTATTGTTTGGTAAGGCGACCTTTTTAGTGAACTGAAGTTGTTGCCGATTTGTGGAGTCGCCACCGAGTCGATTATGGGGACTCGGAAACCGTTCAAGTCAACTTTGATCCCTTGCCGGCTCAAAGTTGAGTGGCACGAGACCTAAAGATAAAGACTTGTACCCTTAAGCACTCCATGTTTGGAATGACTCTCATTGCCAATGGTTTTGGACATCCGGAAACCGTCGATTGTGAGTAACGGGTGAGGGTACGTATTGGGAAGCCAACATCCGATAGATGTCAACACCCAATCCCGCCCGCACTATAGCGGCCTCTACGAATCAATTGGTGGGCCGATATCCTAGTTCTTTTGTTGTGGTGGAAGTACTGTAACATCCGTTGTTTTAACCCTATGCTTTTTGCTACATTGGTTGTTTTACGGTCAGGTAAGTTTTGTCGTCAAAGCAGTTGTGTTTACATTCTTTGCATGCGATTTCACGTGACAGGCAGGCCATGAAAAGATGCACGTAGGAGATTAGAGAGTACTAGTATTATACGTATTAGCAAATCAATTTTAACGTGATAATACAGGTATTAGTCATTCTCGTGATATACCTTACCTGGTATTCTACTTAAGATGCGTTGGCTCGGTATTAATAGAGATGCGTCGAACCTAATAAGGCAAGCACCTGGACTAATATGGAACCCGACCATCTCTTTGTTCAGTTTTAGTTGTTTTACGTTTTGAATTCCGTGTTAGGTGATTTAGCATGCGATTATAAGGTCACAAAAGCAATAAATCATACGAAAAACTATAAATGCGAATGTAAGTAAATCACATAGTGAGGAGTTGCACTCTTGGAGTATACACTAAACGGGACTCGATGCATAGATAGTTTTGAGAACGGATCTCCGAATTACTCGGGTCTATTTAGTGTGTTTTAGTGTTTGAGGTTGAAGTTGGGACGTTACGTATTTTAGTAAATGTGTGTGGGCCTAGTGCCCACATCTAGAGTTGTCGTAGTGCATAATAGTAGAAAGTGCAAATATGGAAAGTTTTGTTTAGATGGCAACCTAGTGACGATACGACTTCGACAGGCTGATCCTCCTAGCTTGACCAGTTATTCCGGCAGAACCCCGTTACCGTTTGACCTTCCCGCGGCTACTCCGGCAGAACTTCGTTGCTAAAGACTAGTTCTGCGGCTAATCCGACAGAACCTGGGTACTAGTTTTGAGCTAGTCGATCACAAGCATCTCGGTATCGAGTGGGGTGCTCGAAGGTGAGGAGTAGCGTCGATGTCGCTTTTTTTATCGGAACTACGATCGAGTGGATCGTTTGCCTCGGGTGTCGGAGTGCGAGCCCTTAGCGAGAGTTTAGAGGGAGAAGAGAGAATTGAATTGTGTCGAAATGAGGGAGTGAAGGAATGGCGTACTGCATAACCCACATGACACGATCTTCTCCCCTCACAACCTTACACCACAACGGTAGCGGCGGGGAACCACGATCAAGAAGTGCAATGTTCGACCATATAAATGTACAGGTAAGAGCCCTAATTTTTAACTTTGATTGATTTTTTACCCAAATTGTTGTTCATTGGGTAAATGATGTGCACTGGGTAATTGATTGAAGCTTTAATTTTTGTCAAAATTTTAGTGAGACGATTTCTTTTAAACTACTGAATTGATGTTGAGGTGCAACTTTTGTGAAAAAAATCCGCGTAAGGGTAATTTTTGTTCTTATTTAATCGAGGAAAATGATGGGTGCGATTAGGGCAGTAGTGACGTCAGTTGAGTTTTTCGTGTTTACTTACAATTTTGATAAGGTTTCTTCTGGTTAAATCATTGCTTTCCTCTTAGACGCATTTCTATCAAATGATGTTGGTCCTCAAAAGACTCTTGGTGATGTTTTTGCTGCTTGAATTGAAGCTCAAGATGCTAGACTAACTGGCATTACTATACCTGTTTTTCTCATCTTTATAATAATATGAACATTTATATTGATTGGCTTTACTCCTTGCGAATGTGATGAGTCAGTACATTAGGTGTTCGATTATTCAACTTCTGACTTTCTTGCACCTCAGCCATTAACATGTCACTTCCTCTTCCTAGTTTGGTAGAGGTTTTTTGTTGTGTCTGTGCAGTAAATTTGGATCCAGTTTACGACTCGCTTCTATCAATGTTGTGCCGCCATTCTTCACTATCTAACCACCAATATGTAGTACGTAGTGATAAATATGATATTATATTTAGGTAAGTTGCTTTTAAACTAAGTTAGCTTGAGGTTATGTTACAAAAATCTATGTTCTCTTAGATGTCGATTTGTCATTCAAGTCCCTTGATTACATCAACTTGGATTCGCTTTTATCTTACTTCTATCTCCTATCTCTCTTTAAGTTCGTAAGAGGCCATTTTTGGAGTTCATGAAGTTCTGTCTCCAAAGATTTGAGTTGGTGTATGATCTTATTCTCAAGTGTAAGTGCCTTAGTATCTTTTAAGTTTAACAAGATTCATTTATTTAAATTTGAAATTCTCAATTCCATTTCTTACTTTTATGGATATTAACAAGAAATTATGTAGTTAGTGGTTTTTCAAAAAAAAAAGTACATGTGCTAGATAGGTGTTATGAAAGGTTTTATTATTATCCTGAGCAAGATGATGCACTACTTCATATAGAAAAAACCAGAGAGTGATTGTGTTCTACAAAATGTTTTATTCTCATATTCTTGAGAACAAGTGCTCAGATTATATGCAACCTATAAATGAGGTAATATATCGAGAGGCATTCGGAAGATGACACACTTCATCTTATAATGCTTTGTTCTTGTCATTCCCTTATTAGATGAAACAGTGACATTTGGTTTATAGTTAACATCTGTTCTTTGATTAGATTTTTTTTTTACTTTCAACTTTCATATTAGATTCAACTTATGAAGAAGGGGACTTTTGCTCAAATATTATAGTATTATTTAAATGAGTCTTGCGCGCACGAGCAAAAGAAATGTACCCATTTTTTGTAATTTTCATAGGGGGTCTTTCAATTTTGTTCTATTACCTACATGCAGACAATGGTTTTTTTTGCTTGAGTTGATAGTTACTCCGTATATGACAAGCTAAGATCATTAAAACATAAACACTACCGTTGTTTGCCTAAGTTGTTTAAAGGATTATAGAGCTAGTTAAAATAAAATTATTATCCATTAAGTTATATTAAGGAATGATTGCTAATTACACTGGAAATTAGTAACGTGTGATTAAGTTAATTTTTTATACGAGGTGTGAATTTGTGAGACCTCGTCAGAATATATCTAGAAGTTTTTGACTTGTAATACTCGATTTGGTGAAATTAGATTCTTTTCCTAGCTTTGGAAATTCTTCTCTAGGACTGAAAAGTCGTTTATTCTTCCTTTTTCATGTAGGTACTTGATCGAGTATCCAAATTTCATCAGACAAGAGGCAACACCATCTCAGACGCCCAAGCCTCTAAAGGAAAACTATATGAGAAAGGGCGTTTTTCGTATAAATCCTACCTCTAGCGATTCTATCCAAGGTGTGTTTTTTAATTTCTTAATTACCTGATTAGCTAGTTTATCAGTATTTTCGGACACCTAGTTTGATGAAAGGCCAATTAGATGGAGTTGATGGACTTTACATGTCCTGTTTAAACATGATTTTGCTTCAAAACATCTTTTAAGAGAGAATACACAATTTAGAGATTTTGAAAGAGGCCCATGGCCTGAGCATGTTTAGAGACATAATAATTCTGTAACGTATATGTAGTCCAACATACTTGGCCTTTTACTATGGTTCAATATTTATACTTTAGAGTTTGGTTAATTTATTTGGATTTTACTTTTATTACAAAGGCGACCTATTCACTATTAATTTTGTAACCTGTGTATAACCTATGTGCAGATGTCGCCACCTATTTGTTGCTGGAAAAGAAACTTCTAGTAGGAAGATGATTAAGATACTAAGCTTGCGACAACCGTCAACGGAAACTTACATCCATTATGTACTTGAAGCTAGGATGAAATGAAACAGATGCGGACTATAGTATTTTTTTCTCAAATACTCCGTAACATTTTTGAGAATGTACTTTGAATATGGAGCACAAAGAAATGAATGTCATGAACATATATGGTTTAGGATGTAATTACTATTCAATAATTAAGAACATTGATAGATTTAGTGATAAACTATGCATTTTGAGTTCGAGTGACAGCATAAAATTTGGTGTAATTTGAAATTTTGCATTGTTGCATTTGGTAAAAAAAGTGTCGGAAAAAAATGATTACAAGTGTTGCATTATTCTCTTAAAATTGTTGCTTTAGCCTTTTATAAATGTTGTAATAAAATACAAAATGTTGTTTTTTTTATCTCAAAAGTGTTGCATTTCCCCATGGAAAGTGTTGCATTAGTCAACTATAAGTGTTGCATATTCTATCTAAATGCAACACTTATGAAAGATGTTGCGTTTGGTATAATAGTGTTGCATATAATGTTGCATTAGGCTAATGCAAGTATGCAACGGAGCTTTAAGCAGCACACTCAAAAGTGTTGCATTAACCATATAGCAACACTTTTAAGCCATTATGCAACACATTTGAGATGTTGCGATAGCTTCATTTTCTAGTAGTGAGATGACTGGTCATTTACATAGGCAGACTGATTGTCACTCTACCGGGCAGTGACCACAATAGAGTCCCTTATCAAAATAGTTGAGGCCTGGTCGTGACGAGGATTTCTATTTTATTCCCATGAGTCGATTCTTTAGACTGGCGACCATTTATCTGAATCGGTGCAGTTTCCGATTGGCTTTGGTTGTTGTCCTAGGTCGTACCGTGAAAAGAGGCTGATGGACATCTTCCGGGTCATGGTGATCTGCATTATACAGTATAGGATGGGTCAACAGGAATTGTCCACCCACGTTGGGTACAAACATCCTTGGGCCACTCGAGGAGAAGTAACTGGAAATGCGTGGCCACGCTCGGAAATAGATCTATGGTAGATTTTCCGGTCAGACAGTTATTCTCCAGATCGAGAAAACCACTCTAATTATAATTAAATCACAAGTGCGACCTGAAAGACACCTTGTTATGAGTGGGAGGATGTGATATCAAAGAGACAAGAGAATCGGTAGCACACAACTTGTGTAGACAAGTGGGAGATATTGATGGAGTAGGAGTCCTCCGCAATATAGTGGCTACATGCACAACTTGTATCGGACAAGTGGGAGATTGTTGGAGCAAGTGTCCTCCACAATAGTGAATTTATATATTAAATCTCATGGATGGAATATACTTGGGATAAATAGTACATTGATACTCCACGTCAGTTGATTAACGTAAATCGATAACGCTCAGCTGACTAGAGTTAGACGTTATTGTCGTATGACGGCGGTGATCAACTGATCCCTTTCGGTCACACCTATAGGATGAGACCCAAATAGAAAACTAATTATTTGTATTTGATACATTTAATTAGTTCCTTGCGGATATATTTGATATATGCTTGGTAATGAGAGTTATTTATTGGAGATAGAGTTTAGAACTCAGTCCGATTAAGTTTATTAGTCTATTATACGATAATTGACTGAATAATTTTACGTCTTATTTTAATACGATTAAATAAGACCTAATTTGGTATTTAAAAGTTAATTACTAAATTAGTTGAGGTTTAGCATGCTTTTATGGGTAGTGGTAATTAGCTGTTAATATTTATAAGGAGTTGTAAATCTAGCTAAATAATTATTATTATGGGACCAATTATATATTGATATAATTGTAAATGTACTACTTAAAGAGTTAAGGGTATATTATTTATTTGATGTGATCAATTATATAGGATAATTAATCATGTCACACATAAGCATTTGTAAGACAAATGACAAAAATAAAATGGACCCATTTTATGTACAAGCACATGGCACACATAGAAAATTGAACCTTGGTGGTTGTTTTCTATGTGCATGCAAGCATGCCACAAACATAATAATTACATGACATTACCCATGCAAGCATGCAATTAATAATGTGTGCAACTGGCCTTCCCTTGGATAGGGTGGCCGGCCAAAGGGTGATTATAAGGGGACATTTGGTTCTCTTATTTATTATGAGAGCCTCTTGTTTTGCATGCACTTGTAGTATCTCTCCAAAAACTCTCTTGCACTAATATTCTCTATTATTACTATAGTAGTAATACTTATTATATTGGTGTAGTTTTATCACTACTATTATCTAGTTAATAATAGTGGTGATTATTTGGGTTGAATCTTGGTGCAACTAGAAGGAGATCTTCTACTTTGAAGATTCAAGTTTTGGAGGATCATCCATACTATTATAAGCTCAAGAACAATAAGAAAAGGAGTTTTCTTATTGTGCCCATTATTTCCTATTTGTTTATGTAAGGAAATTTCTTCTTGTATCTTGTTTTGTCTTTTTATCTCATGCATGTAACTACATCTTTATATACTAAATTAACAAGTAATTTAGTAACTAATTAGAGGAGTCTAATTAGAGGGTTATGAACCCATCACTTCTAGCTCGACCGGTTGGACCGCCTCCATTCCATATGTCAAATAATATGGAGTTGCTCCGGTCGCGGTGCGAATTGACGTTCGATACCCCCCAGAGAGCGAAGGGTATTTTGTCGGGCCAATCTCGGTAATTCTCAGCCATCTTTTTAAGTATGGTGACAATTGTTTTATTAGCCGCTTCTACCGCTCCATTTGTTTGGGGGCGGTAAGGTGAAGATGTATGCCTTTGAATTTTATATTTTGCCAGTAATGCGGCAGTTTCAGCTTGAAAGTGGGTCCCGTGATCACTGATAAACTCGTTTGGGATCTCGTACCGGCATATGATCTTATTCTGAATAAATTTGGCCACGTGCTTGGCGTTCAAGACACGATATGACTCAGCTTCGACCCATTTGGTGAAATAGTCGATGACCACCAAAATGAAGCAATAACCTCCCGTCCCGGAAGGGTGCACCTTTCCAATTATGTCAATACCCCATGTCGAGAATGGCCATGGTGATGTCATGGTATATAATAGGGAAGATGGCATGTGTTGTACATTAGCGAAGATCTGACAGTCATGGCAGTGTTTGACATATAGCTGACAGTCCGTTTCCATGGTATTCCAGTAATATCCGAGCCTCATTATTTTCCGGGCTAACATATGGGCATTCATATGTGGGCCATTTTCACCATCGTGTACCTCGGACATAACTTTTTCGGCCTGTACTTTATCGATACACAAGAGGAGAGCCCCCTGCGCCGTCTTCTTGTATAACTACCCGTCGTCCGTGCGAACAAATTGGGTTGCCAATCTTCGTAAGGCCTTCTTGGCCCGGTTTTCGGTTCCCGGAGGATACTCTCCCGTTGTCAGGTAGGTTAGGACGGCTTGATACCAAGGTTTTGGGTCAGTTATCTTGATATCTTGGATGGTGTGGATATAAGCCGGCTCGGACCGCCTTTCAACACAGATTGGCATGCAGGTCAGGTGCTCCGGGATATTCAGTAAAGATGCTAATTTGGAAAGAGCATCTGCAAACTGATTTTCTTCCCGGGGTAGGTAGATATATTCCACCTTCTGGAATTGTTTATCTAGAACCCTTACTCGTGCTTGGTAAGCCACGAGATTGGCGTTCCGAGTTTTCCATTTTTGGAGCGCTTGATTGATGACCAATGACGAGTCACTGTGGGCCCGGAGGTTTGTTACTCCCAAGTCGGCGGCGGCTTGCGACCCGTGAATTTATGCTTCGTATTCGGCTGTGTTATTAGTCACGTCAAAATCCAATTTGATGGATAAGGGGGTGTGTTCCCCTTGTGGTGAGATTAGCAGAATTCCGACCCCGAATCCTCAAAAGTTGGATGCCCCATCAAAATACAAATCCCATGTTTCAGTGTCAGTATGGAATATGTCTTCGTCAGGAAAGGCCCAAGTATCGGTGTGGCCCTCTTCAGATATTGGGCTATCGGCGAGGAACTCGGCTACTACCCGGCCCTTGATGGCTTTTAATGGTACAAATTTGAGGTCGAACTCAGCTAACATTAAAGTCCATCTGGACATCCTGCCGTTGAGGATAGGCTTCTCGAACAGGTACTTGATAGGATCCATTTTGGATAATACATGTACCTCGTGACTGAGCATGTAATGCCGGGGCTTTTTAGTGGCCCAAACCAAAGCTAGGCACGTTTTCTCGAGCATTGTATACTTGCATTCGTATTCTAGGAACTTTTTACTGATGTAGTAAATAGCCCGTTCTTCTGAATCGACTGACTGGGCCAGCATAGCCCCCATGGCCGTCTCGGTCGTTGTCAGGTATAACGACAAAGGCAGGCCGGGTTGAGGTGGCATTAACATCGGCGGAGCATACAGAATTCCTTGATTTTATCGAAAGCCGTTTGACATTTATCGTCCACAGTACCCGTTCTCCTATCTTCAGTTTTTTGAAAATGGGCTCGCATACCATGGTTAACTTTGAAATGAACCGGCTGATGTATTGGACTTTCCCGAGAAACCCTCTTATTTCTTTTTCGGTCTTGGGTGGTTGCATCTCGGTGATGGCCTTAATTTTAGCTGGGTCGACCTCGATGCCGCGTTGGCTAACGATATGGCCCAGTAATTTGCCTGATGTTACCCCGAAGCTACACTTTTGAGGGTTCGGCCTCATATTGTATTTGCGCAGTCGGGTAAAGAATTTTCTTAGGGCCGCAATGTGCGCATTCGGTCTTTGGATTTGACGATCATGTCGTCGATATAAACCTCCACTTCTTTATGCATCATATCATGTAATAAAGTAGTGGCAGTCCTTTGATAAGTGGCCCCGGCGTTGATAAGCCCAAACGGCATAACGGTGTAACAGTAAGTACCCCAAGGTGTAATGAAGGTGGTCTTACTCATATCCTCTTCTGCTATTTTAATCTGATTGTATCCGGCATACCCATCCATGAATGATAGAAGGGCATGATCGGCCGTGTTATCCACCAGTATGTCGATGTGTGGTAACGGGAAATCGTCTTTTCGGCTGGCCTTGTTAAGGTCTCGGAAGTCCACACATACCCGCACCTTGCCGTCCTTCTTGGGTACCGGCACAATGTTTGCAACCCAGTCTGGATATTCAGATACTTGTATAAAGTCCGCTTTGAATTGCTTGTCGACTTCTTCTTTGACTTTGAGGGACCATTCGGGCCTCATTCTTCAGAGTTTCTGTTTTACCGGTTTGCACCCATCTTTGATGGGTATTCGGTGTTCAGCTATTTTTCGATCTATTCCCGGCATGTCCTTGTAGGACCATGCGAAAACATCTTTGAACTCTTGGAGGAGGTCTGTGAATTGTTTTCTCTCCTCTGGATCTAAGGATAGGCCCAACTTAAGCATCTGGGGCTCTAAATCGGTTCCCACGTTGATGGACTCGGTTTCTTCAATTACCGGATCTCGGGATTCCCTTTGTTTGAGCTGCTCGATCAGATGCGGAGGCAAAGGCACCTGTTCGTCGGGTTTCTCAATGTCATTGCATATAAAATTTTTTGAAATTAAAAGAATTTTTGAAATAAGAAAAGTTGTAAGCAGAACGGTTTTCGTTATTATTATTAATAGTAAATTTTGAGAAAAGCTCGAAAAGAGCGGCCATCTGATTGTTGGTCAGTAGCGGGATAGGGAGTGCCCTCGGGACAGGCCCCGAGACTCCGGTGGCTAAGAGAAGAGGGGTTACAGACTCGACTCTAGCACCAGACCCTCTAGACGTGGACTCAGACTCCGACTCTTACTCAGACTCAGACTCGGACTCGGTATCCGGCATGTCTCCCTCGTCGGTGGTCAGCTTGTAGGTCCGTCTTTGGCTGTTGGTCCACTTGATGGTTTTCCTTCAGGCCCTTTTCCCGGTGTCTGCACCGACTTCGGAGATTAGCTTGGTTGAGTCAAACCGATCGCTGCGGAGGATCAAGTTGACCAAATTATCCTTTGGAGCAGGGACGGGCTTATCTTCTCCAAATAGGAGCCCCAGCACGGGCTCGGAGTGGTTTTCCCCTTCCTTGGACTCGGCTTGAAGGAGGGTGAATGTATCATCGGGGA
Source organism: Agrostemma githago (assembly GCA_958450325.1). Taxonomy (NCBI): domain Eukaryota; kingdom Viridiplantae; phylum Streptophyta; class Magnoliopsida; order Caryophyllales; family Caryophyllaceae; genus Agrostemma; species Agrostemma githago. The sequence goes on from OY288248.1 coordinate 18,704,705, forward strand.
TGAAATTGCATTCCCAAGCCGTTTTGGTCTCGGGAAATGTGATGGTGGGTTGGTAGAGGCCCACTAGAATAGCTCCGAAAACTGGAGTGACGAAGTAGTCAGTTAACTTCGGGCTATAAGGGCCCAAGTAGGTACCCTTGAGAATGTTGGTGGCCTTGTGGATACCGGCCCGGGCCACGTTTTCCAGGGTTATAGCATACCCCAATCCGAACTGTGTTTCGCCATCGTTCATGACCTCGATAATCTTCCCAGCTGGAAGATATGGCCTCGAGGTAGCCCCCGGTAGGTGGCCCAAGTTTTGTAACATCGTGTCGATGCGAGTAGTGAAGTAGGGCTTGAAGAGATATTCCTCTTCGATCATGCCCACGAAGTGAAATCCTCGTGGGTCGCCCCGGCCCGTAGCGTTGCAGCTTGCCACGGTGATGGGGGTGGCTTCTAACGTGATGACACCGTCCTGAAGTGGCATCTTGACTTTTCTGTGGAGGGTAGAGGATACGGCCTTGACTGCATGGATCCAAGGCCTTCCTAGTAGTAAGTTAAAGGACGAGGTGACATCAATCACCTGGAACTCCAGTTCTTTTTCGATTGGGCCCGTTATGATCGTCAATTTAACGGCCACGGCAACTGGTTTTGGGCTTCTGTCGAAAGCCTGGATAGTCTGCACTGTCGGGAGATAGTCGGCATCGGTGATGCCGAGGGCCTTAGCGGTCCTCAGGGGTAGGACATTCACGGCAAACCCATCGTCGATAAGGGTCATTGGGAGGTACTTCCCTCGGCAAATGACCGTGATGTATAGGGCCAGATTATGATTGGGCCCGAACGGTGGCAGATCAGACTCAGAGAAGGTGATGAGCGGGCCTTCTTCTTTGGATTTGCCCTTGAGATAGGGCATAATAGTGGCTACCATTTCAGTGGGGGTAACCTGTGAGTCGACCTTGATTTCATCGAGAGCCTTAGTCGGTGCTTCTCGATGTGCTTGTGAGCTAACCAGTAGTTGCCATATGGTTAGATCAGCTCGAACCCTCTTCAATTGTTGGACCAAAGCGGTGTCACTGCTTGGTTCTTCGAGGGTAGATTCCGTCCTGGCAGGTTCAGTGACGGTTGTTGGAGTAGAGCGCCCGGTGGTGGCGAGGTGGTTGGTGGCTATGGCCTTGGACTTAGCTTTTCGAACCTCTTCACTGGTGATGGGGACAGCTTCCCATTTGGCTAGGTAAACGTCACTACTACAAATCCCTTTGAATCTCGTCGCTTTTTTCTTTGATATTTGACGTTTTAAAGCGTCAAAAATTATATTCTTGACGCTTTAGAAAGCGTCGGATTTTGAGCCGTCAAGAATTTCTGGCACTTTTAAGCGTCGATATTCTCGACACTTTTTTGTGTCAACAATTTAAGACGACACTTTATTGTGTCAAGATTTATAACGCTTTTATGCGTCAAGATTTAATTATTAAGAAGATAGTTTATGCAGTAATTTTTTTAGACATACTGACAAAAGGATAATAACCTTAAATTAAATGTAGTACAGAATAAATATACAACAAAAAACATGTATCTCACAAATAAAGATACACTACTGCAAAAAATTTCGACTCTTATAGAGTTGATTCTCGACAAAATAGTAGTATACGTACATGCATCCCTATGTAGCACTTAACAAACATCTTTAGTTCATTTAACTAAATAGAAATTCTTCTCCAAAAAAACTAAATAGGAATTCATATACAAATGTCGTTGACAGTAGATTCTCTACAATATAATGTATAGCTAGCTTCATCATGTCAAAGCGACAATCACTCATTCATTTGTGTGTACCGTCATGATTTTGTTTCTGAAAACCTGCCAAAAAATCATAATACGTTAATTAGTACATTGAAAAATATATAAGCAAAAAATACATTAATGTCAAAAAAATTAACGAGACGGAGGGAGTAGTATGCACCACATTGATGTCATGCTAACATCTGCCTCATCTTTTGTAATTACTAGTACTAACTTAGCATTAAGCAGAAGCTAATCATTATTACCATCAAGTGATTGTATTTGGATCCGTTTTAACGGAAATGCAGATGTGTGCATTTGTCCATCACTAGGAAGAATAACTATTTTTTTGGGGCCAGAACTTAACATCTAAAATATCATCTCTCAAATCCATTTAATGGTCGTCATGTATCAGGCTAACCAGTTTGAAAAAGATCATTACAATTTATATGTATATTGTACTAAGTGGAATGAAAAAGGAGGAGGTGACCTTGCCACTCTAGGTTTAAGTATCAGTAAGGTCATTTAAGAGGATCTTGATTAATTTTGACTTCACCGGCTTGAGGGCATGCAACTCCCACATCTTCAATCACCAATTCTTTGTTCGCCTTCCATGCTACAATGACTAATTCTATGAATTGCATTGACTAAAGATGAGAAAAAGGTTGTTGAACATCACCATCCATTACTACTGCTATTGTTTATCTGAATATCAATAGATAGATTGACTAGTGGGGTTTATGTTTAGTGTTTATATTATAACTGAAGATGGGAAAGAGAGAAAAAGGGAGCAAGAATCTAAAACAAAGTGTAAGCAACGCAACTCCACTCCAAATCATGTAATCTACTGTAATATTCTAATTGTCTAATCTAAAGCTACATGAACAAGAGTAGCATAGGAGTGCTGAATAAATTAATGAGTAAGGTTAGTACTTTGGTGATTAATCTTATGATGAATGAATGCACATGAAAACCACATAATTAGCATTAAATTGTCATGTGCCTCAAACATGAAGTCCGATTCTCCTGTCAATTTTTCATTGCCTCAAACAGACCTTGCATCTGATGCAGTATTTCGTATTTATCAGGCATGTTCTGTCTTCTAGTTTCTTTGTTTTGGCATTGTATTTTAATAGTCCATACAGTGGCGTGTATCCTAGTTACTTCTGTGCAATTTTTATTCCCTTTTGAGTTATGGGATTCTAATCTGCAAAACATTATAAGGAGTCTAATAATGAGCTGTATGATCTTTGTGCTAGTGCTTGCCATCGATAGCGACAATAAACTGATTCGGTGTACCTATATGATCTCTTTTTCAAGCTTATTTATCTCATTAGAATGTGTTGTATATTTGTTTTTGCTTTTCCAGACATTGCAAGATTGCAATGAAGCTATAAGGTCACTTCAAGAGAATGCAAATGATAAGGCTAAAGCTAGCCACAAAAAAACCGACCAGCCGTCTGAATCAGAGAAGCTGAAGGAAGATTTCGAGAGCAAAATGCTTGATGACGTGCACGCATCTGATGTATTGAAGGGAAGTCTCCAAGATGCGTTAAGATTCATAAACACTGAACTTAACAAGCTGAAGGTATGTGATTCCTAGAAATTGTTCCAGTGTCCCTATTTTTTTGGAAGATAAAAAGGAATAAAATACATATAACTGAGCGTTTGATGAACGACAATTTTTTAAAAAATGATAATAGAAGAAGCAAAAACAAAAGAAGTTATTAGCTCTTCAGTTACTTTCGGATATGGAGGCAGCAATCAAAAATGTTTTGGATGTGTTTGTTCTCCCTAAAGAATGATGTTTTTAAAAAATGTACATTATTTGCACAGCACATGAATAGTAACTCTAGTAAGAAGACTTTTTTATTATTATTCTTGCTTTGAATGTGCTTGATATAATAGATTAAATGTTCATAATTGTTGTAGTATTATTTTATCAACATTTGACATACTTTTTATGCTATAAATATAAATTAAACATGATACTTTTTATACCAATATTGGTGTCTTCGGCCATTTTTCAATGGTTTCTTTGTCCTTTATTGTAGTAGTGAAGGCAGAATATACCCAGGAATAATCCTCTAAGAAGCGATACAGATTACAAACAATGACGCAGCTAATTTGCTTTTTCGTTTCATGGAATTTGGTGATAGTTGCACAGTATCTGGGATCGAAATAAGAGGCCTACCATGTGAAGGGCTTGTTAGAAAATAACTAAAACCATTTTACCTTATACGACATGCCCTATACGAATGGACCTTTTCTTCAACCTCGTCCATCAGTCCTCACTGTGTATAGTCAATACAGTTCATAGAGTTGAACAACAATCAAATCAAATCAAACTTATATTGTACATAATTGGAGATATGAGTAGTTTTTTAAACTGAATATGGTCAATACAAATTCTCAAATCAAACTTTCTGATTTGCTAGTTGTTTTGAAGAAAAATAGGAAAGCTTTGGGGTATAATCTTGATGACTTGAAGGGAATCAGTCCCGATTTCTGTATGCATAGAATTAATCTTGAGGAAGGTCATCGTCCTTGTGTCCAGGGTCAACGTAAGTTGAACACGAATATTGCAAGAGGTTGTTAAAAAGGAAGTTATGAAATTATTGGATGCGGGAATTATTTATGCGGTTCCCGATTCAAAGTGGGTGAGTCTGGTACAAGTTGTACCTAAGAAGGGAGAGACTACTGTGGTCCTGAATGAGAAGAATGAGTTGATCCCTACACGAATTGTGACGGGATGGAGAATGTGCATAGACTATAGAAAGTTGAACACCGCTACACTTAAAGACCATTTCCCATTACCATTTATCGACCAAATGCTTGAGAGACTAGCTTCTCACAAGTATGTTTGCTATTTAGATGGCTATTCGGGATTTTTCCAGATCCCGATACACCCGGCTGACCAAGAAAAGACCACGTTTACTTGTCCCTATGGCATTTTCGCATATCGCAGGATGTCATTCGGGTTATGTAACGCACCCGCCACCTTTCAAAGATGCATGATGAGCATCTTTTCCGACTACATCGAGTCCATCATGGAAGTTTTTATGGACGACTTTAGTGTCTATGGTATGAGTTTTTCAGCTTGTTTAGCTAACTTGGATACCATTTTAAACCGATGTGTCGAGGTCAGTTTGGTCTTGAATTGGGAGAAGTGCCATTTTATGGTCACTGAGGGTGTAGTTTTGGGTCATGTGGTCTTCGAGAAGGGCATTCAGGTGGATAAAGCAAAAGTGCAAGTGATTGAGCAATTGCCCTTGCCGGTTAATGTGAAGGGAGTGCGAAGTTTCCTTGGTAATGCGGGATTTTATCGCCGCTTTATCAAGGACTTTTCCAAAATTGCTAAGCGACTTACACAATTGCTCCTAAAGGATGCCTCTTTCGACTTTACTGATGAGTGTGTGGAAGCTTTAACAGGATTAAGCAGGCCCTCATTTCTGCTCCGATTATTCAGTCTCCGAATTGGAATTTGCTATTCGAGATAATGTGTGACGCGAGTGATTATGCTGTGGGAGCGGTTTTGGGTCAGAGGAAAGACAAGGTCTTGCATGCTATATACTACGCTAGCAAAACACTTGATAATGCTCAAATTAACTATGCAACCACCAAGAAGGAATTAGTAGCTATAGTGTATGCTTTGGAAAAATTCAGAACCTACTTGGTTGGATCGGAAGTCATTGTTTTCATTAATCATGCGGCTCTTAAGTACCTCTTTGCTAAGAAAGAAGCGAAGCCCCGACTACTTCGATGGATCTTACTCCCCCAAGAGTTTGATTTATCGACCTGGGATAAGAAGGGAGCAGAAATGTCGTTGCGGACCATTTATCGAGGCTTAGAGTTGAGGAGGAAGGAGTTGTCGTCCCCATAGACGACTCTTTTCCCGATGATTCTCTAATGGCCTTAACCTCTGGTGAAAGCGAAGGTCCTTGGTATGTAGTTAGCAAGGTATTACCTTCTGATTTTTCTTATCAGCAAAAGAAAAAATTTCTACATGATGTCCGAAAGTATTTCTGGGATGATCCTTATTTATTTAAGGAGTGTGCTAATGGTATTTTCCCTCGATGTGTCCCTCAATGGGAAGTTCGAGGATTTCTAAAGAGTTGTCATTCATCACCATATGGTGGCCATCATGGACCGAGCCGAACCACGGCTAAGGTCCTCCAGTCGGGTTTTTATTGGCTAACCTTTTTCCGGGATGCCCAAGCCTTTATTATGTCTTATGATGCATGTCAAAGGACTGGTAATATTTCTAGGAGGCATGAGATGCCTCAAAATGGGATTCTCAAGGTAGAAATTTTTGATGTCTGGGGTATAGATTATCAAGGCCCATTCCCGTCATCCAAGGGCAACCGATATATTTTGGTTGCGGTTGATTATGTCTCCAAGTGGGTGGAGGCGGTAGCATCTCCTACTAATGATGCTCGAACGGTGATATCTCTGTTTAAAAGGATCATTTTTCCCCGCTTTGGTGTTCCAAGGGCGATTATTAGTGATGGTGGAAGCCATTTTCATGACAAGCGACTTGATGCTTTACTTGTTAAGTACGGTGTCTCTCACCGTACCGGTCTTGCCTACCACCCTCAAACGAGTGGGCAAGTTGAGGTGTCCAATAGGGAAATCAAGTCTATTCTCCAGAAGGTCGTGTCAAAAGCTCGAAAGGATTGGAGCTCTAAGCTAGATGATACATTATGGGATTATCGTACCGCCATTAAAATGCCTATTGGTACTTCCCCTTACCGATTGGTTTATGGCAAGTCATGCCATTTACCCGTCGAGCTCGAGTACAAGGCTTGGTGGGCGATCAAGGAGCTTAACTTGGATCCGCATTTGAGTGGGGAGAAGAGACTCATGCAGCTGAATGAGTTAAAGGAATTCCGTCTTGGTGCCTATGATAGTGCCCAGGTTTACAAGGAGCGCACCAAGCGGTGCCATGACAAGCATATCCTTGATCTTGAATTTAACGTCGAGGATAAGGTATTATTATTCAACTCTAGACTCCGGTTGTTCCCCGGAAAACTCAAATCCCGTTGGTCCGGTCCTTTTTCCGTCACCCAAGTTGGTAAATTTGGCTCGATCTAAATTGAGAATGATTTGGGTGAACGTTTTAAAGTGAACGGCCAACGTTTGAAAATCTACAAGGAAGGAGCTTACATTGGGGCGATTGAAGTTATTCAGCTTCATCCCGCTCACCCATCTCTCTGATTTAAGGTAATCAAGTCGTGTGGGACTATAAACCAAAGCTACCGGGAGGCAGCCCGGTTTTGTGTGTGTATATATATATTATTATTTTTTTTTTTAGAACTTTGAGTGATGTGAGGGAGGGATTTGACGTAGTTTTATTGAGGTTGTTTCAGGTTTCCGAGTCCAGTGATGCTTATAATGAGATTTGCCTACTTGAACGATTTGATTGTGGTCCCTATTAGGGACGATAATGGTCCCTAATAGGGACCATAATTCACTTAGAAAAAAAGAAAGTGCTAGCAGAGGAAGGAGAGGGACGAGATTCGTCCCAGCAAGAAGATCTCGTCCCGGGTTACACTATGGTGATCCCGATTCGGGATTGAACTCATCCCTATTTGGGATGGGTGACCTGTAGAATATAACTTCACCACTCTAACAATAAAAAAAAAGAGAAAAACCAAAACAAAGGTCAATCGTAGTATCACGTACTACTGCTCCCTCTCTTCATCCTCCTTCTTCCCCAAATTCAATCATCCTCTTCCATTATCATCCTCCTCCATTTTCTGTCCATAAGCTCGCCCACACCTTAAGCTCGCCGTCGTCTGGCGCCATCGCCGAATGTAATCCCATAAAAATTCTAACGCAATACAGTGGCGGGAACACTGTAGAATTGGGATTAAAACACACTGACAAACTATATCTTATTAAAAGAAATGGTAAGTCAATACAAAGGCCTCTTTTTATAAAAGGGCTAAAAGTAAAAATCTTCAAACGGGTCTATACAAATCCATAAATTGCAAGAATGAAGAAAGAGTAGGATCCACGCTACTCGCTAGCTCACACCCAAAACCAAGCAGCAAATACCTGTCATGTTATAAACATAACAGCCACGTCAGTGGGGAGTAACTCGGACGTTCTCCCAGCCATATTATATCATATGGAAAAATAATAGTATTACTATATCAAAATAATTAAAATGGAAAACATTAAATGATATAATGAAAATAAGCTTTCGGAGAAAACTAAAATATTGGAATAATAAAATCAGAACAGGTTTTCAGAAGAAAACTTAAAATATTTGCCAATCTGCGAATCAAAACGTATCGATAATAATAAAAATATTCAAAATGGCGTTATGGATAGGAGTAGTGTAGACGGCTAGACTTTCACTAGGACAATACCAAAACTAGCTTCGAGAACTTAGTTCAAACAAATCAAACTTCGGTCTCTAACTAGGCTACTCAACCATAATAGGACGGCGACTTAGAAATGCGTGGCCCTAGTTTAAGATGATATGTACACCCCTCCCGAGCACCATAAATACTCAGTTCAACCCGACGGCGTTTTACACTGCGAGGCACGAGTTTAAGGTCAAAATGTTCACACACTCCCGAGCACCATATATGCTCGGTTCAACAACCAGTATGCCCCATAAAGACACACCAGCCTTATAGTTGATGGCAAAACCGTAAACCCTAGAATATATTACTCTAAACCTCACACTTGTCCATATTCCATAACTCCTAAACAAGCCATTATCGATAATCAAAAGATATAATCATTATAAATAATATGAGAAGAAGAAGAATAAACATTTTATATAAAAGGGAAACTTTCTATAAATAGAAACTTACTATTTTTAGAAACTTACTTAAAATAGAAATATTGTTATAGAAAATACGTAAGTGATTAAAATAAGTGAAATGTATAAAATAGCATTTCTAAGAAAATTAACATTTTATTATTATCGTCGTTATCGTAACTTTAATAATATTTCTTCTTTTGTTACTCAATATATAAATAAAATTTAATAAGTCATTTTATAGTATTTTATAAGTAATTAGGAAATCGAGTTAAAACTATAAATTTTAGAAAGCAGACGTTTTATGACAAACGACATCAAAATTGATTTGAGTCAACGAGTTTTATAAATAAAATGAGAGTTACAAAGATTTCAAATTATTTTTAATAAATAGCTTTTATTAATAAATAATACGGATTTTAATAAATATGGTCCATAGGAAATAATTAGTGAAAATAGTCTCGACTAAAAATATATTTAAAACTAAATCGACTATTTTCTCATTGATTAGTATAAATCGTAAAACGAAAATTAATTTATTGATCGAGTATACAAATCTTGATTATAGTATAAAAATACGATTTTGAGTTAAAATTAGAAATTAACGAAATATGACGAAAATATGAAATTGATATTATTTAGTTACTAGTGTCACGATAACCAACAAAATATTATAACGATCATTAATAATAAGATTACTAACGATTTATAAAACGATATCGAAAGTTGTAAAAATATTGATAACGCATACGAATTAAAATTAATATAATTAGCGATAATATATAGCTAAAATTAGAAAACCGAAGTTAAAATATTTACTACATACTAATACTCAAACATACGATATAAAATCAAGTAACGTCCTAAAGTTACCTTGGGTCGAAAATCCAAAACGATCCAGTACATGTCCTCGTCTGGCCCTCACGATATCCTACAGGAATGGATGAACATATGGTATAAGAACCATAGGACGAGTAGAACAAGAGGAGGAAAAAGGGTAATCAATTGCCAAGAAGAGTACGAGAACGACAGTTAAGTTGATAGTGAGACGGAGGAAGAAGAATGGAGGAACGGAATAAAGAATATAAACAAGGGACGTAGAAACCGCAACAACTGAACACCTAAACCGGCACCGAACAGCACAACAACAGCAGTACACACGCAACAGAATGAGTATAACAACGATTCACACACTCTCTTACAACGAACAGCGGGCAAAATAGAGCAGAAGGAGTAGCACACACGGTCAATAATAGAAGTAATAGCAGCAGCGGTACCGCAAAGAGAACCGAGGCACCAACAGCAAAAACAGAAGGACGGAAAAAGAGAAGAAGAGCAACAAAATGCAGTACAAACAGCAACTAGGACAAAGAAGGAGAAGGAACGAAGAATAAAGGGAAGACGCACATCGAACAACCACCGTCGGACGAAAAAAACAGCAGCGTCACCAAACTGTAGGAACAAATAACGACAGATGCAGCAACACGACAACGACAGCAGAAAGGAAAACGTAGTAACATCAGCGTACAACATCTATGAACAACAGCAGCGAAACCGATCAACAGAACAACGTGACAGTCAGCAGCAAAGAATAGCATCAAGAAGAAGAAGAAGAAGAAGAAGAAGAAGAAGAAAAAGAACAGCAACAACGGCAACAACACACAAACGCAGCAGCAGAAAAGTGGATGAAACAGGAGACGAAGAAGATAACAGAGAAGAAGAAACAACGCACCTACAACACTGAAACGTAAAATGAAAGAACAGGACGACGGAGAAGAAAATGATATCCTACAACAGGTGCGCGAGTCAACAGCAGGAGAGCAACGAAAACGCGGCAGCAACACGCTGAAATGGCGAAAACAGAGGCCGGAAACAGGGGTGATCGAAACCAAGGACGCGCGCCGAGATAGATTGATTGATGATGATGGCAGGCGAAAGAAAAAGGGAAAAGAGTGAAGGACAGCAAGAGGTGAAGGGGAAACGTAAGAGAGAGCAGGGGAAACGTAAGAGAGAGCAGTGGAAAGCAAAAGTTGAAGCGGTGAAGTCAACAAAAATAAAAATAAAGATGGTTGAATATAAATAGAATACATTGAATCAAGAGGAAAAGGAAAACAAAGGATTAATTAAATGAATTGGCTCGGAAACATGAATTAAACGAATTCCGTAACGATAAGTTGACTGACCCACGAATCGGGTTAAAACGAGTTAATAAAAATTAATAAATAATCGGACCGTCAAATAAAATGAGTAAATAGATTATTCGAGACGAAAAAGAAGCTTATAGATCAAAATAATTACACGATCAAATAGTATTTCCCGATAAATGATAAATTTTTGATAAAGTGAACTAAATTGATTTTTCGAGGAAATGTATTAAATATTTTGACAAAACTTAAAATAAATGAGTTTCGAGCCGAAAAATAGAAAACTCGAGCATAATATAAATGAATAAAAAGAATTTAGAATTTAAATCGTCGAAATAAACTTTCGATAAAAATTAAATTAAACGTATAGAATGAATCGAAACGGAAATAAAAATATGTTTTAAATATCAGAAGAATTTCCGAGACAAATAGAATTTTAGGATTTGAAACGATTAAACGATAAATTCGCTTTAATATAGTTTTAAGAATTTACGAGTTAAATCGAAAAATAAGAATACGAACATAATTTTATTTTAATTTAATTTATAAAATCAGGGGTGTTACAATCTTCCCCACTAAAAAGAAGTTTCGTCCTCGAAACTAACAAAAACACAATAATAGAATAGAAAACAAGGTTATATCATTTGTACAAAAGAAGATTGCTTAACTCGCATAAAAATCTCGGTTTAAAAATTTTCATAGCTTCAAACGTGATATGAAATCGAAATCGAAGACCAAATTTTACTTCAAGAAGAGTTGGGCTTAATTCCTAATGATTAAAGTCATTAAAAATAATAAAGTCGCAAGTTAAAAATTATTTTATAAAAAAAATGACGATAAACAATATTTGTAAACGAACTCGAGGGGGAAGAGTACCCAAATATTTTCAAAACAACAGTAAAACGTTTCGATTAAGAAATTCGTCAATATTTTGTTTTTAAACCAAACAAAAATTTGAGAAATCAAATTTGTAGTTTGTAAGTAAAAATCGAACCAGTCATCAAACATTTCTAATAACAGATTTAAAGCTTATCGACAATAAAACAAAAATTTAGACATATGAAGTTTTTCGAAAATATTAAATCATTTTACCTAATAATCTTATAACAATCCAAAATATTTGCAATTATGAAAGTTTTCATAAAATCTCGATCACACGAAAATGAAAATAAAAAAAATTTAAATAATTTCGAAATACTTTAAAATAGATTATTAAGACCCTTTTGAAACATGACCAAAATTAAACAAAAACGAAATACAAAGTTTTGAAATTTAGAACTTAAAATGTTAAAATTTTATGAAAATCAAAATTTGTAAATTAGTCAAACTTTTCATAACATAGGTTCGGGAAAAGGTAAACGGATAAATTGAGTTAGAATCAACGACAAATCGGAACAGAAATTTTCAAACCCGATAAGGAAATCAAAGGGATTGGCCGAAGAAGGAGTAGCAGAATTTAAGAAAAGCTAAGGGAAGGACGAAACTGAGAGTCAAAAAGAGCCCTCAAGGGTTATATAATAAATTAACCATCTCGAGATTCCCGGCACGACTCCCACAACACGGTTTCCTAATTTCCATCAACTACGTTAAGTTCAATATTAGGCACTAGGTGGTACTACCGGTCACAATCCCAAAAATGTCTTACGTGACTATCCAATCATTCAAACGACACGATACTAATCCCCAATTGTTTTACAATCTAATCTCATCAATTAAAATTCCACGGTCAACCGAACACACTCAAACACTTGATCGATAAGGCACCTAAATCCCAGCTCATAAGGTTTGAACTCGAGGCATACTTCAGATTCTCGAGCAAGGAACACTAAGCAAGATCCACCAATTTAACAATGTTTGGGTACAAAATCCTCAAAAATGATCACCAATATATTTATAATGCCACAAGTACAGGAGTTAGGAACGTTTACACACCCTCAAACATGCTCAAACCTATAGGCTATAGCGAACACTCACATCTTCAAACACGTCATTCGACTAAGATTTCTAATAATTCAATCAAATTTCATATTGTATCAGCGAAACCACCAAAATATTTATTAACTCAACGAAGCCACAATCTCGTTGGTCTAAGGTTCTGAACTATAAATCCATAAAGATATTCACATTAAGTATTCCTCAAAACAACGCGATAGATCCAACCCTTAATTGTGCAATATGTTTCTCTTCTTCAAGGTTAACAATAATTTATCCAAGTTAGACCACTCCACTCCAAATTCCATAGATTACAACCTTAATCAACGGTCAACGGTCTAATCCTTAAGGAACACGGGTAATCTATGTCAACCAAAATTTCTAACGGTATTAATGAAAACCTTACCACAACACTCAGGTAAACACTTTAAACAATACTCTATGATCCCAAATATTCACGATGCATCCATCAAACAAGCATTAGGTAGGAATCCCAAAGTAATATTATCATTCACACTTAGTTCGGTTCTAGGTTAGGCGCTAGGTATCCATCAAATATGACATACTCTTACTACTCCAAAATATCCTTCAACTTCAAGTACTCCAAAATATTCAAAGTAACCTATAACCCAAGGTTCAAAATGTTAAGTACCAACCTAATTCCATTAATTGACAATTTATCATTCAAATCGACCTCAAAAGTTTATTAAGATAGATAACATGGTATAACTCACAATCCTCAAACCATGTAACAACGGTTTACTAAACTTCAAACATCTATGACTTTTCACGGGGTTCACTGAGACGGAATTCGGTCAAACCAAAGAATCTCAAGAGAATGATGGTAGAAAAATAGAACAAGGATTCAGCAAGCGAAGGAGGGTGAGAAAATAGAAGAGAAGTAGAGGAAGGAAGAAAAGAATCAATGATCCTAGATGATAAGACCTAAAACGAGAAAGGAAAGTTCGGACCTCTAAGGTTCACAAGGGAACTAAAAGGATTACTTTATCTTCTTGAAGAGGAACGAGCTCGCGAGTCTTGGTTCTATCCTTCTGGATCTGCTGCAACATCTTGGAACAGGAATCTACTCTTGATCTTCTGACCCGTAGCTTGAGCAAACTGGATCGGAGCTGAAAAGTCACCAACGACATCTTTATTGGAGTACCAAGTTGTCCACTCAAGTCAGCAGGCGTTGAGAGTTCTAAGTAGGTCTTGTCCCGATCTAGAGCAGCATCACGTCAACATCTTGTTCATTCATCTTCCTCCAGACAAAAGCAACAAATATTCAATGCTAATCATTGAGTTACAAGAACATATAAACCTAACAGTTAAGTCCTTATTTTGGTTTCTACCCATCTCTCACTAATATTTTTTTAATGTTCAAATCTTTTACTAGTATTTTTCCTAAAATCAGGTGTAAGCGTCGGGAGCAATAATGCTCTGATACCAACTGTAATCCCATAAAAATTCTAACGCAATACAGTGGCGGAAACACTGTAGAATTGGGATTAAAACACACTGACAAACTATATCTTATTAAAAGAAATGGTAAGTCAATACAAAGGCCTCTTTTTATAAAAGGGCTAAAAGTAAAAATCTTCAAACGGGTCTATACAAATCCATAAATTGCAAGAATGAAGAAAGAGTAGGATCCACGCTACTCGCTAGCTCACACCCAAAACCAAGCAGCAAATACCTGTCATGTTATAAACATAACAGCCACGTCAGTGGGGAGTAACTCAGACGTTCTCCCAGCCATATTATATCATATGGAAAAATAATAGTATTACTATATCAAAATAATTAAAATGGAAAACATTAAATGATATAATGAAAATAAGCTTTCGGAGAAAACTAAAATATTGGAATAATAAAATCAGAACAGGTTTTCAGAAGAAAACTTAAAATATTTGCCAACCTGCGAATCAAAACGTATCGATAATAATAAAAATATTCAAAATGGCGTTATGGATAGGAGTAGTGTAGACGGCTAGACTTTCACTAGGAGAATACCAAAACTAGCTTCGAGAACTTAGTTCAAACAAATCAAACTTCGGTCTCTAACTAGGCTACTCAACCATAATAGGACGGCGACTTAGAAATGCGTGGCCCTAGTTTAAGATGATATGTACACCCCTCCCGAGCACCATAAATACTCAGTTCAACCCGACGGCGTCTAACACTGCGAGGCACGAGTTTAAGGTCAAAATGTTCACACACTCCCGAGCACCATATATGCTCGGTTCAACAACCAGTATGCCCCATAAAGACACACCAGCCTTATAGTTGATGGCAAAACCGTAAACCCTAGAATATATTACTCTAAACCTCACACTTGTCCATATTCCATAACTCCTAAACAAGCCATTATCGATAATCAAAAGATATAATCATTATAAATAATATGAGAAGAAGAAGAATAAACATTTTATATAAAAGGGAAACTTTCTATAAATAGAAACTTACTATTTTTAGAAACTTACTTAAAATAGAAATATTGTTATAGAAAATACGTAAGTGATTTTTTTTGAAGTGCGGATCAATTTCATTAATAATAAATTATACGGCATATACAAACGATATCAAATTGAACTGAATACATATTTGTTAAAAATAAATAAAGAACATCCTTAAGACAAAGATCGCTATTCGAATAATACGCTTCTGCATAGCCTTCTATGTATCGCTGTTGATTGACACAACCTTTCGCGAAGAAATCTATGGATCTGATGATATACTCTTCAAATGGATGAACTTTCTCTATTATGACAAAGAGTAGACCGAGATCTGACCTCAATTGTATCACCATACGTGGAAATTTCAATGCTCCCATGATCTTGCACATAATTCTTCTTGAACCTCTCACAAAGAGAGAACAAACCCACAAAAAATATGGGAACAAACCCATCAATTGATGGGACAAATCTCCAAAAAGGAGAAGCAAGATTTATTATAAT
Organism: Agrostemma githago; assembly: GCA_958450325.1. Classification (NCBI taxonomy): domain Eukaryota; kingdom Viridiplantae; phylum Streptophyta; class Magnoliopsida; order Caryophyllales; family Caryophyllaceae; genus Agrostemma; species Agrostemma githago. Next base: position 18,720,274 of record OY288248.1, read on the forward strand.
CTAAATAAACTATTAAGAATTAACGATGAAGATTAAAATTTGGGGCTTACCACTACCAGAATTGGTAGATGGCAGCCCCGAGGGAGATTTTTTTTAGGGTTTGGAGGAGAGGGAAAGAGGGGAGGAGAGGTAATTACAGTTTTTTTTGTTTTGTTTTGTTTTGTTTATGTTAAAATACGTAAGTGATTAAAATAAGTGAAATGTATAAAATAGCATTTCTAAGAAAATTAACATTTCATTATTATCGTCGTTATCGTAACTTTAATAATATTTCTTCTTTTGTTACTCAATATATAAATAAAATTTAATAAGTCATTTTATAGTATTTTATAAGTAATTAGGAAATCGAGTTAAAACTATAAATTTTAGAAAAGAGACGTTTTATGACAAACGACATCAAAATTGATTTGAGTCAACGAGTTTTATAAATAAAATGAGAGTTACAAAGATTTCAAATTATTTTTAATAAATAGCTTTTATTAATAAATAATACGGATTTTAATAAATATGGTCCATAGGAAATAATTAGTGAAAATAGTCTCGACTAAAAATATATTTAAAACTAAATCGACTATTTTCTCATTGATTAGTATAAATCGTAAAACGAAAATTAATTTATTGATCGAGTATACAAATCTTGATTATAGTATAAAAATACGATTTTGAGTTAAAATTAGAAATTAACGAAATATGACAAAAAAATGAAATTGATATTATTTAGTTACTAGTGTCACGATAACCAACAAAATATTATAACGATCATTAATAATAAGATTACTAACGATTTATAAAACGATATCGAAAGTTGTAAAAATATTGATAACACATACGAATTAAAATTAATATAATTAGCGATAATATATAGCTAAAATTAGAAAACCGAAGTTAAAATATTTACTACATACTAATACTCAAACATACGATATAAAATCAAGTAACGTCCTAAAGTTACCTTGGGTCGAAAATCCAAAACGATCCAGTACATGTCCTCGTCTGGCCCTCACGATATCCTACAGGAACGGATGAACATATGGTATAAGAACCATAGGACGAGTAGAACAAGAGGAGGAAAAAGGGTAATCAATTGCCAAGAAGAGTACGAGAACGACAGTTAAGTTGATAGTGAGACGGAGGAAGAAGAATGGAGGAACGAAATAAAGAATATAAACAAGGGACGTAGAAACCGCAACAACTGAACACCTAAACCGGCACCGAACAGCACAACAACAGCAGTACACACGCAACAGAATGAGTAGAACAACGATTCACACACTCTCTTACAACGAACAGCGGACAAAATAGAGCAGAAGGAGTAGCACACACGGTCAATAATAGAAGTAATAGCAGCAGCGGTACCGCAAAGAGAACCGAGGCACCAACAGCAAAAACAGAAGGACGGAAAAAGAGAAGAAGAGCAAAAAAATGCAGTACAAACAGCAACTAGGACAAAGAAGAAGAAGGAACGAAGAATAAAGGGAAGACGCACATCGAACAACCACCGTCGGACGAAAAAAACAGCAGCGTCACCAAACTGTAGGAACAAATAACGACAGATGCAGCAACACGACAACGACAGCAGAAAGGAAAACGTAGTAACATCAGCGTACAACATCTATGAACAACAGCAGCGAAACCGATCAACAGAACAACGTGACAGTCAGCAGCAAAAAATAGCATCAAGAAGAAGAAGAAGAAGAAGAAGAAAAAGAACAGCAACAGCGGCAACAACACACAAACGCAGCAGCAGAAAAGTGGATGAAACAGGAGACGAAGAAGATAACAGAGAAGAAGAAACAACGCACCTACAACACTGAAACGTAAAATGAAAGAACAGGACGACGGAGAAGAAAATGATATCCTACAACAGGTGCGCGAGTCAACAGCAGGAGAGCAGCGAAAACGCGGCAGCAACACGCTGAAATGGCGAAAACAGAGGCCGGAAACAGGGGTGATCGAAACCGAGGACGCGCGCCGAGATAGATTGATTGATGATGATGGCAGGCGAAAGAAAAAGGGAAAAGAGTGAAGGACAGCAAGAGGTGAAGGGGAAACGTAAGAGAGAGCAGGGGAAACGTAAGAGAGAGCAGTGGAAAGCAAAAGTTGAAGCGGTGAAGTCAACAAAAATAAAAATAAAGAGGGTTGAATATAAATAGAATACATTGAATCAAGAGGAAAAGGAAAACAAAGGATTAATTAAATGAATTGGCTCGGAAACATGAATTAAACGAATTCCGTAACGATAAGTTGACTGACCCACGAATCGGGTTAAAACGAGTTAATAAAAATTAATAAATAATCGGACCGTCAAATAAAATGAGTAAATAGATTATTCGAGACGAAAAAGAAGCTTATAGATCAAAATAATTACACGATCAAATAGTATTTCCCGATAAATGATAAATTTTTGATAAAGTGAACTAAATTGATTTTTCGAGGAAATGTATTAAATATTTTGACGAAACTTAAAATAAATGAGTTTCGAGCCGAAAAATAGAAAACTCGAGCATAATATAAATGAATAAAAAGAATTTAGAATTTAAATCGTCGAAATAAACTTTCGATAAAAATTAAATTAAACGTATAGAATGAATCGAAACGGAAATAAAAATATGTTTTAAATATCAGAAGAATTTCCGAGACAAATAGAATTTTAGGACTTGAAACGATTAAACGATAAATTCACTTTAATATAGTTTTAAGAATTTACGAGTTAAATCGAAAAATAAGAATACGAACATAATTTTATTTTAATTTAATTTATAAAATCAGGGGTGTTACACCGGATTTCAAGGTTTTCGTCGCGCAAGTCTGGTGTTTTGGGTCGAAATTTGGGGCATTCGTGGGTTGATTCCGGCGTGTTGCTAGTGCAATTGCTCGAGAATTGCCTGATTGTTTTGATTTTCACAAGTTTCAGGTGTTTTCTTTTCCCTAATTGCTTCAATTTCACCAATTTGCATAATTAGGGTTTGTGAGCATCGATTTTCCAGATTGATTTTTCATGGATTTGGTCAGTTAAATAGGTTAATTAACACTTCATTGCTGTTTTTCAAGTTATTTGGTGCACCAATTTTGCGATTTTTTGGTTTCTGCTTCTGGATTCTTGTGTAGGACGGAAATTTGGGATTTCATTGGTTTTTGTGCTCTACTTCTGATTTCTGTGCTGTTTCAATCTCTTTGGGTTCTCAGCCTATCTCGATTCTTCGTTGTCACCTTGGTATTGTCCCTCTACACCTGAGTTTCTTTTTTCCGACCTAGCTTTCACAATGGCAAAGGCTAAAAGGGGGACTAAGAGGCCTAGTTCTAGTCGTACGGGGGCTGAGGAACCCTCTACCGAAGCGCCTAGTCCGCCATTATGGCATGACCCCGACCACCCAACCATCATTTTTGGTTCCGAAGCACAATGGCTTTGTTACCAAAGGCTAAAGAAGCTCCCCATTCGACCCACAATCTTCTTAGATAGTGAGATGCTTACTACTCTAGGCATTCTTGACCAAACTAGAGCCCTTTTCGAGGGCGTTGGGATGAAATCTTTCTTCTCTATGTTTCATTCCACTTATGCAGGTCTCACTTTGGAGTTCCTAAGCTCATTCAACTTTGTCAAGCCGAAGCGAAAAAATGACACCTACCGTATCACGTTTCGAGTGCTTAACGTGGGCTATGATCGTTCATTCGAGGACTTTTGTGAGCTTTTCGGACTTGCATGTCACTTAGAATTATCGGCCCCTGAGTCATTTGATGCTCATGTGCTTTGGAGTTGTTTAGGAGAGGCTGATTTTGAGGACTATACTCACCTTCGTAGTGGTTCTATCCACCATCCGGTAGTCCGCATTTGTCAGCGTTTCGTCGCCTCCACTATCCTAGGGAGGCCAAAACCCAGTAATGTACGATTCACCAAGCTTGAGTTTTTAGGTTCCTGCCTCAATGTGCAACGTCAAGCTCCGTTCAACATCAATATTGCCTACTACTTTGCATCGCACCTTCAATGCCAAGCACATAGTACTCGAACGAAAGCAATTTGTGTAGGCGGGCTCATTACTCATATAGCTTTAGAGTGGATGCCATTTACGGAAGATGGTCTAAAACCACTCGAGGGACGTGCATACATTGACCTCAATTACTTACAGTCGCTCCCTTGGTGTCGTCCGATTGAGGGGGAACGACAAAAGTGGCTTATTGACGGTTCGGGTTCCATTGCTTTACCATCCCGACAGCCTTTGCCCCAATTAGAACGGCTCACAGAAGTCATGCCCCCAGCAACCCTTACCGATTTTACACCTCCTTCCTATCGCCTACCTATCGGAGGGGTAGTTCAACCCGTGCTTACGTATGCAAGGCGTCCTGTTTCGACACAGCCCTAAGGTCCTCCCTCGTCTACTCTTATTCCTACTACTCCATCTGACACGGGTGGATTCTCCGACGTCATGGCCTACTTACGGGTAATTCATAATGACCAAGCCCGTGCCCTACGCCCTTGGTATGCTGAAGACGTGAGGCAAGGTTGGGTACACGAGTCTGACGAGCATCCTAGTTGGTATTCATGGTCTCAGGTTGATAATTCTACTTCTGGCAACGTTCGTACTGGTACTTCTCGGGGTGATGCATTAGACACTAAAGTCGGGGTCACTAACCCCGACGCGGATGACGTGGTTGACTGATTCAGGTAGCGTTCTAGCCAACATGCAAAAAGACACCTAGACGGGTGACTTGTGAAAAGTGGGCCTTTTTTAGGATTCGGCGGGTGGGCCGAGTCCTGTTCGAAAGAAGGTCCACGTGAGACATCCCCAGACTTTGAACTCGATTGTGTAAATGGGCCCTCCTTTGTAGGAGTATGTCCTACGTAGGTGGGCCATGCCTTAGTCTAATAAGGCGGACTGGGATAGGGAAGAGACTCGTGATGTAGGATCGACAGAGTTTCGACGCTAAAGACCTCGACGACTTAAGACATGACCCGACACATGCTAAATACGGGAAGTCCTAAGAAGAGGAAGGTTTTGAAAATGGATTATTTTTTTTGGAAAGTCCGAGAAAACTCGGGGAAGGGCCCGATTTTTCAAAAAAAATCGGAAAGTGCATCGGGCGACAGGTTTGAAAGTTCAAAAATATTTTTGAGTTTTGAAATGGGCTGTATACCGGCTAGAAATAGGCTATTTTGAGTAAAATCATAAGTCCTAAATTCGGTATATGTCCCGGGTTTTGAAATTGGATATCTTGAAAAAGATGTAATTTTTGAAAAGTTGACGGTTTTTGAAAACGACACGGAACCCAAGTAGCATATAGTCACGCAAGCATTATAACGACGCCATGTATGCTTTACACTAAGTCTCGGTCGGTCTATAAAGGGTCTATACCAGTGCACATAGTCTAGACGTTGATCGGGACGGAGTTTCTAAGTCGAGTTGAGCTTAGAACATGCCGCGAAACCCCCTCGAATCGACTATGGACACCTTTATCATATCCATATTGGAGTACATCACGGTATAGTGGGACGTCGGTCGCGAATACCGGCCCGGGAAAATTTGGGGTTAAGCATGAACCGTAAAACTAAAACGCGTATTGTACTAGTCAAACGATTTCTATTCGAGTCTCACCCTAAGGATGCCGATGGTAAGTCACGCATCAGTTAATCCCCAGCAGAGTCGCCAAATTATGGACATGTCATAGGTCCACCCGACGCGGCCACGCGCGGGTTTGGGGAGGCGAATGAATCTCCATATGAGAATGGATCGAATTGAAATTTAAATCGAAGTGGAGTCGCCACCGAACTTTGTGAGAGTTCGGGCCCGTTCGAACCCACTCTATGTCGTAGTGGGCCATGCACAAAGTATGGCCCATTTCCGATGTCAGAGTTTATTGGGCTCATCCCTTAGCGTTTCGATACCGATACCGCCACTACCGGTTATCGTGTATTGAATGACTCCCGTGCGCCAACGGTTTCGGGCATCCGGAAACCGAGGTTCTGAGTAAGAGGTGAGGGTACGTGTTGGGAAGCCCACTAAGGACACCCAACCCCGCCCGCACATTAGCGGCCTCTACTAGGATATCGAATGACTTTCTAATACGCGCGTTAGTAATTCGGTGAAAATGAAATGCAAACATTATTTTCCCTAAACATGCGAGAATTTGAAAGGGTTTCTATGTCGATTTAATGCAACTAAAATTAACGTCAAAGTTGTATTTTAGCATGTGAGTTCATTTTAGTACAATAAAATAAACAAGAATTAAATCGACAAAAGAACAAACGGTTAGTAACGGTATAACGATAATAACAGTTTGCGAATGATGTAATATGGAATGATATCCAATAATGTAAACGTGATGCATGGTTTTGAAAAGTGATGTTCCACGTGATAGATTAAGAACGTGTTGAACTAAGTCATAAAAAAAACATTATTGAGACTCGAATGATATTGTAGGGCTCACGGTTTGACGTGATAAGGGGCCACTCGACCGAGTCATTGAGGGACTCGACTGAGTGGACCTCTGAAAAGGCTTTTGTCCCGTATTTTAGACCCTACTCGGTCGAGTTATTGACAAACTCGACCGAGTACACTGCCACTCGATCGAGTCATTGCGAGACTCGGCCGAGTGGAGGTTGAAAAAGCATTATGTCTCGTGTCGTGGGGTGCCACTCGACCGAGTGTGCTAGGCACTCGATCGAGTGCCCCCTGTACGAACCAAAGCTCGTTTTGCAACTCGTTATCGGTTTCGAAATTGCTTTTGATTTTGATGATTCGATGAATTGGGCATAAATATTGTATAATTTATGGCCAATTCATATTTATGATTCTCGTCGTGCCCGATATTCGCTTATTGAACCGGTATCGAATACTAGAGCGAAATTTGAAGAAAAAGGCTATAAGTCGTTTTAAATTAACTAGCACGATATAAATTTTCTCCGCGTTTATTAATGTCGTAATTAATTCAATTGAATTAGAGGACATCTATATTACCATCAACGAAAATCGTGTTAATTAATTTATTTGACTAAATCATTAGATTCGATATCGAATTATGGGATTGGTATCGAATCTAATAGATCGATACATGAAATAAAAACTCGACTTGATTCACTCCGCATCCCGACATCATAATTAATTCTTGCGAATTGTTTGATGTCGGATCCGCATCAACGGGTTTCGACCCTTATTAAAAAAAAGTACTTGTTTTGAAAATAATTTTGGAATCGAAATATGCGATTGAATGATGATGCGCCCGAAATAAATATTATTGTTTAAGTTGATTTGTTTCAATAATCAAATGCTAGGGGTGTCGGGATAAGCGACCGGCAACGCTGGGTGCAATGCCCTTGTATATTCGGGTTTCCTTATTCCGACATCCTTCGCACTCGACACAAATCCATCAGTATTTTAATGTCTTTTAATACTAGCGATATTAACGATATTATAACGCGATAATGACGATAAAAATTAAAAAAAAGACTCCACGATAACGAATGACGCGAGAAGGAAGGAGAAGAGAGAAAAGATGGGATTTGGCACCCTCAACCTACATGTTTCTTGTGCTCGGACGGTACTCGTAGTTGTGGCTAGCACGGGAGTATCGAGATGTAAGTTGAGTTGTGGTGGTTTAGGGTTTGTCTCCTAAGTACTAGGGTTAGGGTTTGAATGTATGTAGACTAGTGTAGAATAGGGTTGAATTAGGGTTGAATCAATGTGTTGAATGTGTGTTGCATGGGGGTGTTTATATAGGCATGGCCATGCACCCCCGTCTAGGGTTACTCGACCGAGTATCCCCTTGACTCGGTCGAGTGGCCCAAGCGCCTGCAGCCGGGCTTGAATGAGGGCCCCCTCGATCGAGTGGGCTGAGCACTCGATCGAATGGATCAGCTGGAGCGCACGGGTCCAATGTTTTGGACCTCGAGGTGGGTTTTTTTATTTGGGCTGGTTTTTTGATGTTTGTGTGGCTGCTTTCATGTGTTTTGGAAACGACTTTGACCGGGGTTGACCCAATCGCTAAAAGTCGGTTTTATTTCCGGTGTCGGTTTTGACCCAAATTAGTCTTGTTTGACTGGAAACGACCCACTGGGCCTGAATTTGGGGTCTGTTTTGTGAGATTTGTACTCTGTAAGTGCTTAAACTAGCAACTAATGGTTTTGAGCCTATATCCGAGCGCGTAGAAACACGTTAGCGTCCGATCATTATCGGGTGTTTTTTGGAAACTACCATAGACACCAGGCGGTCAAAATGCGGGTGTCTACGGAGCCCCCACTCTGACTGAGGCTTGGACAGGGCGAAAGTCAGAGTAGCTACCAAGTAAATTAAGACCTGGAAGACTTCTGATCGGGTCGTTTATAGTCCATTAGACTTGCTGTCTTTCGGGATGGCTCTGACCCCTAGGACAACATTGCTGTTGCGTTCGGGATAACTCAAACCCCTCGGGCAAAATTGCTTTTTGTTTATTTGGCTTAGTAAAATGCTGGTGGAGTGAATTTGTCTTATTTTTTTTTTCTAGGCTTGTCTTATTTTGTTCAGGTTTGTTCTTGCTTCTGTTTTGATTTTGAGTTTTCTCAGGGTTTTCTTATGTTAATCTCGGTTGTTTTTTTGTTACGCGTCCGGATGCAGCGTTAAGCGTGTGTTTTATTAGTCGAGAGTGTATTATTGACGTTAGTTAGTAGTTGTCTTGTTATTGTTGTTTGGCTTGTCTTAGTAAGTGTATGTGTATTGTCCTTGAGTTATATTTGTTTTGCTTTTAAAATATTAGTGTTGATGTGTAGTCTTTTTGCATTAGTTTTTGGGCTTGCATGTTTTTGCTTATTGAATTACTCTAGGAATAATAATTCCCCCGGGATGTGAATTGAGCGTGCTTAGTGATTTGATAATAGATTGCTTTGAGTGCTTTGGTATTGTAGATTTGTTGTGTTCGTTTTATCACGCGGTCAAGCGCGAGAATTCTTATTAATTGTTGTTCTCGTGTTCGTTTATTGTTTGGGGTCGACTTCAACTTAGAGGGGGTTTTAAGGCTTGCTTTGCGGGTTTAGATCTACTCCTAATTCCCTTGACTGGCGCCTAAGGGGGTGTGTGCTCGTCCGGTTAGATTTCCGATGGGGGTTGCGTGGAGGTTGGCCCGGGCTGGGAGCACGATGAGTCACTACTCATCGGAGAATGTGCTGGTGAACTAGCTATGCCTTGCAGATGCAAGTTTCTTTCTTATAGTTTGTTTGGTAGCCCCCAGGGTTTAGAATTATCGAAGTGTCGGTTTTGGTTTTACCGCTTGTTTTGTCCTATGGTTTGGTGGGTGCTTTTTATTTTGAACGACTCGTTCTTTTTTTTAGTTGGCCGATTTGACTAATGCTGACCAGCCCCCAGACATCCCCTTGACACTGCTTAGGGTCGATGTGGCTGGGGGTAGCCCTTACATAGCCCCCTTTCCCCGTGTTTTTGCTGAGGGGATTGAGGCTGGGACGGAGTGGCGTGACCAGGTATACCGGGTAAGTTTCGGTTTCTGTTTTGGGTTCTAAGGGTTAGGTTCGGAAGATAACATTGGTGAGCTTGTGATAGCCATAGGTGCGGCTTGTAGGGGTACTCCCTGGTTTGTAAACTTGATTTGACTTTTAGTATTTGAGTTGTTTTAGTTTTGTCTTTGTGTGTTTGTTTTGTGAAATGTTGACCTAAATTGACAAGTAATTAATTTTTTTTTAAAAATGCATTGGGGTTGTACGAGAGTGCGAAAGCATTTTTGAGCCGGGAATCGGATCAGGTAATATGTTGATTAAAATGTTTTGACTTAAGATGCCAATGCGCTCTGACCAGACGTTTTAAGAAGCGAGCGTGGTTATTTTGACACTCAGTACGACTTTTGAAAAGAGTTGGACCACTTTTTTGCGTTCATGATATTGCCTTGTTAGGCTACAGACGTGACTTGACGGTAAAATGCTACGACACGCCTAGGTGGAATGGCTTATTCCCCTAAGATACAGAAAATGTCTAAGTTTCGCACGTCCGACGGGTGAACTCGCGTTCCTATAGCTCTTGTATGGGTATCTCGATTTTCAGGCGGGCATTAGTGACTCTGGGAAGTCGTTCCCAATGTCCGAGGTGTAGGATGATAGTCACGGTGATACTGGGGGATCAGATTTCTATCCTTGGGTCGCTCTGGTTGAGTCATGTCTGGCTTCAAGCGCTCGGGCTGAGGCTATTAACTTCTGGGTCGCTTGGGCTTAGGCGGCCAGAGACCCGGGCGCGTGGGCCGGTGCGGTTTGGGTTTCAAGTTACGGAAATTTTCGTTGTTTCCTAATTCTTGTGGGATTAGGGCTATATATACGGGTTATGGGTGCATGCTCTAGACATAGTAGGATATCCGTGAGGTATAGAACCATATTTGGGATCGTGTCGGGTTTCGGGAATGTCCTGACCGAGTGGGCGGGTTTGTTTAAGAAATGTCGTTCCGAGGTTAGTTCAAATGATGGTTTGTCGACAGTTGTTGCGTTGAGTCGGGTCAAGGTACAGGATGATTTTTCTACGGGCATGCTCTAGGTTTTTGGACCTGAAACATCATGTTTTTGCTTTCCCCGGGGTAAAGTTTGCCCTTTGCCCGAAGAAATAGACGCTCTAGGCGGGTGAAGCTCTGTTCGATTTTGTGTGCCCTATGGGGATGGTGCTTACGTGGAGCGACTTTACCACTTTTGGACCTTTCTTCATGGGAGGAGTCTAAAGGCTATTTTGGTGTGGGTGGTCTTAATTTAGAGTTGCTCTCGAGGACGTTCTCGCAGGTTGGTTCCCATTATGTTTCGGCTTTAGCATGTAGGCGCGCTTTAAATATTGCTACTGCTTGCTATTATCTTTTTGAGGACGCGCGGTCACGTGAAGGTTGGGGCAATCCTCAAGTGTTGGATGTGGTAGCAGCTATGGGGCATGGACAATCACCCTTATTGCTCATTTTAGGTGAACTTATTTTGGGTCTTGATGCTAGTGTTCCAGCACAGGGGAGACTTCCTCGGGTTCTAGGGTAATCCTAGAGGTGTGTGTTTTTTTTGTGTTGTATTTTCGTAGCTTGGTTTTATTTGTTTTGTGGTTGTTTTGACTTTGGAGGTGCGATGATTCGTCGTGTTTCATGCAGGTCTGGTTACAAGAGCGACTCGGTTTAATCGACCCTCCCCGATGCTTCAAAGATTACAACTACCGGGGTTTCACGGGCCGGAGGATGGTGCTGTTATGGAATAAGAGTCCCGAAGAGGAGGATTGGTTTTCTTAAGTTGTCATCAAGTGGTCCATCCCGAGGTGGAATATTAGTGGGTGCGTTGGGTTTCCGTTTTCGTCTTCGACCTGGGCCTTGTTACTATTATCCATGAGGGATCAAGTTATATTTACCGTAGCATGTTGTCAAATCAAATGGGTGTCCAACCTCCTATTCCAGATGATGCTAAAGTTGTTTCTAGTTCTGATCCATGGACCGAGGATTTTCTTAGGGGGTTCAGGGTGTCTTGGGAGCAGAGGTTTTTGCATTCCGTTGATCGACCGACCGGCAGTACTTCCGTCCAGCAGAGGGTTTGTGAACGCCCGTCAGGGCAGACCATTTCAAAAGTTAGGCATACAGTGCCGTTAAGAGGCGAAGAGGAGACTCGAGAGAATAACCGGAGACAGTGGGACCGATCCTAGTTTAGCCAGTTCATCCGAACGGGCCAAGACCGACAAGACCCATAATAAGGTTGCAAAAGAGCAGAGGAAGTGGGATTTGCTGGACTCACGTTTGGATGGGGCGTTAGAAGCGTGCTTTCGAAAATTGAAGAGGAGGAACGCAAGCAATCATGCCCGAATGGTGAGGGTAGGGATAAGTTGGACCGGTAGAGTCCAGCCGTTTAGTATTATGTTGTATTAGTTGATATTATGTGGCGTATTAGTATTAGGTTCTGTGGAGTTTAGACACGGTGTTAATTTTCCGGGACGTCCGGATTTTGGATGCTTGATGTTGATGCCTCGACAAAGGCTCGATTTTACTGAATTTTGTTTTGTTTTTTTTTATGAGGAGCACATTTATTTATTTTTTTTTATTTTTTTTTATGGTGGCTCGCAACTCGATTCTTCATTTTACCCGGAGCGCCCTCTCGGGTTTTCACTCCGTCCTCGGCTCACCTTTTTTTTTTGCTTTTTTTTTTTACGGCGGCTCGCAACTCGATTCTTCATTTTGCCCGGGGCGCCCTTTCGGATTTTCACCCCGTCCTCAGCTCGTCATTTCTGTAGTAATTTTTTTTTAGGACGGCTCGCAACTCGTTTCTTCATTTTGCCCGGGGCGCCCTTTCGGGTTTTCACCCCGTCCTCAGCTTGTCGTTTGTGCTTCGTCATTTTAACTCACTCATTGACCGGGTTGTGGAAGGAATTCCGGTTTATTCATGAATCAATTGATCAACTATTTTGTTTTGTTGTTTGGTTGTGCCCGGAGAAGGGTTGCCTACGTATCCGCTTTTGGACGAAATCAAACCATGTTCGTAGTTCTTAAAAAAATGTGAGTGAGTTTGCTTTAGACTTGTCTATGACAATTATCAATGCGAACTTGATTAACCATTTTTTGCTTATTTTTTTTGCTTCCTAAGTCGGAGATTGGGATATGTTTGCTAGGGGGTCTATGGATAATATCGTTTGAGTTGATCCATGTTGGTTGGGGCTGAGAACTCTTGACCGTCCAGATCGGTGAGGATTACGGCGCTACTTGGAGAGTATTTTCTCTGGCGGGGTAAGGGCCCGCCCAATTTGGCTTGAATTTCTCTCTAGGGTTGATGGGAAGGGGTGCTCTAATGGATTTGGTTACTAAATCTCACTCGTGTATATTTTGGGATTTCCACTTGTTTATTAAGGGCTCGTTGGATGCGTTGTTGGTAGGCATGTACGTTGGATAAGGCATGCATCCTACGCTCGTCTAGGAGTACTAGCTTGTCATATCGTTTTTGGTTCTATTCCTCTTCGGGAATACCGTTCTCGGCTAATCTCCTTAGTGACGGTATTTCTAGCTCTATGGGTTGTTTGGCTTCGGAATCTTAGGTTAGGTAATATGGTGCGGCTCCAGTGGGTGCTCTATAGGATGTTCGGTATCCCCATAAGGCGAAGGGGATCTTGTTCGGCCAATCTCAATGATTGCCTATCACCTTCTTAAGGATTGTGGTGATGGTTTTTGTTGGTTGCTCCTATGGCCCTGCTGGTTTGTGGTTTTTAGGGTGACGACTTGTGTCTTTGGATTTTGTATTTGTCGAGGGATTTCTGGGTGCCGACCCTGAAGTGAGCCCGCTGGTAGCTAATGATCTCGTGAGGTACGCCGTAGCGGCAAATGATGTTGTTTTGTAAGAATTTGACTACTTGTTTTGAGGTTAGTACGGTGTAAGAGGCGACTTCTACCCATTTGGTGAAATAATCGACGACCACTAGTATAAAACAGTGCCCACCGGTTCCGGACGGGTGCACTTTTCCTATGATGTCTATTTCCTAAGTAGAGAAAGGCCAGGGTGTGGCTATGGTGTGTAGAGGATATGGAGGTAGGTGTTTGGACGTTAGCAAAGATTTGGCAATTGTGGCAATGTCGGACATGACGTTGGCAGTCTGCCTCTAAGGTAACCCAGTAATAGCCTAGTCTCATTATTTTTCGGGCTAGTAGGTGTGCACTCATGTGGGGTTCGTTTGTACAGTAGTCCTTGATTGAGGACATAGTGCGTGGCTCGCGTTCATAGGGCTCTTTTGTTCTTGCGGTTATTGTTGGGTGGATATGACTCGTGGGTTTTAAAGTCTAGGATTGCTTTGTACCAAGGTTCTTTGGGGATGTCGTCGGTTCGAGGTTATGGATGTAGGCTGGTTGTTTGCTTTTCTCTATGTAGATAGGCGTGGAAGAGAGGTTATCGGGCATATCTAGTGAGGCTAGCTTAGATAATGTGTCGGCGAATTGTTTTTTTTTTCGCGGGGTATGTGTATGAGGTCAATTTCGATGAATTCCCGAGACATTGTTTCTACTATGGTCTGGTACGGGGTTAGGCTTTCGCTGCGGACCTTCCAGTCTCCCGTGACTTGGTTTGTTACTAAGGATGAATTTCTGTGCACTTTAAGGTTGCTGACTCCTAGAGAGATGGTTGCTTTTAGGTTTATCAGGCAGGTTTCGTATTAGGCTGTTTTGGAGAAGTTTGGTTTGATGGAGATGTGGACATGACATAGGTCCACCCTGACATATGGGAAAATCCCCATATGAGAATGGATCAAATTGAAATTTAAATCGAAGTGGAGTCGCTACCGAACTTTGTGGGAGTTCGGGCCCGTTCGAACCCACTCTATGTCATAGTGGGCCATGCACAAAGTATGGCCAATTTCCGATGTCAGAATTTATTGGGCTCGTCTCTTTGCATTTCGATACCGATACTGCCACTACCGGTTATCGTGTATTGAATGACTCTCGTGCGCCAACGGTTTCGGGCATCCGGAAACCGAGGTTCTGAGTAAGGGGTGAGGGTACGTGTTGGGAAGCCCACTAAGGACACCCAACCCCGCCCGCACATTAGCGGCCTCTACTAGGATATCGAATGACTTTCTAATACGCGCGTTAGTAATTCGGTGAAAATAAAATGCAAACATTATTTTCCCTAAACATGCGAGAATTTGAAAGGGTTTCTATGTCGATTTAATGCAACTAAAATTAACGTCAAAGTTGTATTTTAGCATGTGAGTTCATTTTAGTACAATAAAATAAACAAGAATTAAATTGACAAAAGAACAAACGGTTAGTAACGGTATAACGATAATAACAGTTTGCGAATGATGTAATATGGAATGATATCGAATAATGTAAACATGATTCATGGTTTTGAAAAGAGATGTTCCACGTGATAGATTAAGCACGTGTTGACCTAAGTCATAAAAAAAACATTATTGAGACTCGAATGATATTGTAGGGCTCACGGTTTGACGTGATAAGGGGCCACTCGACCGAGTCATTGAGGGACTCGACCGAGTGGACCTCTGAAAAGGCTTTTGTCCGGTATTTTAGACCCTACTCGGTCGAGTTATTGACGAACTCGACTGAGTACACTGCCACTCGATCGAGTCATTGCGAGACTCGTCCGAGTGGAGGTTGAAAAAGCATTTTGTCTCGTGTCGTGGGGTGCCACTCGACCGAGTGTGCTAGGCACTCGATCGAGTGCCCTCTGTACGAACCAGGGCTCGTTTTGCAACTCGTTATCGGTTTCGAAATTGCTTTTGATTTTGATAATTCGTTGAATTGGGCATAAATATTGTATAATTTATGGCCAATTCATATTTATGATTCTCGTCGTGCCCGATATTCGCTTATTGAACCGGTATCGAATACTAGAGCGAAATTTGAAGAAAAAGGCTATAAGTCGTTATAAATTAAATAGGACGATATAAATTTTCTCCGGGTTTATTAATGTCGTAATTAATTCAATTGAATTAGAGGACATCTATATTATCATCAACAAAAATCGTGTTAATTAATTTATTTGACTAAATCATTAGATTCGATATCCAATTATGGGATTGGTATCTAATCTAATAGATCGATACTTGAAATAAAAACTCGACTTGATTACCTCCTCATCCCGACATCATAATTAATTCTTGCGAATTGTTAGATGTCGGATCCACATCAACGGGTTTCGACCCTTATTAAAAAAAAGTACTTGTTTTGAAAATAATTTTAGAATCGAAATATGCGATTGAATGATGATGCGCACGAAATAAATATTATTGTTTAGGTTGACTTGTTTCAATAATCAAATGCTAGGGGTGTCGGGATAAGCGACCGGCAACGCTGGGTGCAATACCCTTGTATATTCGGGTTTCCTTATTCTGACATCCTTCGCACTCGACACAAATCCACAAGTATTTTAATGTCTTTTAACACTAGCGATATTATCGATATTATAACGCGATAATGACGATAAAAAAAAAAAAGGGATTTGGCACCTCAACCTACATGTTTCTTGTGCTCGGACGGGACTCTTAGTTGTGGCTAGCACGGGAGTATCGAGATGTAAGTTGAGTTGTGGTGGTTTAGGGTTTGTCTCCTAAGTACTAGGGTTAGGGTTTGAATGTATGTAGACTAGTGTAGAATAGGGTTGAATTAGGGTTGAATCAATGTGTTGAATGTGTGTTGCGTGGGGGTGTTTATATAGGCATGGCCACGCACCCCCGTCTAGGGTTACTCGACCGAGTAGCCCCTTGACTCGGTCGAGTGGCCCAAGCGCCTGCAGCCGAGCTTAAATGAGGGCCCACTAGATCGAGTGGGCTGAGCACTCGATCGAGTGGATCAGCTGGAACGCGAGGTGGGTTTTTGTATTTGGGCTGGTTTTTTTATGTTTGTGTGGCTGCTTTCATGTGTTTCGGAAACGACTTTGACCGGGGTTGACCCAATCGCTAAAAGTCGGTTTTATTTCCGGTGTCGGTTTTGACCCAAATTAGTCTTGTTTGACTGGAAACGACCGACTGGGCCTGAATTTGGGGTCTGTTTTGTGAGATTTGTACTCCGTAAGTGCTTAAACCAGCAACTCATGGTGTTGAGCCCATATCCGAGCGCGTAGAAACACGTTAGCGTCCGATCATCATCGGGTGTTTTTTGGAAACTACCATAGACACCTGGCGGTCAAAATGCGGGTGTCTACAGAGCCCCCACTCTAACCGAGGCTTGGACAGGGCGAAAGTCAGAGTAGCTACCAAGTCAATTAAGACCTGGTAGACTTCCGATCGGGACGTTTATAGTCCATTAGGCTTGCGTGAAGGGCTCGCCAGCCATAAGATAGAAACCATACCTGAGTTGATGATGGTAACTCCGTGGGGAATCAGACTTGTCGCATAAGTCCTGGGTGCGCCTATGTGTGGGCCCATCCCGTGCTATTCCGGGGAAAATGCCGCCTTGGGCTTTCCGCTAGGGAGATACAGTGGGTTGCATGTCCCTGCTTGAGTCGTACCTGTATAAGTCTCATAAAATTTTGCATGCAACACGTAGGTAGAAAAATGACTCGTCCTGGGGAACAAGATTTTTTGAATTATTGAATTTTAAAAATTTCGAAATTATGAATTTTTTGAATTTTTGAAATTTTTGACTCCTAAAGAAATTTAGGAAAGTTCGGGATGACTGAATCCGCGCTAGTATTGAGACTAGGTTCGTAAGCCGATTAGGATTAGGAAACTCTTCATAAAAAAAGATAAGGAAAGAGGGTTGTAAGGTTGATGCTATATATAGCCCTCCCTTGTCTTTGATTTTCTTCACAACTCCTCATAATTCATCCCTCCTAAAAAAGAAAGTCTCTTTATTCCTTTCAAGAATTTTAACCATGGGAATCGATCGATTGACCGTGATGTTGCAAGAATGGTCCCGTCGTTTTAGGGACACGGATAGGGTAGCTCTCAATCAGACGGGTATTACTCAGCTGTATCCATTCCGTCAGATGCAAGTTGATCGCTACTTCCTTGATGCTTGTTTGTCTTACTGGGACGACATATACCATGTCTTTGCATTTCCCCGGGGAGAAGTTTGTCCTTTACCCGAGGAGATTGCCGCTGTAGGAGGATGGAATCCGATACTTCGTCCTGCCGTCCCGTATTCGGTTAATGATCCGAGGAGGAAGCTTCGGGAATTTTTAGGACTTTCCCATAATGAAGTATCCCGCATGATGGAGGATGGTAATATTTCTCATATCGACTTGGCTGAGAAATTTATGAACCCTCACGATGCCCGGGTCAGACCGGTTCACAGTCGTAGGGCTTTTTCCTTCTGCATGCTCCACGTTTATGCTTTTGAAGGTCACATGGATTTACTGTCTTGCATGGGTAATGCCCGCCTCCTGACCATGGTTGATCTGATGGAGACGGAGCACAATCCGGCTTGGCTTATCACGGGCGAAATCATCCAAGGTCTAGACAACCGTAAGAGGGATTCGTCAGCCCGCTTGACCGGGAGTACCCGTTTGTTGCAAGTATGTCGAATTTTTCCTGATTTTTATTTTCTTGATTTTTGATTGATTTTTTTTTGTGGTCTTCTGCTGCAGTGGGTACTCGATCGAGCCACCCTGGCACTCGATCGAGTGCCCTCGTAAAAAGCCCCTTGTTCGTGTTCAGAGGTACCACTCGATCGAGTGTCCCCCAGGCACTCGATCGAGTGCCCTTAGGCGGAGGCTTATTCCGTCTCGGGAACTCATATTTTGCCTCCTTTTTCAGATTTGGCTGTACGAGAGGTTATCAGTGATAGATCCTCCTCTTGACGCGAGCAATTACCGTCATAATCAGGTGATGACGAGGAGACGGGCCATTGATTTTTCTCGCCAGATTACCAAGAAGTATTGGGACGAGGTGTTGTCATTCCATGGTGGTCCGTTGATTCGATGGGTAGTGTCGTGGTGGCACATCTACGTTTGGACAGGCTTGGACCCGAGAGACAGAGCTCGCTATCAGGTGATACTGTCTTTCAGGCAGACAATACATCTTTACCCGGACAGCATACTAAGGCAGTATGGTTGGACCCAGAGAATCCCGAAGATTGAAGCAGTTGTGAGTGACCCTACCCAACTGACTAATGTGATGTGTGATACCTGGATGCAAAGATGGTACACCCGACATACTTGGCCTATTCCCACATCTCGTCACTCAATCTGGGTTTCAGACTCCTATGTGAAGTGGACTAAAGCAGGCGATGCCAAAGCCCGAGCTGCTCTGAAGGTCGATGAAGCTTTTGATCTGCTGCGAAGGGAGCAAGTTAAAGACAATAGGGACTTCTTCGACGAAGGTGACACTCTAGCTACTCTGGTCCGTCAAATGTCAGATCAGATAAAAAAGACTAAGACTCAAGCTGAAGGGTATAGTGCTAAAGGTTCGCGGGAGAAAGTGAGCCCCCAGACTGACTTGGAAATGAGGCTTGGCCCGAGACTAGCAGTGCAGGACCGACTTGGCCCAGGAGATAGACTACCCGAGCACGTGCGGGCCCGGCTTGGACCAAAGACGATAGCAGAAGACCCGCTGTCAAAGAAACGGGTTCGAGCTAAGGACGTTCCCTTCGTGATTCGAGAACGCTCGCCCTCGCCCCGGCGACCTCAGGCTCCACGCAACCCAAAGGACAAAGGGAAGGGCAAGATGCATGAATATTAGTCTCCTTTGTTTTATTATTTAAATATTATTACTATTTTTTTTTGTGATTTTTTTTGGTGTTCGCCGTTTTTGGCGTTTTTTTTTTTGTAATTCCCGAGTTTATTGGTTTTTTAATAAAGACGTATTAGTGAATACCGTTCCCATCTTTTCGTTTATTGCAGTGGTTGTACCCTATTGATGGGTTGCCTACGTATCCACCATTAGCGGAATCAAACCAAACGTAGTTCGAAATATGATTTTTTTTTTGCATATTTCGGAATACATCAAGACTATTAGTTCGAGATGTGCGACAGTAGAATAGTTAATTCTAACTTATTGACTTGTCTATAATTTTTGAAAATTTATAAAAGATGAATTTTTATAAATTTTTGCAAATGACATTGAGATAGGGTTTATGGGTAGTAGCGCTTCAACTGGTCCAAGTTGGTCGGGTTGACGAATTCTTTCCCGTCCAAGTCTGTCAGCATCACCGCTCCTCCTGATAGGACCTTCTTGACTAAGTATGGCCCAGCCCAATTGGGTTTAAATTTTTCCCTTGGGTCAACCGGTAGTAAGGCACGAACCGATTTTAGGACCAGATCCCCTTCTTTGATGTTTCTGGGCCTAACCCTTTTATTGAAGGCCCGTTGGATCCTCTTTTGATATTTTTGGATATTGTTGAGGGCCCGGGATCGCCGTTTGTCCAAAAGAACTAGCGAATCGTATCGGGCTTGGACCCAATCTGCTTCCGGTACTTGGCTTTCAAGTAAAATCCTGAGGGATGGCACTTCTAGCTCGACCGGTTGGACCGCCTCCATTCCATATGTCAAATAATATGGAGTTGCTCCGGTCGCGGTGCGAATTGACGTTCGATACCCCCAGAGAGCGAAGGGTATTTTGTCGGGCCAATCCCGGTAATTCTCAGCCATCTTTTTAAGTATGGTGACAATTGTTTTATTAGCCACTTCTACCACTCCATTTGTTTGGGGGCGGTAAGGTGAAGATGTATGCCTTTGAATTTTATATTTTGCCAGTAATGCGGCAGTTTCAGCTATAAAGTGGGTCCTGTGATCACTGATAAACTCGTGTGGGATCCCGTACCGGCATATGATCTTATTCTGAATAAATTTCGCCACGTGCTTGGCGTTCAAGACACGATATGACTCGGCTTCGACCCATTTGGTGAAATAGTCGATGGCCACCAAAATGAAGCAATGATCTCCCGTCCCGGATGGGTGCACCTTTCCAATTATGTCAATATTTTGCCTTGGACCAGTGACGGGATCTATGCTTAAGTGGGGGATCGGCCATTGGTCCTATGGGTCGTAAAAGGCGAAGGGAGGCTAGTCTTCGGAGTGCAGCCGCGTAGCTGACCCCGATCTGAGTGAACCTTCTCTTGGGTTCGATGGTTTCGGGTGAGCCTAGGTTATCTCCTTTGATCGTCCTGTTGCATGGGGAAACGAGGTGTTTGGGAAGTTCCTTGAGTCTTTCCTCAATACGGGCTATCCTAGCCTCAATCTTTGAGAGTATGGGGTATATTTGTGACATTAGGAGGGTTAAGCTTTTGATAGTTGCTGCGAGGTCGAGGGATACGGGTTCTGGGTGAGTGCTGAGTTCATCCTCGATGTTCAGAACCTCTTCCCCTAGGGGGACAAGGGGGGAGCAGTCAATAGTGTCATCGAAAATGGCGTGGACACTAAAGGGGTTTGTAGTATTGTTGGGCTTCTCTGGTGGAGGAAGAGGGATTGTCCCGTTATCTATCATGTCTTGTATGGTATGCCTGAGCCGAAAACAAGACTCTGTGTTGTGGCCCTTGCCACGGTGGTATTGACAGTACTTATTAGCGTCCCACGACTTTACCCTCTTGTCCGTGGGCGGGTCCGGAGTAGGACCTATTAGTTTGAGCTTCCCGTGCTCGGTCATTCTTTTTAAGGCTTCGGTGTATGTGATGCCTAGCTTAGAAAATGTTCTGGGAATGAAATTCGTCCTTCCCTTGGCAGTTGGCTTAACTAGGTGTACTTCCTCGGTTTTATTACTCTCATAGGATCGGGCCCCCGTAGAAGTGGTCGGCCCTTGATAACCTTTCCCCATTATTTTGGAGAATGCCCCTCTTTTCATATCATCCTCTAGGCGTATTCCTAAAGTGGATAACTCCTTAAAGGTGTGGATATTTTGGTACCTAAGATGGGAGGCGTAGGCTGGCCTAAGGTTATTGACGAATTTTTCCACCAAGGTGGCCTCGTCCGGGCGATTTATTAGCTGGGTACTTACCTTCCTCCATCGGGTCAGAAATTCTGAGAAGCCTTCCTTCTCATTTTGAGAGAGGACCTCAAGGCTCCTGATGGTGACTTGTGTTTCGGCATTATCCGCGTACTGTTTTGTGAATTCTATGGATATATCGTCCCAGGTAGATACCTTCTTAGGGTCAAGTGAATAGAACCAGGATCGTGGGGTGTCTCCTAGGGACGAGGGGAATATCCTAGTGAAGAGGCTAGGTTTGACTCCTTTAATGGCCATGTAATCTTTAAAGGCTCGGATGTGGTTAAGGGGGTCCTCAGTTCCCTTGAACTTAGGCACGTCGGCTAGGGAGAAATTCTCAGGTAATTGGTCGTTCACCATTTCGAAATTCCTATGATTTTCGAGGTGGACGTTATTCCCTTGGTTTAGGCGCATTTGGTTTTCGAGGAAGTCTATGCGGTTCATAGCAGATTGAAGGGTGTCGTCTTGAGGTGAGGTAGCGGGATCGCTTGCGATGAGGCCGGCGGGTGCCCCACCGAGCGGAGAGGAATTTAAAAGGGCCTCGTTGAGGATTCGGGTGTGGTGTTCATCTGAGGCTTTGTCTTCTAAGTGGCCTAAGCGGGAATCTATGATGTTTACGGACGCATTTACCGTGATGACAGTGGCCTGTAAGTCCCGGATTAGGTCGGTTAGGGCCCCTATGGTGTTGTCTGCGGACTGCCCGGCGTTATCCCCACTATGGTTGCTCGCGTCTACCCTTGAATCCCCCGTCATGACTGTGAAAAGGTAATGCTAGTGAGGACAGGTTTCCTGGATGTTTTACGGACTCGGGGAATACTCATGATTGGGCAACGTTGAAGCGAGGCCCATGACTCGCGTGTGTGCATGGTTAATGACTTAGGGGCTCGGGTGCTTTAGACTCTTGGTGTTTTTGGCGAAACATCTATTGAGCTCTTAAGTCTCTATAGCGAGACGACTCGACGCAAACCTCGGTGGTGAGATTTAAAGAGGACTTCTAGAAGCGAGGCGATCCAAAAATGTAAAATTTTGAGTGGAGATGATCCTATTAGTTAACATAGACAGTTAAACACACAGTTGTATGGTGTAAGAAATTGATCGCGATCCCGGCTCAGGATCAAAGAATTTCGATATTTTTTTTTTGAAAACAACCGATACTCGCAGAGAAAGTCTTTTAAAAAAGGTGACTTCGCAAAACTAGGGTGACGATGGTGCGCTGACATCGTTTGCGGCGTAAAATGCGTGTTGCTATGTGTGCGTCGGGAATCTGATGATAGCAAAAGTGTAAACGTTTCTTTTCGAAAGGGAACACGGCTCTTTAGGGGGACTGTTCTTTTTTGAAAATGATATCGTTATGCTTTAATCGGGACTACTATTAATTAGCTAGCCCGACAGTGGACGTGTGTGGAGCTTTAAGGGTGTGACCGAATCCTGGTCAAGGGTTTAGGTAATGAACAGTTTTTTTTTTGAAAAAAGTTGTTGTGTGTTTTGTTTTTTTAAAAAAAAAACGAGTGATCCACATTTGTTTGACAACGGATGGTGATGTGTTGTAAAAAGAAATGTTTCGAAAATGTACCCGTTTTGGATTCCTTGACTTCATTAATTGAAGCTTTGGTTGTGTTAACGATGTGTGTGTAAAAACTTTTGTTTTTTTTTTAAACGAAAAGTATCCGTTTGGTGTACCTTGATCCCATTAATTGGGGATCTCGGTAGTATCAACGGTGTTCGTTGTTGATGGGGTTTTACCTTAGCTATGTGACGGCGCTTGAAAATATATTTTGTTTGAAGTATCAAGTGTAAAATTGGCCATGACGATGGCATTTGAAAACATTTTTTTGTTTGAAAGTAGCGAGTATAAAATTTTGCTATGACAATGGCATCTCAAGATTTTTTTTCTTCTATTTTTAGAAATTATGACTTGACTGGAGTATCGATGTTTCAGAAATCGTTTTGAAAAGATGAGATATTTTTCGAAAATGGAATTGGGTGGGGTTGAATATGTTGGCGTGGTTGAATCCGGATTTTAGTGTTTTATTTGGGTTGGATTGTTCAAACACGCTACACATAAATAGGAATACATACACTCATGCAGGATGCAGGCTCGGGTAGGTTTAGGGTAGGCTACCGCCCATGAATAGTCTTTACTTAGGCATCGACAATGATCTGGGGAGACAAGTGTCATACCGTCTGTTCGAAACTATCCGCTTATTAATCCCGCGGGTTACGCGTTAGGTGGTCGGAGCGTCAACCGAGGATCTCTCCGCGCGTCCCTAAAGATCTTACCGCGAAGGGGTCGATTGGTCCTGATATTGGTTAGGGTGGGCTTTTTAGGGCCAAAACTTGTAGTAACCACAACTAGGAACTAAGAAATGAGCTTCACCGACCTCGTTCAAGTTACACCACCGCTGGAAACTTGTTTCCCATTCTCCAGCGGAGTCGCCAAACTGTGGACTTCCGTCCGCACCGCCCGACACCCTGCACGTGCCCGCGCGGGACCGACCCAGTTTTCAACATGTGGCGGCGGCCACCCACGCGGCCCCCTCCCTGCCGAGGGTCGGTCCGATCTCGCATACGGGGCGAAAGTGTCGGACCTCGATTTGGTTGATGATCCGGACTTGTACTAGACGGGTGCGAGCACTCGAAAACCGTTCAAGTCAACTTTGATCTCTTGCCGGCTCAAAGTTGAGTGGCATAGGACTTAAAGATAAAGACTTGTATCCTTAAGCACTCTATGACTGGAGTGACTCTCATTGCCAATGGTTTCGGACATCCGGAAACCGTCGATTCTGAGTAAGGGGTGAGGGTACGTATTGGGAAGCCAACATCTGATAGATGTCAACACCCAATCCCGCCCATACTATAGCGGCCTCTACTAATCAATCAGTGGGTTGGTTTCCTAGTTCTTTTGTTGTGGTGGAAATACTGTAACATCCATTATTTTAACCCTATGTCTTTGCTATGTCGGTAGTTTAAGGACAAGTAAGTATTGTCGTCGAAGTGGTTGAGTTTATATTCTTTGCATGCGATTTCACGTGACAGGCAGGCCATGAAAAGGTGCACGTAGGAGAGTAGAGAGTACTAGTATTATACGTATTGGCAAACCAGTTTTGACGCGATAATACGGATATTAATCATTCTCGTGGTATACCTTACCTGGTATTCTGCTTAAGATGCGTCGATTCGGTATTAATAGAGATGCGTCGAACCTAATAAGGCGAGCACCGGGACTAATACGGAACCCGACCATCGCTTTGCTCAGTTTTAGCTATTTTACGTTTTGAATTTCGTGTTAAGTGATTTAGCATGCGATTATAAGGTCATAAAAGCAATAAATCATACGAAAAACAGTAAATGCGAATGTAAGTAAATCACGTAGTGAGGAGTTGCACCCTCGGAGTATACACTAAACGGGACTCGATGCATAAATAGTTTTGAGAACGGATCTCGGAATTACTCGAGTCTATTTAGTGTGGTTTTAGTGTTTGAGGTTGATGTTGGGACATTACGTATTTTAGTATGTGTAGTGGACCTAGTGTCCACGTCTAGAGTTGTCGTAGTGCATAATAATAGAGAGTACAGATATGGAAAGTATTGTTTAGATGACAACCTAGTGACGACTTGATCAATAGGCGGATCCTCCTAGCTCGACCAGTGACTTCGGCAGAACTCCGTTACCGTTTGACCTTCCCACGGCTATTCCGGGAGAGCTTTGTTGCTAAGGACTAGTTCTGCGGCTAATCCAACAGAACCGGGGTACTAGTTTTGAGTTAGTCGATCACAGGCACCTCGGTATCGAGTGGAGTGCTCGAAGGTGAGGAGTTGCGTCGATGTCGCTTTTTTTTATCGAAACTATGATCGAGTGGATCGTTTGCCTCGGGTGTCGGAGTGCGAGCCCTTAGCGAGAGTTTAGAGGGAGAAGAGAGAGTTGAATTGTGGTGAAATGAGGGCGTGAAGGGGGGGTATTTATAGGTGTTTTCGTTCCTCGTCGCCCATATAGGCGCGTGAGATGGGGCGCAC
The DNA here is from genome assembly GCA_958450325.1 of Agrostemma githago. Classification (NCBI taxonomy): domain Eukaryota; kingdom Viridiplantae; phylum Streptophyta; class Magnoliopsida; order Caryophyllales; family Caryophyllaceae; genus Agrostemma; species Agrostemma githago. The sequence goes on from OY288248.1 coordinate 18,745,611, forward strand.
CAGGTCTCAGGCACCTGGGCTTAGGCATGGGGAGACCCAGGCGCGTCGGGTGGGGCGGTTGGGATTTTGAGTATACGGTTTTGATACTTTCCAAAACTGTGAGGCGGGTGTGTGATATCTTGCTTGGACGTTAAGGCTTCCCCACGGCTTGACCTAGCGCCGTGGGTTTAGTGGGCGTCGGGTGTTTATCCCAAGGTTCGCTTAACGCGGTGTTGACTCGATTCGAGTTTCGGGACCGACTCTGGGTCCCGGTGTCGGAATTGACTCTAATTAGTGTCTATGCGACCGTAACAACACGACTAAGGCTGCCATCATGCTAGTTTAATTTTCCCGAGTAATTTATTTGATCTGTTCTATAGGGAAACTATCTAAATATCGCGAACCCGTGTCGCGTTGCAGTCCTATCGTCATCGGGTGTTTGTTGGGCGCTTCTGCACCCACCAGGTCAAAATCTGGGTGTCTACAACCTCCACAGCAATTTTAATTCGAGAGGAGACTAACGCCCTCGAAGGAGTCTTATACCTCCACAACAATTTTAATTCAAGAGACTAACGCCCTCGAAGGAGTCTTATACCTCCACAGCAATTTTAATTCGAGAGGAGACTAACGCCCTCGAAGGAGTCTTATACCTCCACAGCAATTTTAATTTGAGAAGAGACTAATGCCCTCGAAGGAGTCTTATACCTCCACAGCAATTTTGATTCAAGCGGAGACTGACGCCCTCGAAGGAGTCTTATACCTCCACAACAATTTTAATTCGAGAGGAGACTAACGCCCTCGAAGGAGTCTTATACCTCCACAGCAATTTTGATTCGAGCGGAGACTGACGCCCTCGAAGGAGGCTTATACCTCCACAGCAACTTTTATTCGAGAGGAGACTAACGCCCTCAAAGGAGTCTTATACCTCCACAGCAACTTTAATTCGAGTGAAGACTGACGCCCTCGAATAGTTTTATATCATTTTACCTTGTCCTTGGGGTCATAAGCATCCCAAAGACGATTGCTCGAGTGGAGACTAACGCCCTCGAATGTTTTATGTCATCAAGGGTTCATAAGCATCCCAAGTAAAAGCAAATGCATTTACACCTAACACATAAAAAGCGCTTAAAATTAAACAAAACCTTAAATAAACCGGAGAAGACAAAGCGCGCGCGCGCAAAGAATCAAGAACAAGATAACAAGCAAGGGCCCGGGCCCAAGCAAGCAACCGCAATCGAAGACATCAGGTATGACTTCTAAGCATTCGCTGGTGAGCCTTAATGCACAGTCTAACGGACTTAAAACGACCCGACCGGACAGCCACCAGGTCGTAATCTTTGATTGACCTGGGCGGATATACTTTGACTTTCGCCTTGTCCAAGCCTCAGTCAAAGTGGGGGCTTCTGTAGACACCTAGATTTGGACCTGGTGGCTGCGGAAGTGCCCAACAAACACCCGATGACGATAGGACTGCAACGCGATGCGGGTTCGCGATGTTTTAGATAGTTTTTCTATAGAACGGATCAAATAATTTACTCGGGCAAATTAAACTAACATGATGGCAACCTTAGTCGTGTCGTTACGGTCACATAGACACTAATTAGAGTCAATTCTGACACCGGGACCCCGAGTCGGTCCCGAAACTCGAACCGAGTCAACAGCGCGCCAAGCGAGCCTCGAGATGAACACCCGAGGCCCACTAAACCCACGGCGCTAGGTTAAACCCGGGGTAAGCTTAATCCCCAAGAAACATATCACACTCCCCTCTCTCGGTTTCGGAAAGTATCAAAACCGTATCCTCAGAACTCCAACCGCACCAACTGACGCGCCTGGGTCTTTCCGCGCCCGGACCCAGGCGCCTGAGTCTTAGTATGCCCTAGCTCGGGCGCCTACATGGGCGACGAGGGCCGATAACACCTATAAATACCTCCCTTCACGCCCTCATTTCGACATCATTCAATCCTCTCTTCTCCCTCTAAACTCTCGCTAAGGGCTCGCACTCCGACACCCGAGGCAAACGATCCACTCGATCGTAGTTCCAACAATAAAAGCGACATCAACGCTACTCCTCACCTTCGAGCACTCCACTCGATATCGAGGTGCCTGTGATCGACTAGCTCAAAACTAGTACACAGATTCTGTCGGATTAGCCGCAGAATCAGCAAATAGTAACGAAGCTCTGCCATAATAGCCGCGGGAAGGTCAAACGGTAACGAAACTCTGCCGGAATAACTGGTCAAGCTAGGAGGATCCACCTATCGAAGTCGTATCGTCACTAGGTTGCCATCTAAACAAAACTTTCCATATCTGCACTTTCTATTATTATGGACTACGACAACACTAAATGTGGGCACTAGGCCCACACACATCTACTAAAATACGTAACGTCCAAACTTCAACCGCAAACACTAAAACACACTAAATAGACCCGAGTAATTTCGAGATCCATTCTCAAAATTATCTATGCATCGTGTCCCGTTTAGCGTATACTCCGAGGGTGCAACTCCTCACTATGTGATTTACTTACATTCGCATTTACAATTTTTTGTATGATTTATTGCTTTTATGACCTTATAATCGCATGCTAAATCACATAACAAGGAATTCAAAACATAAACAACTAAAACTGAACAAAGTGATGGTCGGGTTCCGTATTAGACCAGGTGCTCGCCTTACTAGGTTCGATGCATCTCTATTAATACCGAACCGACGCATCTTAAGCAGAATACCAGGTAAGGTATACCACGAGAATGACTAATATCCGTATTATCATGTTAAAACTGATTTGCTAATACGTATAATACTAGTACTCTCTACTCTTCTACGTGCATCTTTTCATGACCTGCTTGTCACGTGAAATCGCATGCAAAGAATGTAAACACAACTACTTTGACGACAAAACTTACCTGTCCTTAAAAAAACCGACGTAGCAAAAAGCATAGGATTAAAACAACGGATGTTACAGTACTTCCACAACAACAAAAGAACTAGGATATCAGCCCACCAATTGATTAGTAGAGGCCGCTATAGTGCGGGCGGGCTGGGATTGGGTGTTGACATCTATCGGATGTTGGCTTCCCAATACGTACCCTCACCCCTTACTCAGAATCGACGGTTTCCGGATGTCCGAAACCATTGGCAATGAGAGTCATTCCAGGCATGGAGTGCTTAAGGGTACAAGTCTTCATCTTTAGGTCCCGTGCCACTCAACTTTGAGCCAGCAAGGGATCAAAGTTGACTTGAACGATTTCCGAGTCTCCATAATTGACTCGGTGGCGACTTCACAAATCAACGACAACTTCAGTTCACTAAAAAGGTCGCCTTACCAAACAAAACGGCCTTTAAACATTTACAACCACGACTCGATCGATTCCCAAACGGAAACACGGGTGTCTCCACCCGTCTAGTACAAGTCCGGATTGTCATCCAAATCGAGGTCCGACACTTCGCCCCGTACGCGAGATTGGACCGACCCCGGCAGGGAGGGGGCCGCGTGGGTGGCCGCCGCCACACGTTGAAAACCGAGTCGGTCTCGCGCGGGCGCGCGTGGGGCGCTGGGCGGTGCGGATGGACGTCCACACATACAAATACTAAAAATCAAGGGGGAGATGGGGTCTCCTTGTCTTAGACCTCTTCTTCCCCTAAAGTAGCCAAAATTGATACCATTGAGAGACAAGGTATATGTAGGAGTAGTAATGCATCTCATCACCTGCTTTATGAATGAGGGCATAAAATCCAGTTCTTTCAGCAGCTGTTCCACAAATACCCATTCAACCGAATCGTAGGCCTTCTGTAGGTCTATTTTAAATAGACATCTAGCAGAAACTCTTTTCCTATCATACATTTTGACTAGGTCCTTGCATATGAGTATGTTTTGAACTATGGATCTCCCTTGAATAAATGCTCCTTGAATATCTTCAATAATTTCAGGCAAAATTCCAGCAAGCCTATTACACAAAAGCTTGGAAATAATCTTGTATAGAGTGTTGCAGCAAGCTATAGGTCTAAATTGAGCAACCGAACTTGTCCTATCTATTTTGGGGATTAACGTTAATGTCGTAGAATTTATTTGTTGCAGCAGTTCTCCTGTGTCAAAAAAATCCTTTATAGCAGCTGCAATATCTTCACCTATTACTCCCCATGCATCTTTGTAAAATCCACTTGTATACCCATCCGGACCCGGGGCTTTATCTTGAGGAATTTTTAAACCATCCAAAATTTTTAAACCTTTGAGATTTTGACAACTACCCAATATACCTAATTAACTTGTCTAATCTGGGTTCTTGTTTGTTTTAATTATAATAGCTTAATTGTTCAAAAAAATGGTTTTTTTTCATGAATGCCAACGTCAAATTCCATCAAAAGTTCTTTGAACATTTTACGACTACCCAATGTAGACACGGAAAATTTATTTAAGTGTCGAAAATACAAGAAAAATAATTATTCTGAGTCAACAACAAATTTTGACTTAGTTTAGTTATATTTCTCCCGTAAAAGTTAAAGACGGCTCGTTTCATTCCCGAGTTTGACTGTTTGACCCAAAAGTCAAATAGTCGTAAGCCTGACCCAAAAGTCAAGAAAATGTACCATTGGGCCAAAAGTCAAGAAAATGTCAAGTTGACCCAAAAGTCAAAGTGAATGACAAGCGGACCGAAAGTCAGATCATAGTCAATATGGCCCAAAAGTCAAGCACTCGTCGATCTGGCCCAAATTCCAAGAAATGTCAAACTCGGCCCGAAAGTCAAGCATTGACCAAATTTGACCTAAAAGTCAAAGAACGGTCAATTGGGCCCGAAAAGAAAACAAGCTTTCAGAAAGCCCAACTCTGAGTCCAACAAGAATGGATGAATAAATCCTATAAATAGGGAGCTTCCTCACCATTTTAAAGGACAACAAAAATATACAACACAAGCTCACTACAAAAGGTGAAGAGAAGAGAAGACTACAAAGCTCGGAAATTCTCGAAGCATCATTCCTTCCAAGTAGCAACAAGCACTACAAGATTGTGCCGCCTACTCAAGGAAGTCATATCAACATCGAGCATCGAAAGGAGACTCAAGTCATCGCGACCCTCCTAAGAAGCTAGAGTCAAGCGAAGAACGAAGATCGTTTAAGTGTGCCTAAAGCAACGTAGTAGAATCAGAGGAAGAATAGAGAATCGAACACTTGAACTTTTCTGATATTATAATTTGTTGACTCCGATTTTGTATTACAGATATTCATAATATCGTTATACAAAATTTGTTGTTACAAATTTTTGGTGAACCCGACGTGAAACCTCTACCTCTCATCTCTCCTACAAAAGCAAGCTACTTCAACAAGAAGATGTCTTTCCAAGAAAACACTCCAAACACACCGAAGCAATCCTATGCATCAATCCTCAAGGAGCCTCTCAAATCAGGCATGCAATCTGCTGGTGTGTCCACTAGAGCAATGGCGAAGAAGGCTGCTGTTAATGCTGCTGCTGCTAGCTTACGTGCTGCTAATGTTCCCAGAAGGCCACGGAGATACTCCATTCAGTCCATTGCTGCTGCTGCTACTGCTTTGCTCAAGGCCTCTTCATCTCCAAGCAAGGAGCAAAAGATGTTGAGTCCCATAAGTGGATCTCCCAAAAATGGATCCCCTCACAAGGCTGCTTCACCTTCAAAGACAAATCAGAAGGAGTTGAAGTCTTCCAGTGCATCCCCTCGCAAGGAGAAGAAAACTTCCCCAAAGAAAAAGGAAGTTGAAGCCCCTCTTATTGCATCAGTGATGACCATTGGTGGTTCTACCCTCGAAGAGCAAGTGGCAAATATGAACAGAATCCTTGAAAAAATGATGAAGGAAAACGAAGAGAAGAACAAGAGGATTGAAGATCTTCAAAAAGAAATGGAGGATCTTCGTAACAAGGGTGGCTCTAGTTACCATGGAGAAACCGAAAGTGAAGTTGGGAGTGACGGTGAGAAGGATGGTGGCGAAAAAGGTGGTGAAAAACCTCTCAGCCAAGAACAACTGCGTGACTTGATTAACAACACCATCAAGAATCAGTTGGATGAAGGAGCTTCCTACAAACTGCGCTATGTGAAGCCGTATACAAAGAGGATCGATGAGATGCGCATGCCTTCAGGCTACCAACCTCCAAAGTTCCAGCAGTTCGACGGGAAAGGCAACCCCAAACAACATATTGCACACTTTATCGAGACTTGCAACAACGCAGGGACTGATGGTGACTTACTGGTGAAACAGTTTGTCCGTTCCCTCAAAGGCATCGCCTTTGATTGGTACACGGACTTAGGTTCTGAGTCCATCGACAGTTGGGATCGCTTGGAGACCGAGTTCATGAATAGGTTCTACAGCACACGGCGCATTGTGAGCATGAGTGAGTTGACAAATACTACTCAGTGGGAAGAGGAGCCCGTTGTAGAATACATCAACCGATGGCGCGCCCTAAGTCTGGAGTGCAAGGATCGCCTGAGCGAGGGTTCTGCAGTTGAAATGTGCATCAATGGCATGAAGTGGGACCTGCTCTACATCTTGAACGGTATCAAACCTCGAAGCTTTCAAGAGCTGGCGACTCGTGCTCATGATATGGAGCTGACAATCAAGGCACGTGGAAAGACTCGATCATCTTCTTCCAATACAACATCAGAGAAGAAGGAATTCAAGAAAAATGACAAGGGTTCCAAAAGCTCTTCCAAGGAAACAGTGAATGTAACCACCACCAGCGAGCCCGTCAAAATTTCGGGAAAACCCAAGCAAAACAAAGGCAAAGAAACATACACAAGTGACTTCAAGCGTGAAAGGCCAACGCTAAAGGAGTTGCAGTCCAAACAGTATCCGTTCCCTGATTCAGATCTGTCAGGCATGCTTGATGATCTACTTGAGAAGAATATCATCCAACTACCTGAGTCAAAGCGCCCAGAACAAGCAAACAAGACGAATGATCCAAATTATTGTCGTTACCATAGATTGGTAAGTCATCCTTTGGAGAAGTGCATCACCCTCAAGGAAAGAATCATGCAACTATCCAGAGAAGGGAAGATCATCTTGGACGTGGATGATGTTGTGACGACAAATCATACCACGGCAATAGTTGGTGAATTTGATGTCACACCCATGGACATTTCAAGTGAAGAGCATGAAGTATGCTTGATACAATTTGGAAGTCTTGAGCCTACGATGTTGCAAGTGCCAAAGTCGATGTCATCAAAGCCGACTTCTTGGAATGAAAAGACAATCACAGATAGCTCAAATGAAGGTGATGATGAAGGATGGACATTGGTCACTCGCAAGAAACCAAGGAAGCCAGTGAAACTTCAAAATCAACAACCTGTTCAACGAAAGAGCAAACAAACAAAGAAGAAGGGGCCACGCCGCCCAAAGAATAAGAAGAAAGCAAAGAAAGTGACCAAGTCACAAGTCATGCCTGTCGATTTGCTAGAGCAAGGTCATCCATCTCCGATCGTCTTAAAGGAATTCTTCCCCGAGGGCTATCTCGACGAAGTCACTGTCTACACAGTAGCAGCTGAGGTAATTGTGGAGGATGTAGAAGATGAAGAAGAAAGTGATACTTCGAAAGTAGCCACTGAAGAGGATGAGAATCTACCCAGAGACACTAAAGTGTCAGCTACGCTCGATTCTCTACCCGCGCGCATGGAGTGGAAGCAAATCTTTCATCTACCGGAGGAGATGCGCCATCAAGTTTCCAAAGCACTTCAAAACCCTGAGCTGTATGAAGAAGAGATAAAAGATGTTGGCAAGACTGTAGAACAAGAGACCAAATGTCTATCCTGCAACACCGCCTTGACATTCTCTGATGAAGATCTCCTTCTTGGGTCCAAACTTCACAATAGGCCACCGTATGTCTCAGGGTACATCAGAGGGAAGAAAGTAAGTCGCATTCTTATCGATGGTGGATCCGGTGTGAATCTCATGCCCAAGGCAACCATGGTGGAGCTAGGCATTACAGTAGATGAATTATCCAGTAGTCGAACGCTAATCCATGGCTTCAATCTAAATGGTGAACGTGCAATTGGAATCATTCGCGTCAAACTGAGCATGGCAGATTTGTCCTCTGACACCCTCTTCCATGTTATTAATGCAAAGACCTCGTTCAAGCTTTTGTTGGGACGACCGTGGAAGCACGAAAATGGTGTAGTTGCTTCAACACTTCACCAATGTTTGAAGTACTATCGTGATGGCGAGCAAAAGATTAATGGTGATGTTAAACCCTTCACTAAGGCAGATTCATTCTTCGCTGATGCAAAATTCTTCGAGGAAAATGCCACTTCAAGTGAGTTCATGCCGACCACTATTTCTTCCACTGGAAAAGGGGGCAAAGTTAAGGAAGCTGCAATTTCTCCAAACAAACCTGATGTTCTTACAGAAAAGGAGGACAAGGGTAATCAATCCAAGGGTAAAGACAAAACCACCCAGGATTCAGAAACCAAGGCTCGGGAAGGAGAACTGCCAAAGAGTTCGCATCCCATCTTCCGATACATCCCAAAGTCACGGCGCAAGCAAGGACAAAGCCCTTTTGCAGAGTATCAGAATACCAAAGTAGTCCAGAAGGAAAAAGCAAAGCACAGTCCCTCAGTTAAGCAAGAATGGATGGTGAAGCTTGTTACTCCCCTAGCTCAGTCAAATGAAAAGCAAGTGGTGAAACCTCCACTAAAAGGGTTTGTTTCATCGTCTACCATGCTATATAATGGGAAAGAAGAAGGTGTATACAGTACCAATGCATACAAGTTGCTCGAAAAATCTGGATATGACTTTGAGAATCCTAGTCAATTAGGAAAGCATATACAGGTAAAAACAGATGGTGAAGCTCGAAGTCGTAGCTTAACCAAGATTGGTATAGGCTATGAAACACCAATGCCAGTCAAGATTTCAGCAAGGCACAAGGCCGACACATCGTCTTCTCAATACATCACGGTCGAAGAAAATGTTGAAGCTGATAATGCCTTAACAGGACCCTCTGTCTTCGATAGAATTCGACCATCTACCACAAGAGAGAACACTTCAGTGTTCCACCGGTTAGGAAGATCATCGCCTTCAGAACCACAAATACCTTTAAGGAATCGTTTCTCCGTGTTCAAAAGGTTGGGCAATCAAGAGGTTAACGATCGCGCTCGTCATGTAGCTGCACCATCACATTCGAAGAAGAAGAAAGGATCAGTCTTCAATCGTCTGGGTGATTCAAAACAAGTTCAGGAAAAAACACAATCCCATGTCACTTCTACGAGCAAAGAAAAAGTGAAGGTGAAAGTCGATGATGATCTCAAAAGTATCATCCCTTCTCGCATGAAGCGCATAGAGGAGGTTGACATTGTGGAAGAGCAACCTTTGAGAGTCAAGCGACGTGTTGTCATATTCACAAACCAACAAAAATCTAAAATCTCGCCAACAAAATTGAAGCCGCGAGTTAAAAGAAATTTGAAAGCGTTGGATGATGAAATAATGACAACATATCATATCACTGTGGAGGAGGTCCCTGATCCTAACGAAGAGGTAGAAGCAGATGATGCCCCCGAGTTGTTAGAAGATGGTGGTCAATCAACAGTACATGACTTGAAGGAGCTTAATTTGGGAACACCTGAAGATCCCCGTCCTATATATGTTAGTGCTCTCCTTACCAACAAAGAGGTGGATGAGTACCAAAAGCTTTTAAGCGAGTACAAAGATGTTTTTGCTTGGAGCTACAAGGAAATGCCAGGGCTGAGTCCAAAAGTTGCAGTGCACCGACTAGCAGTCAAAAAGGGTGTAAGCCCCAAGAAGCAACCTCAGCGTCGTTTCAGGCCAGAACTTATTCCTGAGATCGAGAATGAGGTCAACAAACTCATAGAAGCTGACTTTATTCGTGAAGTCAAATACCCCACATGGATAGCCAACATTGTGCCAGTGAGAAAGAAGAATGGTCAACTACGTATATGCGTGGACTTTCGGGATCTGAATAATGCTTGTCCGAAAGATGACTTTCCCCTCCCTGTCACAGAACTTATGATAGATGCAACAACCGGGCATGAAGCTCTGTCATTTATGGATTGCACAGCAGGGTACAATCAAATAATAATGGCACCTGAAGATCAAGAGGCCACAGCTTTCCGCACTCCAAAAGGGATATTCTGTTACAAAGTTATGCCATTTGGGTTGAAGAATGCTGGAGCGACATATCAAAGGGCGATGCAGAAAATCTTCGATGACATGTTGCACAAGTCAATTGAATGTTATGTTGATGATGTTGTGGTCAAGACCATGAAAAAAGAGGATCATCTTAGTGACCTTCGAACTGTCTTCGAAAGACTAAGAAAATGCCAGTTGAAAATGAACCCACTCAAATGTGCATTTGGTGTCTCCTCTGGTAAGTTCCTAGGATTTGTGGTACGACATAGGGGAATTGAGATAGATCAGTCAAAAATCAAAGCTATCCGAGAAATGCCCGCACCGAGAAATTTGAAGGAGTTACGCGGACTGCAAGGACGTTTAGCTTACATAAGAAGATTCATTTCAAACCTTGCTGGACGTTGTCAACCGTTCAGCCATCTTATGAAGAAGGATACTGCATTTCAGTGGGATGAAAAATGTCACAATGCCTTTGAAAGCATAAAGAAGTACTTGTCCTCCGCACCAGTGCTGGGGGCACCAATTCAAGGAAAGCCACTTATCCTGTATATAGCTGCACAAGAACGTTCTTTGGGGGCATTATGTGCTCAGGAAAATGAAGATCGTAAAGAAAGGGCGCTCTACTACTTGAGTCGAACTTTGGTGGGAGCAGAGTTGAACTATTCTCCAATCGAGAAGATATGTCTAGCCCTTGTCTTTGCAATCCAAAAATTAAGGCACTATATGCAAGCTCACACAGTTCATGTGGTTTCAAAGGATGATCCTATAAAATATATACTCTCAAGACCAGTCTTGTCTGGACGCTTAGCTAAGTGGGCGGTGTTACTCAAGCAGTATGACTTGGTCCATGTGCCTCAAAAGGCAGTCAAAGGACAAGCTTTAGCTGATTTTCTTGCTGACCATCCAATCCCAGGCGGGTGGGAATTACAAGATGACCTCCCTGGTGAAGAAATCTTCTATGTTGATGTGCTTCCTCCATGGCAAATGTATTTCGATGGAGCTGCAAGACAAGATGGTGCAGGTGCTGGTGTCGTGTTCTTGTCACCCGAAAATCATCTATTGCCTTATTCATTTGTCCTCACCCAGCTATGCTCAAACAACATGGCTGAATACCAAGCTCTTATCTTAGGACTTGAAATGGCAATCGAGATGGGGATCAGAGACATTGACATTTGTGGTGACTCCCAATTGGTGGTGAATCAAATCCTCGATGATTATGAAGTGAAGAAGGATGATCTTGTCCCTTATCATCAATATGCAATCCAATTGCTCCATAAGTTAGATAGTGTTCGCATCGGTCACGTACCGAGAAGTGCCAATAAGTTGGCTGACGCGCTCGCTAATCTTGCAGCCACTTTGGCACTGGGGGCAGACGAAGTCACATCCATTCCAATTTGCAACAGATGGGTAATACCGTTGTTAGAAATGGAAGAAATCAAAGGGACATCCAACATGATTTCTGCATATCAAGTTGACAAGGAGGATTGGCGACAACCCATCATCGACTACTTAGAACATCAAAAGTTACCCGATGATCCTAGGCATAAAGTTGAAATTCATCGACGTGCTCCACGATTCATCTACTACAAAGGTACATTGTACAGACGTTCCTTTCTGGGGCAATGGGTAAGGTGCCTTGATGAAACTGAAGCAGCTCAAGCCATGTATGAAGCTCACTCTGGCATTTGTGGTGCTCATCAATCTGGGCCTAAATTGCATGATCGTGTCAAGAGGATGGGATATTACTGGCCAACAATGGTACAAGACTGCATGGACTTCTCGAAAAAATGTGAGGCCTGTCAGTTCAATGCAAACTTTATTCATCAACCACCTGAACCTCTACATCCCACTGTATCGTCCTGGCCCTTCGAAGCTTGGGGATTAGATGTGGTAGGACCTATCATTCCAAAAGCCTCCAATGGACATGCGTTCATTCTGGCAGCAACAGACTATTTCTCCAAGTGGGCAGAAGTTGCCTCCGTGCGTGAAGTCAAGAAAGAGACTGTTGTTGATTTCATCCGTACCCAAATCATCTATCGGTATGGTGTGCCACAACGCATAATAACTGATAATGGAACGCCTTTCGTCAATAAACTGATGACGAGGTTAGCTGAAAAGTTTAAGTTCAAACAATACAAGTCATCAATGTACAATGCCCCTGCAAATGGTTTGGCTGAAGCCTTTAACAAGACGCTCTGCAACTTGTTAAGAAAAGTGGTGGCTAAGTCAAAGCGTGATTGGCACGAAAGAATTGGTGAAGCGTTGTGGGCATATCGTACAACATACAAGACACCCACCCAATCAACCTCGTACGCGTTGGTATATGGAGTTGAAGCTGTGCTACCACTAGAGGTTCAGATTCCATCATTGCGTATTGCTATCCAGGAAGAACTTTCAAGTGATGATAACGATAAGCTGCGCTTAGCAGAATTGGAAGCCCTTGATGAAAGAAGGTTGTTAGCACAACAAACACTTCAATGTTATCAAGCTAGAATGGCACGCGCTTTCAATAAAAAGGTGAATCCTCGGTCTTTTCAAGTAGGGGACTTGGTGCTCGCCGTAAGAAGGCCAATCATTACCTCTCACAAACCAGTGGGTAAATTCACTTCTAAGTGGGATGGACCCTATGTCGTGCAAGAGGTGTACTCCAATGGTGCTTACAAAATTGTGGACGAAGACGGTGTGCGCATAGGACCGATCAATGGAAAGTTCCTGAAGCGCTACTACTCTTGAACCTCTTTGCGACAGTGCTCCTAAGCAAGAGGATAAACTGCAACCATGCTCCTAAGCAAGAGGATAAACTGCAACAAGGCTCCTAAGCAAGAGGATAAACTGCAACAAGGCTCCTAAGCAAGAGTATAAACTGCATACAAAAAAACAAAACAAAACAAAAAAATATATATATATATATAAAAAAAATCCAATCCACCGAATAAAAAATTCCTCCATGAACTACGTTGGCTTGATCTTGTAGAGTATTTCGATACTTTGCAGGTACGTAGGCAACTCGAGTGAATATGTAGCTTGAATGCAGCCACACCTCCAAATAAAAAAAATTCCCTTGAACTACGTTGTCTTGATCTTGTAAGTTGTCTCTCATGTCAGCTTTCACAAGTACGTAGGCAGCTCGAGCCAATACTTTGTTTGAGCGCAGCCACACCAACACCATTCTTCAAAAAATACTCCTGGCCCGCAAGAGTTTAAACTGTGTACGGCTAAATAGACTTCAAATTGATTGCACTTCGTGGCTCCACAAGGATGTTGCCTTACGATATGTTTGCTTCAAGATAATTAATGTCTTCATATCATCCAACTCCCCAAATGCCTTGGTTGCTTTAGAGGAATATTGCCATGGACCTGGAGACCTGGAGTAAGCCGTGATCCATGATCGTCATTGTCCCTCCTTCAACAGATAATGTTCAGGCTTCTCTCTTCCTCCATGATCTACAAGTAGGATTGAGCGTGCTCCATTCTTCAAGTAGGTTCTATGATCCATCATCGTCCTTCCTACAATGGAAAGCTCCAGGCTTCATCTCTTACTTGTGATCTTCAAGTAGGATTCATCATGCTCCATTCTGCAAGTAGATTGGTTCATTTCATAGTATCTTGAAGAGAACAAAAATGGCCTCCTCGGAGCTCCAAAACTCGAGCTATCGGCGGATGGTTCAATTTGTGGTTCCTCACAAGAAAGTCATGATGATCCAAACGGCTTCCCTCATGACAACTCAAGTAGGACGAAATGACCCAACCTAGAGTAGCTTGAAATAGTCTAACGATCGACCGACAGCTTCATAGCATAATGACTCATTCGGAACTCCAAAGTATTCGGCGGTCCACGAGCCACGTCCATTCCACGAAGAATCAAAAGAGAAAAGAAATTGATCGCTCAAAGTATCCACTACCAATTGACGCCTCGGATTTATGCTATTTTTACCCCTGCCGATGAGCCATACAAAAAATACAAAGATTATACAATTCACACGGGTCTCATTATAATATCCGAAGAGGGAAGTTACGCATCTCGATAAGTAAGAAAAAGGGCCTACAAGCTATCCAACAAAAAAAGTTCAGGACGCACAAGAGCTCAGATTGTTCAAAAAAAAAAAGAAAAAAGAAAAAGAAAAAAAATCTCTCTCCATTTTCATCCCCACCGTAATAAACGAATGATCATCACGTTCGTTTTCTCCGGATTTATGTCCCTTAATTAAATAAAAGTATACATAAAGAGGTTGATAAGTCACTAACATCAAGTTGCGATTTCATCATGATCAAAGTTTCAACAAGTTACAACTTACAAGCAATTTGAGTAGCTGATTTAGCTTTCTCATCTTGAAGTAGTGCCACATGGACTCCTTGCGGAAAACGTCGAGTAATGTTGCCGATTCGTCGATCAGCATCGTTGGTTTCAAGATACTCCAGCCTAACCTAGTAAACAAACATAAACAATTCTTGTTTAAGCTCGTATAAAGGAAGGAAAATTGACATAAAGCACCTGTAAGTGAGCTATACAAACAAGAAAAGCAGAGGCGGATTAAAAAAAAATACAGTAAACAAAAGAAGTTGACGATATCATCAATGTCATTACCTTTGGTTTTTGCTTAGTTGAAGCTACATGCATTTCTGAGTAGCTGATTTAGCTTCCATCCCGCAGCATCACGAGCCAAACCCTTTCAAACACGTCCTAAGTGTCGGTGCTGGCTGGTTAGCCGATCATCTTTGAGTTGGAATATGCACCTTTCACTCATAACTTTCCGATTTCGAGATTGTCAGGCGCCACCTACAAAGAACGAAAAATCATTATGAGGAAGCAAAAGTTGGAAGGAAGCTGATTCAAATTCTGCGGGTCAAAATAGGCAAAGTCGATTTACTATTTATCGAAAAAAAACAGAGCCTACTGCAAATTACTCCGTAGCAGATAAGGATGATGCGCATCAAATCTCATCTTAATTTCTGGAAAATTAGAAATGAAGATAGAGAAGTCTATTTATTTGCTCCAGAAATTGATCAAGTGCTACAAATTAAAGCTCGATACATTGATAAAAAAAAATGAATAAAAGGAGTCTCGAAAGCTTACCTATATCGAGGACGGAAAGGCGAGTACAAGACGATATGAAGTAGAGGCAAAATCGCTAATGCTTGATGAGGTCGAGTATGTAAGATGAGCAGTTTGTTGGTCAAAAAGAGATGGATTATGATTTTAAAAAAAAAAGTATGTCTTTGAGTTGGTGTTCAAAGCTTATACGCAAGATTGTTGAAGGTTTGGTCATTTTCATCTTGGTATATATAGTGAGTATAAGGAGGAGGGCTTTAAGTAAAAATTTCAATAGCTATTACTCCTATTGATTTTGGAGTTACACAATCTGGCACTATGAATGCTTCAAACGGGCACTATGAATGCTTCAAACGGATAGATGATTGATGATTATCAAGCGCCACTGTTGACCACAGCTCATCATCATTTACAAGGTCGGCAAGCTTTTATGCAACTGACAGCCGTTATGACCGTTGAGTTGTAATTGGAGCTGTCAAGTTGGATATGAAATATGAAGAAAATGGCAACGGTGAAGTGCACATGGACTGTTTGTTAAATCAAATGCTTGCAAGTGGTCAAAGAGAGAGAGGTCAAAGCGGTGGTATCATGCCAATTAATTTCAATCAAATTAATTCCAAGATTACAATAAGATTACAATAAGAGTGAGCAATTGGGCATCCGTTTGAAGTATATCCAATTTGAAATATGGGGTTTATTAAGATCCTTATTTGATGAAGCTTTCGTATAATCCGAAAACGTTTCACCAATGGACAAGGACCAAGTTCAAGTTACGTCTTTACAAGGATTAAATTATCAAGATCGATGATGTACCCAAGTTATCCGTCAATGTTAAAAAGAACAATTGGATGCCATTTCAAATATGTGGGTATTCTTTAACGACAAGTTGAGTGCCTATATATCGACTTCTAAGTCAAAAAAAAAAAAAAAAAAAAAAAAAAAAAAAAAAAATCATTGTCCGACATGTCACGAGGTGACAGGATGATATTTCAAATTCTACATCAGTACTCCTACGATAAGTTAAGTACCAATCGACTCTCAAGTCAAAGAAAAAAATCGAGACCATGTCTTCCGACTCAAATCGTTCACGCGACAAGGTCCCGAGGGGGCAATTTGTAGACACGGAAAATTTATTTAAGTGTCGAAAATACAAGAAAAATAATTATTCTGAGTCAACAACAAATTTTGACTTAGTTTAGTTATATTTCTCCCGTAAAAGTTAAAGACGGCTCGTTTCATTCCCGAGTTTGACTGTTTGACCCAAAAGTCAAATAGTCGTAAGCCTGACCCAAAAGTCAAGAAAATGTACCATTGGGCCAAAAGTCAAGAAAATGTCAAGTTGACCCAAAAGTCAAAGTGAATGACAAGCGGACCGAAAGTCAGATCATAGTCAATATGGCCCAAAAGTCAAGCACTCGTCGATCTGGCCCAAATTCCAAGAAATGTCAAACTCGGCCCGAAAGTCAAGCATTGACCAAATTTGACCTAAAAGTCAAAGAACGGTCAATTGGGCCCGAAAAGAAAACAAGCTTTCAGAAAGCCCAACTCTGAGTCCAACAAGAATGGATGAATAAATCCTATAAATAGGGAGCTTCCTCACCATTTTAAAGGACAACAAAAATATACAACACAAGCTCACTACAAAAGGTGAAGAGAAGAGAAGACTACAAAGCTCGGAAATTCTCGAAGCATCATTCCTTCCAAGTAGCAACAAGCACTACAAGATTGTGCCGCCTACTCAAGGAAGTCATATCAACATCGAGCATCGAAAGGAGACTCAAGTCATCGCGACCCTCCTAAGAAGCTAGAGTCAAGCGAAGAACGAAGATCGTTTAAGTGTGCCTAAAGCAACGTAGTAGAATCAGAGGAAGAATAGAGAATCGAACACTTGAACTTTTCTGATATTATAATTTGTTGACTCCGATTTTGTATTACAGATATTCATAATATCGTTATACAAAATTTGTTGTTACACCCAATATACCAAATCTTCTTCTTTAATCTGAGTTGTTTTTTAATTCTGTTTTTGTTGATTGTTTGAGATTCTAAATGAAAAACTTACTGTACAAAGATGAACAAACTCTTTATAATGATAATTCATCAAATACTATCATCTACTGAAACTAAGTTAAGCAACAATAAGTGAAAGCTATGCTTCAACTAAGACCAATCTTCAATCTTTTTTTTTAATAAAAACTGAAGACCAATCTTGGTTCAATTAGAATTCCATCACCAACGTAGAAATCCAATCTCTGTAATTAGCAATCCTGGTTCCACCGTTGATTACAGTGTCAAGTCTCATCCCAAGACCCCAATCGATCATCAAAATAATGAAAATACCTACCTAAATCACAGATAACGATTAAAATCCCGTCATCATCATAGAAACTGATTTCCGTGATTATAAATCCTTGTTCCGCCAATTGATTACAATCTAATAAGTCACATCCACAGACCTCAATCAATCATCAAATTATCAGAACAATCCTAACTAAGAAACATATATCCTAAATACCAAAATTCAATTAAATTCATGCAGATTACACTCAGTTCTCATCCACAGATCTCAATCACAAACTATTTTTTTAAAAGAACAAACTAATTATCCTATATCATAAATCACAAATTTCAATTGAGAAAGTGAAGAATCAAAAGAAACAAAGAAGCATACCTTCTGTTATTCATGATTTGGATGAGAAGATCCTTCCACAACCACCGCCTCCGTCACTTTATCCTTTCACAACGACCAACGTTGTATCCACGGCCTCCACCAACAACCCTTACACCGTCGAACATGGGATTGAGCTTGGTTAATAGTGATAGTTACGACTGTCGAGATCTTGGCCGTTCATCCCTTCGATAGCATCGTTTTGGAGGAGAATTGATTGAACGATATGTAGTCACCTGGGACCGGAAATTTGATTTTTTTTTACTGACTAAGATGGGGAAAGAAGACGAGATGACAGGAGTCAATGGATCCATGGTAATCCGTTGATGGGTAGAGAAAAAGAGATAACTGGAGGTTTTTTTTTCTTATTATATTGTGGAGTGAGAAGTTAAAAAGTTGGGAGTTATTACAGTGGTTTTTTTATCGATAGTGAGGGGAGTTAGGAGTTAATGGTGGTTTTTTTTAACTGTTTTGATGGAGTTTTTTTTTTACAGTTATTGCCTACTTTGCTGTATATGCATGGTTTTGGGTTGAATTTTTTATTGTTTCCAAGTACCACGTCGGCTGCCACATAAGGTCCATATCAGCTATCCTACTCAGCGTCCTACGTGGCTCAATGTGGAAGAGTTATTCGCTTCAGCTTTATATAATAAATGATATCCCACATATATGAAGATCTCCTTGTTATCTTTTATTTAAGATGAGTGTATCATAAGATATATTCATCATATCCCCTTTTATTCTCCTACTCCTATTATAGATAATATGCTACCTCCACAAGATCTTATAAGATAGGTAATATTCCTTTGCTTGATGCTTGTGTCGGTGGAGAGAATTTGGGCCTAGCTAGAGGCGCACGTTTGGACGTGCTTGAGTAGGCAGACGCCTAGTTACGTGGGCTTAGGATCAAGTAGTCCAAGCATGTGTTCAGTAGCTTTGCTTGGTCCAATGAACACCTCGTCTGATTCGTGTAGCTCTTCTGACCCATTTGGTTCAACTTAAAAGAGGATCTGAAAATCAAAAGCAAAATCAAAATTTGGGTTGAAGTGGTTATATCGGCCAACTCGGACCAAGTTAAGCGATACCCGAGTCAACTCCATCATCTCGGCCAATTTAGGTCCATTTTATAAGTAGGCGATATATCTCGATGTGTCGTCTCTCCTAGTATGCATGTCAAAATGTTCGGATATATATTCTAAGGATCGTACTGGTTTCTCTAATGTATGATACCTTCTTTAAATGAATGTTTAAATATTTTCCCCAATGTTTAAATTTTGAATAGTATTAAATGTTCTGGTTTGAATCGTATTATTAAAAAAACTCATTAGGGACAATGTAATGCAATCTCCATGAAGTCATTCAACTTGCATTTACAATCAGACATTTTGTATATCAAAAGCACTCATATTAAGAACTACGGTCACACCCTGTTGTAAAATGTACAATAATCCAATGAAGTCACTCAACTTGCGCCTACAGTAACACATTTTGTATATGAAAATCACTCATTTTTTAATTTCAGTCACACCTGTTGTAAAAATGTAAGAAATTCCATGAAGTCACTCAATTTTCGATAACAATCACACAGTTTGTATATTAAAATCACGCATTTTATTAACATGCGACCTTGATCATTTCCGACATCGTCATTCTAGTCATCACAAAATTTTGAAAATGAACATTACAAAATAAGTGGGTTCGCTTCCCGTCAGAGTCATTCCTCCCATCCCCTACCTCTTACTCTTACTCTTACTCATTCTTCTTCTCATCAAGGGCATCATCAGACAACTCATCGGTGCTCGATGACCGTTCGGTGGACGGGTTATGACAGTTCCTCAGATACATATGGCTTCATGGGAAACAAAAAAGGAAACATAAAAAAACTAAAAGAATTAAGAAAGAAGATGCATATGGCTAAACTGTAGCAAATTAAGAATGCAATATTTAAATAGTAACATATGACTTCATGTGCACGAAAAAAGGAAACAATAATAGAAAAAACAAATAATTGACAAAGAAGGTGTATATTGTTAAAGTAAGACCTTCAATTTAAAATGTAGATATGCATTATTCAAAATAAAAAGTTGGAGATGTCGAGATAAATAATTAAACCTTAAAATAATTTTTCAGCCGTGGTAACCAGGGCCGGCCCTGGGCCTAGTTTGGAGGGGCGACGGCCCAGGGCCCATGCTGGGAAGGGGCCCAAAATTGAGGAATACATGAACATATAAAGCATATTTAGCTATGATATTCGTCAATATTTCATCTTTGGTGTAGTGGTCAACTTGTTGGCCTTTATATAAAGGGCCCAGGGATCAATTCCTAGTCCATGCAATTTTTCAATAACAATTCTTTGTTTTTTCGGACATGTTATGTTTTTTTAGTTATGTATTAAAAAAATAAAAATGTATTCAATACACATCTTAAAAAATATTTATATTAACCTAACATACGAGTATATTATTTCAATTAGTACAAAATTGCGGGTATTTTGTTAACTTTTTAAAGCGCATCTTCAAAAAAGTAAGCATAGTATATTATTTCAATTAGTACAAAATTGCGGGTATTTTGTTAACTTTTTAAAGCGCATCTATAAAAAAGTACAGATCATTAGTCTGAATATTTTATTTATACAAATGACCAACATTTTTATTTTTATTAATATTACACAGTTTAAGTGTATTTACGGTCCACAAGTTTCAAGGATTGAAGATAGTTACGAAGTACAATATTTATCCGTCAATACACTCATACGAAGTAATATTTAAAATTTTGTAAACTTCAAATTGTCATGCTGTGGATTTAAGAAAATCACTGATTAGCTTTTATTGACAAATTTGTTGCTAAAAATGTGAATATATGAGGATGAGATCAATGAAAATGTCAAAAATAACAGTTACGATAATTTTGAAAGGGGCCCCAACCTATTATTTTGCCTAGGGCCTCGAAAAGGTCAGGACCGGCCCTGGTGGTAACATGTGATTTCAATAGAAAAATATGTGATTTCAATTATTTACCACTGTGATTATAGCAACAGATATATAAACCTCAATTCTCAGTAAGATATGATTTCAACAGAAAAATATGTGAGTTCAATTATTTACAATTGTGATTATAGCAACCGAATATACAAAACTTAATCCTCATCAACCTATGACTTCATGGGAAAGAAAAAATGAAACAAATAACAAAATAAAACGAATTAAGGAAGAATATGCATACTGTTAATTAACCTTCAATATCAAGGGGATGAAGATAAAGAAACTCAAACCCTAAAAAATTAAGAACCAAATATATATACAAAACTGAAAAATGTCGAGGTTTGAATGAACGCATTGGAGAAGCTGTGACATTGGCAGAAATTGAAAATTTTCAGGACTATGTTGAGACGTGTGGTCTGAATGATGTATATCTTTAGGAGCTTATTTCACGTGGAATAATAAGCACCAGGATGAAGGGCTTGTGTTTAGTCGCATAGACTGAGTACTCGTCAATGATAATTGGATTCTGAGTAGACCTATAGGCAACATTAATTTCTTGCCGGAAGGGATTTATGATCATAGTCCATGTGTCATGAAGTTTTGGGATGGAGATACTGCTAATGAGAGAATGAATAAAAGTTTTTGTATAGTAATATGTGGGGTAAGCATGAGGACTTCTTGCCTATTGTTAAGAAAGCTTGAAATACAGAAGTAAGGGGATATTTTATGTTTTAGGTAGTTAAAAAATTAAAAGCCCTTAAGGAAGATCTAAAGGGACTTAATGCTAAGGCATTTAGGGATTGAAAATGCTGCTAAAGTGGCCAAGATATTGTTATTACAAATGCAGGAGTAATTGCATCACAATCCTAGGTGCAGGCTATTACAGATGGAAGAGTCCGTTTGTAATCCCCTACAAAATCTAATGCAATACAGTGGCGGAAACACGGTAGAGTTGGGATTAAAACACACTGACAAACTATATCTTATTAAAAGAAACGGTAAGTCAATACAAAGGTCTCTTTTTACAAAAGGGCTAAAAACAAAATTCTCCAAACAGGTTTATACAAATCCATAAATCGTGAATGAAGAAAGAGGAGGATCCAAGCTACTCGCTAGCTCACACCCAAAACCCAACAGTCAATATCTGTCATGTTATAAACATAGTAGCCACGTCAGTGGGGAGTAACTCGGACGTTCTCCCAGCCATATTATATCATATGGAAAATAATAGTATTATTATATCAAAATATTTAAAATGAGAAAACATTAAAAAAATATAATAAAAATAAGTTTTCGGCGAAACTTAAAGCACTTGCCAACCTACAAGTCAAAGTCAACCGATAATAATAATATTCAAAAATGGCGTTATGGATAGAATTAGTGTAGACGGTTAGACTTTCATCAAGATAATACTAGAAACTAGCTTCAAAAACTTCAGTCTTAACACATATCGGACTACAGTCTCTAACTAGACAACTCAACCATAACAGGACTGCGTGTAGCGAGGTCCTGGTTTAAGTAGTGTACACCTCTCCTGGACACAAACCATGTCCAGTTCAACCCAACGTGACTTATATGATGCAATATCTAAGTTTAAGGTCAATATACACTCTCATGAACACAAATCATGCTCAGTTCAACAACCAATGTGCCCCATAAAGGCACACCAGCTTTACAGTTGATGGCAAAAACGTACATCTCAGACTATATTACTCTAAACCCCACACTTGTTCTTAATCATTAACTCTAAAACCAAGCCATTATCGATATATACAAAAGATATAATCATTATAAATAATATGAGGATAAAAGGTATAAACATTGAGATTAAAAGGAGAACTTTCTATAAATAGAAACTTACTAATTTTAGAAACTTACTTAAAATAGAAATATTGTTATAGAAAATACGTAAGTGATTAAAATAAGTGAAATTTACAAAAATAGCATTTCTAACAAAATTAACATTTTATTATTATCGTCGTTATCGTAACTTTAATATATTTCTAAATTCTTTACTAAAATATAAATCAAATAGAATAGGTCAAAGTATAGTATTTTATAAATAATTAGGACAATCGAGTTTAAACGATAAATTTTAGAAAAGAGATGTTTTAAGAAAATGATACCAAAATCCAATGAGTCAACGAGTTTTATAAATGAAATGAGATTTACAAAGGTTTCAAATTATTTTAAACAAATAGCTTTTATTAATATATAGTACGAATCTTACTAAAAGTAGTCAATCGAAAACAAATAAAAAATTATTAGTGAAAATAGTCTCGACTAAAAATATATTTAAAACAAAATCGATTATTTTCTCATTTATTAATATAAGTCGTAGAACGAATTTAATTTAATTAACAAGTCCTCAAATCTCGATTATTGTAAATAATTAATATGTTCATGACTTCAATATTAACGTCTTTAAGCTCCGAGTTCTAGAACCGACGGCCATAAGCGTACTCCACCAAATAATCGAGCTGACAAAAACAAAATAAAGAGACAAAGGTTGGATTCAGGTAAACTTAGCTTGATAAACCCAAATAACAAGGAGGAAAGCTACGACAAACAAGAATGGGTTGGATAGAAGCGATACTAAAAGAAATATGAAGGTACAAGAGTATTCGACATGACCGAGAGTGAGGGAATTGATATGCTAAAATAGAAACATAAAGGCCAACTTAATCGAGTCGATAAACACGATGACACAATGGAATGAATTAACCCAAAACAGATGAACAGAAGGGGACGAACATCAACAAATAGTGAAACAAAACAAAAACGCCAAAACCGAGAAAAGATGACCAAAGCTTAGAGATGGAAACAAGTAGCAACGAGATCCAAACGAAACCGGATTAAGGCGGGAAAACGACAGTAGCAGCAACTAATAATAGTAAGAAGAAGGCAGAAGACGTAAAAATGAGGCAATCAAACAACGAACTGCAGACAGAAGCAACAGTAACGGACATATTAGATATTGTAAATATCATGTAAATATTCTAGGAATATTAGTTACCTAACTTAATAGCATATTCTGTATTATTCTGATTATATTCTGATTCTGTAATCTCTGTACACAGTTTATAAGGAATGGAATACCCAATCTCCCTTTCAGGGGATTATCATAACTTTCATGGTATCAGAGCTAACGGTTTTCGAACCCTAGCAAAAATTCCTTCGTCATCCTTTTCCAATGGCAGGTGATGACGCAACGAAAAATAACACAAAAAATAACCTTCATCCCGTCTATAGTGTAACGAATATTCAACACAAGATCCGTGTCCTTGATGGCACAAAAATAACCTACAATCAGTGGGTTAAACTGTTCACCCTTCACGCACGTGGGTACCAAGTTCTCAAGCATATTGACGGTACCGCGGCACCAGCAAAAACCGACCCTTCCTACGGTGATTGGCTACAAATCGACGCGATTGTAGTACAATGGATCTATGGATCAATTTCCGATGATCTTCTTAAGAAAATTCTTGAGGACCCCACCACAGCATATGAAGCATGGATTCGTTTAAAGAATCACTTCTTAGACAACAAAGGATCTAGGGCCGCCGCTCTCGAACACGAGTTTGTCAACCTAACACTCGAGTCCGTCACCTCACTTGATGAATACTGCCAGAAGTTGAAGGACCTAGCAGCCCAGTTGAACGACGTCGGAGGCTCTGTCGATGATCAGCGTCTAGTTCTCCAACTTGTTAGAGGATTGCCCAGCGCCTATGATACTGTCGGCGCATACATCAATCAGACCCTACCGACGTTTGACACGGCTCGGAGTATGCTTCATCTCGAAGCGCAGCGACAGACAAGTCGCTCCGATGCCGCTCCGGCGGCTGCCTTGGCTATTCCGGCAGCAGAACAAGGAGATTTTGAAGATCTGGCACCGGGATCGGGATCGGCACACGGTCGCCAGCAGCAGCGTGGCCGGGGAAACAGAGGCCGCCGGGGTGGTCGAGGTGGTAATAACCACCGAAACAACTACAATCAGCAGCCACGTCGGAACCAGAACGCCGGATCTGGTGGCCAGTCGCCGCACTGGGGACCACCGGCATACTCGCCGTCGTCACCGGCATACCCGCCGTCGCCATACCCGCAGTACTTCTGGTCTCCTCCTCCCTGCCCGTTTCCGACCCAACCTGGCTGGGCAGCCCCGTGGGGCCCACCGGCGAGCGCGACTAGAGCCCAGAACAATCGGAACCAAAATCGCTTCACCGGACAAGCTAATCTGGCCGAGAACTCGGATTTGGAATTCAGTCAAGTTGGATCTGCCTATAATGCTATTTCCATGCCGAATCCCGATGATACTCAATGGTATATGGATACGGGGGCTACCTCTCATTTGACATCGGACCCAGGTATGCTCTCTCCTCCTTTTAATTTAAGTACGGTTCGTTCTATCTATGTTGGTAATGGCAATTCTATTCCGGTTCACTCATCAGGCATGATTAACCTTAAAAACCCGAACCGTGACTTAAACCTTCGTAATGTTCTATATACCCCAAATATAATAAAAAATCTTATTTCCGTCCGTCAATTTACTAAAGACAATAATGTTTCTGTCGAATTTGACCCCGATGGTTTTTCTGTGAAGGACCTCAAGACTGGGCTTACGATTATGAGGAGCAGTAGTCGGGGCGAGCTATATCCTGTATCTTCATCACCATTGTCCAAAGAGTCCAAGTCATTGTCCAAGCCCAAGTCATTGAGTCACAGTTCTGTTTTTCAGCCCAAGTCATTGAGTCATAGTTCTGTTTTTCTTGCGTCTACGTCAATCCCGTGGCACGATAGGCTCGGCCATCCGGGTTCTAATATCTTGCATTTACTTTCCCGTCAATCCCGTATTCCATGTAATAAAGTGTCGTCTCATTTATGCTCATCATGTCAGACTAGCAAACATAAAAGATTACCGTTTTCCGCTTCCACCTCCGTCTCCCTTGCCCCGTTTGATATCATACATAGCGATTTGTGGACATCTCCCATTTTAAGTAAAAACGGGTACAAATATTATCTCGTCCTCATAGATAATTACACCAACTTTGTGTGGGTTTTTCCCCTAAAATTCAAATCCGACACTCACCAAAGATTCGTGCAATTTGCAAAATATATCAAAACTCAATTTGGACGTGATATTAAAAGTTTCCAATGTGACATGGGACGTGAATTTGATAATTCCTCGTTTCATGAGTTTGCTATTAAAAATGGCTTAGTTTTTCGATACTCGTGTCCAAAGACGTCCCAACAAAACGGTAAAGCCGAACGTATGCTTCGTCGCTTGAATGAAATCGTTCTTGTTTTGCTAGCCCACGCGTCATTACCACCAACCTTTTGGGTCGACGCCCTCCATGTGGCCGTCTACCTTCACAACATACTCCCATCCACCACCATCAACTCCCGTACTCCCACTTCCGTTTTATATCTTCGTCACCCTTCCTACGATCACTTACGCGTTTTTGGGTGTCTCTGCTTCCCTAACCTATCCGCAAATCGAGCCCATAAACTCCAAGCCCGGTCCACTAGATGCGTCTTCCTAGGTTACCCACCAAATCAACGTGGCTATCGTTGTCTCGATCTTACCACGGGTAAAATTATTATTTCCCGTCATGTCACGTTTGATGAGTCCATTTTTCCGTTTGCGTCACCAAACAGGCCCGCGTCCGACTACTCCTTTCTCGGCCCAGAGGACTCTCCTCCACTGTCCATATTATTTCCCCACCTAACAGGCCCAACCCAAACCTTATCACACAATGCCCCAACACCAACATCTCAATCCACACCTCCAGACTCCACTCCAGCCCAACACTCCACTCCAACCCAACAATCCCCTCCAGCCCAACACTCCACTCCAACCCAACAATCCCCTCCAGCCCAACAATCACCTACTGCCCAACACTCCCCACCCATCAGTCCTTCGCCTATTACCCCAACCAGCCCAACCTCTACATTATTGTCCAGCCCAACGCCCACCCCTCCGCCACCTCCCCCATCCCATCCAATGGCCACTCGTGCCACCCACGGCATTTTCAAGCCCAAAATACCCATGAACCTTCACCTTACTACGACTCCACCCATCTCACCCCTTCCTAAATCACACAATGATGCCCTCCGTGACCCGAACTGGAATGCCGCCATGGTAGATGAGTATCGTGCTTTAATTAAAAATGAGACTTGGGAGCTTGTACCTCGTCCTAGTAATGCATCTATTATTCGGTGTATGTGGTTATTTCGACACAAATTTCGTTCTGACGGTTCTTTGCAGCGTTATAAAGCTCGTTTGGTAGCTAATGGCAAAACTCAACAGGTCGGCATTGATTGCGATGAAACGTTCAGCCCGGTTGTGAAACCGACTACCATTCGAACTGTTCTAAGTATTGCCACGTCACGTAACTGGCCAATTCACCAATTGGATGTCAAAAATGCTTTCCTCCATGGTGTTCTGGCAGAAACGGTCTATATGCACCAGCCCCCGGGTTTTCATGATTCAACAAAGCCGGGGTTTGTATGCCGACTTCGGAAATCTTTATACGGGCTTAAGCAAGCACCTCGTGCTTGGTATCAGCGCTTTACGACATACATATTATCCCGTGGATTTCAAAGCAGCCTATGTGATCCGTCCTTGTTCATACTTCACCGGGGCCTTGACACTGCGTACTTATTGCTATATGTCGATGACATCATTCTCACGGCCTCGTCTACGGCGCTCCTCCGTTCCATTATTCGATCTTTGTCCCAGGAGTTCGCCATGACGGATCTTGGTGTTTTACATCAGTTCCTCGGCATAACCGTCACCCGTAACAACTCAGGTTTGTTCTTGTCCCAACGCCAATATGCCTTGGATATTCTTGACCGTGCTTCTATGGCAAACTGCAACCCGTCCAACACACCTGTCGAGCCTGGTGCTAAGCTTAGCCCGGAATCTGGTCCTCGTGTCTCTGACCCAACACTATATCGAAGCTTAGCCGGCGCCCTTCAGTACCTTACGTTCACTCGACCTGATATCTCCTATGCGGTACAACAGGTATGTCTTTTTATGCATGACCCACGTGAACCTCACCTTGCCTTTCTTAAACGTGTCCTTCGGTACGTTAAAGGCACGATCGATCATGGGTTACATATTGGTGTGTCGAAGGCCCTCACTCTTACTGCTTATTCTGACGCCGACTGGGCCGGCTGCCCGATTTCTAGGCGTTCTACTTCAGGCTACGGTATTTTTCTTGGAGATAATCTTATTTCTTGGTCCTCTAAAAGACAACCTATTGTCTCTCGCTCCAGTACTGAGGCCGAATACAGAGGTGTAGCTAATGCTGTTGCTGAAACGAGCTGGCTCCGTAATCTATTACTGGAGTTACATATTCCACTCCGCCGTGCTACTCTTGTATTTTGCGATAATGTGTCGGCTGTGTATCTCACAGGTAATCCGGTCCAACACCAACGCACCAAACATATTGAGCTGGACATACATTTCGTGCGTGAAAAAGTGCGAGTCGGCCTTGTCCGTGTTCTTCATGTTCCGTCAGAATTTCAATATGCTGACATCTTTACGAAAGGCCTACCTCGGTACCTGTTTGACCGGTTTCGTTCCAGTCTGAGCGTTCGTCCACCTCCCGCTCCGACTGAGGGGGCGTATTAGATATTGTAAATATCATGTAAATATTCTAGGAATATTAGTTACCTAACTTAATAGCATATTCTGTATTATTCTGATTATATTCTGATTCTGTAATCTCTGTACACAGTTTATAAGGAATGGAATACCCAATCTCCCTTTCAGGGGATTATCATAACTTTCAGGACAATAGCACACCAGCGAACGGCAACATCGCGGTAGCAACAACAGCGTACAACAATAATAATAACAACAAACATGACATCAACAGCGAAACGAATAGCAACAAGGAGAAGAACAAGAAGAAGAAGAAGAAAGACATGGAGCAGCTGCAGTAATAAGCAACTCCCAACCGCAACATCTCAAAACAGTGATAGAACGACATGGGAAACAAAATAAACGACAAAACGAACCGAAGAGAAAGAAGGACGAGAACACAGATCGACAACTAGTAGTAGCAGCGCACAAGGAGGACGACAAAATAAGAAGGGGAAAAGGAATTACCCTCACAAAATCAAGCAATACGAGAGGGCAACACCGGCGCGACCAGTAGCAGAAGAAGCGCGCACGAACCAACAGCAGCATAACTGGGTTGTCGAACAATAGCAACAGAGCAATAGAAATATCATCATGGGACACACTACAAGAAAGCAGGAGGAGTAGGTGGTGCGTGAAGGCTGACTAACGGGTTGACATGAACGAAACAGAAAGAGGAGGGTGAATGTGAGATGATGGTGATCCCAGGGGAGACGAAAAAGAAGGGGAAGAGCAGGAAAATAAATAAGGGGAGTGGGGAGTTCAACCAAATAAATGGGGATGAGTAAGACTATGTTATCCACAGACCCATCATTTTTCCTCAGACTCGGTCACCTCAGCTTTTCACTCACTTATAATACTTCAGACTCAGACTCACTACAAAAGTACACTTTATCCACAGACTCATCTCAGACTTTCTCCCTTCACATACCTTATTTTATATTATTTTTATTCATCTCACCTCAACTTTTTATCTACTTTTTTTTATTTTTTTATTTTTTTTATTTACATCATCTCACCTCAACTTTCGAAAAAAATTTCAAAATAATGCTCTTAAATAAACTTATTATCGTTTCGGGTCGGATTGAAAATTAATTAACAAAATGGGGTTCTAGGAGGTTCGGAGTGAGGCTCGGGTTTAGGCGGAGCGAACCCGCCATTAGAAATGGCGGGTTTTTGAAATAATAAATTCTCCAAAAAAAAAAAAATAACCCTAGACCCGCCATTGGGAATGGCGCGTTATTGAGCACTAACCCGCCATTCCCAATGGCGGGTCTAGGGTTAGTATTTTTTTTTAAACAAGTAATATTAAGATGATATAAATATGATAGAGCAATATTAAGATGGTATAAATGTGATAGATTATCAGGTGATCAAGTGTAGTCTAGTGGTATAAGGGATTAATTGTTATCTAGAGGTTCTGGGTTCAAACCTCCTCACCACTGAACCAATATCAATTACTTGAAACTTACATGCCACATATAATAATTATTCGTATTACTCTTAAACCCGTCACTCCCAATGGTAAAGCATTACCATCAGATAAGTACAAAAATTTGTATTACTTTTATTCCTTACGTAATCAAGATAAGAAAATTTTAATGATGTAAAGTTTCAATTAATTGATATTGGTTTAGTGGTAAAACCTTTGTCTATTGCACCTTGATCACAAGGTCGAATCCAGAACATCTAGATAGCAGAGAAACTCTTGTACCACTAAACTACACTTGATCACTTGATAATCTATCACATTTATATCATCTTAATATTGCTTGTTCAAAAAAAAAATATTAACCCTAGACCCGCCATTCCCAATGGCGGGTCTAGGGTTAACTTTTTTTTTTCCGGGAATTTATTATTTCAAAAACCCGCCATTTCTAATGGCGGGTTCGCTCCGCCTAAACACGAGCCTCACTCCGAATCTCCTAGAGCCCCATTTTGTTAATTAGTTTTCAATCCGACCCGAAACGATAATAAGTTTATTTAAGAGCATTATTTTGAAAAAAAAATCTCAACTTTCTACATAACTTATTTTATTTTTTTATTTACCTCAATATCTACGTTTATTTTATAACTCGATTAATTACTCGAATAATTACAATTAAATAATTAATTGTTAAATAAATCTTGTGACATACGAATAAATTTATTTCCAAGTGGTCATTATTAAAAGTGGCAATCGGGCGGGTGGGTCGAGTTCGGGTTGGGTTGTCGATAAACCTGGCAAACAAGTCAACCGGGTCGGGTTTAGGTTAAGTGAGTTTCGCTTTGACTTTAGGTCTGGCCAGATCATTTCGGGTTTGCTATTTTCATCTTTTTAGGGATATCGACTCGTTTTTTTATCATTTTGGATTTACTCGGGTCAATTCAGGTTACGAGTCCACCTAGAATCTTTAGTTTGGGTATCAGATCGGGATCGAGTTGGCTTATTAAGTGTAGAGTCTAGCGATACTAGGAAATACTCTAGAGGGGGGGTGAATAGAGTATTATGGTACTTTTAAAAATCTAAAACGATATATTACACCAAAATCTTATTAGGAAAGATATAGTGTAATATTACGTTAGTTGAGTGGCTAAATAAAAAGAAGTACAAAAGTGTTTGCTACTATACTTACTACTAAAGAGTATAAGTATAAGAAATAGCAAACCTTAATAAAATGTAAAGTAAATAACACGAGCAATTTTAACGTGGTTCGGCCCAATTGAAAAGCCTACGTCCACCGGTGTCTTTATTTATAAGTGTACCTACTCCGGATTACCTTACAAATAAGACAATCACGATTAACTCTAATCGTGATGGTGTGAGTGATGTTAAGCACTCGATGTGTGGGATGTTAAGCCCACGACGATGAAGGATGTTAAACCTTCGGTGTGAGGGATGTGAAGCCCTCGGTGTTTGAACGATGTAAAGCGTTCAAGGTGTGAACGATGTATGTCGTTCGATTGAGTAACCACTACTCGACTCGTGTGTCTATACTATCTTAAGTTTACAAAATTTCTCTAGCTATGAATACACTTCAATTGTCTAGAGAGAATGATGAAACTATATGACTTCAAGTGTAAACAATTTAAGCACGATTTATATAGCCAAGACTTAACCCGAAAAGTATTTGCAAAAACCTTTAAAAAAACGTGACTTAATTTTGCAAAGGAAGAAAATGTATTTTAAAGTCGTATTTTGAAAAGGAGGAAAAACAAAGTATTTATAGATAAACCATTTTCTTTAAGAAGGGAAACAAGATCATCATAATTGATGTACTTCCTTATTTAAATAAAATATGATGTTTTTAAGAAATACCAATCAATCAAGATAATATTGATTGGTGAGATACCAATCAATCAAGATAATATTTCTAAGTTTCCTTTGTTAATGATTTTCTAATATCTTTAAAGGATCAAGATATTTTTGAGAATCATTTATTTTGAAAACTTTTATTCTCTTGATGGATGGTTTCCTCCTTTATTTTATCTTTATCAAAGATTAGATTTTTAACAAAATCAGCGAGATATATACGTTTTATTTTTGGTTTTAAATCTTGGCCGTTCGTGTGTAATTAATTTACTATGGTTAGTATAACCTTATACAAGGTTATACTATCCTTGTCATCCACTTCCTTCATTCTCTTTACATGTATAATCCTATGCCTTCATTCAACTTTGTACTTCTAGTCCGGGTGTGTTCTTTAAGCTTTTGCTCCTCCTATTCCTGTATAAATCATCCTGATCTTTCACAATAATTACGTTACTTAGAAATAGTTAAATCGTTGATATAATCAAAACTCCTACGGCATGCAATCCAAGGTCCAACAATTTCCCCCTTTTTGATTATGTCAAGCCTACTTAAAATATTTCTAAGTGACGTGATTAACCAAACCCAAGAGGTAGACAGGATTCCTAAGCTGAACAATAGTTGGATGTACAAAAAACATAAGTAGTCATAGAAGGCTATTTCTTCCCCCTCTTGACATCATCGAAAATGGTCGATCAGCTGGAGAACACCACAGAGAAAACACAACAGTTAAGCATAGATTATGCAAGTAAACAAAAGGATTAGTGTTAAGCGTACACCACCAAAACGAAGATATTATCCGGACAAAAGATAGAGAAAGACAAATCCATAAGACATAGACACCCTGCAGCTATACTAAGAGCTGGATTATTTAGGAGGGTGAGTTAAGATGTTTTTGAAGGCTAAGGAACACGGCTCTCTATCCGCCCCGCTTTCGCAGAAGATACACAGCTGTTGTAGTTTCTTCAAAGATCTGGCGCAACCTGTCCATCACCGTATCATGCCTGGTGAATAGAGACCTGTTGGCAAACTTGACTTCATTGACAGCCTTGTTAATCCCCACCCCAATCTCATGCCCTGCCTTTTTGAAAGCCGTAATATCATTCCCCATTACCTGAATCCGAGCCCTAATATCAGCCATGTGCCTTTCCATCTGGGCCAAGCCACTACCAAATTCATCTCGAGAAGAGGCAAGCAATGTGGTTAGATTATCCACCTTCTTTTCTAGTCATGCAAGCACATCTAAGGATGTATTAACCACGACTGGAGGAGGCTGGTTAGAGACCAAGATTGCAATCTCATTCAGCTTTCCAACAATATCGGCATTCAGGACCACAGGAACATCATCCACTGTCATCACCTCCTTCCCCTTAGATGAGCACTCACCCTTTACTTTGAGATTTCCTCCATCATCTAGAATGGACATTTGTCTTAAATATGCCGTGGTCATGATGTCACACGGAGTTTCAAAAGGGGCAGATTTGCTTATGACTCCTTTAACTTTCAATACTTTCGATAGCCACATCCCATAGGGAATACAAATAGACCCGTTTATCTGAGACGATCTTATTTCAGATAAGACGTGCTCCATGTGACTGAAAACCAGAAAGGGTAGATTGACTTTGGTCCTATTGAGAATATGATGGAGCAAAATGATTTCATGAATATGTAACTTGTTTGTTCCTGACTTTCTAGGTAATAGAGATGAGTAAGAGGTGTTAAAAACAAGCTTGGTAATTGGATTGAGACATGCACCAGACATTACAGAGACCTCAGTGGCTTTAGGGTCAAGGGTTTTCTTAATGTTCACAATTTGTTCTGAACTATAATTCCTCCAACCGGCCCATGCAACGATTTCCTCTCCTTCACATGGTATCCCCAAAATATCGCCAAAATCCTCCATTGATATTTTAATATATTTGTCCCCAAAGTTTGCACATAGGACTCGATTATCTATTTTCAAAGTGCCCCAGAATTGAGCAATTTGAACAGGATAGACATCATGACCTAAATCCAGTAGTTTTTCCCATTCTTGTAATGCAAGCAAGTCACGTAGTTGTGACACACAGGGATTGTCATCAAACCATGCAGACAAATATTGACGACCCGAAACGAAGGAGTAATTAAGAGCCTTTTGTACCTGATCATTCTCCATTCTGTTTAAGCGGACACTGTCAAGCTCCCCCAAGATGAACTCCTTCCCATGCATGACCCCCTTTTCGTCACCATCATCATCTTTTCCTTTCTTGGTCCTTTTTCTCTTACCAACAGCAGCCAAATCTTCAATTATTTCCACTTCATCTTGTTCCTCTGTTTCGGCAGCGCGAGACTCAAGAGCCATGTCCCTGGTTGACGAGCGGAGGTTCTTTTTGTGAGGAGTGAAAGATGGAATTTTCTTAGGTGCCATGGTAAAGTTTTATGAGGAGAGAGAGAAAAGAAAAAGAAAAAAAGACGGTGGAATGAGGTAAAGAGAAGTGGGTGAAAAGGTTTTATGAGGTGGAGAGAGACGGCGGGTAGGGTAATAAAAGGGGTAATTATGAAGTCTTATGGGAAGAGTGATTCTTTTATGGAGAAAAGATTTGAAAGAGATTTACTGAATCAATATAGTACAAGTGGAGATATTTTGTAAGATTATACAGGCCACTTTATGGAAACTATACATTGTAAGGAAGAAATATACCATAGATATTATATGAAATATAATTTTACGGAGAAGTAATTCCAAATTGGAATTACTAAGAATATTCAAGATGTATATGAATATTAGGAGGTAAAATTACATATCATATGGTACACAAGATATTGTCCGGAGTATCAAATCGACGGTGAACCTAACACGAACTTATGAGAGACATGCATAAACATACGAATCTGTACATGATTCTAGGTAATATAAACACAAACTAACATCACCCCAATCTTCGTCAATCAAACAGGACAAAAAAAAATCAACTAACAACTTCTTTAGTTATCGTTTATCAAACCAAGTTCTAACCGTAATTCTTCAAACCGTTCCCTGGGTAGAGGTTTTGTAAGAATGTCAGCCTTTTGTAAGTCAGAGGGGCAAAATTCAAGTACGATATTTCCCTTTTCTACATGGTCTCTCAAAAAATGATGTCGAATGTCAATGTGTTTGGTACGAGAGTGATGGGCAGGATTTTTTGAAATGGCAATGGTGCTAGTATTATCACAGAATATAGGTACGGATCTAATATTGACACCATAATCCCTTAATTGCTGTCGTAGCCAAAGTAATTGAGTACATACCAAAGATGCTGCAACATATTCACTTTCAGTGGACGAAAGTGCTACCGTTGCTTGTTTTTTAGAGCCCCATGATATAATACATGATCCTAGAAATGTGACCGTTCCTGAAGTACTTTTTCTGTCAATGTAGCATCCAGCGTGGTCTGCATCTGAATAGCTTTTTAGATCAAAATTATCATGCATAGGATAAATCAATTGAAGATTTTGAGTACCGATTAGATAACGCAAAATACGTTTGACAGCTGTCAGATGAGATTCTTTAGGGTCAGACTGAAACCTGGCACATACACATACGCTTTGCATGATATCTGGTCGGCTGGCGGTTAAATAAAGCAGAGATCCGATCATGCCTCGGTAGTGGGTATTGTCCACAGTCTTACCTCCTTCGTCTTTATCAAGCTTGGTCGTTATAGCCATAGGTGTAGGAGCAAGTTTTGCTTTATCCATCCCGTACCTTTTAAGAAGTTCACTTATGTACTTTTGTTGATGTACGGTTATTCCTCTTTTTGACTGTTTAATTTGTAGACCCAGGAAGAATCCTAGCTCACCCATCATACTCATCTCGAACTCTGATTGCATTAGGTTTGAGAAATATTTGCAAAGTTTTTCATTTGTTGCGCCGAAAATAATGTCATCCACGTAAATTTGAACAATTAACGTATCTTCCCCGACGGTTTTTATGAAGAGTGTTTTATCAACCGATCCTCTCTTGAACTCATTTAGAAGTAGAAACTGGGAAAGTCTATCATACCAGGCTCTTGGTGCTTGTTTTAATCCGTAGAGTGCCTTGTCTAGTTTGAAGACGTGTCTTGGCGACTCTGTACTTTCAAACCCTGGAGGTTGTTCTACGAAGACCTCTTCTTTTAAATAACCATTCAGAAATGCTGTTTTGACATCCATTTGAAATAACTTGAATCCTTTGTGTGCAGCATAAGCAATTAGTAGCCGAATGGCTTCCAATCTTGCCACCGGAGCAAAGGTTTCGTCAAAATCTATTCCTTCTTGTTGATTGTATCCTTGTACAACCAACCTTGCTTTGTTTCTGACAATGGTTCCGGAATCATCCAGCTTATTTCTAAATACCCAGCGTGTTCCTATCACTTTTCTATCTGACGGTCTAGGAACCAGATGCCAGACTTTATTTCGTTCAAATTGCCCCAATTCCTCTTGCATGGCTACTATCCAGTCGGAATCGGTAAGCGCTTCTTTGATAGTTTTGGGTTCAATGGTAGATAGAAAGGAATTTAGAACACAATGATTTCTTAAGGACCTTCTGGTTTGGATTCCTTTATGATAATCACTCAGTATTGCACTCGTAGTATGTGAGCTCTGGTGTTTCCATTTTTTGAGATTTGTCGGAACATTATTGCTTCTCATTGGTTCATCTGAGTTATTATCAGAGGTTACATTAACTTTTCCCGTAGTTCCCCCTGAACTAGTGCCTGTGGTTATATCAACCTTAGATAAACTATCTTTGGTTCCCCCTGAATTTATGCTAGGATCAATGTTGTTGGAGGTTACATTATCTTGAGAAGAATTTTCCTTAGTTCCCCCTGAATTTATGTCTGGGGTTATATCATCTTTGGTGACATTTAGAACTAAGGTTGATACCTCATTATCCTTAGCTTCTGAAGAACTTTTATTTGGTTCTTCATTTACTAGTGATATATTTGGATCAATATTAGTTCGTTCTTCACCAGATTCAGCATTAGATCCTTCTATCTCTTTTTCCTCTTCCTGAAGTTCAGGTGCATCTTTTCTAGTGAGCCAGAAATCTGGATCGTCATCGTCTTCTTCTTCAATGTCGTTCTGACTAATGGAATTGGTTTCATCGAAGATTACGTGGATGCTTTCTTCAACGCGTAAAGTTCTCTTGTTATATACCTTGTAAGCCTTGCTATGATCTGAATATCCTAAGAAAACAGCCTCATCACTTCGAGGATCGAATTTTCCCAAATTATTCTTCCCATTGTTATGAACGAAACATTTACTTCCAAAACATCTGAGATGAGAGATTTTGGGTTTCCTTCCTCTTAGAAGTTCGTAGGGTGTTTTCTTCAATACTGGTCTGATCATTGCTCGATTATGTATATAACAGGCTGTATTGACAGCCTCGGCCCAGAAATTTCTGGGCAAACCGCTACATAGCAACATTGTGCGAG
This sequence comes from Agrostemma githago, assembly GCA_958450325.1. NCBI lineage: Eukaryota > Viridiplantae > Streptophyta > Magnoliopsida > Caryophyllales > Caryophyllaceae > Agrostemma > Agrostemma githago. The sequence continues at coordinate 18,782,756 of OY288248.1, forward strand.
CCATTTCTTCAAGCGTTCGATTCATTCGTTCGACTACTCCATTTTGTTGTGGAGTCCGTGGTGCAGAGAAGTTATGCCCTACACCATGTTCTCTACAAAAGCTTATGAAGGATTCGTTATCGAATTCGGTTCCATGATCTGTTCTTATCGATACAAGATTGCAACTATACTTGTTTTGGACTAGCTTCATTAGGCATTCGAATTCATCAAAGGTTTGATCTTTCGAGCTAAGGAAGACTGGCCAAACAAATCTAGAGAAATCATCTACAAGAACAAATACGTACCGACTACCACCTCTACTTTTTATCCTCATGGGTCCACAAAGATCCATATGAATAAGTTCTAGAGGTTTTGTAGTACTTACGAATTTCTTTGGCTTGAATGAGGATCTCACATGTTTACAACGTATGCAGGTACCACAAGCTTTGGTTGTGTCAAAGGTTATGGAAGGTAATCCTTCAACGAGATCCAGAGATCTAAGTTTATTAAGGCTAAAAGGACTAATGTGCCCAAATCTTTTATGCCAAAGTAGTGGATCAGCGATGGTAACACTCATGCAGGTGATGGCATTGTCGGGTAGAGTTTTGATATCGGCTATGTAGACATTGTTTGATCGTTCTCCCTCCAGAATGACATTAGAGGAACCTTCTCTAATAATTCGGCATTTATCATTATGAAACACTACTTTGTTTCCTCTATCACAGAGTTGAGAAATGCTTAAGAGACTATGCCTTAGTCCTTTCACAAGCAGTACATTCTCAATACAGTGTGAGTCAGATAAACCAATTTTACCAATGCCGATTATCCTTCCTTTCTTGTTATCTCCAAAGGTTACACTTCCTCCGTCATAAGCCTCTAATGACAAAAATTTCTTTTTATCACCCGTCATATGTCTTGAACACCCGCTGTCTAGGTACCATCTGTGAACCTGCGATAGTCATTTTTGTTTCTTAGGTACCCAAATAAGTTTGGGTCCTTTTTCATTAGTTAATGAGTCTTTACGCACCCATATTTTTCTTTGTCTATCACAGTGTTTATTTATTTTACTTTCAGATTTCCTTTTCCACTTTCTTTTGACATATTTTGTTTTATTTGTTTCCTTTTCCTTAGTCTCTTTTCCTTCCGAAGTTCTTGAGACACAATTATTCAATTTTTCTAGCATTATTCCCTTTTCTTTTATCAATTCTATGATTTTTGAAGTCAGAGAATTTTTTATTTTATCATGATTTATTTTTTCAACGTTGATTTCATTATTAAGTATGGATATAGTTCTTTTTAGTTCCGTATTTTCTTCATTCAATTTCTTAACACTAGCATTAATTTTTTCATCATATTTCCCTTTGTTGATGTTTGTACTTGAACAAATTTTTGAATCATCTGATACATCAACTTTTGTTTTTGATATTTCAGAAGATTTCTTTTTATTTGTTCGAGTATTTTCACATCTCCTTAGAGTAATATTTTCAAACGCTATCTCATTTATTTGTTTTAACAACTCATTTATTTCTTCCTTTTGTTGTTCACATGTTTCTAATACTTCATCAAGATGTAGAAGAAGTTTCTCTTTAGTAAGTTTCCTAAGTCTTTTCTTAAACATTGTAAAACTTACCTCATTGCTTTCCTCATCTGAATCGGAGCTTGATTCATGCGTTTTAGCCATCAGACATATGTCTTTGTGCGTCCGTGTCTTGGCTTTAGACGTGTTACTATGTTGAGCGCTTAGGCAAAAGTTTGCCTCGTCTTCATCTTCCGATTCTTCCTCTTCGTCTGAGTCTAGTTCTCCCCATCCACACGATGCCAGCATGGCTTGTTTATGTTGAAACTTTGATCGTTCTCTTTCTCCTTTTGATTTGATATTTTTCCACGTTGGACAATCCTTGATTAGATGTCCAGTTTCTCCACACTTGAAACATCCTTTATTATTCTGTTTTGTATTAGAGTTATTTCCTCTTTCTCTAAATGAGTTTTTAGGTCCAAATTTAAATTTCTTTCGAAAGCGTTTGACAAAAAGAGCTAGGTCATCACTCATAGTTTCCTCATCATCACTAATAGAACTTTTTAAGGCTATCCCTTTACTCTTAGATGACTCACTCTGACGTTGATTTAGAGAGAGTTCATGAGCCATAAGATTGCCTAATAATTCTTGATAACTAAGTGTAGTGAGATCTTTTGATTCCTCAATAGCGGTAACTTTTGGTTGCCACTTATCAGTGAGACTCCTTAGGATTTTCCTAACTAGATCTTCGGTATCAAATTTCTTACCAAGATTTCTTAGTTCATTAGTGATGTTGGTGAATCTTGCAGACATTTCAACAATACTTTCATCTTTATCCATTTTAAATAATTCATATTGTTGAGTTAATAAATCAATCCTGAACTTTTTGACTTGGGTAGTTCCCTCGTAAGCAAGTTCTAAACTGTCCCAGATTTCTTTTGCGGAAATGCAAGAAGTGAGCCGATTATATTCTTTGGACGAAATTCCACGTTGCAATAAGGACATTGCTCGAGAATTCTTTTCGGCCTTTTTATAATCGTTCTCATCATAATCCTCTTCATCCTTTATGGTGATGTTCCCTAGAACATCAACAGATTGGATGACAATAGGACCCTTGACTATAATTTTCCAGCATTCAAAATCTGTTCCTTTTATATAGTGCATCATTTTGTTTTTCCATAAACCGTAGTCTACACCATCAAATGTGGGAAACTTTGAGTTTTTGGAATCCATTTGATCGAAATGGATATATATAGAATCGCTAGTTTAGGATCTACTCTTTTGATGTGAATCAATCAAGAGAACCGGCTCTGATACCAATTGTAGAGTCTAGCGATACTAGGAAATACTCTAGAGGGGGGGTGAATAGAGTATTATGGTACTTTTAAAAATCTAAAACGATATATTACACCAAAATCTTATTAGGAAAGATATAGTGTAATATTACGTTAGTTGAGTGGCTAAATAAAAAGAAGTACAAAAGTGTTTGCTACTATACTTACTACTAAAGAGTATAAGTATAAGAAATAGCAAACCTTAATAAAATGTAAAGTAAATAACACGAGCAATTTTAACGTGGTTCGGCCCAATTGAAAAGCCTACGTCCACCGGTGTCTTTATTTATAAGTGTACCTACTCCGGATTACCTTACAAATAAGACAATCACGATTAACTCTAATCGTGATGGTGTGAGTGATGTTAAGCACTCGATGTGTGGGATGTTAAGCCCACGACGATGAAGGATGTTAAACCTTCGGTGTGAGGGATGTGAAGCCCTCGGTGTTTGAACGATGTAAAGCGTTCAAGGTGTGAACGATGTATGTCGTTCGATTGAGTAACCACTACTCGACTCGTGTGTCTATACTATCTTAAGTTTACAAAATTTCTCTAGCTATGAATACACTTCAATTGTCTAGAGAGAATGATGAAACTATATGACTTCAAGTGTAAACAATTTAAGCACGATTTATATAGCCAAGACTTAACCCGAAAAGTATTTGCAAAAACCTTTAAAAAAACGTGACTTAATTTTGCAAAGGAAGAAAATGTATTTTAAAGTCGTATTTTGAAAAGGAGGAAAAACAAAGTATTTATAGATAAACCATTTTCTTTAAGAAGGGAAACAAGATCATCATAATTGATGTACTTCCTTATTTAAATAAAATATGATGTTTTTAAGAAATACCAATCAATCAAGATAATATTGATTGGTGAGATACCAATCAATCAAGATAATATTTCTAAGTTTCCTTTGTTAATGATTTTCTAATATCTTTAAAGGATCAAGATATTTTTGAGAATCATTTATTTTGAAAACTTTTATTCTCTTGATGGATGGTTTCCTCCTTTATTTTATCTTTATCAAAGATTAGATTTTTAACAAAATCAGCGAGATATATACGTTTTATTTTTGGTTTTAAATCTTGGCCGTTCGTGTGTAATTAATTTACTATGGTTAGTATAACCTTATACAAGGTTATACTATCCTTGTCATGCACTTCCTTCATTCTCTTTACATGTATAATCCTATGCCTTCATTCAACTTTGTACTTCTAGTCCGGGTGTGTTCTTTAAGCTTTTGCTCCTCCTATTCCTGTATAAATCATCCTGATCTTTCACAATAATTACGTTACTTAGAAATAGTTAAATCGTTGATATAATCAAAACTCCTACGGCATGCAATCCAAGGTCCAACATTAAGGTTGGGTCATTTCAGGTCGAGTCAGTTTTGTCATGTCTAGTTGTCGGGTATGGGTCGGATCGTTGGTTCGGGTCGGTTTGGTCATGTTCAGGTCGAACTAGGTTTTGTTTGGTTTGGTCGGGAATAACTATCAATTCATTATCCGTTTTTATTACTACGTGCAGTATTATTTATTATTTATCATTTATTATACGAATTTGTTTTTTATCATATATACAACTATATCATCTAATACAAATTATTTTGATTATGTCCTTTTATAATGAAGTGAAATGAGCTAAAGTAAATAAGTTGAATTGAACTGAACTGAGACAAATTGAACTAAAGTAGCCTGAAATACAGAAATAATAATAAGTTTACTAGTTACAAAAAAATTATTAATTATTATTGTAACAACAAATAATAATGTTAATTATTGTATCAAAAATATTAATTGTTATAATTATTATATTAATTTTAATTTTAATAAAAATATTATTAATAAAAATATTTTATAATAATAATAAAAATATTTATAACAATAACAATAACAATAGTAATAATAGTAATAATAAATAATAATATTAATAATATTAATTATTAATAATATTATAATAATACTAATATTAATACTAATAATCAATATTAATATTAATAGTAATAATATTAATAACAATAAAAACGATATTAATTTTTATTATTATAATATTAATATTAATTTTTATAAAAATGTCATTAGTTTTAATATTTAACAAATAATAATAATAATAATAATTAATAATAATAATAATAATAATAATAACAACAACTTATTTGAACTGAACTGAACTAAAATGAATGGAACTGAACTGAACTGAATGAACGAGTCTGAGGATGAGTCTTTGAAATCCAAGACTCAACTTCAGACTTATCTGAGTCTCAGACCGTCTCAACCACTTTAACCAGGTATGAGTCTCAGACTCAAAGAATCTGAGACTCAGACTTTTGTTCAGACTCAACTTCAGACCTCCTTTAATCTTCCATCCGTCTGAGCCTCAGACTCGTACCAACCACATTATCCAGGTATGAGTCTCAGACTCAACAAATCTGAGTCTCAGAGTCTTACTCAGACTCATACTCAGACTCCCTTTAAACTTAGCCAACAACGGGGGGTTGAAGCGGTGGAAAACCAAATTAAAAGAGAAAGGGGATGTACGTAATAATAAGTGGGATTGAATTCAATTCATAATAAAAATGAGGAAAGTACTATGGATTTAATTGAATAGGTGTAGTACAAGACGGTTCCGAGACAATAAGTTGACTGACCCATGAAATCGAATTAAAAACGAATTGATAAAAATGATTGGGCCGACTAATAAAATTAGTAAAATAAACATTTCTCGAGATATAAATAATTATTCGAGACGAATTTGAGGTTTATAGATATAAATAATTAGACGATGAAATAGTATTTCCCGATAAATAATAAATCTTCGATAAAGTGAATTAAATTGATTTATCGAGGGAAGGTAATAGATGTTTTGACGAAACTCAAAATAAATGAGCTTCGAGCTGAAAATAGAAATTCTAGCTTAAATATAAATAAATAAAAAAGAATTTAGAATTTAAATCGTCGAAATAGATTTTCGATAAGAATTAAATTAAATATATAAAATAAATCGAAACAGAAATAAAAATATGTTTTAAATATAAGAAGAGTTTTTGAGACAATTAGAATTTTAGGAGTTTGAAACGATTAAATGATAAATTTATTTTATAATAATTTAAAGAATTACGAGTTAAATCGTAAACAAAATAAAAAAATACAAAAATAACTTTGATTTAATTTAATTGATAAAATCAGGGCTGTTACACCGTTGCTGCTCAATCGTTTAAAGAGTTGGATGAGGCTAAAAGGATGTTCCTTGCTCAAAAAGCAAAGATTCAATGTCTTAGCGATGGAGATGAGAATACACGCTACATCCACTGCTATATTAAAGCACGAAGAGCACAAAACAAGGTGCTAATAATCAAAGATGTGGAGTCCAGGAACCGTACAAAAAATTTGGGAATCGATGCAGCCTTTATATCTATTATAAGGATTTACTTGGGACTAATGCTACTATCACGCCAGTCTCTACTGATGTCATTCGAAGGGGAAAAGTTTTGTCAGCAAGTCAGTTGAGATGTCACTAGGGGGGAGATACTGGAGGCACTTTATTCTATACCCAAGGATAAAACCCCGGGACTGGATGGGTACTCATCCCAGTTCTTTAAAGATGTTAGAAGTATTGTAGAGGAGGATGTTGTAAAAGTTGTACGTGAATTTTTTGCCACGAGAAGATTCCTCTATCAAATTAATTCGACAATCCTTACTCTAATCCCTAAGAATGTGCAGCCTGAATCATTTATGAACTCCCGTGCCATTGCTTGGTACAATGTACAATACAAATGCATTACCAAGATCCTTGGAAATCGGATTGCAACTGTGATGCCTCATATTATTAGTTTGAATCATAGTGGATTTGTTCCAAGGGGAGATATTGTTGGCAGTATATATACTGATTTTTCACGATATTGTCAGGCTCTATAATCGATTTTTAGCACCTTGTTTGATAAAGTCGAGAAGTGTATTAATGATGTAAAATATTTGAGGGTTTATTTTTGATAAATTAACTTCTTCGAGGTGGACATATGTAGATGCATAGCGTATGTATTAACCCTATTGTTGCTTTTATATATATACTAGTGTAATACCCGTGACACGTCACGGGGTTGGGAGAGCAGCGTGTTGCGACAAATAATGGACAACAGAATGGAGAAAATAGTATAGACCAACTGTTATATGCACTTACAATATATACATGAACTGATTTTGTATTCTAGAAGGGCAAAGTAAGTCAAATATACAACAAATAACGTGAAAGAAGGATATGTATGGAAAGGAAAGAAAGAGAAGGCAACGTAACACAAAAAGAATGTAAATCAGAATTTAGCTACCACGTTGAATACAATTGTTTTTACTTCTTACTATAGAAAAGGAGTGGGGTATTAATCATATAAATGTTAGTTCAAATGTGGGGAATATTGTGTACAGAACATCCGGGAAGATAAAACCGTAACGACGTACATGATTATCTAACATATTAAATAATAATGCAGTTTCCAACCATGAAATAGTATCATAGATAACATCAGTATGACGTATATATATATATATGTATATATGTACACACATATACATATATATACATACATATGTACATACATATATATCGAAATCGAGTACTTTACTACATATCTCAAAAATCGATATGAAGTACGTTTGAGCCGCAAATGTGATGGCTACAAAACGTAGCCACATCTCTTTCCCTAAGAAACCCGCAGCCATGATATGGGAGGTAGAAAACAACCGAATACATCTTCAAAACAATGGATCAGTAATCAAAATCTTCAAAAGTGGGATACATTGCATCGTGAGAAGGTAATTTACAATTTGTCCATATTTTCTCGCAGCAATGCTGATTGATATAGATAGCTTGCTTGCTGTACCAACCTTCCTACAACACTTGGCCAGATTGTTGTATTTAGATTTGACAATTGCATACCCATTTCTTCAAATCTGCAAGCAATTGGGGTTTCCCTTTTACTGTTTGTGGATGGGTGTATTAACATCTGGCAAGCATGGGTAAGTGTGTGATATGCATAGTAAATTTTCAGAGTATATAAATTTGGTGTGAGATAAGAAAAGATGCCTCTGAGATAAGAAAAAAATCAGCAAATAAGCACCACTTTTGCACAGGTAAACTTCTAAGAGGAACAAATGCCTACTGCTTATTGCTACCCTCCCATGGTTATAATCCACAATCTGCCGTATGAAACGCAGTGTAATAGAGTTACTGGAAGAAGTTTCAGTTCCCTCCGTGATCATTTGAGGGGCCTTGGCTACCCCATTAAACAGCAGCGACCTATTTGGAATGGTGAGACAGACTGTTTCATGAGAGCAGTGGTGATGGAGTTTGAGTCTGAGATGGACATGTACAGGCAGGCCTTCAAGCTTCAGCGAGCATTTGAGAGGGCTGCTAAAGGGAAGGCAGACTACGAAAATCAACTGTATTCAACAGCGGGGCCGCACGCATGGGTTGTAACTGCAGCTGACTACGTGTACACGAAAGAGAAAACATTCTACGCGTTGGTACCAAATGATCTCATAGTTGGTGGATACTCTGACGCTGACAATGATACAGTTTCGACGTATGCATCAGTGATGAGGCTGCTTGCAAAAAAGTACCCAAGGTTCTATAACCAAACTCCTGTGGAAGGAACGTCTAGTAACTTTTAATTTAAGACTGCATGATTCAGTTCTCGAAGATTTGTATCTACATGTATGTTTTTAATTTTCTTGGGTATCATCTGTGTGTGTTGTTGTCGGATGTAACGAAATAGTAGTAGTACTTAGAACTTCAAGTCTATGTTTGTGGAAATTTTTTCGGGGTGTAGTTTATTATACCTACGATGTAACGTGACCACGGAATGTTATCGGAAAGCAATTAAATATTCACGTCTTATATTGTCCCACACGGTCTACGACCTGATTCTATTATTCGCCATTTGCAAATGCAATTAATTGTAACTTTTACTGCATAATTGTGTATTCAGGCATACTTATCTTAACCAAACGGTGCATATTACTGTATAACGATTGCTTAACAAAAGCAGTACTTCAACTATTTTCCCTTTCCAGAAAACTACTACCAGCTAATTGTTTCAATTACTTGGCACGGCTAAGGAAAGAGAACTCACCTCTGATCATGTCATTGCAGATGAAATCTGGAACTTTCATTGAGTGGTCATTCATCCAATAGTGTCATCCACACTTAAGCAGAGAATATGAGGGCATCTTGGGTAATAGGGAAGAACAATTGGGGAAGAGTGAACATTGGAAAGGTAATATACTTTAACTCAATGTTTTATCACAGAAAGGAGACTGATTTTGATTGCTTGCTTGAAATTGTATCCTTCCCCAAACACCTGTCTAGCATAGGTCCTTGGGATTTGACCATTGCAAACCATATTCGTCAAGTATGAAATCAATTAGACATCACTTTTACTGTATTTGAATGGGTTGGATTTCACATGTGTCGCATAGGGTAGATTTTGAGCCTCTATATATAGGATGTGATATTCAAGTAGCACATAATCAAAACCTTCAAGAAAAAAAAAGTTCTGTAAAGTGAAAATGCCTACCAAATCCTTTTACCCTCCCATGGTCATAGTGAAGAATTTGCCCTATGAAACGAATGACAACTTGGTTACAGAACGGAGTTTTAGTTCCCTCCGTGATGAGTTCAGGCGCCTAGGTTACCTTGTGAGGCAACACAGACCAATATGGAATGGCGAAACGAAATGCTTCATGAGGTCAGTTGTGCTTGAGTTTAAGAGTGGTATGGAGACCTACAGGCAAGCTTTTAAACTGCAGTGCGCGTTCGAGAGGGCAGGAAAGGGGAAGGCAAACTATGAGACCCAGACAAATTCTACAGCAGGTCCGCATGCCTGGGTACTAACTGCAGATGACACCGATTACATAAGATGCGGAACAGCTTTCAGAATGGTTCCTAATGATGTCGTGGCGGGCGGTTACCATGACTCCGACAATGATCCAGTATCTACCTATATGTCTGTGATGAATCTACTTGCCAGCCAGTACCCAAGGTTCTATCGAAGGAATGCCTAGAACGCCAGTCAGCACCCAAGATCTCATAAACCGTGATCCATGTTCGTGGTTCGTTGCAGAAGTCGGTGATCCCTGCGGAGGAAATATATATATGAATAAGATATGTAATGTGTTTTCAACTTTCCTGCTATTGCTCCATGTTTGTAGTAAGCTTGTGGTCTTGGTGGTTGTCAGTCGTAAGAAATAAGTAATAGTTGTTATCACCTATCGTCCATATAGATGGGCAAATTTTCATGGTGTAGTATATTACACCTTAAAGTATGTATTCAACCTTATCGGAATGCTGGTTAATGGTTTAAGCTAAAATGAGTGTCTATGTTCTAATTACTATTTGTATGTTACGGTAGAGTTTTTGTCTGAGAATAGACATCTGAGCAGGGGGCTGTTCTTCATGAAAGAAACGGCGATATTAGACTATAAATTTGGAGTGAGGAAGTGAGTACAGAAGTATTAGACCCATATCAATATTTGGGGACAAATAAACATGGTATATATGACAGTAGAGTACTTACAATCTGAAATATTACGGGGAGATAGAAAGGACTACATACTGTTATACCTAAGCTGTAATGTAACCATGGAATGTTATCGGTATGGAACTTAATGATGCCAGCTGCAATTGAACCACACAGTAAAATGCACCTTCAATGAAGGATTGGAGAGCTAAGAACTGTGATTTCAGTCACCCTTCCTTCTACTGAAAGAGTGTGTGTCAGATACTGTGTATAGGGAGTATTAGATGTTGATGTAAATATTGCCGGGAAAAAAGTAAACATGGATTAAGATAAGAGAAAAGAGGTTGACAGCATAGCAATGACAGTTTAATAAATCCAATGGTACATTTTTCCTAGAAATGTCAATGACTATCTAACTCAACATGGAGAATACTTCTTTGAATACAACGTTGGTGGTCGAATTAGTGTCGAAGCAGTCGTCGTCGAGTATGAGGACTTTCAGACCACTCTTCCTTGTAACCCTCGAGAAGGCTACATATAGTTGGCCATGAGTGAATACAGGTTTTGGGAGAAAGAGACCTACATTAGACAGTGACTGTCCTTGGCTCTTATTTATGGTCATTGCGAAGCACACGGAAATTGGAAATTGTCTCCTCTCGAAACGAACCGGGAACTTAGTCTCGTCAGAAGGTGAAAGCTTAATACGTGGTATATAAACCTGAGCTCCTTTCCTGCAACCTGAGATAATAGTAGCCTCCAAGACACGTTCCCCAAGTCTCGATATGACCAATCTTGTTCCATTGCAAAGACCGTTAGCCTGATCAATATTTCTAAGAAGCATGACAATAGCGCCAACCTTAAGGGTAAGTTCATGATTCGGGAGGCCTGAACATTGTATTGAATTGAGGAACTCCGTAGAATACAGATCTTTAATGACACGGCTTGTCTCGTCAACACTAATCTCGTCTGCACTCAAATACACAACCTCATCTCCTGGCATAAGTGACAGCACGTACTGATTAACCTTTTCAACCTCGTCGTGGGTAAGTGCTAGTGACAATGGATGATATTGGGTCAGGACCTGGCTCAATAAGAACTTCGTCCGGTAGTTCCACAGTAGCTGTCCCATCGTTTGGGCCACCTGCTTTACCATCACCGATACTAAGAAGCCATTCGGAGAACTGCCCTATCTCTTCTGCATTTGCAACCTGTGCACCGGTTCTTAACCTCATGTTCTGTGTGAGTTCCAAAACCTACAACGCGGAAGCACAATAATAAATGAAATATGAACTTAATCATGCGTTTTGATTATATACACTGTAGACGGATAGTTATACCTTGCAGTCCCTCCATATGGGTGATGAGCATATCGTAGCGTGCACAATGTCTTGCCTACTTCCTTTTGGAACGACAGGTAATATTTGCCTGAAGTCTCCTCCTAAAACGACAACCTTCCCACCAAAAGGCTTATCGACTAAATCAGATTGGACCGTTCTCATTATATCTCTTAGACTACGGTCAAGTGCCTCAAAACAGTATCGGCTTACCATTGGGGCTTCATCCCAAATAATGAGCTTGGTTTTGATGAGTAATTGAGCAAGATCGGTACCTGGTCTAATACCTGAACATGTAGACCTCTTGTCCACATTAATCGGAATGCTGAACCTTGAATGTGCCGTCCGACCTCTTGGAAGTAGAATTGCAGCAATGCCGCTAGAAGCAACTGGGAGGACGATTTCCCCTTTGCTTCGCAAAGCTGCACACAGGGTATTCCAGATGAAAGTTTTCCCCGTTCCTCCATAACCATATAAGAAGAAGACACCTCCTTCATTCTTCTCAACTGCCGCCATAATGTCATTGTACACCAACCTCTGCTCATCTGTAATGGAGGACATGTATAGTTTGTGGTCATTACTCAACTTCTCCCTATCATAGTTCACTTCATCTGATATTAATCTGTTGGAGTCTACGCAGTTGAAGTTGTAGTCTGGCAGAGGCATTTCAGGGAATTTGGAAAGCGAGCTGCCATTCGTTTGCAGTGACGACTCTATTTCTGACAACGCGTAATTCTGTAGTTCGACATCTGTCATCTGGAGATCTGTGTACACATATCAAATAGATTATAATAACAAATAAAGAAGAAATGAGAGCAAATATGTAGACGCATTGTCACTTACCAAAGTTCAGTAGTTCTCTCCTACGTCGGAATAGAATATCGTCACAAAGATATTTCCAGGTTTGCTCCCATACATATTCTGGTCGTACCAGACTACCTGAGAGAAGCAAAGTTGCGAACAAATTCCTCAAATAAGACCCTGAACCCCAATCACTTGCCTCCACTATTGCATCGATATATTCTTTATCATCGCCAAGAAGACCCAGCGCGTAACACGCATCTCTGAACGTGTCGTGAACAGTTCCGTTGACGGTACGGATATCCTCGTAACTGGTCGGTTCTTTCACGAAATTAAGGAGAGTTCTCATGTAGTACCGTTCACCTCCAGTAGGCGGCATGTGGTACATTCTCCCTAAACTGAAACCTTGTTTTCGAGGTGCCCAACACTTATCTTTCTGATGCCAGACGTACTTCGTCGGGAACTCAGCATAAGTCAGATTTCTGGATTCTTCGTGCTCGGCATTGTATTCTAACCACGCGGTGAATTTTGTCCTAGCTCCACTTGACCGTGCAAGAATATCTTCGATAGGATCGTCCTCGTTGTACACTACATTCTGCTCATTCGGAAGATGATAGTCCAGTCGAAGAACCGGTGGGGTCCTGTAATGTATATCGAATGCAAATATACGCCATGTCGCCTCACACGGTGATATATATCGGCAGTCATAGTACTCTCGGATTTCATCGATTTCATCTGGATTCGTCCGAGTTGCAGCCCCAGCGGTGACACGATCATACCCCTTATTAATGTACTTGAATAGATATTTTATGGACCGCGCTTGATTACACCACTCAATGTTTATGTGAGCACGGTACCTCTCCAACAACTCAGCGTTATAAGGAACAACATAGCCATTATTCACTGAAACACCAGATTTCTCAACAGTAACACCATTGTCTCTCCTCCTATACATAGGGTAACCGTCACCGTCGACTGTTGTCCTTTCTGAAAAGGCCTTGGGGAACCTTTTAGTACACACACCATCAACCATGCAAGGAGACTTCGGATTTGCTACACCACATGGACCGTGAATCATTAAGTCACGAACAGCCTGATGTAAGGTTGGGTTCTCCAATGGATCAGGGATCTCTGCGGAGATTATATCGTCAACATCAGTTGCATCTGGGAATTTGTCCTCGCGTTGGAGAAAAAGCAAGATATGAGCATGAGGGAGACCACGTTTCTGAAACTCGATTGTGTAGACGACTGCAATAAAGACGTAAATACATAATTGTTAACATACACAAACTGTGGTATGGTTTAAAACAATTAACAGGAGAAGGTGAAAGGCATGTTAGTACCTGCTCTTATTCTATCGAAGATGTGGTTCTCCTTGAAATCTCTCATTAGTAGATCGAGTTTCTGCTTGAATACACGGGTCACTATATCTGGCCTGTCTTCAGCTTTCAGACCACGCTTAGATACAAAACGCTCTATTTCGGGCCACTTGGGATTGCAAGTGAAAGTGATGAATAAGTCGGGGTAGCCGCACCACTTGCAAATCGTCATCGTATCTTGGTAATTCTCCCTCATTTATCCTTTCCCGCCAACAAAGCTTGAAAGAACAATGTATTTTACCCCGACTGAAGAAGTGTCAGATTGCCCATTGGACATTGCAGCAGACAATTGTTTGTAGTTCTCAGATCGTAGGCTAAGCTGATTGTATCGAAGATATTTCAGTCTTTGTGCTTCAATCATTGTGTACCCATCGACAATAAACTGTTGAAGAAGTCTGGAACCTCTGAGCAACGTGTCAGGCTCAACCTCTGACGGCCTATCTTGCAAACGAAAGGCAAACCATTCCCTTAGTGTGAGGCTGTTGCGTGCTGTTTCTGGATTCGTACTTTTGTCAACATACTCCTGACAATGGCTAATACCGAGGCGAAATCCGTCTTCACCTCGTGCAAAAAAAAGTGGATACTGAAGTGCGAGGTAAGACGGATGCAATTCTGAAATACGCTGAAGGTGCCCACCTTTTTCTTCAACAACAATGTCCCTATTGTCGACATGTCTTCAACGTCACCAACTATGAGCGCTGCAACTTCGGAAACATTAGGCAAATTGTAAACTTTGCCATCAGTATCTCTCCCACTAAAAAGACGCAACCGGACTCACACCTGTCTTCAGAGTTCAAAATATTGTCTCTCGCCATACGAAATGACTTCGCCAAAGGATTGTAGTCGTCGATCATCATCTTAATTTCCTCCATAAGATAATCGTCAAACTTGTCGGCAGTCTGCGACTGACCCCTAAGGACATATGAAACTATGTTAAAACACTCAGACGGTGATACAATAATGTAATACAACGGTAAAAGTTTGTTTGTAAATAACGTAGTGAGTTAGCAAAATAAACATACATAAGAGCCCTCTTCCTGTTTTTTATTTCATCCTCGGTGTCGTATATATAAAGTTGGCAGAATTTGGGTGGCTGATCATCTACTGGTAGTAAGCTTCCAATTCTATGCGAATTTTGCCCACCTATCCTGTAAGTGTATGGCCCTCTACCCTTATTAACGGAGTGATCAATTTTACCACCGCTTGAGGTGAAAGCGTGCATCGAGTTATAAGACTTGATATTATCCTTGAAATGAACACTTTTCGGGTGCAAACCATGAAGGAGGTCGTCCAAAGGTTGTGGGGGTTGAGTTAAGTAAGGCAACTCGACAATACCATCTCTACAGCACATATTGAATGAAGGCACCAACGGTCTTCGATCCATTCTGTCTCTCTCACCGTACCATAGCAGTGCAGCGCATCTTTGGCACCTGTACTCCGGATCCCCGATATCGTCATAGCCTTCCCACCCTGGACGGAGTAGAAATACATTAAGGTTCGGTATACTATATACTACACTAATTCTATGCGCTGATATAAACATACAGCTAACCTGTTGCCTGAGTTGAACCATCACCGAAGTAATGATCTCCACTAACATCTGCAACGATGTCACGTGCTAAACTTTGAATTATTACATCACTATGTGTAGATGAGTTGAACTGTCTGTTTGAAGTCAGGCTTCTGGGTGTTGATGAGTCATTCCCTGCAGCCTCACGAATTTCATCCACAACACGGCCAATAGTAGCTGCACGTAACAAAAGAGTGGTGTACATGATTCATTTAGATGGACTGCGATACATTTATTTATCATGCAATTAAAAAAAATATGAAATTAGAACCTGTGGTCAGATCCTCAAACTGTTTGGCAGGGGAGCTTAGAAGAGACGATTGAAGTAATTTATTTGATCTTCTAGCCGATATTTTTACCATGTGTTTACGCCGTTCAAGCTTTGTACGCCAATCTTTATGTGGGTCGTTGACAGTGTACATTGACTCTTGGTACGAATTATGATCGTTCCGTCTATCCGACAAAATTTGTTTGCGATCAAGGCGAGTTTGTTTAGCAAGAAGGTATGTAACTAAATGTCTCCCAAGATCGATAGCTGGTAATATGAAGATATAAAATCATTAAAATTCAAGCAAACTGCGTACTACTGCTAGCAATATTTCTTACGACAGAGGAAAATGATCAGTGAAGTGCAGGGTACGTACCGTCAAGGAGATGTTGAACTGGTGTACGATCATGATTAACGCGGTTAATATCGTCGGTGCAAACTGTCAAACCTGTAGGCGACGTAAGACACATAGATTCAGCTATGTGGTGAGAAATTTACCTCTTGGACAAATTTAGAAATATTGAAATTTGGTTGCCATATATTAGACAAAAACATTTGTCACCAGGTAGAGGGTTTTTGTGAATCCTTGGATGTTCCTCAACCACAACGGTTTCGGTCGTGTAATTGTCAGCGTTAACATCATCACCAGGGTGGGTACAAATCTGCTTCCCTGTAGTGTCAAGAGAAGATACCAGCAGATCTTTAGGATTAGGTTACACATCAATTACTCTATAGTATAAGTAGGTGCTCTAGGCGAGGCAGCAATACAGAATTATTCGGTACCTTTTTCCTTGGATTTTAGATTCCCACTGCTACAAAGTGGTCCGATGCTATTACTCGAGGGTACTAAATCTGCAGCAAACATCAGGAGAAGTTAATGATGTATATATCGACAAATGAAAAATTATATTGGTCAAGTAGAGTGGATGAGCATGACCTGAGTTACAGAAGGCAGCAGAATTCATGACATTTGCAGAAGCAAATGTCAATGTACTTGATACGGATGAGCGAATCGTAGGTACAGGACTGCTAGACACATTGGTAATATCATTGAAAGGGGACCTAGAAGCAACTGGAAAAAAAAACCTTGGTTTGTCAATCTTCGTGGTGGTGACAAACAGAGAAATGAACTTAGGTACAACGTGCAAGACGGAATTCAGAACCACACGACTACAAAAAAATGAGGAAGTACTGATTAAAAAAATGAGGAATGCTAACCATGGACATTTTTGGTCTTCTTTGAGTTCGCTATTACTGTAACAGACGGATCAAAGTCAGTGCTTGCTGTCTGGTCGCTGCGGTGCGTCCTCCTCTTTGGGTTTTCATTCCTACGACTATCCATCATAACTGAATGATGAAATTACGCTGTAAGGGAATTGGGTAGCCTGCACGCAGTGATTTTTTGGAAGAGAAATGTACATATTTATATATATTTATGTAATTTTGCTGTCAATTAATAGGAGTTGAAAGGTTTGTAATTGAGTAATTACATCAGAAAACTATTTGTTGTATTCCCAATGAGATTAAGATTCCACCGGAGATATCACCGGACACTGTAATGAAGATTACAATGTGATGTATACTGATTGCTACCGCAAGAAAGCATGAGACATCAATGTAAACACGAAGACTATAGTTTACATGCTTTAATGGTAACCAATCCAAAGTATTGTACACAATCCCAGATTTCGTTTATCACAACATAGATTGATATGTTACAAATGTGAGTATTGAATTCGAGAAATCATAGTAAGATTACATACGAAGAATTAGAATTTGCTGATATCAATCTGGTGGCGATCAAAAAGTGAAGTTGTTGAATATGATTGAATATGGGGATTGTATGCAAAAACGGAAGGGGGAAGGGTGTAAAGTAAATTTGTAGGCGAATTAGAATTTCATGATACTATTTGTACATAACAATAAATATATAGATGCTACAAATATAAGTATTTATTCCGGTTTTGGAATCATTGTACGACTGCAGAAGAAACAAATTGAATTTGTTGATAACAATCTGAAGGAGATCGTTGTCCGTCTACTGCAATATGATGGAATATGGCGACTAATTGCGAAGACTGCAATCAGGTGTACATGAAAATATATGCATTGAAGAAGTAGAATTTAATGATACAATTGGGTCATAACCTGTGAATGTATAGTGTTTTCATAAGAGGGTATTTGAGATAGTTAGTGTTCTACTAATTGGGAAACTTTTGGTGTGTTTGTGGTTAAGGTTCTGAGTTCAGAAATGCGGAGAAGGACATTCCGAGGAAAATAAATTAAGAGAAGCATCGGTGGGAAATAAATTAAAGGTGTCAAGTGATGAAGTCATTTTGCGAAGCGTAAACAACACTTCGTTTCTTCATAAAGTACATCAAAATATGAAACAAAATTTGAAGACAAAACATGGGAAATCAATTACAATAGTATTAATTGCATAAATATGGAAATCAATTCGCAGTTGTTGTAATTACATAAATCCCACTCTAATCAGTATTCTTCTCGTCAAACACACTGGTATACTTGGTGGCGGAACCGACGTCTAGTTCAGCGTCATTTCCTGTAGTGAATTCCATCAGGATGTCAGTATTGGTCCTCTTAAGCGGAGTAATGTGGGATGAAGTGGACGATGCCTCACAATCGATAACCTGAAACGTGAAAATGAATATTGTAAAGTTAAAATACAAAGAAAAAAACAGGCACTAATGGAATTACATTGGTGGTAAATGTAAACCTCTATATCATTGGTGGTTGTTGTTGGCTCCTTGGATGTGGCTCCTCCGGAAGAACATTCAACCACGAACGTCATTTGCTCGGTAATTTTAGCGCCACTGGATGACGATGAGCCATTCTGCAAAATAATAAAGATTGTCATACTCAATTGGGTGTGGGGAAGAAACAAAATTTTGTAACATAGTAGGGCATTAAGATCTACCTTTCTGTTGACAGACATCTGTCGAAGGTTCGTCGTTGTAATACTATACTCTTCAAGTTGAAGCTGTGTGTAAGAAACAGAAAATTAATTTCTTTGTGAGTGAAAGCAAGTGACAGAGATATAATAACGCTGATTATTCTGTAATAGGTAAACCTTAAGAGCTTCTTCATATTTCATGGCAAAATGATGAATCTTGTCAACGTCATCAGACATCCATTGAACGGTGTAGGATTTTGAAGAATGCTCAACATTGAACTTGTCGTGTATGAAGATTTTGAAAAGGTAACGATTGTTGATAAAAGTCGCAAGCTCTCCTGGAAATGAATCACCGTCCCCGTCCTGCGGAGTATAGTTGTAGGTCAACCAATCTTGTAATGAATATGTAAAATAGTGTCGAGAACAGAGGCATGGTATAGTAAACAACCTACCTTTTCCATTCTGGAAAGCATTGTTTGTGCTGACTCGCCAACATACTGTTGAATTTGAGAGTCGAAAGCAACAAAGTGACACTCAATATCTGAGAAATCCTTTACAGCAAACTTCAGTTGGTACCTACAAATAGATCGGAAGACATATAAGCCGAAGTGATCATGTAATTTGGGGCTCACTGTAGAGAGACAAATGCAATAGTGTCATACTAATTCATTCTACAATTGAGTAGTAGCTACCTTGGAACTTGACCTGGAAAAACGGATGTATTACCAGCACAACCTGGACGACTGCAAATCCACCTTCCATGTTCATTTCTCGCAGCCTTGGACCGGCAGGACTTGCAGCTGTGATAGTACCACCCAGCGGTAGCCTCCAAATCAACCACCGTTGCAACGGTGTAGAAATAACCACTCTGATTATCAACAAATGAGGGATCAAAAGCTGTGATAATGGGAAGAAGACGACGAACGTGGCAAAACATTGTAAAAATTAACAAATAAAAATGTAGGACCTTCTCATTCTTGATAATTTCACTGATTGAGAGCACTTCGTCGACACTGAGTTCGAAGCTTTCATGCTCCGTACCCTCCTCTACATACTGGAGAGAGTTACTTGGGGCCTGCGATAAAAGACTGCAAGAATTCTATTGAGAGGAGGACGTTGGCTGAGATAAAGTATTTGTAGTGTATCCGTGGAGAGCAACTGCTTACCTCTCTTGGAATGCATCAACCTCGGGTATGTTTGGATTAATCTCAAATCTGGTGGCGTTGAAGGTTGTTTGAACACGCCAAGAAGCTGTTGATTTGTGAACAGTTAGCAGGATGTAGTGCATAGGAGGGGAAAACACAAAAAAGTTCAAATCAAGATGTCTAACAGGAGGGAATACATTCATATGTTTTCGCTTCTACACATCGACAAACAATTATTTTGGAATGTTCCGGGTTTGGCAGAGACTTCAAGAGTTCAGGAAGCTCAGTAGCATGCGGTGACCATAGAGTGCACTGGAGAACCACACCTCTGATTTGAACAATGAGGAAGAAAAAAATATGACAGACATATTAGGGAGTGAGACTGGAAGGGATGTAGAGAGTAAAAAATAAGATCAAGAGCAGAAAATGAAGTGCAAGAATCAATGAGAATACCTTATGTCTTCCAATTTGATGCTCCTACATTTGAAGCCATTCTTCGTCTCAATCAGGGGTCCTATCTCGTAAAGCTTGCCAACAACATCTGCAGAGAAGAAGAGCAATAGACTGTGAATAACAGGTTCCATACATGATGAATACTGAAAGAAACGTTTTGCAGGATTCGATCATAATTGAACAATTTGCAGCAACATTGAAAGAAATAATAATGATGCTCACCCATATAGTTCGTTGTTGGTACTTTGCCATTGACAATATCATCGAAACTAACAGAACGGTAACAATTACTTGGTATGGATTTGTGATTTGGGAGGTGTGTAATTCTCGATGAAAACTCAACATTGAGTCTGCAGGCGTGCGAAGTAGCCTTGTCATACCCTCCATTCTTTGAAACAGTTAGACTCTTGATATTGTACACCTCTCCAACAACGAATTTGTCCTTGAACCTCTTAATAAGAGGCTTCTTAATAGTAGCTTGGACACAATCGTTCTAAGAAGCACAGAATACGGTAGATGATTAATATACAGTAATGTTAAAACCTTGTATTCATAGACAGTAGGTAACATATATACCTTGGCGTCAATGAGTAGCATTTCGACAGATTCAGTCTTCGACTTATCCTTGAACTCCGGTCTCTCCCACTTATATATGACCCGCACATTCAATTCTCGAAGTCTAACACCTTGGCAGAGGGTCACAATGGAAACAGTGTTGTATACCGCCATTGAAGTGAAAGGTGTGAGAATATAGAAACAGAGCAACCGAGGCCTAAATTTTGGATGGGAATGGTTGAGAAAATATTTGAGATACACAATAACAGAACTTGGAAAGCTTGAGATGAGATGGATGTTGATGGAAATACGCAGCAATTAAATAGGAAAAACATTGAAGATTGTAGATGTTGTAAATGCAAAGTAGACATGGGGAAGATAAGAAATGGTTAAAAGGCACGGTCATTAAGTATGGTGCAATTTTCATGGAAGCATATTGCATTCACCATGGAAGATGCAATTTACAATACACACATCATTAATAAGGGTGAGATTACTTCTTCCCTAAGCCATCCCATTTCAATATCTTTGCCTATTGCGTGTCACTATTCCGAAAGTTGAAAAAACAGGACTTATTTCGAAATGGTGATCCGACATTGCGCCACGTAACTTTGAGCGGTGTCTTCTTTTATAGAAAGAAGATATATATATATATATATATATATATATATATATATATATATATATATATATATATATATATATATAGAGAGAGAGAGAGAGAGAGAGAGAGAGAGAGAGGGAGATGGGTTCTAATGAGTCCCTTATAAGTATGGAGTCCCTAAGTCCTCATCCCATCCAACGGATGGGATGAAGATGGATGGACAAGATGCATCCTAATATTTTGTATTTAAAAAAAAGGAAGATTTAGTATCCTAAAATAACTCACATGATTTTAGGAAACAATAACTCCCATAATCACATTCATTCATTCACGTTACATGTTCATCAAACCTTAAAAAAAATGCTCCCATCGATAATCACGTTCATTCATTCATTCAATCAAATATGTGCTCGAAATTCCGTTACTATGAATTCAATGATAGCGACATCTTCATTAACTGTTGATAAGCAATTCATCGAGTATAACAATGGTGAGTTTCGATATTGCTTTCATGTTTTGCGTCAATTTTTATTCATTATCTTGATTAATTTGCGTCAATTTGTGTTCATGTTTTGCGTCAATTCTCATGTTGATATTGCTTTCATGGTCATGTCATTCATGTTTTGCGTCAATTTTCATGTTGATATTGCTTTCATGGTCATGTCATTCGTCATAGATTCATATGCAAATCGTAGAACACACAACGGTGAGTATATATATGCTTTGTAATTTATACTGGAATCGCCATGGAAGTCATTAAGATGCAACTCAATTATTAGTTTTTACGTTTACAATATATTGAGTTATTGTAGTTCATATACTGTGTTACTTTAGTGTAGAGCATCTGTTACTAGGGGTGTAAACGAGCCGAGTTGAGCATGAGCCTGGGGTTGCTCGGCTCGAGCTCGAAAAGAAAAAGGGGAGTCTCGGCCCAAGCTCAAGCTCGTCGAGCTTCAAAAACAAAGGCTCGAGCTCGAGCTCGTTAACGCCACTCGTGGCTCGGGAAAAGGCTCGACTCCGGGCTCGAGTTGAGCTCGACTCGCGGGCTCGAGTTGAGCTCGACTCTCGGGCTCGAGTTGAGCTCGACTCGCGGGCTCGAGTTGAGCTCGACTCGCATGATGGGTTGGGCTGGAGCTCAAGTGCTCAACTTATTTGAGTTTTTTTACTAATGAAACGGAAATTAAATCAATACGTTATTGAAACGGAAATTTGACTTTTGACGGGATTTGAATGGTTTAGGGAATTAGGGTTAATTTGGTTTAGTAATATGAGTAAATTATGGTAACAACTAACAATATACGGGCAAAAATTTAAGGTAATATACTAATATGAATAAATTATGATTTTATTTACGATTTACTTATTTTTTTATGATTAATAGGTATATTTGATTTAGGTAGCGGAAAGGAAACTCTAGCTTTAAAATAATATCGAGCCGCTCGCGAGCTATTCGAGCCGAGCTAGGTCTTACTCGGCTCGACTCATAAATGATCCGAGCCGAGCTCGAGCCTGAGCCAAGCTCATACGAGTCGAACTTTGACCGAGCCGATCTCGAGTTGCTCGCGAGCTGTCTCGGCTCATTTACACCCCTATCTGTTACTTTAATGTCTACCATCTGTTACTTTATATGTCGTGTTACTTTAATACACTCCAGTCGTTACTTTAGTGCTTTTCATCTGTTATTGTAGTGCATTGTAGTGTCCTAAGAATTTAGGAAACTGCCATATTAAAAAAAAATATTGTTTCCTATAATAATGGGACGTGATTGCCACCAAAATAGGAAACAATATCAAAGAGTAACGCCATATAAAAAAAAGAAAAAAAAATATTGCTTCCTATAATTATGGGACGTGATGACTTCAAAATAAGAAACAATATCAAAGAGTAAGATACTGCGTCATACTCTCATTTTTTATCATTATATGAATTTTTTGCACCAACCTATATCTGGTGTTATTTTAATGAACATTATCTGTTACTTTAATTCACACTATCTGTTACTTTAATGTCTGACCTCTGTTACTTTATACCTGGTGTATAAGCATCCTCTGTTAATTTAATTCATTGTTACTTCAATGCACTTCATCTGTTACTTTAATTCTTGTTATCTGTTACTTTAATCCATATTTCAAGTTTTGATTATTTTTTTTCGCCACGTTTATTGGCACTGTTATTTTTTTTCCAGTAGACGCAAAAGCACATGAATAATGTAGGGATGTGGGTGAGAATTTCCTCCATACATAGGGCAGATCTTCAAAGATGTTGATGAGAAGAAGAAAAAGAAGAAGAAGAAGAAGAAGGAATTGTCATGTAAATCATCGTCTGACAATGAAGAAGAATCATGAGAAGAAGAAGAGGATGATGAACAAGAAGCACAATTCTGAGTAGGACAATATATTGTTAAAGTAACATACATTATTCGTTAGAGTAACATCCTTGATTGGAGTAAAATGAGTTATTATAACACACATTATGTGTTAGAGTAACATACTTACTGAGTTACAGTAACACAGTTTTAATGAGTTACAGTAATACAGTTTATGATTATAATTTGATTTCAAATATCTAGTTCTTATAGTTATAGGTGTGAAGCATTGGAATTATAATGGAGTTTTATAATTTTTGTTTTGGAGTATCCTTAATAGAAACATACATTATTCTTTTGGTTGATTGAAAGTCTTGTTTTTGCAAAAGATTATTATGCAACATAATAGATTTTATGAGTTAAAGTAACGCAGTTCATGAATTAGAGTAACACATTGTATGAGTTAGAGTAATAGTTTTTGCAAGAGAATATAATATAACATAACAGATTTTATGAGTTAAAGTAACACGTTATATGAGTTAAAGTAACATAGTTTATGGATTATGCCAGTAACATAGTAACATACGTAAATGGCAGTAGGAAAATGATGATTTTTTGGTGAAGATGAAACAAACTTAATTTTGAAGAAACTTGTTGTGTGAGAGAGAGAGGCATTTAAAAGATTGATAAGAGAGAGAGAACAGATTTGCATTGAGATAATTAAGGAGAAGAGAGAGAAATGATATATTTACCAAGATTTGTTAGTTATTTCCTTAATTATGAAAACAAATCTTAACCATTAATCTAACATTAAATCAAGGGCTAAGATGGGGACTCACGGACTCAAAATAGATAAGTGGACTCACCTGATCCCATTTCTATATATATATATATATATTCACATAAGGCCAACAACTCTTATAAGTTCATAAGTTCCAAGGTTAAAATTACACAAAAAGTGATTAAAGTTACACGAGATGAGTGATAAAGTTGCACTCTATCACTTGAAGTGATAACGATGCTGAATGTTATAGTTATATATCAATTTTGAAATAATGTAATTTTATCGTATATCATCTGTAACTTTAATATAGACTTACTTACAATGTAATTTGAAGCACTTTTCGTGTAACTTTAACACCAGAACATATGAACTAAAAAGTTGTTGACCTTATGAGAACCTAATCCAGCCCCTCCCCCCTCCCCCTCCCCCTCTGTATATATATATATATATATATATATATATATATATATAGAGAGAGAGAGAGAGAGAGAATTAGGATCTGGTGTAAACACCCCAATATGGTGTAAACGTCCTAATAATCTAGACCGTTGATCTAATTCTTGATCAAGGGTCGAGATTAGATCTCGGTAAACACAGAAAACCCCAAAATTTCCTCAGTTAGGCGCGGTTTTTGTTTTCTCTCTCTTCATTTTGTATTTCTCTCAACCTTCATTTTCTTCCTTCTTCACCAAGCAAGTGACGGTTCATCTTCAAGCTTCATTCTCTTCAGCTTCTTCTACCGAATCATCATCATTTTCTTTAGCTTCTTCTGTAATCTTCGACTCTGCTTCAATTTCTTCACTCTTTAATTTCGGTATTTTTGCCCAAAGTTTAATTAATTCAATTTATGCGCTTATGATTCTAATTTGTTTGCTGAATCGCTTGTTTCTCGTTAGTTCGCCGCTTCTTTTTAACTTTGATTTGATTTTTGTGCTTTTCGATTGAGTTTTAGGTTAAGTTGAGATGATTTAGTTGATTGATTAGATTTCCGAGCTTTGTTAGGTTGAATTTTTGATAACGTGGTTCATTCCGACTTCGATTAATTCAGTTTATGCACTTGTGATTCTAATTTCGTTGCTGAATCGCTTGTTTCTTTTTTTGTTCGCGATTCAATTTCTGCTTTCCGATTGAGTTTTATGTATGTTAGTTTAAGATGATTCAGCTAATTAATTCACTTTCTGAGCTCTGTTAGGTTAAATTTATGATAATGTGGTTCATACTTGTGATTGTAATTTGTTTGCTGAATCGTTTCTTGTTTGTTCGTTACTTGTTTCAACTTCAACTTCAATTTGATTGAGGTAGTGCTTTTTGAGTTTTATGTATGGAGATGATTCAGGAGCTCTGTTAGGTTGAATTTTATGATGTGGTTTGTACTTGATTAACTCAGTTTATGTACTCATGATTCTATTTTGTTTGCTGAAATGCTTGTTTCTTGTACAATATCAGTAGGCAAAATCAGTCTGAAAAAGTGCATTAGAACAATCTGAACACCAGGATTTACACCACCAAAACTAGCATAAACAGTAGCAGGAACTTTCCCTACATTCACTTGAAAATGCACCAAATTTCGTGGAATAACAAACAAGTCACCTTCCTCAATAGTCTTATAAAAAAACCGTATTATTCGTGTCTATAAATCCAGCAAGAATCGTACCCTTGAGACCTGAGTAGGTGAAGTCGTTTGTACAATATCAGTAGCCGGGTATTTCTCCACCTTACTCCTTTTATCTTCATCACTTCATCTCTTTACTGAACATTTTTTTAGTATTTCTTTTAGTTCATGGATTGAATTTTGGGTGTAAAAATCGTTTCTTTTTGCACTATAAATCTGTAATGCTTGTAGTAATTTAGTTTTTACTGATCGGATACTTGTAAAGATCATTACTTTAATCTTTATTACTTTTCGTATTTATCATTGATTTTGGTTTCTGGGGTTTATTTTGGATGTGCTGATTTTGTGCATTTTAGTGATGGATTCTTGATTTAATGTGATCATTGTGTTAATCAGTTACTTAATTAATTACTCATCTTTCTGCCCTAACATAGGACCTTTTTTGGTCTCAAAAACTTTTAAAAGACGGTTTCTCAATGACGTCTCAAATCATGGTGGAGATGGTTTTTAATTTTATTTTTATTTTTATTTTCGA
Organism: Agrostemma githago; assembly: GCA_958450325.1. Taxonomy (NCBI): domain Eukaryota; kingdom Viridiplantae; phylum Streptophyta; class Magnoliopsida; order Caryophyllales; family Caryophyllaceae; genus Agrostemma; species Agrostemma githago. Next base: position 18,809,358 of record OY288248.1, read on the forward strand.
CGTACTCACGGTAATTGCACTCTCAGAGCTCTCGCACACGTGGTGTTTACAAATTACTCACTAAACACGTACTATGTGAAATGTTTCACAATATAATTACTTTGAGACTCCGTGAGATGGCCTTACAAGAGACTAACTTAGTGTTTCATTTTTAGTGATATGTCTCACGCTAACTTAGTGTCTATAAGTTTTTTATTTTTATTGTTTCTTATTTCAAGGCATTACTGTAATTATGTGTTAGCTGATGTTAGTTATTCCAAGGTATTACTGTAGTTATTCCAAGGTGTAAATGTAGCTATTCCAAGTTGTTACAGTAGTTATTTCAACCTCAGTTACTCCAACGTTTTAGTATAACTATTCCAATTCAGTAAAATAGTTATGCTGTCTAACGTGGTCTGATGTTTGCAGGCCGCTGTCTAACGTGTGAAGTGTCGGCCTCATGGTCTTGTGGAGCTGATAAGTAAATAGCTTTGAAGACCAGAGTCCAAGATTTCTGTGATGATAAGGAGAACATTAGATAACATGGAGAAGACCGTAGATTGAATTGTGAGCAGATTGAAATGTCGTAGTTATTCTAATGCTTAGAAGTAGTTATTCTAACTGCTGAATTAGGTTTAACAACATTAGGCTGTCGTATATAATATTTTTGTGAACTATGGCTGTTGGTGATAGGCTATGGCAAAGAGCCTGGTATGGAGGAGTTTTGTCGACGGGTGACCATTCATTGATGGATGTATTGAGCTAATTCTGGACTCTGGATTTTGTTTAAGAATTAAGATGAACATATCAATGCAAGTGTTGTTTGCTTCTGTTTTGGTTTCAGTTTCGGTTTCGTTTCTCCCAAAATTCGCAGCAACTTTTGAGGAACTTCAGTGATTATACTAAGATTACTGCAATTTTTACAAAATTATTCTAATGCTTAAAAGCAGTTATTCCAAGGCATAATACCAAGTATTCCAAGGGATAACATGGATTATTCCAAGAAATAACACCAAGTATTCCAATGCTTAAAATCAGTTACCCAACATGTTTTCATGGTTACTCTAACAATCATTCAAATTATTGGTTGAATCAATCAATTATTCGTCTTCAATTACTCTAATGTTGTCGTTGTTATTCCAATGCTTACAAGCAGTTATTCCAAGACATAACACCAAGTATTCCAAGACATAACACCAAATATTCCAACTTTTATAACATCAAGTATTCTAAGAGATAACACCAAGTATTCTAATGCTTCAAAGCAGTTACTCCAACATGTTTTAACGGTTACTCCAACATCTATCCAAAAATTATAACACAAACTATCATATGCTATCATGTTGTATATTTGTATGAATGACTTCAACGTCATGTAGTCTCATCCTTTTGATTGAGTCGTAAAGATTTTCGAGAGGGTCCTACACACACATAAATATATATTATATTTAACCTCAAGTACTCCAATATTAATGTTAATTAGTTCAAACACATTAACTCCAATACATACCTGTTGCTCTTTCTTCTTCCTGTGCTTCTCCTTCTTCTTCTCTGTTTTCTGTGTCATCTTCTATGTCCACTTCAGCATCGTGATCCACATGTTCAACAAATGGATTTGGACAGTTTCGTTTATCATGATTTGCCATTTGTTTGCAGTTTGCACATAACCTTTTTCGCTTTTTAGCATTCGTAACACATATATTCAATTACTCCAATATATATATTCAACTACTCCAACACATATACTCAGTTACTCCAACACATATATTCAACTATTCCAACACATATACTCAGTTACTCCAACACATATATTCAACTATTCCAACACATATACTTAGTTACTCCAACACATATACTCAGTTATTCCAACACATATACTCAGTTACTCCAACACATATACTCAGTTACTCCAACACATATACTCAGTTACTTCAACATATATATTCAACTATTCCAACACATATACTCAGTTACTCCAACACATATACTCAGTTATTCCAACACATATACTCAGTTACTCCAACACATATACTCAGTTACTCCAACACATATACTCAGTTACTTCAACATATATATTCAACTATTCCAACACATAAACTCAGTTACTCCAACATATATACTCAGTTACTCCAACATATATATTCAACTATTCCAATACATATACTCAGTTACTCCAACAAATATACTCAGTTATTCCAACACATATATTCAACTATTCCAACATATATACTCAGTTACTCCAACATATATATTCAACTATTCCAATACATATACTCAGTTACTCCAACAAATATACTCAGTTACTCCAACACATATATTCAACTATTCCAACACATATACTCAGTTACTCCAATACACATACTCAGTTACTCCAACACATATACACAGTTACTCCAACACATATACTCAGTTACTCCAATACACATACTCAGTTACTCCAACACATACACTAAATTACTCCAACATATATACTCAGTTACTCCAACACATATACTCAGTTACTCCAACATATATACACAGTTACTCCAACACATATATTCAACTATTCCAACACATATATTCAATTATTCCAACACATATACTCAAGTACTCCAATTACTCCAACACATATATTCAACTATTCTAACATATATATTCATGTAATCTATAAAATTCTGAGATTACCTTCAAGTTGATTGATGTTTTCAGTGTTGAAATCAATATTCATCATAAAGAATTCTGGAGGAAATCAAAAACCAATAGTTAAAACTGAATCCATGCTCAAAAATCGAATCCATGCTCAGAATTCTGGATAAATTTACTTAAAAAACGAACACCTATTCAAAAACGAATAGGTATTGAATTATAAGGACATTACCTTCATGTTCATCAACAAAAGGTTCATGCTCGGTGGAATCCATGCTCATCAAAAACGAATTTCTGATGAATATTGATTGAACGAAATTATATTGATTGAACGAATTGAATTGAATTTCTGAAAATTGAATTGAATTTCTGAAAATTGAATTGAATTGAACGAATTGTATATGAATTGAACGAATTGTATACGAATTGAACGAATTTCGTATACAATTGATCAAATTTTCGAGATTAGGATGATAGGAAATTTGGGGGTTTTTGGGAGGAAATTTGGGGGTTTTGGGGAGAAAATTTGATACTAACCCTAGATAGAAGAGAGAGAAAGAGAGGAGAGAGAAAGAGAGGTGGGTTGTGAGGTTTTTTTTTGGGGTTTTGTTATCTTCTGATGATTAATCTCAACCGTTGATCAAGATTAAAATCAACGGTCCAGATTGTTAGGGTGTTTACACCAAATCCCACTTGTATCCTTCATGAGAACATATCCCTCAATGAGAACTGTGAGAACCATTGAGAACCAGTGATTTTATTTAGATCTAATGGCTGACATTATTCTTAAAACATCCCCTCTTCCTTTTAACAAAAAAAACCAAATCCGTTTCTTCCTTCTCCCTTCCTTCATCAACAATGGCTGAAATTGAAGAAAAAAATTCAACAAAATCCCCAAAAATCAAGAAAAAGCTACGAAGTTTTGTTCATCAATGCAAATTCAGAAGGTTTGTTGTCTAATGTTAATAAATTAGGGTTCCGTATTCATAAAACTGGGGATTTATATACAATTGGGGATTACCAATTGTATATAAAAATCGTATACAAACCCTACTTAATACCCTAAAGATTCTGCTCCAAATAGATAGCACTTCATTGTAAAACACTTCACAATTACTTGCAGAACTATTAAGCATGAAACAGGAAGCAATTGCGATAAAAAATCTAAAAACCCAACTTTTCCAACTTTGAAATCAACAGCTGCACAGCAAATGTTTTCCAAATTTCACACTACCTCGATGAAATTAGTCAATTCCCTCACCAGAAAAAATGGAAATTAAGGGCTCCAAACTACACAAACCAACAAAAGAACCAAACTTTATGATCAAGACAACATATATAGAGTCATTGATAAAAATGTAAACTTCAAATTCAAAAGGGTACACCAAAATTAAAAAAAGTACACTAAAATTCAAAAGTGAGGGTACGCTAAAATTGAAATTGAAAAAGGGTACGCTAAAATAAAAAAAGGGTGCGCTAAAATTGAAATTGAACAAGGGTACGCTAAAATTGAAAAAAGGTACGCTAAACGTGAAAAAAGGGTACGCTAAAAATTGAAATTGAAAAAGGGTACGCTAAAATTGAAATTGAAAAGGGTACGCTAAAAGTGAAACATGGTACGCTAAAACAGAAAAAGGGTACGTTAAAGGTGGAAAATGGAGCACTAAAATTGAAAAAGGGTACGCTATTGTCAAATGGTACACTAAAATTGGACCAAATTGAAGCCAAAAATAAAATTAATCGGGGGAACGAGGGAAAGCTGGTAGGGGAAAGAAAATTAATCGGGGGAAAAACTAATTCAGATTACAGTAAGAAATCAAAGTGCAATCTCAGCCATCCATTCACATAATAGGATATGATGGCTGAGAAGAGTTCTCATAGTTCTCATTGAAGGAGTGGTTCTCACATGAACCTAAAACTGTATGTAGGTATGTACGTACGTATGTATTGTGAATCATTTATCTTTCAAAGTGTAATTTTGTAGGACATATTGTTACAAATACTTTGGTTTTAATTAGCCTATAAGCGACCCCAAAAGTGACAACCATCATTCCGTCATAAAACTACTATTGTGTGACGATAATTTTTGTCGCACAAAGTACTTAATGGTGTGCGACAAAACAGGTGACATTGCACGCGATGGAAAGGGTGAGCAAAGATTATTATTGCACAAACTACCCCTAGGGCAAAAAAAATTGTCGCACAAAGAGCTTTTGGGTGACGAAAACATTTCGACGCACAAAACTGGCGTTTGGCTACGAAAGACAATTTGTCACATGAACTACATATTGGGCAACGAAATGCTTTTGTTGCACAAACGTTACCATGGGCAACGAAAACCCGTTTCGTTGCACATGTAAGAAATGGCGTCCGCCTTTGGGCGTCGAAGCCCTAACGAACCCAATTTTGTTGCACAAACGCTTGGGCAACGAAATATCTATTTTGGGCGATGATCAACGTATTTTATATCGTATTTTGTAGTCCCTCGATACCTGTTTTTATGCTTTTCTTCTTCCATATTTATATATTTAATGTCGATTTCTATTAGAAAGTCGATACTGCCGATTCTCGTGCTACTTTGCAGGTTAGGTACAATTTTGAGCATATTTAGGAGTAATAACCCAGATAGCCGAGACGAGAACGGAGGACGAGGAAGAAAACAAAAAGCTGAGAAGCAAAGAAGAACTCTTGCTACGAGTTCCAGCGAGCCCACTCGATCGAGTGGTGTTATAGCACTCGATCGAGTGCCTCACTTCAGCGTCCAACTGGACTGGATTGGAAATTTGGGCCGATTCATCTTTCTAGCCCAAAAACAAACGAAGATTGGAGCAATTACGAGTCCACTCGATCGAGTGGCACTGCATGCACTCAATCGAGTGCGTCTGACCCAGGCCGTGGATTAGATTTTATTTCATTTAGAGATTCGGACCTGTTTTGGAGGTCCAACTGATTTGTCTTTAAATCAATTTTCTTAGGATTGTCAGACATCATCTTTTTTCATACTATCACAATTACGTTACTTTTGCTTAGCATAGAAGACTACGTTCTTTTCCAGCTTTCCTTCGCGAGATACATCGAATTCCGTTCTCCCCTTTTCGATCTTGAATTATTCGGTATCGATACATCTAAATTTTAATTTCAATTTCAATTTCAGTATTCTAGTTTTAATTCTTGTCTTAATTCATCTTTTGTTTTCGTAGTTAATTTGATTTCAGTTTTTGCTTATTAATTGTTAGCATAGAATTGTTATCGTTTGCGTAGTTTAATTCAATTCGTATTCATCATGTTTAATTGCAATTCATCTTTTGTTAGTTTAATTACAATCATCATGTGTAGCTAAATTTTATCAAGGGTTTAAAGGGATCGATGTGTATTAATTGGGTTATAGTAAATTGACATGTCTCTGATCGTATGAACTGTCGCCTGAATATTGTTTTAACTCTGATTGATTGATTACTGGCCAGGATTAATTGATTAGTATCACAATTAGGACTTTTCGCCGACCGGGTTAAGGACCAATTTGGTCACGATATTTTGGGTAGACTAGCTTAATTCTAGCGACCGCAGGTTAAGTTCAGTTCTAAAGTTTGTAGTAGTACCGACCGGACCTATACCTTAGACAGTTCGATTATTGACCTGTTAGTTGACTCCCTGAGCCGATTGATATTCATTGTGAACCTGAGACCCTAGACTCTTTTATTATTGATTTATCTTATAGCAGTTAATTTTCAGTCCACTTAAACAAGAAAACAGTGACATGTAGTTTTAAGTCTAGACCTTAGAACAAGTAATTGAGTCCCGTCTCCTGGTGGTTCGACCCCTACTTCTCTATCTACATTAGTTAGTGGACCTTAGAGTATCTTTGATTAGGGATACAACTTACCCCTGTCAGGCGACAAAATTGTTTGTTGCTCAAAATATTTTTTCTTGTAGTGATCGTAAGTCTTGTTCACCTAGGAGTATCATGAAAATTGAACTTCGGAAAGCTTATGATTCCATTGAATGGCCTTTTCTTCATGATATGCTTGATGGCCAACAGTTCCCAAGTAGGATGGTGCATTGGATAATGGAGTGTGTTATGTCTCCGTCTTATACACTTGCTTTGAATGGTTCACAATTTAGCTATTTTCAGGGACGTAGGGGCATTCGACAAGGCGATCCCATGTCCCCTTTCTTGTTCGTCATTTGTATGGAATACTTGCCTCGTATTCTGGATATTGTTACTGACATGAGAGAGTTCCACTTTCATTCGTTATGCAAGGGTATCAAGTTAAGTCATTTGTGTTTCGCGGATGACTTAAACATGTTCTGCCATGGAGACAAGGAATCCAATAGAGTTCTACTCAGGAGTATGGCTACTTTTTTAGTGGCCTCGGGCCTTAAGATGAATAAGGAAAAATTAGAGATCTACATGAATGGTGTTGGTGATAACGTGAAAAGAGTCATTATGGCTATGTCGGGCTTTTGTCAAGGGCGCTTTCCCTTTAAGTCCCTTGGAGTTCCAATATCCTACAAACAACTTTCTAACAATGAGTGTGTTGTACTTGTGGAAAAGGTGGTGAAACGCATCAGAGGATGGGGTACACGTAAATTGAACTATGTAGGTCGATTGGTCCTTACTAGGTCAGTTTTAAGCCATTTACATGACTATTGGGCTAAAACTTTTGAGATACTTGTTGGAGTTATTAAAAAATTGAAGCTATTTGTCGTAACTATTTACGGTCGGGAGAGAGTTATGGTAAGATCCCGTTGGTGTCCTGGAAGAATTGTTGTAAGTCATCGAAACATGGGGGATTGGGTATTGTCAATAACTTGGATTGGAATAATGATGTTGTTATTGGTAAATACTGGTTGTGGTTTGCTCAGAAAAAAGGACCACCTATGAATCAAATGGGTCACCCACATTTACTTAAAGAAGATGGATTGGTTTGATTATACACCATCTTCTAACTCTAGCTGAGCTTGGAGACAAATTTGTGAAATTAGAGACAAAATGAGAGGGATATGTCGGTACTAACTAGAGTGATGGGGATTATACTACCCGGAAGGGTTATGTTTGGTTACCAGGTCCCGTTACCAAGGCTAGGTGGATGCATTATGTGTGGAATAGGCATGTTATTCCCACGCACATGTTCATCAATTGGCTTATGGTTGAGAATCGATTGCTTATGAAAGACATGCTTATTCATCTTGGTGTTCGAGCTGAGGATGAGTGCTATTTGTGTGGAACTAGAACAAGGACTATGGAGCACTTATTCTTTGATTGCTCTTTTTCACAGCAGACTCTTGCAGGAATCCAACAATGGGTCCTCCCGGACACGAAATTGGACTTAGGATCGCTTATTTTGTGGAGATGTCCTTCCCTTTTGAAGAGGAAGATTGGTCAGGACATCATAGCAGCAGTGGTCTATCACATTTCGTAGGCTAAGAATGTCAGTAGAGTTCAGGCCTACGTATGTAGGCCTTTAGTCATAGTTAGGAGAATTCAGGATGATTTTAAATATAGGATACAACTATTTAGAAATATCTCGACTCGTAATCATATGTGGGTTGAACGGCTATATAATCTAGCATATGCTGGTAGTCATGTGGTGGTATTGAACGGTTGTATGGTGCTAAATATTTCACTGTTTTTTATATATGATTCACATTTCACCAAGAAGATGTCGAGGTAAATAATTAAACTATAAATAATTTTTCACCATTAAAGAATAGAAATGACATTGATACTTTGATTTTTTTAATATTCAATGGTAATAATCTTACATCTTACTTATTCCACGACCTGCAACATATGATGGCGAAGTGTTGATGATGAAGACGGTCGTTTTTGACGAAGTTATGTTGAGATTTTTTGGATGAAGGAAGGAAGCTCGATCTAGTTTGAGTTTTTTTGGATGAATGAAGGTTAAAGATGAAGATGGTTCCTTTTTTTTTAAATGAATGAAGAGCTGTCTCTTTTATTTTTTGGGTTAATTCACAACAATAATCCAGACTATAGGTGATCTTCCAATAGTAATCTGAACTATTCTTTAACTCAAAATAAACCCAACTAAGGGTAGTTTACCCTCAAAATGGACTCCTCCAATTTTGACTTGTTATAACAAGTTGCCCACCGGTCATTTCCACCATTGCCTCCACGACAATTACCTCTTTAAACACCTTCATCCCCATCATTTCAAGCTCGGTTCAAATGCCATCACCCGAGCTCCGGCGAGTCAGCGCACTTGCGCCATGGCTGCCCAGAAATCACTCCTCTGTACTCCGTTCGACCCTATCACCACCTCCGTCTTCACCCCCTTTTGCAGCCAGATTTCAACCTCCGGCTAATCAAATACTCCGGCATCCAACTCAACTCATCACCAACTCCCTCTGTCAATTAGCTCTGCTTGCACAGCCCAGAACATCAATTCAACTTGAGCAAGCTCCGACAACTCCCAGATCCATCTCAACCTCCTCTTATCCTCCGTCGAACTCCAGCGAAGATCGACCACCGAGCACCAGGTCGCGCCCCATCGTCAATAATCAAGCTCCGGTGAATTGAACCACTGTGGCATGACTGGCATCAATCCAGTGATCGAGGTGGTGTTATCCTGCTATTATGAGATGAGAAGGGGTACGGTGGTTATCGAATAGCTAGAGCCGGTGAGACAGGACTAGGGATGGCAATTTCACCCGCATCGACCCCGCACCCGATCCACCCGAGAAAAATAAATGGGTGAAAATAAACCCGATTAAATGGATTAATAGCGGGTGATGGATGAGACGGGTGATGGATTGGGTCGGATGCGGGTGGAGCATCATCCCACTCGTAATCCGTTAACCACCCGACATCCATACATTTAAAAAATATATGTATTATAAAAATTACCCGAAAATAAGAGAATGCCCCCTATTTTCTTATGGCAAAGTCTTGTTTGTGACAGGAATACCCGTCATAAATGTATGACGGATCAAGTATTTGGGAAAAAGACAAAACAAAAAGGCATAAAGAGGAGGTAAGGTGAGGTCTTATGAGTCTTATTTTAGGTAAATGGGTATTACTTGACCCGTTATAAGCCTAAGACGGATAACCCGTCTTAAGGGAGACTTACTCTTTTCCTAAAACCTTATTCATTTTTATTTTCTAGACTAGACCTAACTCAAATAATACTACCATGATGACGAAAGGTGTCAAGTCGCAAGCTAGGTCTCGCAAGAAATTGTTTTCGATTTGGTATTTATTTCACAAAATAATACTCCGTAGTCAGGGGCGAATCTAGGATTCAAAATATGGGGTAGCGAAATTTTTTAAGATTTTTTTTCTCTTTTATAGAAAATTTTAAAATAAAAACTCAATTTTGTTTAACAAACGACTCATGATTGATGTAGTTATTGATAATTAAACCTCATATCGTAGAACATTAATTAAATAATTAGTATAATACTGTGGACATGACATAGGTCCACCCCGACGCGGCCACGCGCGGGTTTGGGTAGGCGAATGAGTCTCCATATGAAACGGATCGAATTGAAATTTAGGTCGAAGTGGAGTCGCCACCGAATTTTGTGGTTATTCGGAACCATTCGAGCCCACTCTATGTCGTAGTGGTCCGTATACAAAATACGGCCCATTTTCGATGTCAGAGTTTATTGGGCTCGTACCTTTGCATTTGATACCAATACCGACATTATCGGATATTGTGTATTGAATGACTCTCGTGCGCCAACGGTTTCGGGCATCCGGAAACCGAGGTTCTGAGTAAGGGGTGAGGGTACGTGTTGGGAAGCCCACAAAGGACACCCAACCCCGCCCGCACATTAGCGGCCTCTACTAAGAATTCGAATGACTTTCCAATACGCGCATTAGTTAAACGGGAAAATGATATGCAAAGATTATTTTCCCTAAACATGTGAATGAAATTGAAAAGAGGGTTTCTATGTCAATTTAATGCAACTAATTCTAACGTCGAAGTTAAATTTAGCATGTGAGTTCATTTTAGTACAATAAAATAAACAAAAATAAATTGACAAGAAAATAACAAATTTGTTAGTAACGGTATAACGATAATAACAGTTTGCGAATAATGTAGTATGATGCATGGTTTTGAAAAGAATAGTAGGTCACGTGATGGATTAACACGTGTTGACCGAGGTCAAGGAAAAAAATATATCGAGATCTAAAAAAAATGTTTTGTCTAAAAAAAAATGATGTTCGAAGAATAATAATAAAAAAGAGCGAAATTGTTTTCTTCGGAAAATTGATGATTTTATTAAATCGCGTACAAATATTGCATAATTTGCACTCGACTTAATATTTTCGATATTTGTCGTATTCAATATTCGATTATGAAATCGATATTAAATACTTGGAATAATTTATACTCGGTTTTAATTGTGATGCTCGTCATATCCCATATTCGATTATGGAATCGATATGGAATACTAGAGTGAAAAAATAAAGAAAATTGATTTGAATCGTTTAAAATAACCAAGACGATATAAATATTCCTCCGCGTTTGTAGTGTCATGATTCGAACGAATTAAATAACATCTACGTTAGCATCAACGAAAAATTGAATTGGCTAAATTGTTTGATTAGATTATTAGACTCGACATCCAATTATGGAATTGGCATCGGATCTAACGTATCGACACTTTGCTTGAATGAAAACTTGATTCCCTCGGCTTTTCCGACATCGAAATAAATCCCTAAGGATTAGGATGTCAGATCCGCGTCAACGGGTTTCGACCCTTAATAAATATAATGCTTATTTTTTGAAAATTAATGTAAATATGCGACTAATGATAATGATGCAAACAAAATAAAAAAATATTGTTTAAGTTAAATTATCTCAATAATCAAATAATCGGGGTATTGGAACAAGCGACCATCAACGCTGTGTGCAGTACACTTGTATATTCGTGTTTCCTTATTCCGATACCCCTCTTATTCGACACAAATCGATAAGTATTTTAATGTTTTGTATTAGTTATTATCGATAATATGATGCAATAAAGAAAAAAAATAAAAAAATAAAAAAGTAAGAAAAAGCGAAGAAGATGACGAGAGGAAGAGAAGAAGGAGAGAACGGGGTTTTGACACCCTCAACCTACATGTTCTTGTCTCGGATCGAACTCGTAACCGTAGCTTTAACACAAGAGTCTTCGAGGTTTTATGGAGGTTAAGTTATGGTGGCTCGGGATTGATTCCTAAAACTAGGTTTAGGGTTTTTTTGCTAGTGTAGAATTGCTAGGGTTTGATTAGGGTTGCATGTGTAAGATTAGGGTTCTTGAGGTTGTGAAAAAAGTTGAATTAGGCTTGAATTTGATGTGTAAAAGATGTGTAATTGTGTGTGCATGGGGTTGCTTATATAGGCATTGCCCATGTATTTTGGTGTCTAGGGTTTTGTGCCCTGACGGACTTGACCTGATGTGTAACACCCACTATTTTCCTAGTGCCGTTAATTGTTCTGTTGTGACTCCGTCATGACTCTATGTCAATTTCGTCTTCTATTTCCTTCATCTTTCTGAATTCTTTTTTTTTTTTTTTGAGTCAAATAATATTTATTTTTATTTTAAAAGATTTTAATTCTTGTAAACCTGTTTATTTGATTTTCATTGTAAATTATTTATTTTTGCGCGTGAAGTTCTATTTTTCTACGAACTAACGTTTTAAGCTTGGAATTCAGTTATTTATTTTTCCTAAATATCAAAACACGTTTATATGATATTTTCAACTAAGAAATATTTTTATTTAAGAATATTTGACCTTTAATGATTTTATTACGAAGTTTCGTAAATAATTATTTTCCAACGCGCGGTTTACTCGAACTGATTTGAAATACCTTTAACAATTTTACGATTCATCTTTTTATCAACTTAGAAATTATTTGGGACATTTTCCCCATGTTTTGGACCATGACACACCCATGTCACATTTTTACACTACAACTTTGTATACATTTCATTTTATGATGTTTAAGCCTTAGATATTTTCTTTTTCTCACCCATTTATTTTTGGCCTTAAACACAAACTCTCTTTTTCTCACTCCCTTCCTCTCTCATTTTGGCTGATTTGTGCATGTATTATGACATAGTTTTCATCAAAATTTACTTATCATTTATGCTTTAGAAAACCATCCACTTTCTTATCATTCATTTTACAAAAAATTAGACAATATTTCCTCCCTTTTTCTCTCTTGGCTGAGATTTTTCAGCAGTTTTTCTAGCCAAATTTTGTCTCAAATTGAGTCTCGATCGTCTCGTTTTCATCTCCTAAATAATCGTCATTCCGATCCCTTCGTTAAGGTAATAATCGATGTTGTTTTCGATCGTTATTTTCCTTGATTTTCTTAGTTTTCTCATGGTATTTTTCCACCATGCTTTTCTTGTGTTGAAGGATTTTTGAATGATCCCGAAGCCGACGAATTTATAATCGACTCGAATTTGGGTTAGAGGTAACGTCGATGTTACTCGGTATTTCATGATTTTAATTGTGTATTTGCATGTATAATTTTTATATTTCATTTTTAACAATATATGTATGTCTTATAATCTGGAAAATTTTTAAAAGTTGAAAATTTGCATGTTTCGATATTTTTATCGCTTTTACGAGATTAACGATTAAATTGTTATATTAATTTGTAAAATCGTAATAATCGGCCTAAACATGTAATATATGTTTATATTCTGGAAAAATGTTGTTTTTGATAATTTTTAATAATTTAGTATTTTTCTGATATTTTTGATATCGATTATTGAATTATTACCGTTATCGGACAAAAACGATTAAAAGCCGATTTTTAGTTCTAGTACCTAAACATTTTATTTTAATCTGATTTTTGACGTGGTGAACCTTTCTGATGAAATAGAGTTTTCTGAATTATTTCATAATTTTTTTGGAATTGTTAAGTGGATGAATTAATTAATCACTTTAAATCATCGTTTATCGTTAAAACCGTGTTTGTCGTTTAAATTCTCGATTTCTGGTCTTTGGTTTAAATCTAGAAAAATTATGATTCTGATGGTTTCTTAATAAAATGTATTTTTATGATTTTTAGTGCTTTAATAAAATGTTAGGAACGATAAGTTTTATTAATGGAATCGTTAATTGTGAAATCGGGTTTTAAAGACGGTTTTGATGGGATTTATTAAAGCTGGAATTTTTAGAAATCTGGAAAAATAGTATTTTCTGGAAAATCATGATTTTTAATCTTAATAATAATTTTTGGATATTAATACTTAAATCGTTTTGTAATTACTATTTTTATTAATCGTTATTGTCGAGATTAGACGATTAACGAGAAAACGCTTTAAAAACCGAGTTTTAGGATTCTGGAAAATTTTCTTTTCTGGACAGAATGTCCATAAATATATTTTAACTATTTTACGTAATTTTTGTACTATTTATTAAAGTCTTTAACTAATAAGTATTGATTTTCGGACAAATTGTGATTTATCGTTAAAATGCTTCGTCTTACCTAAAAGAATTATTTTTCCGGCAATTTTGAAAGTATTTAAATCTGAAACATTAAGAGTTAAATCATCCCTTAACATACTCTAAATATATTTGTTGGTTTAATTAAATAAAGACGTTCAAATATTTAATTTGATGTTTGCCGTAAAATCCTATTTATATAATTTTATTGTCGAAACTAATAATAATTAGGGAATTAAGCTTTTTAACTTTTGAAAACACCCTAATTAGTAATATTAAAATGTTTAAGACAATTTTAATCATTTTATAACGCTTATACGATATTTTAGTAATTTCATAAAATTAAGTATTCACTTTGGGTAATTAATATCGTTAAGGCCGAAAGTATTAGTTTTATAAATCTGTATCGTTTACTAAAAATGTGGTATTAGTATGAACTAATATTTTCACTATTTTGATATAATGCTATTTTTACTAAAGTTTCTAAAAATAGAAGTTTCCTAAAATAGAAAGTTTCCTCTTTTAGAATACAAATGTTTACTTCTTTTATCCTCATATTATTTATATTGATTATATCTTTTGAATATCGATAATGGCTTTGTTTTGGAGTTATGGAATAAGGACAAGTGTGAGGTTAGAGTAATATATACTAGGATTTACGGTTTTGCCATCAACTATAAGGCTAGTGTATCAGGAATCGGTACATTGGTTGTTGAACCGGGTGACAGGTATCCCGGGAGGTTTGTACATTTTGACCTTAAGCTTAGGCCTCGCAGTAAGTCGCCGTCATAAGTTGAACTGGGTGACAGGTAATCCCAGGAGGGGTGTGCATTATCTTAAACTAGGGCCACGCATTTATAAGTCGCCGCTCTATTATGGTTGAGTAGCCTAGTTAGAGACCGAAGTTTGATTTGTTTGAACTAAGTTCTCGAAGCTAGTTTTTAGTATTCTCCTAGTGAAAGTCTAGCCGTGTACACTACTCCTATCCATAACGCCATTTTGAATATTTTTATTATTATCGATATAATTTGGTTGCAGATTGGCAAATGTTTTATGTTTTATGTTTTCTTCGGAAAACTCATTTTTATTATTTTGTTTTGATACGTGAAGTTTTTCAATGAAAGTTTATTTTTATTATAATGTGTTTTACTGTTTTCCATTTTTACTATTTTTCTATAATAATAATTACAGTTTTAAAATCCTGTTATACGGCTGGGAGAACGTTTACGTTGCTCCCCACTGATTGTGGCTGTTATGTTTTAAACATGGCAGGTATATGTGTTTTCCTTCGGGTGGGCTAGCGAGCAGTTATGGATCCTGCTTGTTTTAATCAGATCACTGTATTATGGATTGTTAAAACTCTTTTTATGGATTTTATTTATTTATTTATTTATTTTGTAGCCATTTTTATTTTATGGCTTATGTATTGACTTACCATTTTTATTTAATCAAAACATAGCTACAGTGTGTTATAATCCCACTTCTACAGTGTTTCCGCCACTGTATTGCGTTAGAATTTCTAGGGGATTACATGATGGCCCGTCTGAAGGTGAACTGTTGGTTTTGCTTCTTGAGTTGGACTTTTTGTATTTGAGTGGCTGCTTTGATGTGTCTCGGAAACGACTTTGACCAGGGTTGACCCAATCGCTAAAAGTCGGTTTTAATTCCGATGTCGGTTTCGGCCCGAATTAGCCTTATTTGATTGGAAATGGCCCACTGGACCTGGATTTGAGGTTGATTTTGTGAGATTTGTACTCTGTAAGTGTGTTAGCCAGCGATTAATGGATTTGAGCCCGTATCCGAGCGCATAGAAGCATGTTAGCGTCCGATCATCATCGGGTGTTTTTTGGAAACTGCTATAGACACCTGGCAGTCAAAATGCGGGTGTCTACAGAGCCCCCACTCTGACTGAGGCTTGGACAAAGCGAAAGTCAGAGTAGCCACCAGGCCAATCGCGGATTGAAACCTGGCGGACTTCCGGTCGGGTCGTTTATAGTCCATTAGACTCGCGTGAAGGGCTCGCCAGCCATAAGTTAGAAGTCATACCTGAGCTGATGACGATAACTCTGTGGTGAATTGGACTTGTCGCATAAGTCCTGGGTGCGCCTGTATGTAGGCCCATCCCGTTAGATACCACCGTTGGCTTCCGCTGGGGAGGTATAGTGGGTTGCGCATCCCTGTTTGAGTCGTACCTGTATAAGTCACATAAAATGCATGCAACACGTAGGTAGCAAAATGACTCGCGCTAGGGGAAAATGATTTTTTGAAAACTTGAATTTTGAAATCTTGAAAATTTGAGATTTTTGAATTTTGGAACTTTGAGATTTTTGACTCCTTACAAAGATTAGGAAAGTAATTTGCAATTTAAATAGACCGAAATTTGACCT
Source organism: Agrostemma githago (assembly GCA_958450325.1). Lineage (NCBI taxonomy): Eukaryota > Viridiplantae > Streptophyta > Magnoliopsida > Caryophyllales > Caryophyllaceae > Agrostemma > Agrostemma githago. The sequence goes on from OY288248.1 coordinate 18,825,768, forward strand.
TGTCGAAAAGGATCTTTTTTCGAATGGCTAGATTTTGCAAATTTCAAAGTGGAATTTGAAGAGAGAGGCCTACCGACAGAGTCGACTCTGGACGTGACCGGACGAGTTGACTGACACGACTGGACTCTCGAGGGGTTGGACCGTGACTCGGTAAGGGGTGGGCCACCTAACAAGGCTCTCGAGTTGCGCTATTTCGTAGCCTAGGCGAGTGGCAACACGGTCGAACATCGAAATGGGATGAATATGATATAGGGGACTTGCAGTAGTCTGTAATGAGACTGTTTTAGTCTGGTGCCCTTCTGGATTTCTGATTTTAGGGTACAGTCCAAAATGGGTACTTCTTCGAGTCCTGACAGATTCTCGTCTTTGACTGAGCCGAGTATTAGGACACACTATAGAAAGGAGGCTAGATTTTGGAAGTATTTGGATTATGTGAGTGGAATGATAACTGCTGTCTAATAGAAGCCCCCAGGACGACAAAGCTAGCTACTGAGAACATGACAGTGTCGTGACCGGAGTGATAATGTGTAGACACCCACATTTTGCCTGCTAGTGTCTATAGCAGTTCCCGACAAACACCCGATGATGATCGGACGCAAACGTGACTTGGTATACTCGGATTTGGAACCGAAATCAATAATATCTGACATGGACTTTTAGCGGAGTAATAATCTCTCAAAACAGACCTCAAATCCAGGCCCAGTGGGTCGTTCCGAGCAAAATAAGACTAATTTGGGCCAAAACCGACACCAAAAATAAATCCCGTCTTTTGGCGACCGGGTCAAAACCCGATCAAAGATGAAACTGTCTCATAAATCAGCCAGGTTCAGCTGGCGCACAAATCCAAATTCAAAAAATCAATCAAAACAACAATATCAATTCTTTCCTATTTTGTCTCGATTTGCTTGACCCACTCGATCGAGTGGATTGACCCACTCGGTCGAGTGGAGCGTCAAAAACCGGATCAGGCCCATTTTCTAGGGCACTCGACCGAGTGCACTAGGGCCACTCGATCGAGTTACCCTAGGTCGTGGGGTAAACTCTATAAATACCCCACGACCCTCACTCATTTGAGAGGCTTTTTACACAGTTTTTTCACCCATATTCTACCTACATTTTACCCTACATTCATCTACACTACAAGCCTTAGTAAGCCTAAGCACTACACACAAAAAGCCGAGTCCCTTGTCCCTCGAAAAACCGACAAACACACACACATATACACATACACACCATAACTTGCATACATCCTCGATACTCCGACGTCCCGTCACTACTCGCGAGTTCATTTCCGAGGTCCCTACTAAGCATGTATGTTGAGGGTGTCCTAAACCCCATTTCGATCCTTGTTACTCTTTTTTTTTACGTTTTTCTATCGTTTATATTATATCTATACTAGTATTGTAATTCTAACTTCTAACATAATTCTAATATTTTACTTTCTCGTTTACTAACTTTTTACATTCTCGTTACTAACACATTACTATACCGCGTACGTATATATAAACTAGTATCAAAATCCGGTTCTAAATCCGTTTGACTACGATGTTTGCCTAAAGTCCGTCTCATCTCTTTACGAGCAACGACGGAGGTGGAGCCCTTTCGAGGAGCCCCGCCCCAATGTACTCAAGGGCGTGACGTGATCGCAATCGGTCATAGTTGAACGAATTTAGTTCCATTTCTATAATTAGTACGGAACCCGTTGACACGAAAACCGACATCACATAACCCGAAAGGGTTAGTTTCGATGTCGTGACGTAGAGGGATGCATTCCGTTGCTAATTCAAATTTTCTAACGTAAATGTTTTTATAAAATCCCGACAACGTTATTATAATCGTACATGTACACGATTATAGTACCGGAGGTCAAGTTAAATTCAAATCGTGCGATATTTGTATTTAATTTGACCGACCGTCGATTTTAAACCCCAAAAAAATGAAACGAGTTGACACTCGTACAGGGGCTACTCGATCGAGTAGCGTCCATAAAACTGGGCAGACCACTTTTCGAGGACACACTCGACCGAGTCAGACCATGACTCGACCGAGTGGGTCCTGTAACCCAGAAAACCGAGAGCTTAAATGCAACATTTAAGCCTCGTCTTTTTTACGACTCTTAGTCATCACGTGTAAAGACAATCACGTGACTTCCCCTTTTTCAAAACTCATACGTATCATGACACTATAACAACTTTGATCGATTGTTCGATGTGATAAGTTGGGACAAGGCATTGAGACATGGGATCGGGCTAGCGTCACGCTTAGGTCCTATGTCTCCGTCCTTCGTTTAATACACAACGCAATGTGTATTTAATCGGGGTTTGTCCGTTTATGCAATTCACGGTCTAGCTCACATATGGGTCCGTTCCTAACTATTTTTATTTTTATTATTTCGTTTGTATATCATTTGCAATTTTTGTATTGGCCGGGTTGTATTTCCGCCCGTGTAACTTGTACGTTATTTATGTTTGAGTTTCATTTATTTACTTGCTTACCGCTTTATAAATGAACCTCGCATGCTAAATCACTTCGACCATAATTAAGATGCATTAAATGACGTAGTTCACATAGTATTCATATGCTTAGCCCGAAAACGCTGTTTGCATATCATTTAATCGTTTTACTAGCGCGCGCACACGAACACGAACGATGTCTTAGTAGAGGCCGCCATGTGCGGGCGGGGTTGGGTGTCCTTAGTGGGCTTCCCAACACGTACCCTCACCCCTTACTCAGAACCTTGGTTTCCGGATGCCCGAAACCATTGGCGCACGAGAGTCATTCTATATACGAGAGCCGGTTTAAACGGTATCAATATTGCAATGCAAAGGGACGAGCCCCATGAACTCTGAAATCGAAGTGGGCTTACTTTGTGTAAAGCCCATGACGACATAGAGTGGGCTCGTATGGTTCCGAATAACCACAAAATTCGGTGGCGACTCCATTTTGACTTAAATTTCGAACCCGATAACAATCTCACCACGAGATTCATTCGCCTACCCAAACCCGCGCGTGGCCGCGTTGGGGTGGACCTACGTCAACTCCACAATTTGGCGACTCCGCTGGGGATACCTGATGTACCACATGTCATCGGGGTTCCTAGGGTGAGACTCGAAGAGAAATCGTTCGAATATTAGTGTGCGCGCATTAGTTTAATGATTCATGCATAACCCAAATTTTGCCCGGGCCGGTTACTTGTGACCGACGTCCCACTATACCATGGTGCATTCCTACATGGGTGCACTAAAGACTTCGATGGCGGAACTCACCGGGGTTTTACGGCAGGTCCTAGTTCCAAATCGGCTAGGGAGTCCGTCCCGTTTCGTGAGAATGCTATCGTTGTTGGTATAGACCCTACTTTGACCGACCGAGACTTAGTGTAAAGCATACATAAGCGTCGTTATAATGCTTGTTTGACTACATGCTACTTGGTTTCCGTGTCATTTTTCAAAAAACCGTCATTTCAAAAAATGCAACTTCCTAAAAACACCCAAATTTTGAAAATCCCGAAATACTGTCCGTTTCGGGACCCGTCTTCTCAAAATATCCAATTTTCAAAATTCGGAATGCCGCCGAAATTTAGGATCAATGACTTGACTCAAAATGTCCTTTTCTCTAGTCGGCATGCTGCCCGTTTTAATTCTCGAATTTCCAACACCATTCCGATTTTCTGAATTTTCAAAATTCTAATCCTGGTTTTCGAAATTTCGTTTTCAATTCTCGAACTCTCGAAAATTCATCCACTTTATATTCAAAAATTCAAACATCCAACTATCCTAGTAAACCTTCCTTATTATAGGACCTACCGTCTAGCCGTGTGTCGGGTCTTTGCATAGTATGTCGAAGGTCTATAGCGTCGAAACTCCACCGATCCTATATCGCAAGTTTCCCCCCTTTCCCGAGTCCGCCTTATCCGTCAAGGCACGACCAACCCGCGTAGGGCATACCCCTACAAAGGAAAGTCCGTCCATACACACGAGTCAAAAGTCTGGGGAAAAGTCTCACGTGGACCTTCCTTCGAACGGGATTAGGCCCACAAAGCCGAAATCCTAAGGAAGTTATACCACCCATGGGTCATCCGTTTAGGTGTCTTTCTCGAGTCTTTAGTCTTCCTTTCTTAGTGTCGCTCGGGATGTACTTTTCCTTTCTTTTTCCAAGATCTGGGTTCGGTTTCTGATTATGCGGTGTTCTTACAGACAGGCCGCCGGCAACTAGACACGCTCGAAAGATGGCTACTTTGAACAGCCTACAAAACTCTTTGGACGCCATGGTCGCGAAGCAAACCGACATCGAAGCCCAACTGACTGAAATGAGGGCTGGCCAAGTGGCCATTGTTGCTCGCCTAGCTACGGTGGAGCAAAGGGCTCCTAATGTCGAGGCTACTGAGCCTCTAGCTGAACTAGTCAGCGCGGTGTGCCGACTAGAGGAACAAGTCCATTTGGCTGGGAGTAACAACATCCATCGGGAGAATAGTCGAGAGTACAACCCGCTGAGTGACAAGCTGCCCGCAAACCTGAACCTCACAGGTTTGCCCATGTTTGAGGGAACTGAAGACCCGTTACTACATGTACGGGCCTTCAAGGAATTCATGGCCATCAAGGGAGTGGATTCGTCCATGTTCAAGAACCTTTTTGCTGCATCTCTTGAGAAGCACCCACGGGCCTGGTACTACAGGCTAGACCCAAAAAAATACCCTACATGGGACGATGTGGCCACCGAGTTCGCTCGGAACTATGCTGATAACACCGAGATCCAAACCACAATGCGATCTCTGGAGGTCATGGCCCAAGAGCCAAAGGAAGGTTTTACTAAATACCTTCAACGCTGGAGGGCTGAGAGCGTGAAACTGGTTGATAAGCCCAATGAGAAGACTTTGGTGGAGGCTTTTGTCAAGAACCTCCTCCCTTCCTACCGGGTTCACCTCCGGTACTGTCATACCCAATTTCACCACCCTTACTGAAATGGGTATGAGGATCGAAGATGATCTGAGACTGGAAGGCCTCACTAAGGCCGCTAGCAAAGGATAACAAGGGGCTTCTTCCTCCGCCACTAAGCCCCAAGCTGCAACTCGCAGCATTTTTGACGCGGTTAGTCTACTAGATGCCCCGTCCAAAAAGAACACCCCACCTCGGGTTTTCACTGATATAGGTACCACCTATACTTATGCCTTACAAAGGCTGTCCTCCAAAGGCCTAATCCAACCGATAGGCCCAACTCCTGAAGTTCCGGTCGAGCGACGCTCCAAGAACTACAATGCTCAGGCCTATTGCCACTATCACCGGGGCAATGGGCATGATACCAAAAAGTGCTGGAAGCTGAAGCACCTGATCCAGGACTTGATCGAAAGCGGTAAAATCCCGCTACCCGGAGATAAGCCAAGCAACAAGGAGAACCCTTTCAGCTCCCATGCCATCTTTGTCGGGGAGTTGATTGATTGCCCTCATCTTATTTCTCCATTTATCCCGCAAGTGAACGGGATCTGGTTTGACGACGAGGATGATGTCTACCTCGCTAAGGGGGAAACCGTTCCCATCACCCCTGAACAGATTCGCGAGGCCAAAACTCGAGTCCTAGCCAGCAACAACCTTGGTCGTCCCTATTTAGCCACAAGCACTAGGGACACCCCTATCCCGGCAACCATCACCGATCCACTCGGGATGGAAGTCGCCCCTGAGGAGCCGACCGCTGGAACGGCTATTGTGAAGCAATTGAAGAAGACCCGAGTTGACCTCACTATATGGCAACTCCTAGTCAGCTCACAAGAACATCGAGAAGCACTTACAAAGGCTCTCGATCAAGTCAAGATCGACTCTTTGGCTACCCCTGCTGAAATGGTAGCCACGGTCCTACCCCACCTAAAGGGTAAGGCCAAAGAAGGAGGCCCAATGATCACCTTTTCCGAAGCCGATCTGCCGCCATTCGGAGCCTCCCACAACTTGGCCCTCTACATCACGGTGATTTGCCGAGGAAAATACCTCCCGATGACCCTAGTCGATGACGGGTCAGCCGTGAATGTCCTTCCCTTAAGGACCGCCAAAGCCCTCGGGATCACCGAGGCTGACTATATCCCGACGGCTCAGACCATCCAAGCTTTTGATGGGAGCCCAAAGTCGGTATCTGGGGCCGTAAAGCTGGCCATCATAACGGGCCCGATAGAAAAAGAGCTTGAATTCCAGGTGATCGATGTCACCTCATCCTTCAACTTGCTCCTAGGAAGGCCATGGATCCACGCGGTCAAAGCTGTGTCTTCCACCCTCCACCGTAAGATCAAGGTGCCTCTGCTCGACAATGTTATTACTTTGGAGGCAACCCCAATGATCGTGGCTAGCTGTAACGCCACGGGCCGCACGGACCTCTGGGGGTTCGACTTTGTGGGGATGATTGAGGAAGAGTACCTTTTTAGGCCTTACTTCACCACGAGCATTGACACAATGCTCCAGAACTTAAGGTACCTTCCGGGGGCTACCTCTCGACCCGACCTTCCAGCTGGGAAGATCATCGAGGTCCTTAAGGACGAAGACTCTTACTTCGGCCTTGGCTATGCCACCACTCCGGGCAACGTTGTCCGAGCAGGAATCGAAAAGGCCTGCAACATCATGAAGGGTATCCACTTGAGCCCTTACAGCCCACGGTTGTCTGACTACTTTGTCACACCCGTGTTTGGGGCTATCCAGGTTGGACTATACCAACCCAATGCTACGCACCTCGGGACCCACTTGGCCCGGGACTGCAACTACATCCCGGATGATGTGTTCGCCCTCATCCAGTCTGATGAAGCTAATGATACTGAGCCCGCGCTGGGGCTGCTCTTCGGGGAAGACACCATAGCCCCGACTCAAAAAGAAGACCTGGTCAACCTGATTCTCCGCAGCAACAGGTTTGACCCGACCAAGCTGATCTCGGATGTTGGCTCCGAGACGGGAAACAGGGCCTGGAGGAAGACTGTCAAGTGGACTAACAGTCAAAGAAAGATCTACAAGTTGATCACCGGAGAGGGAGACATGCATGAGTCTGAGTCCGAGTCTGAGTCGGAGTCTGAATCAGAGTCTGAGATCGAGTCTAAGAAAGTCGGTGCTAGAGTCACTCCTGTAACCCCTCTCCCTTCTGTCATTCCTGCTGCTAGCACTTCGGGGTCTGTCCCGAGTGCTTTACCAATTCCGCCACTGACCAATGATCAGATGGCTGCTCTCTTTGAGCTGTTTTCCAAATTTTCAATCAATAATAACAACCGTTCTGCTTACGACTTGTCTCTTTTAAATTCTGCTTTCAAAAATGTTTTGTGCTATGACATTGAGAAACCCGACGAACAGGTACCCTTACCTCCACATCTGATCGAGCAACTAGAGCAAAGGGAATCCCGGAATCCGGTAATTGAAGAGACCGAGTCCAAAAACGTGGGACAACCTTAGAGCCTCAGACACTTAAGATAGGGTTATCTTTAGATCCCGAGGAGAGACAACAGTTCATAAGCCTCCTCCAAGAATTCAAAGATGTCTTCGCATGGTCCTACAAGGACATGCCGGGGATAGACCGGGAAATAGCTGAGCACCGCATACCTATCAAAGACGGATGCAAACCGGTCAAGCAGAAGCTTCGTCGAATGAGGCCCGAGTGGTCTCTCAAAGTGAAAGAAGAAGTCGACAAACAGTTCAAAGCCGGCTTCATACAAGTGTCCGAGTATCCGGACTGGGTTGCAAACATCGTGCCCGTCCCTAAAAAGGACGGTAAGGTGTGGGTATGCGTAGATTTTCGGGACCTTAACAAAGCAAGCCCGAAGGATGATTTTCCGTTACCACACATTGATATACTGGTGGATAACACGGCCGATCATGCCCTTCTATCATTCATGGACGGGTATGTCGGATATAATCAAATCAAGATGGCGGAAGAAGATATGAGTAAGACTACCTTCACCACACCTTGGGGTACTTACTGCTATACCGTCATGCCATTTGGCCTCATTAATGTCGGGGCCACGTACCAAAGGACCGCTACCACTTTACTACACGACATGATGCATAAAGAGGTAGAGGTTTATGTGGACGACATGATCGTCAAATCCAAAGAACGGGACGGTCACATCACCGCCCTAAGGAAATTTTTCACCCGATTGCGCAAATACAGCATGAGGCTAAACCCTCAAAAGTGCAGTTTCGGGGTAACGTCAGGCAAATTACTGGGTCATATCGTTAGCCAACGAGGTATCGAGGTCGACCCAGCTAAAATCAAAGCCATTACCGAGATGCAAGCTCCTAAAACCGAAAAAGAAATAAGGGGATTTCTCGGGAAAGTCCAGTATATTAGTCGATTCATTTCCAAACTAACCATGGTATGTGAACCAATTTTCAAGAAACTGAAAATAGGGGAACGTATACTATGGGATGACAAGTGCCAAGCTGCTTTCGACAAGAACAAGGAAATTCTGTCTGCTCCGCCAGTTTTGATGCCACCTCAACCCGGCTTGCCTCTGTCGTTATACCTAACAACGACCGAGACAGCCATGGGGGCTATGCTGGCTCAGACGGTCGACTCCGAAGAACGAGCCATTTATTACATCAGCAAGAAGTTTTTAGAGTATGAGTGCAAATATACCATGCTCGAAAAGACGTGTTTGGCTCTAGTCTGGGCCACTAAGAAGCTCCGGCACTACATGCTCAGCTACGAGGTCCATGTTCTATCCAAGATGGACCCGATCAAATACCTCTTCGAAAAACCCATCCTCAATGGCCGAATTTCTAGATGGACTCTAATGTTGGCAGAGTTCGACCTAAAATTTGTGCCATTAAAGGCCATTAAGGGACGGGCGGTAGCTGAATTCCTCGCTGACAGCCCGGTAACCGAAGAAGGACACATCGACACCTGGTCCTTCCCGGACGAAGATATTTTCCATACTGATGCTGAAACATGGGATTTATACTTCGATGGAGCGTCTAATTTTCGAGGGTTCGGAGTCGGAATCCTTCTAATTTCCCCAAGAGGGGAGCATACTCCCGTCTCCATCAAACTGGACTTTGATGTTACCAATAATGCAGCAGAGTACGAAGCATGCATTTATGGGCTACAAGCCGCCGCCAACCTGGGGATCACAAATCTCCGGGTACATGGCGACTCATCCTTGGTCACTAACCAAGCACTCCAAAAATGGAAGACTCGGAATGATAATCTCGTGGCCTACCAGGCACGAGTAAGGGATCTCGAGAAACAATTCCAAAAGGTGGAGTACATATACCTGCCTCGGGAAGAAAATCAGTTTGCAGATGCACTCTCAAAATTGGCATCTTTACTGAACATTCCCGACCACGTGACCAGTATGCCAATTTGCGTCGAAAGACGGTCCGAGCCGACATATATCCATGACATCGAAGACATCGAGATAACTGATCCCGAACCTTGGTACCAGGCTGTGTTAACATACCTGACCAACGGAGAATATCCTCCCGGGACTGAGGGTCGAGCCAAAAAAGCCTTGCGAAGGCTAGCCACCCAGTTCATCCGCACCGATGATGGACAATTGTACAAAAAGACGGCACAGGGGGCTCTTCTCCTTTGTGTTGACAAATATAAGGCCGAGAAAGTAATGAACGAAGTACATGATGGTGAAAACGGCCCACACATGAATGCTCACATGTTGGTCCGAAAAATCATGAGGCTCGGGTATTACTGGAATACCATGGAGGCTGACTGCCAGTTATATGTCAAACATTGCCATAACTGTCAAATCTTTGGCAATGTGCAACATATGCCGTCATCTCTGCTCTATACCATGACGTCGCCATGGCCATTCTCGACATGGGGTATCGACATAATCGGGAAGGTAAATCCCTCCGGTACTGGCGGGCACTGCTTCATTTTAGTAGTTATCGACTATTTCACCAAATGGGTCGAAGCTGAGTCATACCGCATCCTCAATGCTAAACATGTCGCCAAATTTATCCAAAACAAGATAATATGTCGGTATGGAATCCCACATGAATTTATCAGTGATCACGGGACCCATTTCCAAGCTGAGACCGCAGCCTTGCTGACTAAATACAAAATTCAAAGGCACACGTCCTCGCCCTACCGTCCCCAGACGAATGGAGCAGTAGAGGCGGCTAATAAAACGATTGTCACCATACTCAAAAAGATGGCTGATAATTATCGGGACTGGCCCGACAAAATACCTTTTGCCCTATGGGGATACCGGACGTCAATCCGCATCGCGACCGGAGCGACGCCATCTTACCTAACCTATGGGATTGAGGCAGTCCAACCCGTTGAATTGGAGGTACCATCCTCAGAATTCTGTTAGAAAGTCAAGTACCCGAAGCTGACTGGGTTCGAACACGGTACGATTCGTTGGTTCTACTAGACGAACGACGCTCCCGCGCTCTCAACAACATCCAAATTTACCAGAAACGGATCCAACGGGCCTTCAACAAGCGGGTAAAGCCCAGAAACATTAAAGAAGGGGACTTGGTCCTTAAGTCTGTTCGAGCTTTACTACCAGTTGACCCAAGGGGAAAATTCAAACCCAACTGGGCTGGGCCATATCTGGTGAAGAAAATCCTATCAGGGGGAGCAGTGATGCTGACAGACCTGGACGGGAATGAATTCGTCAACCCAACCAACCTGGACCAGCTAAAGCGTTACTACCCTTAGCCATTTCTCAATGTCATTAGCAAAATTTATCAAAATTTGTAATCCCCTAAAAATTCTAGCGCGATACAGTGGCGGAAACACTGTAGAGTCGGGATTAAAACACACAGAACTATGTCTTAATAAATTAAATTGGTAAAGTCAAACATGCGCCATACATAAAAATGGCTAAAATATAAAAACAATCCATAAAAAGGTTAACAATCCTCAAGACATGATTTAAAAAAAAAAATCAGCAGGATCCAAGACTGCTCGCTAGCCCACACCCACCGGAAAATAAACACGTATACCTGCCATGTTAAAACATAACAGCCACAATCAGTGGGGAGCAACGTCAACGTTCTCCCAGCCGTATAACAGGATTTTAAAACAGTAATTACTAATATAGGAAAATAATAAAAATGGAAAACATTAAAACAGCGTAATAAAATAAGCTTTGGCGTAAAACAAATTAATTAAAAGGGTTGCCGAAGAAACATAAAAATATTTGCCAACCTGCAAACCAATTTATATCGATAATAATAAAATAATCAAAATAGCGTTATGGATAGGATTAATGTAGAATCTAGACTTTCACTAGGATAATACTAAAAACTAGTTTCGAGAACTTAGTCAAAACAAATTAGACTTTGGTCTCTAACTAGGCAACTCAACTATAACAGGACTGCGTGCAGCGAGGTCCTGGCTTAAGTAATGTACACCCCTCCTGGACACCAACCGTAATCCAGTTCAACCCGACGGCGACTTACACGATGCGATATCTAAGTTTAAGGTCAAAATATACACACTCCTGAGCACAAACCATGCTCAGTTCAACGACCAATGTGTCTCAACATAGACACACCAGCTTTATAGTTGATGGCAAAACGTACACCCCAGACTATATTACTCTAAACCCACACTTGTCCTTATTCCATAACTCCAAAACAAACCATTATCGATATTTAAAAGATGTATTCATCATAAACAATATGAGGATAAAAGAAGTAAACATTTATATTCTAAAAGAGGAAACTTTCTATTTTAGGAAACTTCTATTTTAGGAAACTTCTATTTTTAGAAACTTTACTAAAAATAGCATCATATCAAAGTAGTGAAAATATTAGTTCATACTAATACCACATTTTAGTAAACGATATAGATTTATAAAACTAATACTTTCGGCCTTAACAATATTAATTATTAAAGTAAGAACATTTGATTTTATGAAATTATTAAAATATCGTATAAGTGTTATAAAATGATTAGAAACATCTTAAATATTTTAATATTACTAATTAGGGTGTTTTCAAAAGTTATAAAGCTAAAATTCCCTAATTATTATTAGTTTCGACGATAAAATTATAAATAGGATTTTACGGCAAATACTAAATTAAATACTTGAACGTCTTTATTTAATTAAACCAACAAATATATTTAGAGTATGTTAAGGGATGATTTAACTCTTAAAGTTTCAGACTTAAATACTTTCAAAATTGCTGAAAAAAGAATAATTCTTTTAGGTAAGACGAAGCAATTTAGCGATAAATCACAACTTGTCCAAAATCAATATTTATTAATTAAAGACTATAATAAATAGTAAAAAAATTACGTAAAATAGTTAAATTATATTTATGGACATTCTGTCCAGAAAAGAAAATTTCCAGAATTCTAAAAACTCGGTTTTTAAAGCGTTTTCTCGTTAATCGTCCAATCTCGACAATAACGATTAATAAAAATAGTAATTACAAAACGATTTAAGTATTAATATCCAAAAATTATTATTACACTTTAAAATCCTAATTTTACAGAATATAAATTTTCCAGATTTTTCCAAAACCCAGATTCAACAAATTTCAATAAAACCGTCATTTAAACCCGTTTTCGCAATTAACGATTTTATTAACAAACCTATCGTTCCAAACATTTTATTAAGGCACTAAAAATCATAATAATACATTTTAATATGAAATCATCAGAATCATAAATTTTTCCAGATTTAAACCAAAAACCAGAAATCGAGAATTTAAACAACAAACACGGTTTTAACGATAAACGATGATTTAAAGTGATTAATTAATTCATCCACTTAACAATTCCGAAAAATTATGAGAAAATTCATAAAATTCTATTTCACCAGAAAGTTTTACCACGTCAAAAATCAGATTAAAATAAAATGTTTAAGTACTAGAACTAAAAATCGGTTTTCAATCGTTTTTGTCCGAAAACGATAATAATTCAATAATCGATATCAAAAATATCAGAAAAATACTAAATTACTAAAAATCATCAAAAACAATATTTTTCCAGAATATAAATATATATTACATGTTTAGGCCGATTATTACGATTTTACAAATTATTATAACAATTTAATCGTTAATCTCGTAAAAACGATAAAAATATCGAAACATGCAAAATTTCAACTTTAAAAATTTTCCAGAATTCGTGACATACATATATTGTCAAAATAAAATATATAAAAATATATACATGCAAATACTCAATTAAAACCTTGAAATACCGAGTAACATCGACGTTACCTCTACTCCAAGTCTGAATCAACGATGTATTCGTCGGCTTCGGGATCGTCCAAGAATCCTACCAACACGAAAATCATGGCAGAAAATGCCATGAGAAAACTAAAAAAAACAAGGTAAAAATTGATCGAAAATGATGTCGATTAATACCTTAACGAAGGAATCGGAAAGAGGATGATTGTGACGATAAGAATGATGTGATTGAGACTAGAAATGGAGCAAAAATTTGCCTAGAAAGGCTAAGGATCACACGGCCAAAGAGAGGAGAAAAGAGTGATGAATATTTTTGATGAATGTAAGAGAATGAATGTAGAGAGTAAAGGTGGAGATGGGTGATACACTACTTAAAAGAGTAAGCATGCATTAAGGCTTACAAAAAATGCAAGAGTGAACCTAGACCTTGGTTTGGCCGGCCAAAAAGGATAGAGAGGGAGTAAGATAAGCTTAGACATAAATGCTACAATGAATGAAAATGATTTATCTTATGATTACGTTTTAATGTGATAAAATGAATCGTTTAAATAAAATGTAATAAAACTTGTGACCAAGAGCTTAGTCGGTCAAAAAATGTGAGAAAACAGTCTCAAACAATTTATAAGTTGATAAAAAGTATAGTCGTAAAATAGTTAAAGGCATTTCAAAGTAATTCGAGTAAACCTCGCGTAAGAAAATAATTATTCGCGAAGCTTCGTAATAAAATCATAAATGGCTTGTTTTTAGTAACTAAAATATATCTTAGTAGAAAATATTCCATAAACGTATTCAAACATTTTTAGTAAAAAGGAATAACTTAAATCCAAGCTTAAAAATGTCAATTCGTAGAGAAATAGAATTCCTCGCGGAAAATAAATAGTTTACGAGGAAAATCAAATAAATGGATTTAAAAGAATTAAAAATATTTTTAAAATATAAATAAATATCATTAAACTCAACAATGAAAATAGAGCTTAGTAAAATGATAAAATATGAGGCCAAAAGTGACAGAGTTAAGACGAAGTCCTAACGGAAAGAATAAAAATGCTTAGGAAAAATAGCGGGGGTTACAATCCTCCCCACTAAAAGAAAGTTTCGTCCTCGAAACTAAGAATAAGCAGATAGGAAATCGAGGTTTACCTTACTCGAAGAGTTGAGGATGCTTAGCTCGCATCGAAGACAAATATCTATTCCAAGAAGAATTGGGCTAACCAACCCGAAGTTTAGAATCTTTTGATTAATGAAATCGTAAAGTAAAGTTATTTGATAAAATAATAACGTTAAATAACATTTGTAAACAAACTCGAAGGAAACAAGGTAACCAAAACATTTTCGAAATAAAAGTAAAACAATTTGATTGAGAAATTCGATAATATTCGTTTTATGAAGAAGCAAAAATTTAGTTTTGAGAAATCAAATTTTGTAGTTAGTAAAAATCGCACCAGCCGTCAAACATTTTCAATAACAGATTCAAAAGTCCACCAACAATAAAATGACAATCAATTCTCAAAACGTTAAAATTTCGAAAATGTTATCAAAGTAATTATGAAAGTTTTCAAAAATGTTATCAAACTTGAACATACAAGATAATTTCGACAATGTTAAAACGTTTTACATAACAATTCTATACAAATTGAAGTACTTGGAAATATAAAAGTCTTCATAAAATTTTGATCGCTTGAAAATCAAAAATTTAAAATAATTTCGAAATAGTTTAAAATAAATTATTAAGGCATTTTGAAATAGATCTAAATATAAATATCAACCAAAGATAAAACAAAGTGAAGTATATAGTTCTTAAATTATATAATAAAAATGTTAAATTTCACGATAACCCAAAATGTTAAATTGCTCAAAGTTTTTACAAAATGGGGAGTTTAAAAATTTGAAATCATGCTTCAAAATGTTAAAATTTCATGAAAATCAAAATTTTTAAATTAGTCCAGCTTTTTACAAAACGGGCAAATTCACAATTAGAAATTATAACTCAAAATGTTAAAATTTTACGATAGTCCAATTTTTTTAAAGTAGTCAAACTTTTTATAAAATAGGGAGTTCGAAAAATAGTTAACGGGCAAATAGAACAAGGATAAATAAATTAAAAATAAGAGCTTTCAAAATCGACAAAGGTTGAAGGGATTGGCAGGAGTTACCGTAACAGAATTCAAGAGGAGCATAAAGAAAGACGGAGTTGAGAATCAAAAAGAGCTCTCAAGGATTATGGAAGAAATTAATCATCTCAAGATTCCTAGCACGACTTCCACAAACACGGGTTCCTAATTCCCATCAAATAACGCTAAGTCCAATATCAGTACAGGGTGGTCCTACTCAATCTAAAACCTCCAAAAACATCAACTGCTATAGCCTCCAAAATTAAGCCTTACATACTTATATAATCTTTCAATTAGTATGGTAAGAATCCACAAACGATTTAGACTAATCCATTAATTAAGATTCCAACAGTCATCAAAACATACCCAAACTTGTAATCACTAAGGCTCGTAATTCAAAGTTCATAAGGTCTGAACTCGAGGTATACTTCAAATTTCTCGAGTAAGGAACACTAACTAAAACCCACCAATTAATAAAGTTCGGACACGAAATCCTCAAAAATGATCACCAACATATTTATAATACCACCAGTACAGAAGTTGGGGAAGTACAATAAATCCTCAAACACGCTCAAACCTATAGGTAATGGCGCAAACACTCACATTTTCAAACACATCATTCGATTAATGTTTCCAAGAAGTCCATCAAATTTCTAATCGTAATGGTGCAACCACAAAATATTTAATAACTCAACAAAGCCACAATCTCGTAGGTCTAAGGTTCTGAACTATAAATCCATTAAGATGATTGACATCAAAATGTTCCTCAAAACAACGCTATAAATCCAACCTCTAATGGCAATATGTTTCTCCTTTTCAAGGTTAACAACCATTTATTCAATTTAGATCACTCAACTCCAAAGTTCCTAGGTTACAACTTTAACCAACGATTAACGATCTAATCCTTAAGAAACACGGGTAATCTATGTTAACCAAAATTTCTAACGGTATTAATGAAAACCTTCTATGGTACCACAACACTCAGGTTAACAATTTAAACAGTACTCTATGATCCCAAACATTCCCGATGCATCCATCAAATAACATTTAGATAGGAATCTTAAAATTCTATTATTAGCTACACTTGGTTCGGTTCTAGGTTAAAATAGGTACTAGGTATCCATCAAATACGATATACTCTTACTACCCCAAAATATATTCAACTCTAAGTCCTCCAAATAATCAAGTAACCTATAACCCAAGGTTCAGAGTCTAAAGTACCAACCTAATTCCATTAATTGACAATTTATTATTCAAATCGATCCTCAAAAGCTTACTAAGATATATAACAAGGTATAACTCACAACCCTCAAGCCCTAGGTAACAAGGGTTTACTAAACCTCAAACATCTATATCCTTTTCACGGGGTTCACTGAGACAGAAACCGGTCTAACAAAAGAATCTCAAGAGAAAGATGGTAGAATAGAAGAATAGAACAAGGATTCACCAAGAGAATGAAGATGAGAATATATAAGAGAAGAATTGGAAGAAATAGGGAAAGGAAGAAAAGAATCGATGATCCTATATTACTAAGTTCTTGAACCAGAGGAGAATCTTCGGGCCTCCCGAGTTCACGAGGGAATCCAAAATGGATTACTTCATCTTCTTGTAGAGGAACGAGCACACAAGTCATGGGTCGCTCCATCTGGATTTACTGCGACATCATGGAACATGAATCTACTCTTGATCATCTTGCCTGTAGCTTAAGTAAACTGAACCGAAGCTAAAAGTCATTATCGAAATCTTTCTTGGAGCACCTAGTTGTCCACTCGAGTCAGCAGGTGTTGAGAGTGCTAAGTAGGTCTTGTCCCGATCTGGAGCAGCATATCAGCAACTTGTTCTTTCATCTTCTTCGACATATAAATCAAATATTCAATGCTAATCATTGAGTTCAGGAACAGATAATCTTAACAGTTAAGTCCTTATTTGTTTCTACCCATCTCTAATAATATTTTTATTTACTGTTTAAATAATTTACTGGTATTTTCCCTAATTTCAGGTGTGTAAGCGTTGGGAGCAGTGATGCTCTGATACCAACTGTAATCCCCTAAAAATTCTAGCGCGATACAGTGGCGGAAACACTGTAGAGTCGGGATTAAAACACACAGAACTATGTCTTAATAAATTAAATTGGTAAAGTCAAACATGCGCCATACATAAAAATGGCTAAAATATAAAAACAATCCATAAAAAGGTTAACAATCCTCAAGACATGATTTAAAAAAAAAATCAGCAGGATCCAAGACTGCTCGCTAGCCCACACCCACCGGAAAATAAACACGTATACCTGCCATGTTAAAACATAACAGCCACAATCAGTGGGGAGCAACGTCAACGTTCTCCCAGCCGTATAACAGGATTTTAAAACAGTAATTACTAATATAGGAAAATAATAAAAATGGAAAACATTAAAACAGCGTAATAAAATAAGCTTTGGCGTAAAACAAATTAATTAAAAGGGTTGCCGAAGAAACATAAAAATATTTGCCAACCTGCAAACCAATTTATATCGATAATAATAAAATAATCAAAATAGCGTTATGGATAGGATTAATGTAGAATCTAGACTTTCACTAGGATAATACTAAAAACTAGTTTCGAGAACTTAGTCAAAACAAATTAGACTTTGGTCTCTAACTAGGCAACTCAACTATAACAGGACTGCGTGCAGCGAGGTCCTGGCTTAAGTAATGTACACCCCTCCTGGACACCAACCGTAATCCAGTTCAACCCGACGGCGACTTACACGATGCGATATCTAAGTTTAAGGTCAAAATATACACACTCCTGAGCACAAACCATGCTCAGTTCAACGACCAATGTGTCTCAACATAGACACACCAGCTTTATAGTTGATGGCAAAACGTACACCCCAGACTATATTACTCTAAACCCACACTTGTCCTTATTCCATAACTCCAAAACAAACCATTATCGATATTTAAAAGATGTATTCATCATAAACAATATGAGGATAAAAGAAGTAAACATTTATATTCTAAAAGAGGAAACTTTCTATTTTAGGAAACTTCTATTTTAGGAAACTTCTATTTTTAGAAACTTTACTAAAAATAGCATCATATCAAAGTAGTGAAAATATTAGTTCATACTAATACCACATTTTAGTAAACGATATAGATTTATAAAACTAATACTTTCGGCCTTAACAATATTAATTATTAAAGTAAGAACATTTGATTTTATGAAATTATTAAAATATCGTATAAGTGTTATAAAATGATTAGAAACATCTTAAATATTTTAATATTACTAATTAGGGTGTTTTCAAAAGTTATAAAGCTAAAATTCCCTAATTATTATTAGTTTCGACGATAAAATTATAAATAGGATTTTACGGCAAATACTAAATTAAATACTTGAACGTCTTTATTTAATTAAACCAACAAATATATTTAGAGTATGTTAAGGGATGATTTAACTCTTAAAGTTTCAGACTTAAATACTTTCAAAATTGCTGAAAAAAGAATAATTCTTTTAGGTAAGACGAAGCAATTTAGCGATAAATCACAACTTGTCCAAAATCAATATTTATTAATTAAAGACTATAATAAATAGTAAAAAAATTACGTAAAATAGTTAAATTATATTTATGGACATTCTGTCCAGAAAAGAAAATTTCCAGAATTCTAAAAACTCGGTTTTTAAAGCGTTTTCTCGTTAATCGTCCAATCTCGACAATAACGATTAATAAAAATAGTAATTACAAAACGATTTAAGTATTAATATCCAAAAATTATTATTACACTTTAAAATCCTAATTTTACAGAATATAAATTTTCCAGATTTTTCCAAAACCCAGATTCAACAAATTTCAATAAAACCGTCATTTAAACCCGTTTTCGCAATTAACGATTTTATTAACAAACCTATCGTTCCAAACATTTTATTAAGGCACTAAAAATCATAATAATACATTTTAATATGAAATCATCAGAATCATAAATTTTTCCAGATTTAAACCAAAAACCAGAAATCGAGAATTTAAACAACAAACACGGTTTTAACGATAAACGATGATTTAAAGTGATTAATTAATTCATCCACTTAACAATTCCGAAAAATTATGAGAAAATTCATAAAATTCTATTTCACCAGAAAGTTTTACCACGTCAAAAATCAGATTAAAATAAAATGTTTAAGTACTAGAACTAAAAATCGGTTTTCAATCGTTTTTGTCCGAAAACGATAATAATTCAATAATCGATATCAAAAATATCAGAAAAATACTAAATTACTAAAAATCATCAAAAACAATATTTTTCCAGAATATAAATATATATTACATGTTTAGGCCGATTATTACGATTTTACAAATTATTATAACAATTTAATCGTTAATCTCGTAAAAACGATAAAAATATCGAAACATGCAAAATTTCAACTTTAAAAATTTTCCAGAATTCGTGACATACATATATTGTCAAAATAAAATATATAAAAATATATACATGCAAATACTCAATTAAAACCTTGAAATACCGAGTAACATCGACGTTACCTCTACTCCAAGTCTGAATCAACGATGTATTCGTCGGCTTCGGGATCGTCCAAGAATCCTACCAACACGAAAATCATGGCAGAAAATGCCATGAGAAAACTAAAAAAAACAAGGTAAAAATTGATCGAAAATGATGTCGATTAATACCTTAACGAAGGAATCGGAAAGAGGATGATTGTGACGATAAGAATGATGTGATTGAGACTAGAAATGGAGCAAAAATTTGCCTAGAAAGGCTAAGGATCACACGGCCAAAGAGAGGAGAAAAGAGTGATGAATATTTTTGATGAATGTAAGAGAATGAATGTAGAGAGTAAAGGTGGAGATGGGTGATACACTACTTAAAAGAGTAAGCATGCATTAAGGCTTACAAAAAATGCAAGAGTGAACCTAGACCTTGGTTTGGCCGGCCAAAAAGGATAGAGAGGGAGTAAGATAAGCTTAGACATAAATGCTACAATGAATGAAAATGATTTATCTTATGATTACGTTTTAATGTGATAAAATGAATCGTTTAAATAAAATGTAATAAAACTTGTGACCAAGAGCTTAGTCGGTCAAAAAATGTGAGAAAACAGTCTCAAACAATTTATAAGTTGATAAAAAGTATAGTCGTAAAATAGTTAAAGGCATTTCAAAGTAATTCGAGTAAACCTCGCGTAAGAAAATAATTATTCGCGAAGCTTCGTAATAAAATCATAAATGGCTTGTTTTTAGTAACTAAAATATATCTTAGTAGAAAATATTCCATAAACGTATTCAAACATTTTTAGTAAAAAGGAATAACTTAAATCCAAGCTTAAAAATGTCAATTCGTAGAGAAATAGAATTCCTCGCGGAAAATAAATAGTTTACGAGGAAAATCAAATAAATGGATTTAAAAGAATTAAAAATATTTTTAAAATATAAATAAATATCATTAAACTCAACAATGAAAATAGAGCTTAGTAAAATGATAAAATATGAGGCCAAAAGTGACAGAGTTAAGACGAAGTCCTAACGGAAAGAATAAAAATGCTTAGGAAAAATAGCGGGTGTTACAAAATTCTTTATAAAAAGCAAGTCAATAAGCTAGAATTATTTATTCTACTGTCACAAAACATCTTGAACCACTAGTCTTGGTGTAATTCGAGATTGCAAATTTACTGAGCTTGAAGTACGTTTGGTTTGATTCTGCTAATTGCGGATACGTAGGCAGCCCCTCAAAAGGGCACAACCAGTGCAATCAAGAAAAGACAGAAACGGTTTAATAATAAACTTTCTTTTATTAATTATCACAAAAAAAAAGGCCCCAATAAACTTGGGAAAATTAAAAGCGCAGGAACTCAAAAAAAAATTACAAAAAAAGCACACGACAAAAATAGTAATAATATTTAAATAATAAAAACTAAGGACTCGTTATTTAGGGCATCTTGCCCTTCCCCTTGTCCTTGGCCTCCTTGGCCGTCCACTGACGACGACGCGGAGGAGAGCGTTCCCGGATCACCACAGGAACCTCTTTAGCCCGGACTCGCTTCTTGCAACTCGAGTCCTCATCCACCTCGATAGGCCCGAGTCGGGCCCTCACGGGCTCTGAGAGCCGGTCGCGCGGACCTAATCGGTCCCGGGCCGCCAGCCTTAGCCCAAGTCGCCGTTCCAAATCAGTCTGGGGGTTTAGCCGCCCCCGTGTGCCACTAGCACCGGCATCTTTAGCTCGAGTCTTAGTATGTGACTTAAGACCCGATTCTAATCGGACTAAGGTAGCAGGGGTCTCTCCCTCATCGAAGAATCCCCTATTATCCTTTGCCGTCTCCCGACGGACCAATTCGAAGGCCTCATCGACCTTCAGAGCTTTGCGAACTTCCTCAGATTCCTCAGAAGTCCATTTCTCGTAAGCCCGAGAAACCCAAGCGGATTGGCAAGGGTTGGGAATAGTCTATGTAGGACGAGTGAACCATCTCTGCAACCAGGTGTCACACATAGCGTCTGTCAGTTGGAGCGAGACGCTAATAATGGCTTCAGTCTCAGGAATGCGCTGAGACGAACCGAACTGCCTCAGGATGCGGTCCGGGTAAATGTGAACTGTCCAGTCAAGGGACAGAATCACCAGGTAGCGAGCCTGGTCTCTCTTGGCCAACCCCGTCAATTTAGAAAGGAACCACCAAGCAACCGTCCACCTAATTAAAGGGCCACCATAGAACACCAACTCCTCATCCCAGTAAGCTCGATTTATATGGTGATTTGAGCTTATCCGGCGCCCCCTTGAACTGATCTGGCTGCTACGGTAGTTGGGAACGCTCGGAGGAGGCTCTATGATTGACTGGCGTTCCGACAACCAAACCTGCAAAAAGTATATACCAAATTCATAAGCAACGGAATGGTCCGCTACAGCCCACTCGATCGAGTACACCCTCTGACTCGATCGAGTAAGACTCTCTGAAGACAAACAGAATCTCGTTAAGTGTGCCACTCGATCGAGTAAAGCATCTCACTCGATCGAGTAAGCCCTTCACAGATGGGCAGAAGCACTTTGCAGACATCACTCGATCGAGTGACAGGTCCACTCGATCGAGTGACTTACGGACCTCAAGAAATCGCGCAAGACAAAAATTGAAAATCGTGAGACATATACCTGCAGAATAAGGGTACTCCCCGTCAATTGTCGGGTTGGGTCAAGTCGCCTAGCATCCAGACCCATGATGATTTCCCCAGTGACTAGCCAAGCAGGGCTATGACCAGTCTCCATCTGGTCAACCACTCCGATCAGCCTAATTTGACCCACGCATGAATCAGCATCCATCATCCCCTCAAAAACGTAGCGGTGCAGCATGCAGAATGCGAAAGCCCTACGCCTATGAGAAGGCGTAGCCCTTACATCTTGACTGTTCATAAACTTGTCAGCCAAGTCGAAGAGGGAAACAGTATCTCCCCGCACCATTCGATCTGCCTCAGCATGAGACAGACCCAGGAAATCCCTCAGCCTTCTCCTCGGGTCCGGGTAAAACGGACGGATGGCAGGACGAGCAACAGGGCTCCAACCCCCGATGGCTGCGATCTCCTCGGGAAGAGGGCATATCTCGCCCCGCGGGAACGCAAAGACGTGATGGGTGGTATCCCAAAACGACAGACAAGCGTCCAAAAAATGCAAATCAGGTATTAGGCGTCGAAGAGGAAACAGGCTGACAATCCCCATTTGGGTCAGTTGAATTTTGTCCTCGTTCCGAAAGTGCTGGGACCAGGCAAAAAGCATTGAAGTAAGATGTTCGATACCCATGGCAGGAACTTGAACCTTCTTGAAAGACTAAGAGATTTTGAGGAGAAGGAGTTTTGATATGGGATGCAGTAAACTGAAGCAGGGAGACCTATATTTATAATAGGGAAGCCTAACTGTAACCCTAACTACCCTGCCTCCTCAGCAAACCTGGGCCCCAGCATGTGCAGGCCTGACTTCAGACTAAAACCCAGAATAGGAATCAAGTTGTCCCGAGCTTTCCTAAAAATTTCTAAAAATTCTAAAAAAAAAATTCTCAAAAATTTCGACTTTTTCAAAATTCAGTACATTTTCCTCAGCACGAGTCGGTGTTTTGCCTATGTGTTACATGCAATTTGTCATGTGTCAGCATACAGGTACACCCCAAACATCAGAAGCAAGTCTCCGCGCAACTACCTCACTCCCCAACGTGAGTCGATATTTATCCCGGAATGCTACAATCAGAGCTATGATGTATCAGCATACGGGTGCACCTATATCTTCAAAGGCAAGTTTCACTCCCCACGGAGCTATCATCAGCAGGACAGGTATGACCCTCTGCTTATGGCTGGCGAGCCCTTCACGCTAGTCTACTGGACTATAAACGACCCGACCGGAAAGCTGCCAGGTCGTAATCTGCGATTGGCCTGGTAGCTACTCTGACTTTCGCCTTGTCCAAGCCTCAGTCAGAGTGGGGGCTCTGTAGACACCCGCATTTTGCCTGCTAGTGTCTATAGCAGTTCCCGACAAACACACGATGATGATCGGACGCAAACGTGACTTGGTATACTCGGATTGGACCCGAAATCAATAATATCTGACATGGACTTTTAGCGGAGTAATAATCTCTCAAAACAGACCTCAAATCCAGGCCCAGTGGGTCGTTCCGAGCAAAATAAGACTAATTTGGGCCAAAACCGACACCAAAAATAAATCCCGTCTTTTGGCGACCGGGTCAAAACCCGGTCAAAGACGAAACCGTCTCATAAATCAGCCAGGTTCAGCTGGCGCACAAATCCAAATTCAAAAAATCAATCAAAACAACAATATCAATTCTTTCCTATTTTGTCTCGATTTGCTTGACCCACTCGATCGAGTGGATTGACCCACTCGGTCGAGTGAAGCGTCAAAAAGCGGATCAGGCCCATTTTCTAGGGCACTCGACCGAGTGCACTAGGGCCACTCGATCGAGTGACCCTAGGTCGTGGGGTAAACTCTATAAATACCCCACGACCCTCACTCATTTGAGAGGCTTTTTACACAGTTTTTTCACCCATATTCTACCTACATTTTACCCCCTACATTCATCTACACTACAAGCCTTAGTAAGCCTAAGCACTACACACAAAAAGCCGAGTCCCTTGTCCCTCGAAAAACCGACAAACACACACACATATACACATACACACCATAACTTGCATACATCCTCGATACTCCGACGTCCCGTCACTATTCGAGAGTTCATTTCCGAGGTCCCTACTAAGCATGTATGTTGAGGGTGTCCTAAACCTCATTTCGATCCTTGTTACTCTTTTTATTTACGTTTTTCTATCGTTTATATTATATCTATACTAGTATTGTAATTCTAACTTCTAACATAATTCTAATATTTTACTTTCTCGTTTACTAACTTTTTACATTCTCGTTACTAACACATTACTATACCGCGTACGTATATATAAACTAGTATCAAAATCCGGTTCTAAATCCGTTTGACTACCATGTTTGCCTAAAGTCCGTCTAATCCCTTTACGAGCAACGACGAAGGTGGAGCCCTTTCGAGGAGCCCCGCCCCAATGTACTCAAGGGCGTGACGTGATCGCAATCGGTCATAGTTGAACGAATTTAGTTCCATTTCTATAATTAGTACGGAACCCGTTGACATGAAAACCGACATCACATAACCCGAAAGGGTTAGTTTCGATGTCGTGACGTAGAGGGATGCATTCCGTTGCTAATTCAAATTTTCTAACGTAAATGTTTTTATAAAATCCCGACAACGGTATTATAATCGTACATGTACACGATTATAGTACCGGAGGTCAAGTTAAATTCAAATCGTGCGATATTTGTATTTAATTTGACCGACCGTCGATTTTAAACCCCAAAAAAACGAAATGAGTTGACACTCGTACAGGGGCTACTCGACCGAGTACATAGGCTACTCGATCGAGTAGCGTCCATAAAACTGGGCAGACCACTTTTCGAGGACACACTCGACCGAGTCAGACCATGACTCGACCGAGTGGGTCCTGTAACCCAGAAAACCGAGAGCTTAAATGCAACATTTAAGCCTCGTCTTTTTTTACGACTCTTAGTCATCACGTGTAAAGACAATCACGTGACTTCCCCTTTTTCAAAACTCATACGTATCATGACACTATAACAACTTTGATCGATTGTTCGATGTGATAAGTTGGGACAAGGCATTGAGACATGGGATCGGGCTAGCGTCACGCTTAGGTCCTATGTCTCCGTCCTTCGTTTAATACACAACGCAATGTGTATTTAATCGGGGTTTGTCCGTTTATGCAATTCACGGTCTAGCTCACATACGGGTCCGTTCCTAACTATTTTTATTTTTATTATTTCGTTTGTATATCATTTGCAATTTTTGTATTGGCCGGGTTGTATTTCCGCCCGTGTAACTTGTACGTTATTTATGTTTGAGTTTCATTTATTTACTTGCTTACCGCTTTATAAATGAACCTCGCATGCTAAATCACTTCGACCATAATTAAGATGCATTAAATGACGTAGTTCACATACTATTCATATGCTTAGCCCGAAAACGCTGTTTGCATATCATTTAATCGTTTTACTAGCGCGCGCACACGAACACGAACGATGTCTTAGTAGAGGCCGCCATGTGCGGGCGGGGTTGGGTGTCCTTAGTGGGCTTCCCAACACGTACCCTCACCCCTTACTCAGAACCTTGGTTTCCGGATGCCCGAAACCATTGGCGCACGAGAGTCATTCTATATACAAAAGCCGGTTTAAACGGTATCGATATTGCAATGCAAAAGGACGAGCCCCATGAACTCTGAAATCGAAGTGGGCTTACTTTGTGTAAAGCCCATGACGACATAGAGTGGGCTCGTATGGTTCCGAATAACCACAAAATTCGGTGGCGACTTCATTTTGACTTAAATTTCGAACCCGAGAACAATCTCACCACGAGATTCATTCGCCTACCCAAACCCGCGCGTGGCCGCGTTGGGGTGGACCTACGTCATGTCCACATAGTGCTTTTTTGAATGTGTGTCGATGTGAGTGGTTGTGCCTCTGTTGAAAGGCTGCCTACGTATTCACGTGTAGTGTAATCAAACCATGCCGTAGTTCAGTGTCGGAAGATGTATTATGGTGCCTATTCTAATAGGACTTTGTGTGTAACTTAGCCGCCGTAATGACGGTGTAGGCTAGGTGCATTCCCAGTGATGTCTTGATCAAAGGGCTTGAATGGTGAGGATATTAATCCTGTGACTGTGAGCGTTCTCCGGGGTAGCCCCCAGAGGTGGTGTGAACTATTTGGGCATGTTCTATGTCGACTGCAAGTTGAGTTCCCGTGTTTGGGGTTGGTAACTGGTTTGGATGGGATTTTAACGAGTTTCGTTCTCAGGATTTTTAACGAGTTCTGCTCTCGGGATTTTTAACGAGTTCTGCTCTCGGGGAATTTTAACGAGTTTTGTTCTCGGGATTTTTAACGAGTTCTGCTCTCGGGGAATTTTAACGAGTTTTGTTCTCGGGATTTTTAACGAGTTCTGCTCTCGGGAAATTTTAACGAGTTTTGTTCTCGGGATTTTTAACGAGTTCTGCTCTCGGGGAATTTGATGTTTTTGGAAATGTGGTGCTAGGAAGTAAATGGCTTTGATGACTCGAAATCTGGAGCTCGGTTCTGTGGAGCTAAGGCTTTGAGGGCTGGTTTGATAATGTGGGATCTGGTTTTGATGACTCGAAATCTGGAGCTCGGTTCTGTGGAGCTAAGGCTTCGAGGGCTGGTTTGATAATGCGGGATTTGGTTTCCATGTCTGGCCCTAATTGTTAGGGGTATCCTATGGAGCTTGAATCCTCAGAATTCCGGGCTGTCTCTGGCTTGGGTCTCGGGAAGGTCTTGAGGGTTGTAATGTGGGAAGGCTGAGTGTGGTGTTAGCTGACCAGCTTGATTGTTACTCCCCTATTGGATGGCATGGATAATTTTGAATTTGACCGTACCATGGTCAAAGGATTTTCACTTGAGTTGACCGTTGACCACGGTCATGGGTATTTTGAATTTTTTTTTTGATGATGGCCTGCTTTTTTTTTTTGGCCTTTTGCTTTTCTCTCATGGACTTTCGATTTTTCTTTTTTTTTTGTCCAGTTTTCTTTTTTGATGGCCTTTGTTTTGGCCCTTTCTTTTTTTCTTTCTTCTCTCCTCTTTTTTTTTTGTCGGTCAGACTAACACCTAAGGTAGGGATTGGTCAGTCTTATTGGAGGGGTGTTTTATTGTGGGAAATGGGCTTGCCTCCCGTCTTAGACCCAAACTAGAAGACCACCCAGATTTGTCATAGGATTTGATATGCTCCTGCTAAGGGTAGTTATGCGGCTTTTCTATACCAGACATGAAATAGGTAAAAGGAAAACACGGGCTCGGTTTCCTGCAGTCATTATAGATGTGCCTATAATAGTCACGCGTGTGTGCTCACAGTGTATGAAGGTGTTCATCATGTTCTCGGAGACACATAAGGAAAGTGTATATGAGAAAGAATATTGAAAGCTGATTTTATTGGATTTTGAAAGGGAGAACAGAATACAATTGACTCTGACTCTGACTTTGACTTTGACTTCGACTTTGAAGGGAATAGTACATCCTAGACTCGGACTCAGACTCGGACTCAAATCGGATCCGGACTCTCGGATAATGTTGTCATTAGTTGTCGGCTTCTAAGGACTCGAGTTGATGTCCAGTATAGCCTTTAGTATCAACTTCACCCAGATCTTCATTATGTCGAAGATCGTCTTCAATCCTAATGCCCATTTCGGTAAGTACGGCAAAGTTTGAAATGCCGGCATACCTAAGATGGACGTGGTAAGAAGGTAGGAGGTTGTTGATGAAGGCCTCCACTAGTGTCTTCTCGTTGGGCTTGTTTACCAACTTTACACTCTCGGCCCTACATCTTTGAAGATATTTAGTGAACCCTTCTTTGGGCTCTTGGGCCATGACTTCCAGAGTACGCATTGTAGTCTGGATCTCGAAATTATCGGCGTAGTTCTGAGCGAACTCTGTTGCCACGTCATCCCAAGTCGGGTATTTCTTGGAATCGAGCCTGTAGTACCAGGCTTTGGGGTGCTTCTGGAGGGAGGAAGGGAATAAGTGCTTAAACATGATGGACCTTACCCCTTTGACTGCCATGAAGTCTTTGAAGGCCCGGATATGATGGACCGGGTCTTCGGTACCCTCAAACATAGGAATTCCCGTTAAGTTGAGGTTTGCAGGTAGCTCGTTATTCAAAGGTGAATAAATGCGAGCATTTTCGGAGTGGATTGAGTTGCTCGTCGATAAGTGAACTTGTTCCTTGAGCCTGCGAACAACACTGACCAATTCGGCTATGGGCCCAGTGGGCTCAGCTTCTGCAACAGGGACCGTCTTCTCCACAATGCTCAGGCGAGTGTCCAAAATTGCTTGGTTAGCAAGGATGGAGGTCAGTTGAGTCTCGATTTTGGTTAGGGCATCTTTCAACTCTTCCATTTTGCGTTGATGTCGAGTTTCGGGTGGCCTGTCTGTAAGAGCACCACGTAATCAGAGAGGTTGCTTCGGAACTCAAACTCACCAAGGCATAGGAAATAGCGTAAGAGGAGGGACGGCCTCAGTTTGACTCGGGTTAGACTCCCCTAAGACAAATGTGTAGGGTACGATTCTCGGAGTGACTGTGATTAGTCATTCCGTCGGAGAATAGCCCCCAAGTGAGGCTAGGGACTCAGATGGTGTGGCATCTAAGTGACTCGAAAGTGGGTTATGTGAGACACGTGTAAGACATGACCCTTTGAGCAACCGTGATTGATCGCCCTGCTAAGGGGTAATCCCCAAGTAGGATTGAAGATTTTGTTAAGACTCGAGTGTGGGATGAGTGACCCTTAGACGTAAGGACCGTGAACCTTTTGTTATAGGGCTATGCCTTGTAAAAGATTGACTCGGAAAAGACACCTAGACGGGTGACTTGTGAAAGGTGGGCCTTCCTTAGGATTTGGCTATGTGGGCCGAGTCCCGTCTGAAGGAAGGTCCACGTGAGACATCCCCAAACTTTTAGACTCGAGTGTGTAGACGGGCCTTCCTTTGTAGGAGTATGTCCTACGTAGGTGGGCCTTGCCTTAGTCTAATAAGGCGGACTGGGATAGGGAAGAAACTCGTGATGTAAGATCGACGGAGTTTCGACGCTAAAGACCTTGATAACTTAAGACTCGACCCGACACTGCTAAATACGGGAAGTTCTAGAAGTGGAAGGTTTTGAAAATTGATGATTTTTGAAAAAGGACCGAGTGGACTCGGTGAATGGCCCAAATTTCCGAAAAAGAGGACGAAAAGTCATTGGGCCACGAGTTTTGAAAGTTCGAGTTTTGATTTGGGCAGCATACCGGCTAGAAAATAGGCTATTTTGAGTAAAATCGTAAGTCCTAAATTCAGCATGTCCCGGGTTTTGAAATCGAATGTCTTGAAAAAGATGCAATTTTTGAAAAGTTGACATTTTTGAAAACGACTCGGAAACCAAGTAGCACGTAGTCACACAAGCATTATAACGACGTCATGTATGCTCTACACTAAGTCTCGGTCGGTCTAAGAGGGTCTATACCAGTGTACATAGTCTAGACGTTGATCGGGACGGACTCTCTAAGTCGAATTGAGCTTAGAACATGCCGCGAAACCCACTCGAATCGACTATGGACACCTTTTGACATATCCATATTGGAGTACATCAACGGTATAGTGGGACGTCGGTCGCGAGTACCGGCCCGGGAAAATATGGGTTATGCATGAACCGTAGAACTAAAACGCGTATTGTATTTGTCAAACGATTTCTATTCGAGTCTCACCCTGAGGACGCCGATGGTAAGTCACGCATCAGTTAATCCCCAGCGGAGTCGCCAAATTGTGGACATGACATAGGTCCACCCCGACGCGGTCACGCGCGGGTTTGGGTAGGCGAATGAATCTCCATATGAAACGGATCGAATTGAAATTTAGGTCGAAGTGGAGTCGCCACCGAATTTTGTGGTTATTCGGAACCATTCGAGCCCACTCTATGTCGTAGTGGTCCGTATACAAAATACGGCCCATTTCCGATGTCAGAGTTTATTGGGCTCGTACCTTTGCATTTGATACCAATACCGACATTATCGGATATTGTGTATTGAATGACTCTCGTGCGCCAATGGTTTCGGGCATCCGGAAACCGAGGTTCTGAGTAAGGGGTGAGGGTACGTGTTGGGAAGCCCACAAAGGACACCCAACCCCGCCCGCACATTAGCGGCCTCTACTAAGAATTCGAATGACTTTCCAATACGCGCATTAGTTAAACGGGAAAATGATATGCAAAGATTATTTTCCCTAAACATGTGAATGAAATTGAAAAGAGGGTTTCTATGTCAATTTAATGCAACTAATTCTAACGTCGAAGTTAAATTTAGCATGTGAGTTCATTTTAGTACAATAAAATAAACAAAAATAAATTGACAAGAAAATAACAAACTTGTTAGTAACGGTATAACGATAATAACAGTTTGCGAATAATGTAGTATGATGCATGGTTTTGAAAAGAATAGTAGGTCACGTGATGGATTAACACGTGTTGACCGAGGTCAAGGAAAAAAATATATCGAGATCTAAAAAAAATGTTTTGTCTAAAAAAAATGATGTTCGAAGAATAATAATAAAAAAGAGCGAAATTGTTTTCTTCGGAAAATTGATGATTTTATTAAATCGCGTACAAATATTGCATAATTTGCACTCGACTTAATATTTTCGATATTCGTCGTATTCAATATTCGATTATGAAATCGATATTAAATACTTGGAATAATTTATACTCGATTTTAATTGTGATGCTCGTCATATCCCATATTCGATTATGGAATCGATATGGAATACTAGAGTGAAAAAATAAAGAAAATTGATTTGAATCGTTCAAAATAACCAAGACGATATAAATATTCCTCCGCGTTTGTAGTGTCATGATTCGAACGAATTAAATAACATCTACGTTAGCATCAACGAAAAATTGAATTGGCTAAATTGTTTGATTAGATTATTAGACTCGACATCCAATTATGGAATTGGCATCGGATCTAACGTATCGACACTTTGCTTGAATGAAAACTTGATTCCCTCGGCTTTTCCGACATCGAAATAAATCCCTAAGGATTAGGATGTCAGATCCGCGTCAACGGGTTTCGACCCTTAATAAATATAATGCTTATTTTTTGAAAATTAATGTAAATATGCGACTAATGATAATGATGCAAACAAAATAAAAAAATATTGTTTAAGTTAACTTATCTCAATAATCAAATAATTGGGGTATTGGAACAAGCGACCGTCAACGTTGTGTGCAGTACACTTGTATATTCGTGTTTCCTTATTCCGATACCCCTCTTATTCGACACAAATCGATAAGTATTTTAATGTTTTGTATTAGTTATTATCGATAATATGATGCAATAAAGAAAAAAAATAAAAAAAATAAAAAAGTAAGAAAAAGCGAAGAAGATGACGAGAGGAAGAGAAGAAGGAGAGAACGAGGTTTTGACACCCTCAACCTACATGTTCTTGTCTCGGATCGAACTCGTAACCGTGGCTTTAACACAAGAGTCTTCGAGGTTTTATGGAGGTTAAGTTATGGTGGCTCGGGATTGATTCCTAAAACTAGGTTTAGGGTTTTTTTGCTAGTGTAGAATTGCTAGGGTTTGATTAGGGTTGCATGTGTAAGATTAGGGTTCTTGAGGTTGTGAAAAAAGTTGAATTCGGGTTGAATTTGATGTGTAAAAGATGTGTAATTGTGTGTGCATGGGATTGCTTATATAGGCATTGCCCATGTATTTTGGTGTCTAGGGTTTTGTGCCCTGACGGACTTGACCTGATGGCCCGTCTGAAGGTGGACTGTTGGTTTTGCTTCTTGAGTTGGACTTTTTGTATTTGAGTGGCTGCTTTGATGTGTCTCGGAAACGACTTTGACCAGGGTTGACCCAATCGCTAAAAGTCGGTTTTAATTCCGATGTCGGTTTCGGCCCAAATTAGCCTTATTTGATTGGAAATGGCCCACTGGACCTGGATTTGAGGTTGATTTTGTGAGATTTGTACTCTGTAAGTGTGTTAGCCAGCGATTAATGGATTTGAGCCCGTATCCGAGCGCATAAAAGCATGTTAGCGTCCGATCATCATCGGGTGTTTTTTGGAAACTGCTATAGACACCTGGCAGTCAAAATGCGGGTGTCTACAAATACCGACCATTTACTTTTATGTGAAGGATTTTAGTACTCGTAACTATTAAATCTAAATAACAAAATTATGTAATATATATGGTATACCTAGTACGGAGTAAAATATATACGAAGTAGCATATAAATTAATTAAATCGACATGTCTTCCTAAAAAAAATAAAAATTTTACATAAATACAGAAAATGTTATATTCTGTATTAAATAGTACAATATGTTAATATGAAGTATACATTTCCGTCGAATTTTCACTCAAAATAAGATAGAAATAATTATAATATGTTAATATGGAGTACAAAGAGTAAATTTAGTTAGTACTCCGTAGCATACGTTAAAAGATACAAATAATAAGATAGAAATAATTACAATATGTTAATATGGAGTACAAAGAGTAAATTTAGTTAGTACTCCGTAGCATACGTTAAAAGATACAAATAATAATAAAACAATCAATATTAGGATCTGAACCCTTGACATTCAATACATTTGCCCACCATTTTATCACTAGGCTAAAACATTTTAATGTTATTTTTATGCATGTTATTATATTATTATATACTTAGTTATATTTTGGGTAACACAAAGTCATCTTCTTCATTGAATTTTTCGGGCTTGGGGCATCGCCCGCTACCCCTTGCTACTCATTAAATTCGCCCCTGTCCGTAGTACAAATGAATCACCCGTTAAATCACCTGATTGTCATCCCTACACACGACATAGGCTACAGCAGCGACGGAGTGACGAACTTTCTGATCGGATGGATTTGGGTTGTGAATTCACGATGAATAGTGTTAATGGTGGCAATGTTGGGGCTTGGTGGTGAGATGGTGATGGATGAGGGTCTTGGGTGGGTCATGGAGTCATGGTTAGGCTCTTAAGAAAGAAGGGAGAGAGTGACCCGTTAAAGAGGACAAGAGATAGTTGGTTACCGAGTCTAATATAAGAAGAGGAAAAAAAAATTTGGGTTTATTCTCAGTTATTTTAATATTGGGACTACTTTAAGAATATGATTGTTTGGATTATTTATACCCTTATTTTTTTATGAATGAATTGGGTGTTATGATCGATGAGGAAGCATGGGGAGGAGATGCGTCAACTTAGTGAATGACTATTTGACAGCCTATTGATGAGACTGACTTGCACTGGATTCACCTTCCCTCTCTCTCGCTCTTTTTTAATTAGCTAGGCTTATCCTAACCATTGATCCAATATCCATCAATGGCTAAGGGGAGGATTCAAGGACTTCTCAATATTAAGGGATATATAGAGAGAGAAAGAGAATGAATATACAGTAAAATTATAGTAATTCCTCCAAATTTTAATGATCTATCCATTGTAAATTGTACAAAGTTTTTTTGTACCATTAAAATATTGAGAAATAATAATAAGTGTGAGAGTGAATATGTAGTAAGGGTAGTATAGAAACTTGTAGTAATGAATAAGTATAAAAACTTATAGGAAGTAGTAAGGGTAGTATGGTAAAAATGATGGCCAAATAAGGAAAGAAATGAAATGGGAAGAAGATAGAAACTTGAATGAAAATGATAAGTGAGAAGATGTTAGAAACTTGGAGTAAGTATGTCTTATATTTTTTTTCTTGCGTTACTTTGTCATTTACTCCCTCCGATTCATTTGATTCTTTACGTTTAGTTTATCACATTTGCCGATACACGTTTTGTTTTGTTTATATCATTATTTACACATTATTAAAAATTGTAAAAGTTTGATATTCTTAATGTACTCATTAAGACGATTAAAACAAGATCCTCATGACTATGTTTTAAGTTATACACTTGAAGTTATAAGAGAGATTCTCTCCACCCATGAATAGAGTCAAAAAGTAAACGTAAAGAAACAAATGAATTGGAGGGAGTATATTATGTCATCTAAACTTGTGTTCTGATCCATGTTGCAGCAGCAAGCCATCAGATGTTGTGTTAACATATTACGAGTACATTCTCAAATTATGTTTATTAAGAATTACTCCCTCCGATTCTTTAGATTCGCAACGTTTACTATTTGCATAAATAATAAGGTTGTGAGTGGAGATGGTGGGTCTCACCAATAAAGTAAAAGACTTGCACAAATAAAAACCTATCTATTATAGAAATGTTGCAAACCTAATGAATTTGTCAAATATGAAATATGTTGCGAATCTAAATAATCGGAAAAATTACTGCATATGTTAATTTATAATGATTTTAAAAGGTTTCATAGGAACAAAAAGAGTAGTGTCTTGCATCTAAAAGCTAAAGCATACTTATATGCATCCTGCATGTTTTGGAACTAAAAAATCATTTTTTTATTGATGGTCCTTAAATAGTACTCCCTCCATTTCAATGAATTTTTTACGTTTGATTTTTCACATTTCTAAATACATTTTTTTGTTTCATGCGCTCTGGGTAAACCCTCGGGTGTACGCATAGTCTGCAAACACCAAGGTAAACCGCCGCGCTTGCAAGGGCTTGAACCCGCTTGCAGGAGCTTGAACCTGAGATCCTTGGGCCGATACCATAAGTTTTAATCACTAGGCAACACCCTTATGCGCTTCATTCATATCTTTATTTACGTATTATAATAATTCGAAAAGTTTGATAATCTTAATATACTTATTAAGACAATTCAAAAAAGATTTCTCTTGACTACGTTTTAAATTACATATTAGAAATTATATTATTATAGACTACTTTACCTTATAAACAGTGTCAAAAAGAAAACGTAAAGAATTAATTGGGACTAAGAGAGTACAAGTGATGACACAGTTTGATTGTTATTTGACCGAGCTAGCTAGCAACCAAATTTTCGATGGTTGTTATTATACCTATCGATTAATCTTAAATTAATAAACAGAAGAAGAAATGATCGATATAAATAATTGATGATCAAGTAGAGTAAAATGAAGAGAAGAATATATAGGCGGGAGCTGAGAATGGTTAATGGCGAACGACCCTAATCCTGGGTCGATCTTCAGCCTTTTCATGACCATCAAATTTGTTATCGTCATTCGTTTCAGGGAGATTCCCAATAACCCTCTGTGACGATTCCTCTATGTCTTCACCACTACCAACACCATGCGTTACTTTTATCAACATTGAGCTTACTAGCACCATTGCTACACATAATAATGCCATGTTTCTTACGTGCTTTCCCATCATCTAACTTAAAGATGCCTTCGCTTGCGTGCTTGCTTTATATGAGCTTTCAATAACCTACCTAAGGTTTGTGTTGCACCAAAATTTGTAATATTTTTTTAATATTCTCTTCTGAAGCTTAATAATGGTTGGAACTGGGAAGAGTAAGATGTGTTCATGAAGGAGATTTATAAGATGGGTAGTTATATTTTTGTGGACACGGTGTTTATTATTTGATAGGAGTTTCTCATTCTTAGGAGTACAAATTCTAAAATTAGGTTACTAGTGAGATAAGAGAGGAGAAATTATTCGTTCGTCTTATTTTACGAGTACAATACTATTTCAAAACATAATACAGATAAGAAATAAAGGTTACAAAATTTAAGAAAAGAGCTTCCAAAACCTCCTTTTATGCAATATTTAGTACAAGTCAATTTTTTAGAAAAATAATAATCTGTATTGTCGGATCGAAACGTAAAAGGTAGTAATTCGTTTTCGTTGGCCTTTGGACAATTTTTTAACTAGATAACTTAATGGGTCCTTTCTTTAATTTGACAAATTGACATTTTACTCTACAAGGAAATTGATAAGGTAGTCCCAAAATTCAAAATCTAAAATGATAAAGCAAACAAAACTATCCACAAAGTCATGTTCAAACATACTCTAATAGAATTATATCATCCCCACAAAATTATACTCGCATTTGATTTTCCCTATTACTATCGGTAGCATAAAAGAGAGTACCTCTTCGACGGGAATATAGTATTATACATATGATTGTACAATTGCATTGTACAACAAAGACAAAATTGTTGAGCTTTTGTATATATATTTATTGAGTTTATAAAAGTTTCTGAGCTGAGTTGTAAGTTTTTGAACTTAAACATTTATGTGATTTAACTCGACAACTTTACATCAAAGGTCGGAAAGTTTATAGCAAAACTCGAAACCTTTGTGATGATAAAGCTCAATATCTTAAAATCATTTGTACACAAAGTTATGTACGTACAACTGGTTGTATAATCTTCTTATTGCTTCGACGGTTTCTCCCATACTCTTTTTTTTCTTTTCCGGTCAAGATTTTAATGCTAACATTTGAACTTTTCTATTCACTTTCATCAAACGAAAAAGACTAGTTCAAAGAATAACATAAGTGCACAAAATTCACAGTTTCTACGTAGTATGGTACTCCCTCCGAACATTATTTTTCGCCTCATTGCATGATTATTTGTGAGGAGTATTTTAATGGAATGAAGCGAAAAATAGTATCCGGAGGGAGTATAAGATATGCATGTATTAACCAAATAAACATTGTTAAACGAATGTTTAATAAAACTGCACCGACTACGTTTACAATATTGATTTTATTTTATTTTTTTCATTTTTGTGTTACGAACAATTTTTTTAACAAAACATGTTACACCTAATGGGTCTTTTTGCGTTTTTTTTGCGAGAAACCCCATCAACGACATTAGTTACTCTAAGAAATAGAAAGAATATTAGATTTTGGGCCAAATAATCGAATTGATAAAAAAACGTGGAGGGTTCATGACATATTGGTGAAAAAATTATCCGAGATGATAAATGGGTAAAAAAACTCAATTGTTGTGACAAATATACCAAAAAAGTAGGTAGAATATTTTGGGTCACTAATATTTATCGTTGTGATTTTTTTTCATATCAAGATTTTTATTTCGTGTTGTCGTCTCGTGAGGATTTTTACTTCATGACGTAATAATTCTAACTAGATTACCTAAAATACTCTCCATATTTTTATTTCCTCAACTACTCGAAAAACCGAAAAAAGTGTCGCTAATTAATCGTTATCATACCGAAAAAGTCTAGACTTCACAACAAAGAACATTAATTTCACTAAAAACGATTATCACTAATGTTACAAACTAATTAACAGTGAATTGTAGTATTTGATCATTATAATCAGTTGTGATCAATTGATCAGTCTTCATTAGACCTGTCAAATGAGCCGGGTCACGGGTCGGGTCAAAATACGGGTCACAGGTCGGACTAATTCCCAAACGTCTAATTTTTTATCGCTAAGTCAAAAAAATATTTTTAATATTAAATATTTATTTATTTTAATAGTATAATTATTATACTCTTTAATTACTGTATAATGTTTGTATTTAAAAAAAATAATAAAGCAAATTTTAAAATTATTTTATTGTTAAAAGTTAAAAAAAAAGGTTGTACTGTATAAATTGAATATTTGTTTATATTTTTAAATGTTAAAGATATTTATTTTTTTAATTATAAATCCAAATATAATATGGAGTATATAAATATAAATATTTGATTAATCTAATAAATTCTCGTTCATCCAATGAGTCGAACGGATCGGGTCGAGTTTCAATCTTAAATTAACGGGTTAAATGGATTGCAGGTAAAAATGGGATTATGAATTATGACCCAATGACTACTTTTTTTTTTGTTCTCTCTACTTTTTCTGGGTTCTACTACCTACCGTACGGAACTACTTTTTACCGTCGGTGCTTTACTTCTTACCATCGGCGTTAATTATGTAAAATGACGACTTTACCCTTGATATTTATTCTCGAAATAATATTACTTTAACATTTTATAGATTATCGATTTATTAAAACTCGATAATAAAACCGTCTTTTTCGATTATCGTAATAAACCAAAAACGACTTCCTATATAATTAATATATGGAATTACGCAAAATGACAAGTTCTCCTTTACAATTAATTCTCGAAATATTATCACATTTACATTTTATAAAGTATCGGTTTATTAGAACTCGATAATAAAACCGTTTTTTCGATTATTGTTACGCCTCTGACGATTTTAAACAGTTAATTAGATTAATTAACGACTTAATACAATTTAATAAACGTAATTAACAAATACAAATAATACGCAAATTAAATCCTAACTAATCTACGACAATCAAGATTTATTATACAAATCAATGCAAATTAAAAGAAAAAAAAATCCGGAAATGGGTTGGGTCGAGTGGGTTTTTCGACCCACCCAAGGGTCGTATTATTTTCTCTATAATACTTGAAAGTTTGATATGGAGGACGAAGGATAAGGTGGTGAAATTGGTTACAGGGATAACCTTTCATACAAGTGACCCGGATTCGAATCCGCTTGCTTACAATTTAAATTTGTCTTTTAAAAATTTAAAAAATAATATGCTATTGAGAAGGATTGAACCCCTGACCTACTAACTGGCAACCAAATGATCAAACCAATGAGCCAACATCAACATACTAATATTTCAAATGGTTGAAAACTACTTGTTTCAAAAAAAAAAAAAAAAAAAAAAACCGAGAAAATAAACCTAGTCGAAAAAATTCGTCCACTCCCGGATGGGGAAGTCGACTGATTTTCTCGACTATTTCCCGGTTTTATTTTCGAAACAAGTACTCCCTCCTTCCATAATTTATTGCCCCATTGCTTTATGCACAAAAAATAAGAAAAATATTTATAATATTAAAGAAATGATGGTGGGCCATAATTAATGGTGAAATACATAAATAAAATATTAGAGGTTAAGTGTATTATTGTAAGTTTAATTCAATGGTATTTTTGTAAATAAGAAAAAGCAACAAGGATAGTTTGGTAAAAAAGATAAGATGAAAAAGAAAAGTGAGGGAATGGGGCAATAAATAATAACCTACCCAAAAAGAAAAGCGGGGCGATAAATTATGGACGGAGGGAGTAGTTTTCAACCATTTGAAATATTAGTATGTTGATGTTGGCCCAATGGTTTGATTATTCGCCTCTCAGTTAGTTGGTCAGGTGTTCGATCCTTCTCAATGACATTTTGTTGGGTGGGTCGAAAAACCCACTCGACCCAACCCATTTCCGGATTTTTTTTCTTTTAATTTGCATCGATTTGTATAATAAATCTTGATTGTCGTAGATTAATTAGGATTTAATTTGCGTATTACTCGTATTTGTTAATTACGTTTATTAAATCATATTAAGTCGTTAATTAATCTAATTAACTGTTTAAAATCGTCAGAAAAGTAACAATAATCGAAAAAATGGTTTTATTATCGAGTTCTAATAAATCGATACTTTATGAAATGTAAATGTGATAATATTTCGAGAATTAATTGCAAAGGAGAACTTGTCATTTTGCACAATTCCATATATTAATTATATAGGAAGTCGGTTTTGATTTATTACGATAATCGAAAAAGACGGTTTTATTATCGAGTTTTAATAAATCGATAATCTATAAAATGTTAAATTAATATTATTTTGAGAATAAATATCAAGGCAAAGTCGTCATTTTACGTAATTAACGCCGACGGTAAGAAGTAAAGCGCCGACGGTAAAAAGTAGTCCTCCTACCGTACTTTTTTTTGGTGTATTTGCCGCTACAATGGAGTTTTTTTTACCCATTTGTCATATTGAATAGTTTTTTTACCAATATGTCATCAACCTTCCACATTTTTTACCAATCCGGTTATTTGACCTTAGATTTTGAAACGTGGTCCAACACGGCTGTTCTGTACAATTGCTTCCTTAAATGTTTCGTATGCAAATTATTCCCCTACACATTATTTTAACATGAAGCTATATCAACGCCTTAGAAGTAAACATTTCCTTTATTTTATCTCGAAAAAAGAAAAGAACTAAACTCTAACTCCAACCCCGTCTTCTCCTCACCACCTTAAACACTTATTTTCACCCTAGGCTGGAGATAATGCCGATTCTTGGCCTATTTCCGGCCGCCTAATCACACATCCTTTCCTCCCGACTCATCAATATAGTCTTCCCCCTCATTCGTCTCCGTTGATGGTCACCAAAAATTTCCTTGCCTTCTTTTATGTTCAGTTTGCTTTCGGTGCCCTCACCTTTACTTGGATGTACTTTTTTTCGTGGTCGCCCTTACTGTTGTCGGTGGTTTCATTGGAGGGTATTTTCCACCCAATTCCCTCACCCCCTCACCTACGTCCAACCCCTTTTTTCTTTGGTAGGATGACCCCCTCATTTTCGTCCCATCATCGGCTATGTTGACCTCCGATTCCCCCTCCCTATCGCCCGCATTAGTCAGAGGGTGTTTCCCCTCCTGATTTGTGGAGTGCTGTTTTTCGTCGTCGACATTTCAGCCACGTCGTCGGCGCTTTTTAAAGTGAAAGACAATCTTGCCCTTGCCTTGCCCTTGCCTTGCCCTTGCCTTAATTAGATTAGTTAACTAATGTTATGTAATTTTAGAAGTTAGATTAGTTATTGAAACTCGTTAATGAAGCGGTTTTTAAATTTTTCAAACCGTTCCGTTATTATCTTGTCCTTATTATATATCCACTCAAACTCCACTCACCATATTTAATTTAATTTTCTCTCACTTAAAAAAAGCGTCTTTTCTTTAGAGAAACTCGACTTTTCTAGAAACCCGACTTTTCTAGAAATTAGGTTGTCGGCGATTTTTAATGTGAAAAGACAACAACGTCCTTCCCTAATTACATTCACTAACTTTGTTAATGAAATTAAAAAGTTTAATCATGTTAATGAAACTCGATAACAAAACGTTTTTTTTTTTTTTTGAAAACCGTCATTTTATTATGTTACGGATTATGTTATATTATATATCCTCCCCCATCCACAACAACACTAATATTATTAATAATATTAAAATTGTATTAATAGGCGATTTTAGGAGGTTTTAGAATCAAATATAGATAATAGTTTAGTAAGGTTTATCAACAATGTTCAGTTGGTTTAGTGGTGAAGAGGCTCATTTGTGTTCAAGAGGTTGTGGGTTCGAGCCTTACTAATTACAAATTTTTGTAATTTTTTTTGGCGTCCAGGGGACCCCCCAGACGCGGATTTCCAGCGTCCAGGGGACCCCCTAGACGCGAAGTTCATGCGTCTAGGGGACCCCCCAGACGCGAAATTCATGCGTCTGAGGGGGCCCTCAGACGCATGAATTTCGCGTCTCGGAGGCCCCTCAGACGCATGAATTTCGCGTCCAGGGGGTCCCCTAGACGCGAAATTCATGCGTCTAGGGGACCCCCCAGACGCGGTTTTCCGGC
This sequence comes from Agrostemma githago, assembly GCA_958450325.1. Taxonomy (NCBI): domain Eukaryota; kingdom Viridiplantae; phylum Streptophyta; class Magnoliopsida; order Caryophyllales; family Caryophyllaceae; genus Agrostemma; species Agrostemma githago. The sequence goes on from OY288248.1 coordinate 18,867,383, forward strand.
GTCGAGGTCTGTTTCCAGACCCAGTTCGCGAAAAATCGACCCCCAGACGCGGATTTCCAGCGTCCAGGGGACTCCCTAGACGCGAAATTCATGCGTCTGAGGGGCCTCCTAGACGCGAAATTCATGCGTTTGGGGGGCCCCTCAGACGCATGAATTTCGCGTCTGGGGGGTCCCCTAGACGCATGAATTTCGCGTCTGAGGGGCCTCTTAGACGCGAAATTCATGCGTCTAGGGGACCCCCCAGACGCGGTTTTCCGGCGTCGAGGTCTGTTTCCAGACCCAGTTCGCGAAAAATCGAGCCCCATTTCGATTATAATTAATAATATTAGATTGATAGTTTAGGTTCCCCATAGCTAATTTGTGTGTGATATATACCCTAATTGAGTAGTTATTGTTTTTTATATTCGATTTTGGTATCGATTTGGCTGATGGTGGGATCGATTTCTGCGAAATATAAATTTCCTAAACATATTCCCGGGATACATTGAGACACGTGTCTCGGAGACCGTTCAATAGTCCAAAAACCGACATTTCATATTAGTCGGGAATATATTTGTTACGTTAGTTAAGAAACTTAATTAAATTCATTAGAATATATTACATAAGGGTGACGGCTTTACGTTGAGACACGTGCCTCAAAAACCGTTCAAGAGTACAAAAACCGTAATTTTAATTTACTCGGAAATATTAATTACATTAATTAACAAACTTAATTAATATCATTAATCATAATTAGGGGAAGGGTAAAAGAGTAAAATTCACGTATAAAGCGCCGACGACGTGGCTGAAATGTCGACGACGAAATGTAGTAGTGGATTTGTGTCATTTCCGTACTCAAATTAATAATTTATAAAACCTATCTTAATCTCAAAAATATAGACAATAGTAAAGGATAAGTAGAGTCAATTCCACATAGAGATTGGAAGAACTAATGAACTATAGATAATATTACTCTAACTTACATATTTACGAGCTATTCACATATTTACTAATTAAGGGGTTTTGTTTATGATAGAACTAAACTAACAAACAAACTTATATTAATACTAATTCTAATAAATGACAGTGTAGTCGAATACCATTCTAAGCTCGTGATTCATCAGATAATTTTAGTCTTTCAACCGATTATTGATTAAGTCAATCTCACAGTTATATATAGATTAATCGTAGAATTCAAGATAACAAGAACTCCCTGTCTTCTCTTAAATTACCCAGACCAACTCTCAACCAACCAATCAATGTATGTTTGTCACACCGTATCAAGGACCGATTCAGCAGCAATATTGACCCAAGAAGACATCTTTAACCCAATCAATCATCAAGTATTGTCACTACCTTAGAATTAATTGTATGGCCAAATTTTACTCTCAACTTTAAATAACATCAATTTGCACACATTAAGTTAAATTAGTTGCTACTCGGATTACACGACTCGAACTAAGCCAGAATCATGTAATTAGCATAAGTAAACAATTTTAGTCATAATAATATAACAAATTACAACTAAATAAAGATTGAAATTTTCAATACAAAATGAGTAATTTCTGGATACAAATAACTGAAACTCTGAAAGATTAGCAATCACCAATAATTAATCTAAAAAAATAATTTAATAAACGAAATCGAACCATAAATTGAATACAGGAGAGGTAGAGAACTGGATTTCAACCCAAAATTTGTAGTCGGTACTTCGGATGTCACACCTCCAATCCACACCCAATTCTCTCTTACCGGACCGCGTACTAAGACTCCACTCCGAGTACGTCTCTTATGGCTCTCAGGACCCAATTTAGGTCAAAAATTGTCTAATTTTCTTTCAAATTGTTGTTTTCTATTCTCTGGGTATTCAACTCTCTTAAACTGGTTGAATAACAGTATTTATACTTTCTCTTGGGTGGAACTTCGGGAATATACAGAATTTAATTTTGGATTGGCAAGAGATAAAACTTGGAGAACTATTCTGCTATGGAGTTTCCATCTTCGAGCGGTTTCTATTTGTTGTAGTCAGTATGGGATCTCCTTTCCTCCTTTGATTATTATTTTCTTACCTTGATTTCTTCTCTCACTAATGTCATTTGGGGTTTTGTCAAGATATGGCTTCACCGTCCAATTTCTGTGTGTGCACACTTTCATTTTTGGTCCATTAAGATTTTGGGTAAGCAAACGTAAATATGTCGAGGACATAAATAAACATAAATTACGTGCAACAAAATGGGATTAGCAAATGTGATAAAAACAAACATAAATAATCAAATGAATTGGTGGGAGTGTTTAAGGCATTTTCATCACAAACCAGGTATGTCGAGGACGTCATCCATAGCGTGGGTATGACGTCTTGCAAACCTGCTGCAACGCCCGTGGATACTAAACCCAAACTTAGGGGTCGTTTGGTTACTCATTCAATTACCGGGAAGTGCAAGTTCCCAGGAAGTGCATTTTCAGGGAGTTGTTTGGTTGCCCACTTCCCGGGAATTGCCACTTCCTCCACAATGGGGGAAGTTACTCACCAAGCTCCCCCCTTGGTGGATAGAACTTCCCGCATGAAGTCATTTCCCACATGGCAACCAAACAATATTTTTTAATTCCCATGAAATACAAATTCACGTGAATTTAAAGTTCCCGGTGACTTCATCTTCCCATGGTGAACCAAACGAGCCCTTAGTATGCTACTTTGATTAACACTTTTGCAACTTTTTCTTAATTATATTTTGTAAATTTCTTCAACTTTGAATGTAAATAAAAGTTCACTCTTATGAACACAAAACTCATGAGATTTTAAGTTAACTCGAAATATATTTATTAAAATAATTAATATAAATATCAATTAAAATAAAATAATTATACCTAAGAAATGAGCCCTTAGTGTCATTTCAGCGACGCCATATTCTGATCCTACCTTATATCAAAGTCTTGTAGAAGATCTACGTTTTCTCACTTTCACAAGTGCAAACATCTCTTATATCGTTCAAGAAGTGTATCTCTTTATGCATAATCCAATGGAAGAGCCCACGAATGCATTTAATCCTGCCATTCGATACCAATGTAGCACTGCTCACTGCGGCTTATTGCTGAAATATGATCCGCCTACGTAACTCATGATATACACTGATGTCGATTGGTGAACTTATCCGAATAGCGTCAGGTGGTCTACCTTTTGTTACTCCTGATAATATGATTTGATGGACTTTCTCTCGAACTAGTGTAACACCCCGACCCAAACTAAGACCAGAAATAATGATAGGCGCGGTAGCTCGCCAGCCTCTATACTGGTCCCACAGACCAACACGAGTCTTTTCCATCACATTTTTTCCTCACTCATGCGCATCCCGAAAACCTTCTCAGGAGGTCAACTATTCTAAGACTACTCCCAACCAAACACGCTTAATTGTGGAGTTCTTTTTGCATGAAGAACTAGAAAAGAAAGTGCACTTTGTTGATATGACTAGTAATTTGAATTCCTTTAAGCACTAGTCATATAAGCTTTTAAATAGAACATCTTCAATTAATATGGGGTGTTTCAATCACTCCCCGATGCACCCCTATTTAGGATCGGTCGTTAACGAAGAATAGGGGGCCAAACAATATTTATATGACTTGCAACTAGTACAAAAACAAGTAAATGTAGTCGTGGTAAGTCGAGGTCAGTCCACAGGGAAAGCAAGAGAAAATCGAGTAATAGTGATGTGTTTGGGGTCTAGTAGGGGAATTTTAAGTCGTGTCTAACTAGAATGCGATAAATGACAAGAAATAATCAATAAGAAAAAGGTGTTAAGGGGAATCAAGGAATCAAGAACGGGACACATAGACAAGGAAACAATGAACGATGCGCAATTGATAGGGAGTGAGTCGCCTTTCGATTTCTTTACCCAACCTAGCTAAAACCCACTTTTATGACGAAAAAGCTAAATCTCTAACCAGAATTACCCAAATCCCGAGTTTCCCCATATTGATTCAGGTGAATACAAGTCAACCAAATTGATCAAGTAAGGTCAACACATATACAACAATTCCAAATTAAACCAACCAACCCAAGTGCAACCAATTTCAAGAGTCCTTAATCCATGATACCCAAATCCATCATCTCCTAACCCCCTAACAAGAATCTACTCACTAGTCATGGGTAAACTAACAAAGGCAAATAACAAGGAAATTAATTAGAGACGATCCATGATAACAAAAAAAGGAAAATTAATCTAATCATAATATGGAAGAAAAACAAAACCAAGAAGAAAGACTAAAGGAGAAATAATCAACAAAGCAAGACAAATTAAGGAAAACAATAGAGTAGAGGGAAAACTAAAGAAGAAACTAAATAGAAGAGAGAGGAAAGAAGATAATACCAACAATGGAGGAAATACTTAAAGGAAGAAGAAGAAGATAATAATAAATAATGAAGCTTCAAGGAAACAAATAAGTGTCTTGTCACTAAACCCTTTCAAAACCTCTTTAATCTTCAATAAAATCCAAATATTCACTCAAGGAAATAACTTGATTACCAAAATGTAGAATTAACATAAGCTAAAAAGAGTTTTCTAGATCTAATTTTAGAGTTTTTCTATGGAAGCTACTACTAAGATGAAGATCAAACTAATGAGCCTAAAATGAAAAATGATAAAGAAAAGATAAAGATTGTTCTAAGATGAAATCTAAAGTTAACTATTTGTACATATCCTTAATGGATCTGTAGACACCCAGATTCTGACCTGGTGGCTGCAGAGGTGCCAAACAAACACCTGATGACGATCGGACTGTAACGCGACACGAGTTTACGATGTTTTAGATAGTTTTTCTATAGAACGAATCAAATAATTACTCAAAAAATTTAATTCAATATCAAAATGGTCTTAGTCGTGTCATTACAGTCACGTCGACACTAATTAGAGTCAATTCCGACACCGGGACCTCGAATCAATCCCGAAATATACAAAGTCAAACCCGAGTCAACGCGTCGGGCCAAGTAAACCTCGAGACACGCGCCCGAGGCCCACTCGGCGCTCGACGCTCTAGGGTTAACGGGAAGTTTTAATCCCTAAGATAACCTAATATACGCGTATTCTCCATTTTGGAAAGTTTCAAAACGGATCTTCAAAATTCCAGGCGCCTCACACCAGGCGTCTCAATCTTCATACACGAGAAACCAGACGACTGAGTTCTGATGCGCAAGGGGTCAAGCATCCTAAAGGTCGATTTGAACTGCGCGAACAACTATAAATACCCCCCTCGTTTCACTCATTTCAACATATAATACGAATTCGTGAACTCTTTCTCTCACAATGCGCTCTCCCCCTCTTTCTCTCTAACTAAGGTCGCACTCCGACTCTAAGTACGATCCACTCGATCGTTGTTTCGACCCACGAATCGATGCTACTCCTCGTCGTTCCTCGAGCATCCCACTCGATTAGAACATAGAGGGGCACCTGTGTTCGACTAGCCACCTTTAAGCACCGTAGCGAAGCTTTGTCCGATTCACCGCAGGACAAACTAAGAGGATCTGCCTTGAAGACGTATCGTCACTAGGTTGTTGTCTAAACAAAACTTTACATACTGTCTTTTATTATGCACTTCGCAAGTCCGACTAGTATGGACACATGGCACGTTATAAATATACGTAACGTCCTCAACTTCAACCATAAGCACTAAAACACCCAAACTAAACCCGAGTAGTTCCAAGATCCGTTCTCAACCTTTCACGCATCGTGTCTTGTTTATTGTACACTCCGAGGATGCAACTCCTCACTATGTGATTTACTTACATTTCACATTTACTGCTTTCGTATGATTTACCACTTTTATGACCTTATAATCGCATGCTAAATCACCTAACACGGAATTCAAAGCGTAAACAAGCTAAAACTAAACAAAGCGGTGGTCGGGTTCCATATTAATCCCGGTGCTCACCACACGTGGTTCGATGCATCCCTATTAATATCGAACCGACGCACCTTAAGCAGAATACCAGATAAGGTATACCGCGAGAATGACTAATATCCGTATTATCGCGTTAAATCTTATTTGCTAATACGTATAATACTTAGTACTCTCCACTCTCCTACGTGCATCTTTTCATGGCCTGCTTGTCACGTGAAATCACATGCAAAAAATGTAAATACAACTACTTCGACGACAAAGCTTACTTGTCCTTAAACAACGACATAAGAAAGGCATAGGGTTAAAACAACGAATGTTATCGCACTTCTGCCACAATTAAGGAACAAAGTTATCAACCCACCGATTGATTAGTAAAGGCCGCTATGTGTGGGCGGGATTGAGTGTCGACGTCTATCGGATGTTGGCTTCCCAATACGTACCCTCACCCCTTACTCAGAATCTGCGATTTCAGGATGTCCGAAACCATTCGCAATGAGAGTCATTCCAGGCATGGAGTGCTTAAGGGTACAAGTTTTTATCTTTAGGTCCCGTGCCACTCAACTTTGAGCTGGCTAAGGATCAAAGTTTGCTTGAACGGTTTTCGAGTCCCCATAATTGACTCGGTGGCGACTCCACAAATTGCCAACAGATTTGGTTCATTAAAAAGGTCGTCTTACCAAACATAACGACCTTTAATCATTTACAACCACGTCTCAATCGATTCTAACAAAAACACGGGTGCCCGCATCCGTCTAGTACTATCTGAATCGTCAACCAAATCGAGGTCCGACACATCACCCCGTACGCGAAGATCGGACCGGACCCCGACTCCGCTGGGGTTTTTTAAAACAAGTTTCCAGCGATGGTGTAACTCAAACGAGGTCGGTGAAGCTCATTTCCTAGTTCCTTTTTTTGTGGTCACTACAGGTTTTGGCCCTAAAAAGCCAACCCTAACCGATACTAGGACCAATCGACCTCTTCGCGGTAAGATCCTTTCGGACGCGCGGAGAGACCCTCGATTTATCTTCCGGCCGTCTAAGGTAGCCATGCATTCCGTGGACATACCAAACGAGTGGTGCTAAGCAAACGGTATGACACTCACCTCCGTAGGTGACCTGTCCTCACCTACTCAAAGACTATTCGTGGGCGGTAGCCTACCATAACCTACACGTGTCTATATCCTGCATGAGTGTACGCATTCCTAGTTATATGTAGCGTGTTTGACAACCCGAATAAAACATTAAAATCAGGATTCAACCATGACAACATGTTCAACCGCACCCAACTCCGTTTTCGAAAAAGAACATCTTCTTTTCAAAATCACCTTTTTTAAGCACCGTTACTCTGGTCAAAATTAAATTTATTTTCTAAAAAAGCACTTTTAGTGCCATCACCATGGCCAATTTTACGCTCATCACTTTCAAAAGACACTTTTAAGCGCCATTACTTTGGCCAAAATACACTACATGGAAGACGACAGTTAGCAAGCGACAAAATTGGTCGGCAACACTAAATATCGGTCGGTAAAGAAAAATACCAACCGCATTCAAACAATTTCCGACCGACATATTTTAGTCAAAAAATGTAGTCGAAAATGAAACTTACCGACCAAAAATTCCGGTCGCTACACTACCGACCGTACTGCAGTCGGTAAATTAAAGGATCGGTCGGTAAATTGAAGTCACCGATTGAAAAAGCGGTCGGTAAAGTGACGATGCGGTCGGTAAATTAGGGATACCGACCGACCATCGGTCGGAAATTTGAATCTTCGGTCGGTGAATAAGGAATACCGACTGATTTTTTCGGTTGGTAAACTTTGCCGACCATACCAGATCGATACCTCCTGGAACGTTTTGGTCGGAAATGTACTGCTTGCGGTCGGAAATTCGGTCGGTAAAGGTGTTTCTTACAGACCGCTGCTGTCGGTCAGTAACTTGTAATGACCAACTTCTGGTACTGATTGCTTTGGTCGTGTTTTAAAAAAAACGGTCAGTAAATGAGGTGTATGCGTTTGGTAACGAAGTTATTCGATCGGTAAAATGAAAAACGTTATTGTGTTCAGTGTGTTCGTTATCCTCCAATTTGCGACGCACAAATCGGCATTATAACCATTTCAATTCGTTCATAACCAACAAATCTGCATTATACCCTTCCGCTCCAACCTTACCATTCAATTCTTCCAACTCATTCAAAATACAATATCGTTTACTTCAACCTTCATTCATTCACTTCAACCTTTATTCACTTCATCCAATTCATTCAAAATCCAATATCTCCGCAATTCATTCACATAAAACCATTCGATATCATTCACATAACTTTTGAAAATGTTTGAACTACTTAAAAGAGTACTAATTAAAGTCTAAAGAGTAAAAGAGTCTAAACAACTTAAAAGAGTAATCAAAGTTTACACAACTTAAAAGATTAAACAATTAGAGGTTCATGCTACACGTGAAAATCGATCCCGACTCCCCCAACTCCGCCACTTCCCGAATTATCATCATTCGGATTACATAAGTTACCAAAGTTATGCGGATTACAGCTCTGAGTTTGCAATACCGTGGAAAGTTGTGACATGAGCTCCTGTTGTTGTTTCATGATCATCTCCTCTCGAGCTCGGGCCTCTTCCAAATCGCCGATTCTCATCTTTCTCCTTCTCGAAGGCTTCCAAAATTTTATTTTGGAATTCAGCTGCCCGATTTTCTACTTGAACTAGAATACCGGGATGGTAAGAACATGAAGCCTTACCCTTGTTGTTTGAAGGGGAGGAGAAGTACAATGGGCCGGCGGTTTCCAATCCGTATACGTGGCCCTTCTTAAAACCCTTGGCCGCTTCAAACCAAACTTCGTCGTCCGATTTACTTTCCCTTGCTCTTCGTTCTGCTTCTTCAGTTCTTCAAATCAGTCCTGTTAGCAAACAGAGAAAGGTAATGTTTAGGAACAAATTAGAACTAATTTAATAACGAATTTTAAGTTAATCTCTATATTTAACTAAATTAATACTTACAAATGTAGTTTTCGCCTTCTGACTGGTAAAAACTCTTTTACCGTCAACTTCCTTGTTGTGTAGTGCTTGTGCAAGCTCGGGTGCACTAGGCCTCCTACCACCCATTTGCTCCATCTGAAAAGATAAATTAATACTTACTATGCATAAATTTGGATAAATTATTACTATCAATCTAAAAAAACAAATTAATAAAAACATGCATATATATATATATATATATATATATATATATATATATATATATATATATATATATATATATATATATATATATATATATATATATATATATAGAGTAGAGATCAAATAAGGTCACCATGTGTCAGTAAGTCTATATTAAAGTTACAGATGACATACAATAAAGTTGCATTTGTTTAAAATTGATATGTAACTATAACATTCAGCTCTTTTATCACTTCAAGTGATAAAGTGCAATTTTATCACTTATCTCGTGTAACTTAAGCACTTTTTGTGTACCTTTAACACTGGAACTTATGACCTTAAAATAGTTGTTGACCTTATTTGAACCTACCTCTCTCTCTATATATATATATTCATTATTGAACAATCGTATGTATATAGTCATTATTGAGCATTTTAATATATTTTGTCATTACCAGCCTGGAAGCATGTTTTGTTGTCTTAATTGACCCCCCGTGGTGTGTAGGGCCAGGCTGAGCACACGCTTTGTTGGTCGCCGCTATCTTCAATTTCTTTGAGAAATGCCTTGCTCTTCCGTTTTTCCAATAAGTCCTTGCAGACTTGTGGCACCATCCACCCCGAGCAATGCTTGTTCTTACCATTCTTTAGTTCGCATCGTTGACGGTATCTTTTAGCCGTTTCCTAGCATTTTCGTTGACGGTATCTTTTAGCCGTTTCCTAGCATTTTCATCAAAGTTGGTTCTAATGAGCTCTTCGTGCTCGGGACTCCATGTGCAGTAGCCCTGACATGGTGACCGATCATAATTTAATAATTACATATTAAGAAAAAATTCAAATAACAACTACAAGTACATACATACATACATACATACATACATACATACATACATATATATATATATACATACATATATATATATATATACATATATATATATATATATATATATATATATATATATATATATATATATATATATATATATATATATATATATATATATATATATATATATATATATATATATATAGAGTAAGGCTCTTATGAGTCCCTTACTCTATATGAGTCCATGAGTCCTCATCCCATCCGTTGGATGAGATGAGGATGGATGGACAAGATTCATTGCATTAAAAAAAAAGGAAAGATTTACGTTCCTAAAATAGATCCCAAGAATTTAGGAAACAATAACCACTCCATCACGTTCATTCATCATTCATCACATTCATTCATTAATTCAACCGTGAGAAAAAAAACCCTATCTTCATCACGTTCATCCTTTCATTCAATCAAAATTGAGCACGAAAACGCGTTACAATGGATCCAGAATCAGTATCATCTTCTTCAACAATTGATAAGCAATCGTCTGAGTATAACAATGGTGAGTTTCAATAATAATTTGACGTCGATTTTCATTGTTGCTATTACTTTCATTGTCGATTTTCATGGTGAGTATAACAATTGTTTTTTCTTCATGGATTTCAATAGTCATATTGCTTTCAATTTGCGTTTTCATATCAATGTTTTATCGCGTCGAATTGCGTTTTTTTTACGTCGATCTTCATGTTTATAGTGCTTTCATTGTCATTTCGTATCACAGTTTCGTATCAATTTGCGTTTTTTTGATGTCATTGCGTTTGATATCACAGTTTCGTATCAATGGTATTTTGATATCTTGATCTCTATAGATTACAGGTCTTTATGCTTTTTATTAAGATTTTCCCTGATATCCATTGATTCTATTTTTTTTATTTCAGTTAACGCAGATTCGTCGTTGAAGTAACATGCCTTCTGAGTTAAAGTAACACTTAATTGCAATTACAGTAACACAAATGAACGTTCAGGAAAAGAATTTTTATGATATGCTAGAGTAACGTATTGTACACGTTCGGGTAACACCACTTATGAATTACAGTAACACATTATTTACATTGATGTAACGCTGTTTGATTTTGTGCAGGTAGTTGCGCCAGAGATGCGAACGCACAAGACAACACTGGAAAATGTGGAATTTAATTCGTTTGATTAATTATGGATTAATATTATGGTTCATTGATATTATTGTTTCACCGATATTATTGTTTTGCTTTATGTTGAAGCATGCATGGCATTGAAGTAACACAAGTAATGAATTACAGTAATACCTACTTTTAATTAGAGTAACACAAAAATGTAACACTAAAAAAGGGTTTTTGGCGCTGACGTTGGAGTAACATCTTTTTAGAGTTAAAGTAACGCAACTTAGGAGTTACAGTAACACTTATGCCCATGGGCCTGACTTTTCTTAATTTTTGGCAGGAAGCATTGGTAAAGAGCCGAATGCACAGGAATGGTGCAGAGATGTGGGTGAGATTTTCACTCCGTACTGAAAAAGACACAGAGGAAGACGAGGATGAACAAATGTTTTGATAATACTCGTGTTCTTTGAATATTACAAGAATTTTTTCTTTTTTCCTGGTTTACACGAAAAACTAATGTTGTACACATTTGTGCAATTAACACTATATTTATTTAATAAATGTGTTTTTGGTTAGAGTAACATCTCATGTGCGTTGAAGTAACACTATTAATTTGTTACAGTAACAGAAAAAATGCATTGTAGTAACTGAGGACAGCAGTGTTGTTCATTCATTGAAAGAGTACCAATATTGGTGATTGCAATATCATTGTACTAACGGCATTAATCACTTAAAGTAACATAATTTGTTCATTAAAGTAACACACACAGTGCTTCGGTGTAACACACAGATTGTGAGACCAACGAAAATTGTGTTAATTTCAATAATCCCCATAGTAACACCAACAGTGAATTAGAGTAACAGGTACAGCTGGTCATTGTAACAGAGTTTCACCGCTTCAATGTACTGGTGATAGTCAAAATACCAATGTAATTAGACAGGTAACTAAAGAATAGAGACCATTAAATCGTAGTTACAAAAGAGATGACATGATTCAGTAAACACGCTATTTTTTTTGGCCCTTTGTTGGCTTGCTCATGGGACCGTCGATGATTTTTTGTCTAGTGTTCTCATACTTGGCTACGTTTTCCAACAATTGCGATCGTACAGTGTTCCTGTCTGCCAATAGAAGTGTGGAGTAACATAAGAAGCAGATTAGAGTAACAAATGTACACAATTGAGGGTTTACAAGGATTCAAAGTATCACGAAGATGAGAGTTAAAGTAACACCTCTTATGCATTACAGTAACACATGGTTGTCTTTGAAATAACACCGTACATCAAACACAGTAACGAAGCACCCCTTACAGTAACACATCAAGTTTATTACAGTAACAGCATATGTGCATTAAAGTAACATTCGATATATGTTCGTCTGTAGTTGAATTCAATTACACAAAACAGATGAAAACCCAGATAGCAAAACAGTCTTCAGTGAAAAAAATTAATTATATGGCACAGACGCAGCAAAATTAATGAATCAATAATTAGCGAAAGAGGTAATGAAATATAACACAGATGTAAACAAAACCTAGATCTTCAGTAAAATAATAATCTTGCTCGAGTTGAGGACAGCGATTGAATTGAGTTGAGCGACATAGTTCAGTTGAGCGAGTGCTCGAGAATCCTAGAGTTGAGCGAGCGATTGAGTTGAGTTGAAGGATTGAGTGCGAGTTGAAGGATTGAGTGCTCGGGTATGCCTGAGTTGAGCGCAAAAGTTGAAGTTGAAGTGGAGCGATTGAGTTTGAGTTGAGCGTTTGAGTGTAAGGCTGTGATTGAGTTGAGCGAAAAAAATTGAGCGAGATGAGAGAAGAGATGAAGATGAAGAGTTTTCTTAAGCGGACGTTTGAAAGCAAAAAAATAAATGAGATGAGAGAGAAGATTGCAGTTGGCGCTAATCTAGGGAGGAGGAGGATTTTTTTATTTTTTTTCCAAAATTTGGTAGTTACTACCTTAATTACCCTATACAATCTCATCCATCCATCTTGTTTAGATCAATGGCCAAGATTAGGACTCATGGACTCAAAAAAAATAAAAGGACTCACTTGATCTTTACTCTCTCTCTCTCTCTCTCTCTCTCTCTCTCTCTCTCTATATATATATATATATATATATATATATATATATATATATATATATATATAGAGGTAGGTTCAAATAAGGTCAACAATTTTTTTAAGTCTATATTAAAGTTACAGATGACATACGATAAAGTTGCATTTGTGTAAAATTGATATGTAACTATAACATTTAGGACTTTTATCACTTCAAGTGATAAAGTGCAACTTTATCAGTCATCTCGTGTAACTTTAAGCACTTTTTGTGTAACTTTAACACTAGAACTTATGAACTTAAAAAAGTTGTTGACCTTATTTGAACCTATCTCTCTCTCTCTTTTTCTCTCTCTCTCTCTCTCTCTCTATATATATATATATATATATAGAGGAAGGATCAAGTGAGTCCACATTTTAAAATTGAGTCCGTGAGTCCTCACCACATCTCTTAGATTCAAAAGAGATTGATGGTTGTGATTTGTTTGAGTAATTAAAGCAAGTGACTATACTTGGTAAATATCTCTCTCCTTAATTTACTCATCATTTATCTCTTAACCCCCTAACAAGAATCTACTCACTAGTCATGGGTAAACTAACAAAGGCAAATAACAAGGAAATTAATTAGAGACAATCCATGATAACAAAAAAAGGAAAATTAATCTAATCATAATATGGAAGAAAAACAAAACCAAGAAGAAAGACTAAAGGAGAAATAATCAACAAAGCAAGACAAATTAAGGAAAACAATAGAGTAGAGGGAAAACTAAAGAAGAAACTAAATAGAAGAGAGAGGAAAGAAGATAATACCAACAATGGAGGAAATACTTAAAGGAAGAAGAAGAAGATAATAATAAATAATGAAGCTTCAAGGAAACAAATAAGTGTCTTGTCACTAAACCCTTTCAAAACCTCTTTAATCTTCAATAAAAACCAAATATTCACTCAAGGAAATAACTTGATTACCAAAATGTAGAATTAACATAAGCTAAAAAGAGTTTTCTAGATCTAATTTTAGAGTTTTTCTATGGAAGCTACTACTAAGATGAAGATCAAACTAATGAGCCTAAAATGAAAAATGATAAAGAAAAGATAAAGATTGTTCTAAGATGAAATCTAAAGTTAACTATTTGTACATATCCTTAATGGATCTGTAGACACCCAGATTCTGACCTGGTGGCTGCAGGGGTGCCAAACAAACACCTGATGACGATCGGACTGTAACGCGACACGAGTTTACGATGTTTTAGATAGTTTTTCTATAGAACGAATCAAATATTTACTCAAAAAAATTAATTCAACATCAAAATGGTCTTAGTCGTGTCATTACAGTCACGTCGACACTAATTAGAGTCAATTCCGACACCGGGACCTCGAATCAATCCCGAAATATACAAAGTCAAACCCGAGTCAACGCGTCGGGCCAAGTAAACCTCGAGACACGCGCCCGAGGCCCACTCGGCGCTCGACGCTCTAGGGTTAACGGGAAGTTTTAATCCCTAAGATAACCTAATATACGCGTATTCTCCATTTTGGAAAGTTTCAAAACGGATCTTCAAAATTCCAGGCGCCTCACACCAGGAGTCTCAATCTTCATACACGAGAAACCAGACGACTGAGTTCTGATGCGCAAGGGGTCAAGCATCCTAAAGGTCGATTTGAACTGCGCGAACAACTATAAATACCCCCCTCGTTTCACTCATTTCAACATATAATACGAATTCGTGAACTCTTTCTCTCACAATGCGCTCTCCCCCTCTTTCTCTCTAACTAAGGTCGCACTCCGACTCTAAGTACGATCCACTCGATCGTTGTTTCGACCCACGAATCGATGCTACTCCTCGTCGTTCCTCGAGCATCCCACTCGATTAGAACATAGAGGGGCACCTGTGTTCGACTAGCCACCTTTAAGCACCGTAGCGAAGCTTTGTCCGATTCACCGCAGGACAAACTAAGAGGATCTGCCTTGAAGACGTATCGTCACTAGGTTGTTGTCTAAACAAAACTTTACATACTGTCTTTTATTATGCACTTCGCAAGTCCGACTAGTATGGACACATGGCACGTTATAAATATACGTAACGTCCTCAACTTCAACCATAAGCACTAAAACACCCAAACTAAACCCGAGTAGTTCCAAGATCCGTTCTCAACCTTTCACGCATCGTGTCTTGTTTATTGTACACTCCGAGGGTGCAACTCCTCACTATGTGATTTACTTACATTTCACATTTACTGCTTTCGTATGATTTACCACTTTTATGACCTTATAATCGCATGCTAAATCACCTAACACGGAATTCAAAGCGTAAACAAGCTAAAACTAAACAAAGCGGTGGTCGGGTTCCATATTAATCCCGGTGCTCACCACACGTGGTTCGATGCATCCCTATTAATATCGAACCGACGCACCTTAAGCAGAATACCAGATAAGGTATACCGCGAGAATGACTAATATCCGTATTATCGCGTTAAATCTTATTTGCTAATACGTATAATACTTAGTACTCTCCACTCTCCTACGTGCATCTTTTCATGGCCTGCTTGTCACGTGAAATCACATGCAAAAAATGTAAATACAACTACTTCGACGACAAAGCTTACTTGTCCTTAAACAACGACATAAGAAAGGCATAGGGTTAAAACAACGAATGTTATCGCACTTCTGCCACAATTAAGGAACAAAGTTATCAACCCACCGATTGATTAGTAAAGGCCGCTATGTGTGGGCGGGATTGAGTGTCGACGTCTATCGGATGTTGGCTTCCCAATACGTACCCTCACCCCTTACTCAGAATCTGCGATTTCAGGATGTCCGAAACCATTCGCAATGAGAGTCATTCCAGGCATGGAGTGCTTAAGGGTACAAGTTTTTATCTTTAGGTCCCGTGCCACTCAACTTTGAGCTGGCTAAGGATCAAAGTTTGCTTGAACGGTTTTCGAGTCCCCATAATTGACTCGGTGGCGACTCCACAAATTGCCAACGGATTTGGTTCATTAAAAAGGTCGTCTTACCAAACATAACGACCTTTAATCATTTACAACCACGTCTCAATCGATTCTAACAAAAACACGGGTGCCCGCATCCGTCTAGTACTATCTGAATCGTCAACCAAATCGAGGTCCGACACATCACCCCGTACGCGAAGATCGGACCGGACCCCGACTCCGCTGGGGTTTTTTAAAACAAGTTTCCAGCGATGGTGTAACTCAAACGAGGTCGGTGAAGCTCATTTCCTAGTTCCTTTTTTTGTGGTCACTACAGGTTTTGGCCCTAAAAAGCCAACCCTAACCGATACTAGGACCAATCGACCTCTTCGCGGTAAGATCCTTTCGGACACGCGGAGAGACCCTCGATTTATCTTCCGGCCGTCTAAGGTAGCCATGCATTCCGTGGACATACCAAACGAGTGGTGCTAAGCAAACGGTATGACACTCACCTCCGTAGGTGACCTGTCCTCACCTACTCAAAGACTATTCGTGGGCGGTAGCCTACCATAACCTACACGTGTCTATATCCTGCATGAGTGTACGCATTCCTAGTTATATGTAGCGTGTTTGACAACCCGAATAAAACATTAAAATCAGGATTCAACCATGACAACATGTTCAACCGCACCCAACTCCGTTTTCGAAAAAGAACATCTTCTTTTCAAAATCACCTTTTTTAAGCACCGTTACTCTGGTCAAAATTAAATTTATTTTCTAAAAAAGCACTTTTAGTGCCATCACCATGGCCAATTTTACGCTCATCACTTTCAAAAGACACTTTTAAGCGCCATTACTTTGGCCAAAATACACTACATGGAAGACGACAGTTAGCAAGCGACAAAATTGGTCGGCAACACTAAATATCGGTCGGTAAAGAAAAATACCAACCGCATTCAAACAATTTCCGACCGACATATTTTAGTCAAAAAATGTAGTCGAAAATGAAACTTACCGACCAAAAATTCCGGTCGCTACACTACCGACCGTACTGCAGTCGGTAAATTAAAGGATCGGTCGGTAAATTAAAGTCACCGATTGAAAAAGCGGTCGGTAAAGTGACGATGCGGTCGGTAAATTAGGGATACCGACCGACCATCGGTCGGAAATTTGAATCTTCGGTCGGTGAATAAGGAATACCGACTGATTTTTTCGGTCGGTAAACTTTGCCGACCATACCAGATCAATACCTCCTGGAACGTTTTGGTCGGAAATGTACTGCTTGCGGTCGGAAATTCGGTCGGTAAAGGTGTTTCTTACAGACCGCTGCTGTCGGTCAGTAACTTGTAATGACCAACTTCTGGTACTGATTGCTTTGGTCGTGTTTTAAAAAAACGGTCAGTAAATGAGGTTTATGCGTTTGGTAACGAAGTTATTCGATCGGTAAAATGAAAAACGTTATTGTGTTTAGTGTGTTCGTTATCCTCCAATTTGCGACGCACAAATCGGCATTATAACCATTTCAATTCGTTCATAACCAACAAATCTGCATTATACCCTTCCGCTCCAACCTTACCATTCAATTCTTCCAACTCATTCAAAATACAATATCGTTTACTTCAACCTTCATTCATTCACTTCAACCTTTATTCACTTCATCCAATTCATTCAAAATCCAATATCTCCACAATTCATTCACATAAAACCATTCGATATCATTCACATAACTTTTGAAAATGTTTGAACTACTTAAAAGAGTACTAATTAAAGTCTAAAGAGTAAAAGAGTCTAAACAACTTAAAAGAGTAATCAAAGTTTACACAACTTAAAAGATTAAACAATTAGAGGTTCATGCTACACGTGAAAATCGATCCCGACTCCCCCAACTCCGCCACTTCCCGAATTATCATCATTCGGATTACATAAGTTACCAAAGTTATGCGGATTACAGTTCTGAGTTTGCAATACCGTGGAAAGTTGTGACATGAGCTCCTGTTGTTGTTTCATGATCATCTCCTCTCGAGCTCGGGCCTCTTCTCTAAATCGCCGATTCTCATCTTTCTCCTTCTCGAAGGCTTCCAAAATTTTATTTTGGAATTCAGCTGCCCGATTTTCTACTTGAACTAGAATACCGGGATGGTAAGAACATGAAGCCTTACCCTTGTTGTTTGAAGGGGAGGAGAAGTACAATGGGCCGGCGGTTTCCAATCCGTATACGTGGCCCTTCTTAAAACCCTTGGCCGCTTCAAACCAAACTTCGTCGTCCGATTTACTTTCCCTTGCTCTTCGTTCTGCTTCTTCAGTTCTTCAAATCAGTCCTGTTAGCAAACAGAGAAAGGTAATGTTTAGGAACAAATTAGAACTAATTTAATAACGAATTTTAAGTTAATCTCTATATTTAACTAAATTAATACTTACAAATGTAGTTTTCGCCTTCTGACTGGTAAAAACTCTTTTACCGTCAACTTCCTTGTTGTGTAGTGCTTGTGCAAGCTCGGGTGCACTAGGCCTCCTACCACCCATTTGCTCCATCTGAAAAGATAAATTAATACTTACTATGCAAAAATTTGGATAAATTATTACTATCAATCTAAAAAAACAAATTAATAAAAACATGCATATATATATATATATATAGAGTAGAGATCAAATAAGGTCACCATGTGTCAGTAAGTCTATATTAAAGTTACAGATGACATACAATAAAGTTGCATTTGTTTAAAATTGATATTTAACTATAACATTCAGCTCTTTTATCACTTCAAGTGATAAAGTGCAATTTTATCACTTATCTCGTGTAACTTAAGCACTTTTTGTGTACCTTTAACACTGGAACTTATGACCTTAAAATAGTTGTTGACCTTATTTGAACCTACCTCTCTCTCTCTATATATATATTCATTATTGAACAATCGTATGTATATAGTCATTATTGAGCATTTTAATATATTTTGTCATTACCAGCCTGGAAGCATGTTTTGTTGTCTTAATTGACCCCCCGTGGTGTGTAGGGCCAGGCTGAGCACACGCTTTGTTGGTCGCCGCTATCTTCAATTTCTTTGAGAAATGCCTTGCTCTTCCGTTTTTTCCAATAAGTCCTTGCAGACTTGTGGCACCATCCACCCCGAGCAATGCTTGTTCTTACCATTCTTTAGTTCGCATCGTTGACGGTATCTGTGGACATGACATAGGTCCACCCCGACGCGGCCACGCGTGGGTTTGGGTAGGCGAATGAATCTCCATATGAAACGGATCGAATTGAAATTTAGGTCTATGTGGAGTCGC
Source organism: Agrostemma githago (assembly GCA_958450325.1). NCBI lineage: Eukaryota > Viridiplantae > Streptophyta > Magnoliopsida > Caryophyllales > Caryophyllaceae > Agrostemma > Agrostemma githago. The sequence goes on from OY288248.1 coordinate 18,886,640, forward strand.
CACCGAATTTTGTGGTTATTCGGAACCATTCGACCCCACTCTATGTCGTAGTGGTCCGTATACAAAATACGGCCCATTTCCGATGTCAGAGTTTATTGGACTCGTCCCTTTGCATTTGATACCAATACCGACATTATCGGATATTGTGTATTGAATGACTCTCGTGCGCCAACGGTTTCGGGCATCCGGAAACCGAGGTTCTGAGTAAGGGGTGAGGGTACGTGTTGGGAAGCCCACAAAGGATACCCAACCCCGCCCGCACATTAGCGGCCTCTACTAAGAATTCAAGTGACTTACAATACGCGCGCTAGTTAAACGGGAAAATGATATGCAAAGATTATTTTCCCTAAACATGTGAATGGAATTGAAAAGGGTTTCTAAGTCGATTTAATGCAATTAATTCTACGTCAAAGTGGAATTTTAGCATGTGGGTTCATTTTAGTAAAATAAAATAAACGACAAAAATCGACAAAGGAAACAATCAAACCGTTAGTAACGATGTAACGAGTAATAGATTGAATAAAGATATAGATGTGATGAATGCATGATTTTGGAAAGAATAGTAGGTCACGTGATGGATTAACACGTGTTGACCGAGGTCAAGGAAAAATATATCGAGATCTAAAAAAAAAATGTTTTGTCTAAAAAAATGATGTTCGAAGAATAATAATAAAAAAAAGAGCGAAATTGTTTTCTTCGGAAAATTGATGATTTTATTAAATCGCGTACAAATATTGCGTAATTTGCACTCGACTTAATATTTTCGATATTCGTCGTATTCAATATTTGATTATGAAATCGATATTAAATACTTGGAATAATTTATACTCGATTTTGATTTTGATGCTCGTTATATCTCATATCCGATTATGGAATCGATATGGAATACTAGAGTGAAAAAATAAAGAAAATAATGTAAGTCGTTTTAAATTAACTAGCACGATATAAATTTTCTCCGCGTTTATTAATGTCGTAATTAATCCAATTGAATTAGAGGACATCTATATTAGCATCAACGAAAATCGTGTTAATTAATTTATTTGACTAAATCATTAGATTCGACATCCAATTATGGAATTGGTATCGAATCTAATAGATCGATACTTTAATTAAAGAAAACTCGACTTGATTCCCTCCGCATCCCGACATCATAATTAATTCTTGCGAATTGTTTGATGTCGGATCCGCATCAACGGGTTTCGACCCTTATTAAATATAATGCTTGTTTTTGAAAAATAATGTAAATATACGACTAATGATAATGATGCAAACGAAATAAAAAAATATTGTTTAAGTTAACTTATCTCAATAATCAAATAATCGGGGTATTGGAACAAGCGACCGTCAACGCTGTGTGCAGTACACTTGTATATTCGTGTTTCCTTATTCCGATACCCTCTTATTCGACACAAATCGATAAGTATTTTAATGTTTTGTATTAGTATTATCGATATTATGATGCAATAAAGGAAAAAAAAATTAAAGAAATAAAAAAGTAAGAAAAAGCGAAGAAGATGACGAGAGGAAGAGAAGAAGGAGAGAACGGGGTTTTGACACCCTCAACCTACATGTTCTTGTCTCGGATCGAACTCGTCACCGTGGCTTTAACACAAGAGTCTTCGAGGTTTTACGGAGGTTAAGTTATGGTGGCTCGGGATTGATTCCTAAAACTGGGTTTAGGGTTTTTTGCCAGTGTAGAATTGCTAGGGTTTGATTAGGGTTTGTAATAGATGTTGTATGTGTGTGTAGGGTTGCTCTAGGGTATTTTTTTTCAATGTGTAGGGTTGCTCTAGGTTTTTTCAATGTCCGAAAGTGTGTTGCATGGGGGTGTTTATATAGGCATGGTCATGCACTTTGGTGTCTAGGGTTTTGCCTTGACGGACTTGACCTGATGGCCCGTCTGAAGATGGACTGTTGGTTTTGCTTCTTGAGTTGGACTTTTGATGTTGTGAATGGTTGTTTTGTATGTCTCGGAAACGACCTTGACCAGGGTTGACCCAATCGCAAAAAAAGTCGGTTTTAATTCCGGTCTCGGTTTTGGCCCAAATTAGTCTTGTTTGGCTCGGAACGGTCCGCTGGGCCTGGATTCGAGGTTGATTTTGTGAGATTTGTACTCTGTAAGTGTGTTAGCCAGCGATTAATGGATTTGAGCCCGTATCCGAGCGCATAGAAGCACGTTAGCGTCCGATCATCATCGGGTGTTTTTTGGAAACTGCCATAGACACCTGGCAGTCAAAATGCAGGTGTCTACAGAGCCCCCACTCTGACTGAGGCTTGGACAAGGCGAAAGTCAGAGTAGCTACCAAGTCAATTAAGACCTGGTAGACTTCCGATCGGGTCGTTTATAGTCCATTAGACTTGCGTAAAGGGCTCGCCAGCCACAAGACAGAAATCATACCTGCGCTTGATGACAGTACCTCCGTGGGGAATTTAGACTTGTCGCGTAAGTCCTGGGTGCGCCTGTGTGTAGGCCCATCCCGTTAGATACCACCGTTGGCTTCCGCTGGGGAGGTATAGTGGGTTGCACGTCCCTGTTTGAGTCGTACCTGTATAAGTCACATAAAATGCATGCAACACGTAGGTAGCAAAGTGACTCGCGCTGGGGAAAATGATTTTTTTGAAATTTTGAAAATTTTGAAAATTTGAAATTTGAAATCTTGAGATTTTTGAATTTTGGAAACTTTGAGATTTTTGACTCCTAACAAAGATTAGGAAAGTAATTTGCAGTTTAAATAGACCGAAATTTGACCTTGTCGAAAAGGATCTTTTTTCGAATGGCTAGATTTTGCAAATTTCAAAGTGGAATTTGAAGAGAGAGGCCTACCGACAGACTCGACTCTGGACGTGACCGGACGAGTTGACAGACACGACTGGACTCTCGAGGGGTTGGACCGTGACTCGGTAGGGGTGTGGGCTGCCTAACAAGACTCTTAAGTTGCGCTATCCCGTAGCCTAGGCGAGTGGCAACACTGTCGCACATCGAAACGGGATAGATATGCTATGGGGGGATTGCAGTAGCCTGTAATGGGACTGTTTTAGTCTGGTGCCCATCCGGATTTCTGATTCTAGGGTACATTTCCAAAGTGGGTATTGCCTCGAGTCCTGACAGATTCTTGTCTTCGACTGAGCCGAGTACTAGGACATACTACAGAAAGGAGGCTAGATCTGGATTTTGTGAGTGGATGGAGAACTTCTGCCTAGGAGAAGCCCCCGAGACAACGAAGCTAGCTGTTGAGAACATGATGGTGTCGTAACCGGAATGATGGCGCTTTTTGGATGTGTGTCAATCACTAGTAGAAAAAACCCCTATCATGTCGGTGCTATCGTGGCGGTTCTAGCATAAACGACATATTAGGTGTAAATTACAATTGGAAAAGGTCTTTAGTGACGTTTTTTTGAAAAAGCGACACAGTAAGTGCTAACTTTTGTGGCGCTTTTATTTTAGAACCGACACCATAGAGTCTTTGTGGCGGTTCTGTTTACAACTGACATGAAAAGCGACACAATAGAGTGTTACCTTTGGTGGCGGTTTTACTTTATAACCGACACTATGGAGTTTTTATGACAGTTGTATTTACAACTGACATAAAAAGTGACCCAATAGAGTGTTACTTTTCATGGCGATTTATTTTAGAACCGACACTATAGGGTTTTGTGGCGGTTGTCTAACAACCGACACAGTAGATTTTGTAGCCGACACTGTATGGATTTTTCTGGCAAATGTTAAAATAACCGCCATTATAAGTCTTTCATGTCGGTTTCTTACGACAAACGCCACCATAGAAAGACTAAAAGAAAATAAGAAAATTATATATGTGCGGATCATTGGAAAAAAATACTACGTAGTTGGTAATCAAAACTAGACAATTGCAGATCAATTACAACATACTTAGAATTAGGGTCTACAAAATTGCACAATTGCTTCCTATCGATTGAATAACTGAACGGAAATTGAATACCGAAATTTATTGCGCACGATTTTTCGATCCACGATTTATCCATTTTTGATCAATTTTGAAGGATTTGTCGTTAAATCTGGAGAAAAGACGACGAATTTTTCTGTCACCCTAGGATTGAAGGGTGAAACAGTTTTTTTTGAGTGAAAAAATCATTTGATTCCATTTTACATTGTGAAAACAAGAGTATAGGGTTGGTGATAACTCTTGTGACTGAAATAAGAGTCAAATAAAAGAGGAATTTCTGAGCGTTGAGTGTTGTACTGTTAGTATAAACAATTGAGTAAATGAATTACCAAACATACTTTAAAAAGAAAAATGAAATAATAAAAAAATATTCATAGTTCCTATGATGCTTTTGGGTGAAAAATAATGAAGGAAAAAAATAAGTGGTTCCTAATAAATTGGATGTAGATAGAAATTATTTTTTTGAAATATAGTGTCTTTGTATTAAATTGAATGTGGTTAGAAACCATCTTTTGAAAAATTGTGTCTTTCTATTATAGATTGGAGGTGGATAAAAATCATTTTTTTAAAAAAATGGTATCTTTGATTTTAGATTAGAGATCATTTATTTGGAAGAATTGATTTCTTTAACCAAAAATATCATTGCTTATATTTAAATGATTACTATTTAATGATTTTTTTTATGTTTTTTTCTAGTACTTCGTATGTGTTATTCCCTTTTCTTTTATTTCTTTATTTGACAAGTCTCATCCAACCAAATGTTTACATGTACTCACTTTTTCTAACTTTTTTTCCTAACCGAACCTGTCATGCATTACTTTTGCATTATACAGAATAATAACAATAATCATTTCTTAAGACTTGTACGAATATGGAAGGGGAATAACATATAGATATGGAGGGAGTATAATTCGTGGGTGATTTATTAATTTTTTTATGGTTTTTCTAAAATCGTGTAACAAGTACTACGTACCATAATTCATAACTATACAACTATGAGATTTACTACCTCTAGTCTAAAAAACTATTTTAGAAAATTTTTATGGTAAAAACGTAATATCAATGGGTCGTAATGCTTAATTCTTAGATACGTAAATATTTTGTAATATCTATGGATCGCATGATGACACTTGATCATATTTAAAAATTCGAAAACATATTCAATTGTGTATTGCTCCTTCCGTCTCATTGATTTATTTACCTTTTATAGTATTGTATGTGAGAAACATTATATCAAAGGTAATAACAACAAATTACTAAGACAGAAGTGGTATAATATCAAATTTCAAAATAATATCAAATATTCGAGCAAGTGTTTGGAACAAGGTCTCCGGAAAATATTTGGCCCCAGGCCTCTAAAAATCATCTGACAGCTCTGCTTAATGTGAACCCATAACTTAGCTCGACATGAGTGAACTGATTTCCACGTCAGTGAAATGATATCTTTCATTTGTTTGTCAAACTACCCATGATGTCCTCAAAATTTTATAATCTCGTAAAATTACATTTTGTCCCAAAAGCCTCCTTAAGTCAATACGGCTGGTCTTAAGCTGACTAAATAAGCCCGCAGTATAATCCCGAGCAGGCCAAATCATCAAGTATAGACGGTTTTTTACGACAAAACCGGGCCCAAACCAGGCCGAGCCCAAACCATGATCACTTTAACTAAATTAAAACCTAACTAGTAATTTTTGAAAAAAAAACCTAATTAGTAATGGATCTGCTTACAAATACGTAAAACTGCCTATCCCTTCACCTGATCATTAACATCACGCACAACCCTATTGGCACTATCTCTCCCCCTCAACCTGACGCACAACCCCAACACAACAGTGCCTCTAGCATACTACTCCTCATCCCCTCTTTGGGTAACGCTACTGTGAGACCTACACCTTCATCAATTGCTGCTACCTTGTTCGCGTCTGCACAACACTTCGTACTGCCTTGTTCGCTGCTGTCTAGAACGTATCAACACTATTTGAAATCTCGTACCTGGTATTGTTCCAAATTCTCCACGTTAATATGTGTTTACATTTTAATGTAGTTTTGTTACTGTGTTTCGTCTTAACATCATAGAATGTAAGTAGTAATTTGAAATAATCAAAGAAAATAGTTTACCTTGTTACTGCATAGGTAACTAATCAAAGAAAATGGTTCCTGCTTCCTTGGTACTTTCTAAAGTAAGTACAGTAAATAGTTGTTCAGCCTTATATGCATCTGAAATAATCAAAGAAAATGGTTTATGACCTAAGTACAGATATATATGATTAGAAACAGTATTGTGGTGTCATCCGACAGGATCATGGAAAATAACGAGGTTCTTTTGGTTCTAATGTGAAGGTGTGCTTCTGTTGTTATCAATCTGCCATACGTATAATTGAGTCGGGTGTCAGGTGTCAGGTGAAAGAAAACGATACATGATTTATCTTGAAGTATAACCTGCAAGAAGTATCTAAACTTTTTAACTATTTCCACGTTCTGTGATGTTAATATGATTGCATTAATAAAACTATCATATAAACCTAGATGGATTTCACTTCCCCTTTTTTCTTCTTGATAGCAATTGGTAGCAACAATTTCATCACTTTCTCATGCATCAAAACACACGGATAATGTAATGGGTCATTTTCTTTTGGTGGGAGAAGTTTAACTTGGCTTGTAGGAGGGATAATGTTTCATTTCTCTACCCTCAACATCATTCCCAGCCAATTTGTAGCACCAAACAAGAAACTACCCCCTTCCCTTAGGACATTTCTATCCAAACAAAAACAAAAAGGCAAGAGAGTGAAATCAACAACATAATACACTGAAGTGGATGGGGATCAACAATCTATGTTATTCCTGTGTACCCATGTCCACCATTCGACACTTGAAAAAGGGGATTTCGACATGCACTAATGGAGAATATATAGAATCAAAATCAATGTTATAAAGACAACATCCTATTAACAGTACATTAGGGTTGGTTATAAAAATAAGGACAGGGTCAAGAGTAAACATGAGTCAAGGATTATATAAGCTGCTCATCACACAACCCTTGCTTGGAATGTTCACGTTCCAAACTCAAAAGTAAACAAAAATAAAATCACTTCAGCGCTTACGCACAACTTATATAAGACTTGAGCTTCAATGAACAATTAACATTAATCAAAACCATATTTGCAAGCTGAGGAAGTGAGAAACAACCAAACATAATGAATTGGGCATCGACATGTACACCAAGCTGACTGATGATTTATGCACCAACAAGTCCATTACAGAAATCAACAAATGCCAAACACGACACTGCTTAAGAAATGACTGACCAACATCGAAGGTGAAGCCACTTTTCCAGAAAGCAATTTGGGATAAGCATAAACACGTGTATATATATAAATCTTTCATTAATGTTTCATTTACTCAGTGGTTAGAGTTAGACGAGGACATATAGGTAGTGAAAATTAGAGATGATCGTGTAAAAACATGTTATCACAAACATCCTCACAAATGCAAGTGATTAGAATCGTTTAGAGATAAGATTACAAATCAACGAAACCAATGAACCTGGCTACACTTCTATCGTAAAACGGTAAACCTATCATATTCTCGAACATAATCAAAGTAAAAAAAACACACACTATTACGTACATTCGTCAATAACAATCGAATTCCTTGGACAAAAACACGAATGCTAGTGATGATTGTGTGAAAACACACTATTACTAACCTCCTCACCAACCAAATTCAAGTGAGTAGCTCACGATAATCAGGGTAAAAAAACACTATTACTAACATTCATCAATAACAATCGGGATTCTTCAATGAAAACACGATCGTCTGTGATGATTGCGTAAAATCCTCACCAACTAAATGCAAGTGAGTTGAATTGTTTGCATGACAGATATTAAAAATCAAAGAATCCATTGAACCTATCAACCTACCTATATCGTCTTATCATCAAACAGTAAACCTATCAAATTCTCACCATAATCACAGTAAAATCACAGTGTTACTAACATTCATAAAAAACAATCGAATTCCTTCGACAAAAACACGATCCTTAGTGATGATTGCGTAAAAACACAACCAAATGCAAGTGAGTAGAATCGCTTAGACGAGTGATATTACAAATCAAAGAATCAATCGAACATATCAACCTACCTAATATTCTAATCACCAAACAATAAACCTATCATATTATCAATTTCTCATCATAATCACAGCAAAATCACACGTATCATATTCTCATCATAATCACAGTAAAATCACAGTATTACTAACATTCATCAACAAAAATCAAGCAATTGTGAAAAAAGTTGTACCGTTGGTGATGATTGCGCTGGTTTGAGGAGAAAGCTTGAATTTTTCGGCTGTGAATTTCAAATGACAACAAGAATAAACGATGAAACAATGTAAACCGGCGGAAACAGATTTTCTCTGAAGAAACTAAGTTTGACGACAATCGCTGGCGGCGAAGGAGGAGTGAGATTTGAGAGACTTGTGAGGTGGATGTCTATGGCGGAGTCAGAGGGCGTTAGGGTTTGATAGAAAGGGGAAATGCGGTGAGAAGAAGAATAATGATAAAGAGATGGGAAGAAAGGGTGTTCTGTAAATTGTGTACAATAAATTAATTATTTAGTGAGTTGATTTGGAATCATTTACTTCAAAAAATGATGTCTTATTTAGTGAGCTGATAAGAAATCATTTACTTCAAAAAAAAAGTGTATTTGTTACGTCACAAAATCTTGGGAGAGACGGTCTCTCAATAACTTATTGAGAGACCACTCTTCAGTACCACTCTATATTCTATTCATACCTTTAAATGACAACTTTGTTTTGTTCCTGTTTCTATAAGAAATGTACTCTCTTTATATTTGTATACTCTTTTACGTTAATCGTACCTACTTCTATTAGGTTTGGTAAGTTCATGTAGTTAGAAACCATTTCTTTTTTAAAAATGGTGTCTTTATATTTGATTGATTTTGCTTATAAATCATTATTTTGAAAAATGATGTCTTTGTCAATACTGTAGATAAGATTTCACTTATTTGAGATAATTGATTTCTTTAATCAAAGACACCATAAATTATATTTAAATGATTACTTACTAATGATTTCTTTTAGACTTATTCTAGTAGTGTAACAAAAGTAGTAGGACTAGATACCTCGTATATTAACTATAATAGACAAATAAAGTTCTGACGGACAGTAATGAAAGTATCGCGCTCAAATCAGGCCTCTTAGTACCATGATTATCACTATGTAGAAATTCAACACACATAATCTAACCTAAGCAACTATAATCTAACCTAAACAACTTGATTTTCACTAAATTGATTTGTCTAGCAAGAAATATAATTACAAAGGAGGTAGTTGTATCTCTCATTTGACCGTTGTTGAAATAAGACAGATGTTCAGAAATCAATGGTTAAATGTTGGCATGCTTCAAATATGGGGAAGGTAGGTAAAAGTCTCTACATTATTTAACTGTTATGACACAAATAAAAGTCACTACTTATTAAATCTATAATGTGTTCAAATTTACAGCTTTTTACACCAATATGCGGTTGAAATTAAAGCTACAAAAAAGGTTGGATTCATGTGTCCCGCAAAGCTTTTGGAATACATGAATAAACCACGAGAATGCGAAGATTATATAGAACATGTCTTAAAGGCTGAAGAGAAAAAGAAATTTATCATGGGTGCATTTTATGAAAGGTAATTATCAAAAAAAAATGATTTATTGTTTTATGTATTATTTTCTAAAAATATCTTTAATTATGAATTCAATGAATAGAAACCATTGGATGTTGTTTGTCGCTTGCTTGGGGTTGAACACTATGTATATTTTGGACTCCCAACAAAGGGCATCAAAGAAGTTGATCATCAAGGGAAGGTTAAAGGCTGCTTGGTTATTACACGGTGTTAACGGCGGAAGGCGTAATTATAGTCTAAAGAATCAACTTCAAATCAAAGTGATAGAGGTAATCATGAGTAACTAACTAACTAACTATATATATATATCTACTTTTATTGTCTCACTATTTCTAAATGATTACAGACTAAATATCGTTTAATTAATTACATTTTTTTCACATTTAGTGTCTGCAACAACTAGGAGATTATGAGTGTGGTTATTATGTTATGAAATGGATGTATAACATAACATATTACTACTCTAAAGCTAAGGAAGACAAATTTGAGAAGGTATTTCCTATTTTAAATTATAGGTTTATAGTGATCTTTTATATACTTTTCAATGTCAATTTTCTTAATATTATGTTAAATGTAGATTATGGCAGATTCAACCATGACAGTTGAGGACTTAGACGAAGTTAAAGAGGCGTGGGCGACAAAATGTTTAGAGAACATCTAGTGTATATTCGATTATTTTTATTGCTTCCTTGTGGTCTTTGTATAAAGATATACTTTTGGATGTGTTGTTGGTAAACATTGACACAATTGGTGTGTTGGATGATGAAGATGTTTCTATGACATTTTTGTTGATTTATCGTAGACATTGTCTTGTCATCTTTTATATTTGGGTTGGCATATAATTTATAGCGAGGTGCTGCCAAAATTTACCTAGCTAGATTTTTTTAATAGTGTCGGTTGTTAGTTGAGAAATGACACCATATATGACTTACAGTGGCGGTTTTCAGTTGAGAAACGACACCATAGATAACCAACAGTGGCGGTTTTAAGTTGAGATAACACCATAGATGACCTAAAGTGACGGTTTTAATTTGAGAGATGACACCATAAATGACCTATAGTGACGGTTTTTAGTTGAGATACGACACCATAGATGACCTACGGTGACGGTTTTAAGTTAAGAAACGACACCATAAATGACGTACAATGTCGGTTTTTAGTTAAGAAATGACACCATAAATGACATACAATGGCGGTTTTAGTTGAGAAAGGACACTAAAGATGACCTATAGTGGCGGTTTTATGTTGACAAACGACACCATAGCTGACCTATGGTGGCGGTTTGTTAGTTGAGAACCGCCACTGTAGATAAGTTATGGTGACGGTTGTACAACCGCCACTTACCTATAGTGTCCCCACCAATCATGTCGCTCTAAAACCGTCACCGTAGGGTTATTTCAGCCGTCACCGTAGGGGGTTTTTCTACTAGTGAATGTGGGTGGTTGTGCCTCGGTTGAAAGGCTGCCTACGTATTCATGTGTAGTGAAATCAAACCATGCCGTAGTTCAGTGGACTGGAAGATGTATTATGGCGCCTAGTTTATTAGGGCTTTGTGTGTAACTAGCCATAGCGATGGTGTAGGCTAGGTGCATTCCCAATGATGTCTTGATCAAAGGGCTAGAATGGTTAGGATGTTAATCCTGTGACTGTGAGCGTTCTCCGGGGTAGCCCCCATAGGTGGTGTGAACTATTTGGGCATGTTCTATGCCGACTGCAAGTTGAGTTCCCGTGTTTGGGGTTGGTAACTGGTTTGGATGGGATTTTAACGAGTTTTGTTCTCGGGATTTTTAACGAGTTCTGCTCTCGGGGAGTTTGATGTTTTTGGAAATGTGGTGCTAGGAAGTAAATGGCTTTGATGACTCGAAATCTGGAGCTCGGTTCTGTGGAGCTAAGGCTTCGAGGGCTGGTTTGATAATGTGGGATCTAGTTTTGATGACTCGAAATCTGGAGCTCGGTTCTGTGGAGCTAAGGCTTCGAGGGCTGGTTTGATAATGCGGGATCTGCTTTCCATGTCTGGCCCTAATTGTTAGGGGTATCCTATGGAGCTTGAATCCTCAAAATTCCGGGCTGTCTCTGGCCTGGGTCTCGGGAAGGTCTTGAGGGTTGTAATGTGGGAAGGCTGAGTGTGGTGTTAGCTGACCAGCTTGATTGTTACTCTCCTATTGGATGGCATGGATAATTTTGAATTTGACCGTACCGCGGTCAAAGGATTTTCACTTGAGTTGACCGTTGACCACGGTCATGGGTATTTGATTTTTGATTGACCTCTTAGCCGCGGTCATGGGTTTTGATAGTTTTGACCGTACCCTGGTCGTGGGGCTTTCCCTTGAATTGACCGTTGACCACGGTCATGGGTATTCTGAATTTTTTTTGATGATGACCTGCTTTTTTTTTGGCCTTTTGCTTTTTTTCCTCATGGACTTTCGATTTTTTTTTTGTCCAATTTTCTTTTTTGATGGCCTTTGTTTTGGCCCTTTTTTTTTTCTCTTTTTTTTTTGTCGGTCAGGCTAACACCTAAGGTAGGGATTGGTCAGTCTTATTGGAGGGGTGTTTTATTGTGGGAAATGGGCTTGCCTCCCGTCTTGAACCCAAACTAGGAGATTACCTAGATTTGTCATAGGATTCGGTACCGCTCCTGCTACGGGTAGTTATGTGGTTTTTCTATACCAGACAAGGAATAGGTAAAAAAGAAAACACGGGCTCGGTTTCCTGCAGTCATTATAGATGTGCCCATAATAGTCACGTGCGTGTGCTCACAGTGTATGATGGTGTTCATCATGTTCTCGGAAACACATAAGGAATATATATGAGAAAGAATATTGAAAGCTGATTTTATTGAATTTTGAAAAGAGGACAGAATACAATTGACCCTGACTTTGACTCTGATTTTGACTTTGACTTCGACTTTGAAGGGAATAGTACATCCTAGACTCGGACTCAGACTCGGACTCAAATCGGATCCGGACTCTCGGATAATGTTGTCATTAGTCGTCGGCTTCTAAGGACTCGAGTTGATGTCCAGTATAGCCTTTAGTATCAACTTCACCAAGATCTTCATTATGTCGAAGATCGTCTTCAATCTTAATGCCCATTTCGGTAAGTACGACAAAGTTTGAAATGCCGGCATACCTAAGATGGACGCGGTAAGAAGGCAGAAGGTTGTTGACGAAGGCCTCCACTAGCGTCTTCTCGTTGGGCTTGTTTACCAACTTTACACTCTCGGCCCTCCATCTTTGAAGATATTTAGTGAACCCTTCTTTGGGCTCTTAAGCCATGACTTCCAGAGTACGCATTGTAGTCTGGATCTCGATATTATCGGCGTAGTTCCGAGCGAACTCTGTTGCCACATCATCCCAAGTCGGGTATTTCTTGGAATCGAGCCTGTAGTACCAGGCTTTGGGGTGCTTCTGGAGGGAGGAAGGGAATAAGTGCTTAAACATGGTGGACTTTACCCCTTTGACTGCCATGAAGTCTTTGAAGGCCCGGATATGATGGACCGGGTCTTCGGTACCCTCAAACATAGGAATTCCCGTCAAGTTGAGGTTGACCGGTAGCTCGTTACTCAAAGGTGAATAAATGCGAGCATTTTCGGAGTGGATTGAGTTGCTTGTTGATAAGTGAACTTGCTCCTCGAGCCTGCGAACAACACTGACCAATTCGGCTATGGGCCCAGTGGACTCAGCTCCTTCAACTGGGATCGTCTTCTCTACAGTGCTCAGGCGAGTGTCCAAAGTTGCTTGGTTAGCAAGGATGGAGGTCAGTTGAGTCTCGATTTTGGTTAGGGCATCTTTCAATTCTTCCATCTTGCGTTGATGTTGGGTTGCGGGTAGCCTGTCTGTAAGAGCACCACGTAATCAGAGAGGTTGCTTCGGAACTCAAACTCACCAAGGCATGGGAAATAGTGTAAGAGGAGGGACGACCTCAGTTTGACTCGGGTTAGACTCCCCTAAGACAAATGTGTAGGGTACGATTCTCGGAGTGACTGTGATTAGTCATTCCGTCGGAGAATAGCCCCCAAGTGAGGCTAGGGACTCAGATGGTGTGGCATCTGAGTGACTCGAAAGTGGGTTATGTGAGACACGTGTAAGACATGACCCTTAGAGCAACCGTGATTGATCGCCCTGCTAAGGGGTAATCCCCAAGTGGGATTGAAGATTTTGTTAAGATTCGAGTGTGGGACGAGTGACCCTTAGACGTAAGGACCGTGAACCTTTTGTTATAGGGCTATGCCTTGTAAAAGGTTGACTCGGAAAAGACACCTAGACGGGTGACTTGCGAAAGGTGAGCCTTCCTTAGGATTTGGCTATGTGGGCCGAGTCCCGTCCGAAGGAAGGTTCACGTGAGACATCCCCAAACTTTTAGACTCGAGTGTGTAGACGGGCCTTCCTTTGTAGGAGTATGTCCTACGTAGGTGGGCCTTGCCTTAGTCTAATAAGGCGGACTGGGATAGGGAAGAAACTCGTGATGTAAGATCGACGGAGTTTCGACGCTAAAGACCTTGACAACTTAAGACTCGACCCGACACTGCTAAATACGGGAAGTTCTAGAAGTGGAAGGTTTTGAAAATTGATGATTTTTGAAAAAGGACCGAGTGGACTCGGTGAATGGCCCAAATTTCCGAAAAAAGAGGACGAAAAGTCATTGGGCCACGAGTTTTGAAAGTTCGAGTTTTGATTCGGGCAGCATACCGGCTAGAAAATAGGCTATTTTGAGTAAAATCATAAGTCCTAAATTCAGCATGTCCCGGCTTTTGAAATTGAATAGTTTGAAAAGGGTGCAATTTTGAAAAGTTGACGGTTTTTTGAAAATGACTCGGAAACCAAGTAGCACGTAGTCACACAAGCATTATAACGACGCCATGTATGCTCTATACTAAGTCTCGGTCGGTCTATAGGGGGTCTATACCAGTGTACATAGTCTAGACGTTGATCGGGACGGACTCTCTAAGTTGAATTGAGCTTAGAACATGCCGCGAAACCCACTCGAATCGACTATGGACACCTTTTGACATATCCATGTTGGAGTACATCAATGGTATAGTGGGACGTCGGTCACCAGTACCGGCCCGGGAAAACATGGGTTATGCATGAATCGTAGAACTAACACGCGCATTGTATTTGTCAAACGATTTCTATTCGAGTCTCACCCTGAGGATGCCGATGGTAAGTCACGCATCAGTTAATCCCCAGCAGAGTCGCCAAATTGTGGACATGACATAGGTCCACCCCGACGCGGCCACGCGCGGGTTTGGGTAGGCGAATGAATCTCCATATGAAACGGATCGAATTGAAATTTAGGTCTATGTGGAGTCGCCACCGAATTTTGTGGTTATTCGGAACCATTCGAGCCCACTCTATGTCGTAGTGGTCCGTATACAAAATACGGCCCATTTCCGATGTCAGAGTTTATTGGACTCGTCCCTTTGCATTTGATACCAATACCGACATTATCGGATATTGTGTATTGAATGACTCTCGTGCGCCAACGGTTTCGGGCATCCGGAAACCGAGGTTCTGAGTAAGGGGTGAGGGTACGTGTTGGGAAGCCCACAAAGGACACCCAACCCCGCCCGCACATTAGCGGCCTCTACTAAGAATTCAAGTGACTTACAATACGCGCGCTAGTTAAACGGGAAAATGATATGCAAAGATTATTTTCCCTAAACATGTGAATGGAATTGAAAAGGGTTTCTAAGTCGATTTAATGCAATTAATTCTACGTCAAAGTGGAATTTTAGCATGTGGGTTCATTTTAGTAAAATAAAATAAAGACAAAAATCGACAAAGGAAACAATCAAACCGTTAGTAACGATGTAACGAGTAATAGATTGAATAAAGATATAGATGTGATGAATGCATGATTTTGGAAAGAATAGTAGGTCACGTGATGGATTAACACGTGTTGACCGAGGTCAAGGAAAAATATATCGAGATCTAAAAAAAAAATGTTTTGTCTAAAAAAATGATGTTCGAAGAATAATAATAAAAAAAAGAGCGAAATTGTTTTCTTCGGAAAATTGATGATTTTATTAAATCGCGTACAAATATTGCGTAATTTGCACTCGACTTAATATTTTCGATATTCGTCGTATTCAATATTCGATTATGAAATCGATATTAAATACTTGGAATAATTTATACTCGATTTTGATTTTGATGCTCGTTATATCTCATATCCGATTATGGAATCGATATGGAATACTAGAGTGAAAAAATAAAGAAAATAATGTAAGTCGTTTTAAATTAACTAGCACGATATAAATTTTCTCCGCGTTTATTAATGTCGTAATTAATCCAATTGAATTAGAGGACATCTATATTAGCATCAACGAAAATCGTGTTAATTAATTTATTTGACTAAATCATTAGATTCGACATCCAATTATGGAATTGGTATCGAATCTAATAGATCGATACTTTAATTAAAGAAAACTCGACTTGATTCCCTCCGCATCCCGACATCATAATTAATTCTTGCGAATTGTTTGATGTCGGATCCGCATCAACGGGTTTCGACCCTTATTAAATATAATGCTTGTTTTTGAAAAATAATGTAAATATACGACTAATGATAATGATGCAAACGAAATAAAAAAATATTGTTTAAGTTAACTTATCTCAATAATCAAATAATCGGGGTATTGGAACAAGCGACCGTCAACGCTGTGTGCAGTACACTTGTATATTCGTGTTTCCTTATTCCGATACCCTCTTATTCGACACAAATCGATAAGTATTTTAATGTTTTGTATTAGTATTATCGATATTATGATGCAATAAAGGAAAAAAAAATTAAAGAAATAAAAAAGTAAGAAAAAGCGAAGAAGATGACGAGAGGAAGAGAAGAAGGAGAGAACGGGGTTTTGACACCCTCAACCTACATGTTCTTGTCTCGGATCGAACTCGTCACCGTGGCTTTAACACAAGAGTCTTCGAGGTTTTACGGAGGTTAAGTTATGGTGGCTCGGGATTGATTCCTAAAACTGGGTTTAGGGTTTTTTGCCAGTGTAGAATTGCTAGGGTTTGATTAGGGTTTGTAATAGATGTTGTATGTGTGTGTAGGGTTGCTCTAGGGTATTTTTTTTCAATGTGTAGGGTTGCTCTAGGTTTTTTCAATGTCCGAAAGTGTGTTGCATGGGGGTGTTTATATAGGCATGGTCATGCACTTTGGTGTCTAGGGTTTTGCCTTGACGGACTTGACCTGATGGCCCGTCTGAAGATGGACTGTTGGTTTTGCTTCTTGAGTTGGACTTTTGATGTTGTGAATGGTTGTTTTGTATGTCTCGGAAACGACCTTGACCAGGGTTGACCCAATCGCAAAAAAAGTCGGTTTTAATTCCGGTCTCGGTTTTGGCCCAAATTAGTCTTGTTTGGCTCGGAACGGTCCGCTGGGCCTGGATTCGAGGTTGATTTTGTGAGATTTGTACTCTGTAAGTGTGTTAGCCAGCGATTAATGGATTTGAGCCCGTATCCGAGCGCATAGAAGCACGTTAGCGTCCGATCATCATCGGGTGTTTTTTGGAAACTGCCATAGACACCTGGCAGTCAAAATGCAGGTGTCTACAGAGCCCCCACTCTGACTGAGGCTTGGACAAGGCGAAAGTCAGAGTAGCTACCAAGTCAATTAAGACCTGGTAGACTTCCGATCGGGTCGTTTATAGTCCATTAGACTTGCGTAAAGGGCTCGCCAGCCACAAGACAGAAATCATACCTGCGCTTGATGACAGTACCTCCGTGGGGAATTTAGACTTGTCGCGTAAGTCCTGGGTGCGCCTGTGTGTAGGCCCATCCCGTTAGATACCACCGTTGGCTTCCGCTGGGGAGGTATAGTGGGTTGCACGTCCCTGTTTGAGTCGTACCTGTATAAGTCACATAAAATGCATGCAACACGTAGGTAGCAAAGTGACTCGCGCTGGGGAAAATGATTTTTTTGAAATTTTGAAAATTTTGAAATTTTGAAATTTGAAATCTTGAGATTTTTGAATTTTGGAAACTTTGAGATTTTTGACTCCTAACAAAGATTAGGAAAGTAATTTGCAGTTTAAATAGACCGAAATTTGACCTTGTCGAAAAGGATCTTTTTTCGAATGGCTAGATTTTGCAAATTTCAAAGTGGAATTTGAAGAGAGAGGCCTACCGACAGACTCGACTCTGGACGTGACCGGACGAGTTGACAGACACGACTGGACTCTCGAGGGGTTGGACCGTGACTCGGTAGGGGTGTGGGCTGCCTAACAAGACTCTTAAGTTGCGCTATCCCGTAGCCTAGGCGAGTGGCAACACTGTCGCACATCGAAACGGGATAGATATGCTATGGGGGGATTGCAGTAGCCTGTAATGGGACTGTTTTAGTCTGGTGCCCATCCGGATTTCTGATTCTAGGGTACATTTCCAAAGTGGGTATTGCCTCGAGTCCTGACAGATTCTTGTCTTCGACTGAGCCGAGTACTAGGACATACTACAGAAAGGAGGCTAGATCTGGATTTTGCGAGTGGATGGAGAACTTCTGCCTAGGAGAAGCCCCCGAGACAACGAAGCTAGCTGTTGAGAACATGATGGTGTCGTAACCGGAATGATGGCGCTTTTTGGATGTGTGTCAATGTGGGTGGTTGTGCCTCTGTTGAAAGGCTGCCTACGTATTCATGTGTAGTGAAATCAAACCATGCCGTAGTTCAGTGGACTGGAAGATGTATTATGGCGCCTAGTTTATTAGGGCTTTGTGTGTAACTAGCCATAGCGATGGTGTAGGCTAGGTGCATTCCCAATGATGTCTTGATCAAAGGGCTAGAATGGTTAGGATGTTAATCCTGTGACTGTGAGCGTTCTCCGGGGTAGCCCCCATAGGTGGTGTGAACTATTTGGGCATGTTCTATGCCGACTGCAAGTTGAGTTCCCGTGTTTGGGGTTGGTAACTGGTTTGGATGGGATTTTAACGAGTTTTGTGTAACTTTATCAGTCATCTCGTGTAACTTTATCAGTCATCTCGTGTAACTTTAAGCACTTTTTGTGTAACTTTAACACTAGAACTTATGAACTTAAAAAAGTTGTTGACCTTATTTGAACCTATCTCTCTCTCTCTTTCTCTCTCTCTCTCTCTCTCTCTCTCTCTATATATATATATATATATATATATATATATATATATATATATATATAGAGGAAGGATCAAGTGAGTCCACATTTTAAAATTGAGTCCGTGAGTCCTCACCACATCTCTTAGATTCAAAAGAGATTGATGGTTGTGATTTGTTTGAGTAATTAAAGCAAGTGACTATACTTGGTAAATATCTCTCTCCTTAATTTACTCATCATTTATTATCTCTTCTATATAAAAATAATTACTGTCTCTCACACACATATTCCTTCACAATTAAGATTTTCATTTAAAAAAAATTAAATTGTTATTATATAGAACTAAACATAATAATTTACCGCATATCTTCTCCTCTCCTTAATTTATTTTGTGTTACTCTTATTGTATAGAACTGTTAATCTGGTTAAAGTTTGGTGTTACTCTAACGAACATCATGCAAATATGCTTAAATTGATTTCAGAGTTATATGCCCCCAAAACTAAACATAATTATTAACTTAACATATGAATAATAATGTTACCCCAACGTTACTAACGTGTTACTCCAATAGATACTTTGTGTTACTCTAACGTTAAAAGCATGTTACTTTAATAGATACTTTGTGTTACTACGTTACAAACGTGTTACTCTAATAGATACTTTGTGTTACTCCAACGTTAGAAACGTGTTACTCTAATAGATACTTTGTGTTACTACGTTACAAACGTGTTATTCTTATAGATACTGTGTGTTACTTCAATGTTACAAATGTGTTACTCTAATAAATACGCCTTACACAAAATTATTGAAATACTGATTGTGTTTCCTATTTTGTTGGATGTATGTTACACTCCTTCAAATTAGGAAACAATATCTTGTTTTTTTTAATATAAAATCTCAATCCATCTCATCCATCCATTGTATTATCATCCAATGGATGGTTGAAGGACTTAGGGACTCAAATATATAGAAGGACTCATAAGAACCCTCCTATCTCTCTCTCTCTCTCTCTCTCTCTCTATATATATATATATATATATCAAACTATACATATAAAATAAAGTGAATGTATAACCTAAAATTGTTGAACCATCTATCTTTGACCGACTTCGGGGTCTTCCGGTAGTTCATATGAGGAGCGTGGTAGAAATTCTTCATTGACTTTGTTATTCTTCTTACCACGTCGGATTCGTCAAACCTTAAGTAACACAAACAGAACAAATTATATTTTTGTATAAAAATATATTATATACCACATCTACTTCGATAAGGATAGAATAAGCAATACCATCTCCCGTTGGGTGCTATGTTAATTACAGGCACTCGAGGTGGTAGATTAGCCTGTTGTTGCTGTTGTTGTTGTTGTTGCTGTTGTTGCTATTGTTGATGCTCCTGCTCGTCCACCTCCATCGGTTGTCAACGTCCATGTCCGCGTCCACGTCCACGACCACGTCCGACCATCTTTCAGATATGATCCGTTGAATGGCAAAACAAACAAACATATGCAAATAACACTTACCAAATGCAATCCAAGAAAACATTTAACTAATAAAATCACCCTGCCTAAAACCAAACAAACATATACAACTAACAAGAATTATCCATAAGTGTTGATGGACAACTATTTCATTGACTAAAAAAATTTAGTTCGGTGAAATAATGTGATGCTCATGTTCTGAAATAAAATACAAGTCAGCAATCGTCGTCGTCGTCATCATCATCATCATCTTCTTGTTCTTCTTCCTTTTCTTCTTCTTCTTCTTCTTCTTCTTCTTCTTCTTCTTCTTCAATTTCATCCAACTCTTCATCATCAGATTCATCTTCAAATTCGTCATCCTCCTCCTCCTCCTCCTCCATGTGATCATCTTCCACAACCACGTCGTCACCCATCTCATTCATCTCTTCGATGTCCTCCCCTTCACTAAAACTTTCTACGACATCATCGTCGACAGGCGTAGATAATAATGAAGTACATGTCACATCTTCTTGAAATACCGTGACATCCACTGGTGCATTAAATTGTGACTTTGCCCGACCCTTGAAAACCGCCCACCAATGATCTTTATCCTTCTTTGGGTTTGGGTATGGAGCATAATAAACTTGACTAGCTTGATGGACAAGTACAAAAGGATCATATTTACCGTATTTCCTCCTACTATTAACTTCTACAAGTTTATAAAGGCCATGAACACTTGAACACGATTGCATTATAAATTCCCTTCTCCCCACAATACCTCAACTCAATAATTTCCTCTAAACTACCGCAATAATCATTTCCTTCAACATTACTTACGGAAACCCCGTAATTCTTGGTAGCTCTATTTTTCCCATATTTGTGTGTGTGGAAATTAAACCCATTAATCGAATATCTTTGCCAAGTGTTTACTTCTTTAGAAGGACCAAATGCTAAGGCTTGAATCACATCATCTTTGACATTCATCTCAGATACCTAATTGCGTAGTAGTGTTAGTGCATGTGTGACACGCTTAAAGTTTATTTCATTCTAATATATTAATACTGAAACTTACATATCCTTTAAACCAATTTGGAAACAACTTCTCATATGTAGTCCAAACTTCATCCATTTTAGCTCGTGGATGTTGCTCCATAATGAACTGTTCAAAGAACCTGTAATTTTCCAGTTTAGTTGTGACATCTACATTTATTATTTTTAAAATAAATAAGTAATTCGTTACTATTTATATACCGTTCATATTCTCCTAGTAGTTCACAATTTGATAAGGCGTAAAGATGGGCACGATTGAACTCTTGTTCGTCCAAGTATCTGTGTTTTGGTTTAGCAAATGCTCTACCTTTGTGTTGTCGAAAGAGCTCGGGTAAAGATGAATCATTTTCATCTGCTGTGCCCACACCAAAATCCTTAGCCTTTGTATCTACGTGGTCTTCAAAGTATAGAAAATAGAAATTTGATATTTCGTCAGTTAAGAAAGTATTGCAAATAGAACCTTTCACACGTGCTTTATTACCCACTTTTTTTTCCAAATGATTAAGATACCTACATTTTGATACAGTGTTAATACATGATTTAAAAATTGTTGAGAGTACGTGGATACAATAATAACTTGAATATTTTCATAATTTTACCTCTCAAAAGGGTACATCCACCTATATTGTACTGGGCCACCAACCCTTGCTTCATAAGACAAATGTATAGGTAAGTGCTCCATTGAATTGAAAAACGATGATGGAAACACTTTTTCAAGTTTGTAGAGGATCTCCGCAATATCGTTCTCTAGCCGTTCTATATTTTAAGTTGTAAGGCTTGACACACACAAATCACGAAAAAATTGGCTGATCTCGGTAATTGCATTCCACACAGTAGTTGGCAGCAAGTGTTTCAAAGCAACGGGTTATAACCGTTCCATGAATACATGGCAATCGTGGCTCTTCATACCATGAAGTGTGAGACTGTGTAGGTTGACACATCGACCTAAATCTGATGTGTATCCATCTGGAAATCTCAAATTGCAAATCCACTCACATAGTAACTTTATTTGCAGTTTATCAAGAGTGTAGAGAGCTTTTGGTTTGCGGCCGTCCTTGATGTGTAGGTGGCCTCTACTACATAATTTGGGCAAGTCCTTCCTTGTGTTATGGGTGTCAGCTGTTTTATTTTTATTATCCAGTACTGTATGAATTAATTGCTCGAAGAAGTTTTTTCCAATATGAAGACATCCAAATTGTGTCGAATCAACAAATGCTTCCAATAAGGTAGCTCCCATAACAAGCTCTTTTTGAACCATCCTGTTTTCAACCTTTTAAGTTCTTTGAGTTCACGATCAGTACAATCAAGGATCGTTGGAAAGTCTGAAATCGTCTCCCAAATTTCACAACCTCACAATGTCGGAGGTGATTCGTCATTCTAGTACTTACCCTTCCCAAAGGCGGTTTTGTTGTAACGGAATGCATGATGTAGGGGTAGGAATTTTCTGTGACAATCGAACCAACACATTTTACCTCTATGTGGAAGCCAAAATGCCTTGGTGTCTTTCATACAATATGGACATGCAAGTTTGCCATCAGTAGCCCACCAGGAGAGCATCCCATACGCCGGAAAATCGTTGATGGTCAATAGGATACATGTTTTCAGCCGAAAATTTTGTTTCTTGGACACATCATAGGTGAGCACTCCCGTGTCCCACAACTCTTTCAATTCATCAATAAGAGGTTGCATGTATATTGATAAGTGTGTTTTGTAATGCTTATTCCTTGTGTTTGGTCCCGGTTTCTCTTGTGAAATCGCTCTTTGGAGCGGTTTTCAAGGCTACTTACGCTTCTTCTAGTTTGTTTTAGGTTCCTATGACCAATCTTGGGAGGAATGGAACGATTCCAACTCGTTTCCAACATATTTGGAGCCAATGAAGAGAAGCGACGATCACTCGGTGGCTTAGACTCGATCCCGAGCCCTTGTGACTCATTCCCGAGCCAATTGGACCCACTCCCGAGCACCGAGAATCGATGAGAAGCCTAGGGAGAGCAAGTAGGGACCTATGAGACCATATTTGAAGCCAACAAGACCCATCTCGGTCGGGATCACATCCATCATGACCGGGATGAAGAAGCAAAGTAAGACGACCCACTGGAGGTCCATCCCGGCCGGGACCAGATCCATCCCGACCGGGACCACCTCATCCTGACCGGGATCACCTCCTTCCCGACCGGGATGGGCCCAGTTTGGAGCTGTTTTGCTTTTCCGCCTCCCTTATTCATTGTAACCCTATATATACCCCCCCTCTGTCGGGTCGAGATCCTCAGGGACGGAAAATGAGTCAGACTAAGGTGTACTACGGTCCTAGACTAGGTTCGAGAGAAACTAAACTAAGGCGATGACTAGGGATGACTAATGACTAAGCTAAGAAAGTAACAAATGACAAAAAGGAAGCAAATAAATCAACAAGAAGGAAACTAGGGCTAGGTCGGGTTCATGGATGTCAAGGAGATCAAAATAGGAAAAACGGGGTTACTAGCAAGCTTTCATAGCCTAGGTTCCGATCAGGCTCTCGCTACTTAAACGGCCTAGAGGTCTCCTCACAACGCTCTCGCTACTAATGGGAGAACCAAACCTATCAACCACACAAGAACATGCAAGATAACAAGCAAGAAAAACAAGGAATGATCATCTCAAGTCTCACAAGCATATCATCAAACATGTAGAGTGCAAGGCAATAAGAATCAACAAAAACAACAACTAGTATCACCCATCTCACCCTAATCATCCCTGATCACATCCAATCCCCTACTAACCCTAGGGGATAACTACTCAAACATATCTAAGCTTAAACTAACACAAACAAGAGAAAACATCCATTCATTATGGTGAAAACATAATGATAACATTATGTTATCATGAGAAAACAAGAGAAAACATGAGAACTACAACATTCATTATGAAGATGAAACAAGCAAGAGCAACAAACAAACGATAAAGACTGAAACTTGAATGATAAACAAAGATTAAAGGAAAAGAGTAGAGAAAGATTATACCAAACTAATAATGACATGAAAACAAGAAACCTTGTATAGAAAGAACACCCAAAACCTCCACCAATGTTGTCCAGATTGGATGGATTCTTCAAGAGATCCCTTAATACAAGAGTAACTAACTAGATTAAGGAGTAATTAAGGACTAATCTACACCAATCTAAGCTAATCTAACCTAAATTAGTCTAGGGTTTAGTGGGTAGTCAAAAAGATTGAAAAGTTCTTCAACAATACAGGGGGGGGGGGGGGTATATATAGGGTTACAATGAATAAGGGAGGCGGAAAAGCAAAACAACCCCGAACTGGGCCCATCCCGGCCGGAAAGGAGGTGATCCCGGTCGGGATGAGGTGGTCGCGGTCGGGATGGACCTGGTCCCGGCCGGGATGGACCTCCAGTGGGTCGTCTTCCTTTGCTTCTTCATCCCGGTCGGGATGGATGTGATCCCGACCGGGATGGGTCTTGTTGGCTTCAAATATGGTCTCATAGGTCCCCACTTTCCCTCCCTAGGCTTCTCATTGATTCTCGGTGCTCAGGAGTGGGTCCAAATGGCTCGGGAATGAGTCACAAGGGCTCGGGATCGAGTCTAAGCTACCGAGTAATCGTCGCTTCTCTTCGTTGGCTCCAAATGTGTTGGAAACGAGTCAGAATCGTTTCATTCCTCCAAGATTGGTCATAGGAACCTAAAACAAACTAGAAGAAGCTTAAGTAGCCCTGAAAACCGCTCCAAAGAGCAATTTCACAAGAGAAACCGGGACCAAACACAAGGAATAAGCACTACAGAACACATTTATCAACTCCCCACACTTAACCCTTACTCGCCCTCGAGTAAGCACGAACTAACTACTAAACTAATAAGAACTAAAATACTAGCCGAGCGGGTATTAGCGCACCCTACGCCCTTTCAACTCACGCGAGAACACTTAGAGGAAAAGTGCTCCCTGCAAGGCAGTAAGATCTTGCGAAAAAACTGTTGATACAACCGAACACGAAAACACACAAACAAACAAACATACAAACAAAAAAAACAAATAATCGGTTGCATCCAAGAAGAAATAAATACCGCTTCCCTCAACAAAGCGGTAAAAGAAACACCGGTTAAGGACTCAAGGCAAGTGACAACGTTCCCAAGCTAATAATACAAACCGAAATGGACAAAATCCTAATAGTATGACGACAAAGCAATAAAAACGTTGGTTACTTACCTAGTTCCTCCTAACCTTCAGGAACGTAATATTTGGGAAAAAGAGATAGATGCCTTGGAACTTGCCTTGAATGGGAAATTGGAGGAGCCAATTAGGGGATTTGGAGAAGCTATGCTAGACCAAACCGTCGAAGAAATTGAGGCCGCCATCAAAGGCCTTGAGTTTCTTCATGGTGAGAATTCTCGTAAGGACAATGATGAGGTCCCCCCTAAAGCCTCCAATGAAGAAAACTTGATGCCTTCACCTCCTTTACCGCACTTGGTTTCGAGTCCTTTGTCTTGTGAGACGGTTGATGAAGTGGATCCTTGTCGGGCGGTGGAAAAGAGTGCTACTCTTGACCCCGTAGAAGAAGCAACACCCTTAGGGTGTGATCTCCCAAACCATAATGCCAAGCATGACTTTAGACCACTATACCTACCGGATGGTCATAAGAGTCGTTGCTATGTTGGTTGGAAAGACTCGGAAGATCACAAGGAAACCGAGCATAATGGATTAGATGATTGCTTCTTACCTCCGACTTGGAAGCTCTTGAAAGTAGCTTGGCTTGGCCACATGAGCCTTAACGAAGATGTTGCTAGAGCATTTGACTTACTCCTCCGAGCTCTTGATGGCTATGGAGGCGTAGATGGTGAGAGTACCAAGTTGTAAATACCTTTTTCCTTTTCTTTTGTATTTGTATTTGTATTTGTATTTGTATTTGTGTGATTGGATAGTTTGGTTTCTAGGATTTGTAAGTGTTTTGTGTAATTCTTGTAATTTGGGATTTTCGTGACCGATGTGAGGGAGGTATCTTTGATGTGTTTATTGAGCTTACTTGATAGGTTTGAAGTGAAGATGAAGAATTAGAGAGGGGTATTGATGATAGAAGCTTCAAGGCTTGGTGGAGGAAGTCGGTTTTTGAGCTTGGTACAAGCTTTTGGGGACGGGATTTTGGATCCCGAGGTATTACATGTCTTTTGGGTGGAACTAGTATTGAATGAAGGCTTCAAGGCTCGGGAAAGGTGTTATCCCGACCGGGACCATAACCGTCACGACCGGGATGAGTTGAGCATGAAAACAGGAGATTCTGATGTGCCATCCCGACCGGGATCAAGGTCTTCCCGACCGGGAAGGACTCCTCCCGAGCGTGATGAAGTTTGTCACGACCGGGAAGGGTGCCAGCTTCTTCTTTCGCCTTCTTTTCTTCATTTATACCCCCACCCAACCTCCCTACTCACCTTAGCCTCTATCATTTGACCCTTACACTTCAATTATACACCCTCGTCTCATCTTCTCATCACTATACACCGAGTTTTCCCAAAATCCCACCCTCATTACACCTATGTAAGCCCGATACTTGAGACTACATTGAGGAAGAGGAGGAATATCAATGAAGACAAGCAAATGTGCCGATAATGGTCATTGAGACGACGGAGTTGGTTGAGTTGCTAACCGTTTGGTAAGGCGACTCTCCTTTCTTTTCCGTCTTTTATTGCTAGTCTTTCTTTGTATGTTCCCCTTCCCTTTTATGTATTTGGTGTCTTGATGGCCCTCGGGGCCTTGGTAATTATTGCTCTCGATTCTCGATGATGTGATTACATCGAGAATCATTTGAAAAATCCAAATTGTCAAGTTCTTTTCACTTTCTTTATTTTTATTTTCTTTTGGTTGAATTTGATCGGAATCGGGCGGAATCCGGGCTAGGTGACTTGATTACACCTAGCCCTCTCCTCCCATTTCCTTTTATTTTCTTCTTTTTATTTCTCCCCCCATCCATATCTTTTCTCGTATCGGCCCTTGGTGACTTGATTACACCCCGGCCGACACACTCTACCCTTTCTTCACTTTCATTTTTGTTTTTTAAGTTTTATTTTCCCTTTTCTTTTCTTTTTAGTGTCTTCCACACACTACCGATCGAGCATGAGGACATTGCTTGATTTAAGTGTGGGGGAGCAATATCTTAGCCTAGATTAATTTTATTTTCGTAGTTTTTCGAAAAATCTTTAAAATCCCTAAAAATTTGAAAATTTTCATAAAAACCAAAGAGATTTTCTTTTGTGTTCTTGTGTCGTATTTTTGTTGTGTTGTGTGTGTTTTGCCTCCCCATTTCCTTGTAGGTTGCTTGATCGCCGTGAGACTCGGAAAGATCTCGTCATTCGGTAATATCCTCTTATCTCTTTCTCCTTTTCCCATTTCGGTGTTTGGAGGAGATTTTGTGGTGGTGTTTGCTCGGGTGGAGCCTTTTGAGTTCGTGGTTGATTGGTGGCTTGTTTGGATGTTTCGGGGTGGTGATTGTTTATTTTGTGTGTTTGTGTGTTTTATGTTGTTTTGTTTTGTTTGTCTCTTCTTCTTTCGTCTGTGTTTTGTCTTGTTTAGTTTGAGTCTAGTGTGGTAAATGTTTTCGAAAACCCGGCTTTGAGGATAGTGCGCAAGTGTTTACTTTCCCTTTCTAGTGATATAAGTCGAGTCTTGGACTTTAGTCTAGTAGAATGACTTTAAATCAATAGTTTCGTTGGTTTCTTACCTTGAGTCCACCAAGTCTACCAGGGATTTACTACGGGATTTGCATTTTGACCATTTTGACCACCCACGGAGTGAAAAGGCCTTGGTTGCCGAGTCTCGTCTCTTGGGTGACCATGTTCGAAATTGTTTGATTAGTCCAAGTTTTCCCTCTTTTTTCCCTACCTTCTACACATATTCCACAAAATAAGTTGCAACTTGTTGTACTTTCTTACTTGGTTGTGATTGAATGCCTACAATACAAGATTTATCCAAAAGGCCAACCAAGTAAGAAAAAGAAAGAAAAGAAAGAAAAAAAAGAAAGAAGAAAAATAAAAGGGACAGCAAATCAAAAACAAAATAAAAAAGAAGAAAAAGAAATGGCATAGCAACTCAAAAGCAAAATACAAAAGAAAAATGCCAAAGAAAATCATCTCACAAAAAAAATTCTCATCCCCTCGGAAATAAGCCTTTTTACCGACTGTAATCGTGAAGAGCCTACCAAAGGACCAAGTCCCTAGGAAGGATGATAGCGGTAATGGTCGGTCTTCCCTCACTTCATATCCACCTTTTTACTTGGACGAGTTAGGCTATTTTTGAGCATGAGACGACCCTCTTGGCTTATCGCTAAAGGAGGCGGGGTTTCACTTTACCTACAGTGTCGACTAACTTCGTGGTTCATCCTTTTTCCATCCCGCCTATCGTCCCATGGTACGTTCTTAGAAGGTTAGGAGGAACTAGGTAAGTTACCAACATTTTTATTGCTTTGTCGTCATACTATTAGGATTTTGTCCATTTCGGTTTGTATTATTAGCTTGGGAACGTTGTCACTTGCCTTGAGTCCTTAACCGGTTTTTCTTTCACCGCTTTGTTGAGGAAAGCGGTATTTATTTCTTCTTGGATGCAACCGATTGTTTGTTTTTTTGTTTGTATGTTTGTTTGTTTGTGTGTTTTCGTGTTCGGTTGTATCCACAGTTTTGTCACAATACTTTATTTGCCTTGCGGGGAGCACTTTTCCTCTAAGTGTTCTCGCGTGAGTTGAAAGGGCGTAGGGTGCGTTAATACCTGCTCGGCTAGTATTTTAGTTCTTATTAGTTTAGTAGTTAGTTCGTGCTTACTCGAGGGCGAGTAAGGGTTAATTGTGGGGGAGTTGATAATTGTGTTTTGTTGTGCTTATTCCTTGTGTTTGGTCGCGGTTTCTCTTGTGAAATCGCTCTTTGGAGGAGTTTTCAAGGCCACTTACATTTCTTCTAGTTTGTTTTAGGTTCCTATGACCAATCTTAGAGGAATGGAACGATTCCAACTCATTTCCAACACATTTGGAGCCAACGAAGAGAAGCGATGATCACTCGGTGGCTTAGACTCGATCCCGAGCCCTTGTGACTCATTCCCGAGCCATTTGGACCCACTCCCAAGAACCAAGAATCGATGAGAAGCCTAGGGAGATAAAGTGGGGACCTATGAGACCATATTTGAAGCCAACAAGACCCATCCCGGTCGGGATCACATCCATCCCGACCGGGATGAAGAAGCAAAGGAAGACGACCCACTGGAGGTCCATCCCGGCCGGGACCAGGTCCATCCTAACCGGGACCACCTCATCCCGACCGGGATCACCTCCTTCCTGGCCGGGATGGGCCCAGTTCGGGGCTGTTTTACTTTTCCGCCTCCCTTATTCATTGTAACCCTATATATACCCCCCCTCTTGTATTGTTGAAGAACTTTTCAATCGTTTTGACTACCCACTAAACCCTAGACTACTTTAGGTTAGATTAGCTTAGATTAGTGTAGATTAGTCCTTAATTACTCCTTAATCTTGTTAGTTACTCTTGTATTAAGGGATCTCTTGAAGAATCCATCCAATCTTGACAACATTGGTGGAGGTTTTGGGTGTTCTTTCTATACAAGTTTTCATCTTTTCATCTCATTATTAGTTTGGTATAATCTTTCTCTACTCTTTTCCTTTAATATTTGTTTATCATTCAAGTTTCAATCTTTATCGTTTGTTTGTTGCTCTTGCTAGTTTCATCTTCATAATGAATGTTGTAGTTCTCATATGGATGTTTTCTCTTGTTTGTGTTAGTTTAAGCTTAGATATGTTTGAGTAGTTATCCCCTAGAGTTAGTAGGGGATTGAGTGTGATTAGGGATGATTAGGGTGAGATGGGTGATACTAGTTGTTGTTTTTGTTGATTCCTATTTGCCTTGCACTCTACATGTTTGATGAAATGCTTGTGAGACTTGAGATGATCATTCCTTGTTTTTCTTGCTTGTTCTCTTGCATGTTCTTGTGTGGTTGATAGGTTTGGTTCTCCCATTAGTAGCGAGAGTGTTGTGAGGAGACCTCTAGGCCGTTTAAGTAGCGAGAGCCCGATTGGAACCTAGGCTACGAAAGCTTGCTAGTAACCCCGTTTTTCCTCTTTTGATCTCCTTGACATCCATGAACCCGACCTAGCCCTAGTTTCCTTCTTGCTGATTTATTTGCTTCCTTTTTGTCATTAGTTACTTGCTTAGCTTAGTCATTAGCCATCCCTAGTCATCGCATTAGTTTAGTTTCTCTTGAACCTAGTCTAGGACCGTAGTACACCTTAGTCTGACTCATTTTCCGTCCTTGAGGATCTCGACCCGACTTGCCCTAGCTACCAAGCCTAGGTTAGTTGGTTTTATTTGATCGGTGGGATCCTCGGCAAATCCTTCCATCATATATGTACAAGTTTTTCTTAGGAGTTTTTGGCCTGGGAACGATCAAGGATAGAAACGTAAATTGTTTTTCATGCATAATCCAGGAGGTAGATTATAAGGAGTGAGAATCACCGGCCAACATGAATAAGACTTAACAAATTGAACGTATGGTGTAAAACCATCTGTGCAAAGTCCAAGTCTAACATTACGAGGCTCACTAGCAAACTCCGGAAACATATAATCTAGATGCTTCCAAGCCTCACTGTCACTTGGATGAGCCATGGTCCCCGGTACACGTGGATTTTCAATGTAATCCCCTAGAAATTCTAATGCGATACAGTGGCGGAAACACTGTAGAGTCGGGATTAAAACACACTGTAACTATGTCGTATTAAATTAAATTGGTAAAGTCAAACGTATGCCATACATAAAAATGGCTAAAATTTAAAACAATCCACAAAGAGGTTAAACAATCCTTAAGACATAATTATTAAAAAGATCAAGCAGGATCCAAGACTGCTCGTTAGCCCACACCCACCGGAAAATAAACACGTATACCTGCTATATTAAAACATAACAGCCACAATCAATGGGGAGCAACGTCAACGTTCTCCCAGCCGTATAACAGGATTTTAAAACAGTAATTACTAATATAGGAAAAATAGTAAAAATGGAAAACAATAAAACAGCATATTAAAATAAGCTTTAGCGTAAAACAAATTAATCAAAAGGGTTTCCGAAGAAACATAATAATATTTGCCAACCTGCAAACCAATTTATATCGATAATAAATAAAATAATCAAAATGGCGTTATGGATAGGAGTAATGATGAATGCTAGACTTTCACTAGGAGAATACTGAAAACTAGCTTCGAGAACTTAGTTCAAACAAATCAAACTTCGGTCTCTAACTAGGCTACTCAACCATAATAGAGCGGCGACTTATAAATGCGTGACCCTAGTTTAAGATAATGCACACCCCTCCTGGGATTACCTGTCACCCGGTTCAACTTATGACGGCGACTTACTGCGAGGCCTAAGCTTAAGGTCAAAACGTACAAAACTCGCGGGATACCTATCACCCGGTTCAACAACCAATTTACCGATTCCTGATACACTAGCCTTATAGTTGATGGCAAAACCGTAAACCCTAGAATATATTACTCTAACCTCACACTTGTCCTTATTCCATAACTCCAAAACAAAGCCATTATCGATATTCAAAAGATATAAACAATATAAATAATATGAGGATAAAAGAAGTAAACATTTATATTCTAAAAGAGGAAACTTTCTATTTTAGGAAACTTCTATTTTTAGAAACTTTACTAAAAATAGCATTATATCAAAATAGTGAAAATATTATTTCATACTAATACCACATTTTTAATAAACGATATAGATTTATAAACCTAATACTTTCGGCCTTAACGATATTAATTATTAAAGTAAGATCATTTGATTTTATAAAATTGTGAAAATATCGTATAAGCGTTATAAAATGATTAAAAATGTCTTAAACATTTTAATATTACTAATTAGGGTGTTTTCAAAAGTTAAAAAGCTATAATTCCCTAATTATTATTAGTTTCGGCAATAAAATTATAAATAGGATTTTACGGCAAACATCAAATTAAATATTTGAACGTCTTTATTTAATTAAACCAACAAATATATTTAGAGTATGTTAAGGGATGATTTAACTCTTAAAGTTTCAGATTAAAATACATTCAAAATTGCTGGAAAAATAATTCTTTTAGGTAAGACGAAGCATTTTAACGATAAATCACAATTTGTCAGAAAATCAATACTTATTAATTAAAGACTTTAATAAATAGTAACAAAATTACGTAAAATAGTTAAAATATATTTATGGATATTCTGTCCAGAAAAGAAAATTTTCCAGAATTCTAAAACTCGGTTTTTAAAGCGTTTCCTCGTTTATCGTCCAATCTCGACAATAACGATTAATAAAAATAGTAATTACAAAACGATTTAAGTATTAATATCCAAAAATTATTATTAAACCTAAAAATCATGATTTTCCAGAATCTACCATTTTTCCAGATTTCCAAAAATTCCAGATTTCATAAATTCCGTCAAAACCGTCTTTAAAACCCGTTTTCACAATTAACGATTCCATTAATAAAACTTATCGTTCCTAACATTTCATTAAGGCACTAAAAATCATAAAATTAAATTTTAATATGAAATCATCAGAATCATAATTTTTTCAAGATTTAAACCAAAGACCAGAAATCGAGAATTTAAACAACAAACACGGTTTTAACGATAAACGATGATTTAAAGTGATTAATTAATTCATCCACTTAACAATTCCGAAAACTTATGAAAAAATTCTGAAATTTCTATTTCACCAGAAAGTTTCACCACGTCAAAAATCAGATTAAAATAAAATGTTTAAGTACCAGAACTAAAAATCGGCTTTTAATCGTTTTTGTCCGAAAACGGTAATAATTCAATAATCGATATCAAAAATATCAGCAAAATACTAAATTATTAAAAATCATCAAAAACAACATTTTTCCAGAATATAAACATATATTACATGTTTAGGCCGATTATTACGATTTTACAAATTAATATAACAATTTAATCGTTAATCTCGTAAAAGCGATAAAAATACCGAATCATACAAATTTTCAACTTTTAAAATTTTTCCAGAATTCGTGACATACATATATTGCCAAAATAAAACATAAAAATATATACATGCAAATACTCAATTAAAATCATGAAATACCGAGTAACATCGACGTTACCTCTACTCCAAGTCTGAATCGACAATATATTCGTCGGCTTCGGGATCGACCAAAAATTGTACCAAACACGAAAATCATGGCAGAAAAATACCATGAGAAAACTAATAAAAATCAAGGTAAAAATTGATCGAAAACGACGTTGATTAATACCTTAACGAAGAGAACGGAAAGATGATTATTTGACGATGAATTTGAGTCGATTAAGACTACAATTGAAGCAAAAATAATCCTAGAATAGGGGAAGAGTTCCACGGCCAAGAGGAAGAAGATAATTTTTTTTTTTTTAACTTGATGAATGAATAAAGTGTAGTATGGAAATGGATGGTTTCCAAAATATAAATGAGATTAAAGTGTTGATGAAAACTACGTGCAACCTTCATGAAGTGGCCGGCCAAATGAAATGATAAGGAGTATGAAAAGTTTTGATAATAATGCAACAATGAATGAAAAGAAATTATCTTACGTTTACGTTTTAACGTGATAAAATGAAAAGTTTAAATAAAACGTAATAAAACTTGTGACCAAGAGCTTAGTCGGTCCAAAATGTGAGGAAATGGTCTCAAATAATTTATTAGTTGATAAAAAGTATAATCGTAAAAGAGTTAAAGGCATTTCAAAGTAATTCGAGTAAACCTCGCGTAAGAAAATAATTATTCGAGAAGCTTCGTAATAAAAATCATTAACAACTAATTTTTTTTGTAAATAAAAATGTTTATTAGTTGAAAATATTATGGAAACGTATTCAAACGTTTTTAGGAAAAGGAATAACTTAAATCCAAGTTTAAAAATGTCAATTCGAAGAGAGATAGAATTCCTTGCGGAAAAATTAATTAATTTACGAAGAAACCAAATAAATGGATTTAAAAAGAATTTAAATCTTTAAAATTAAAAATTAAAATTATTAAACTCAAAAATTAAAATAGAGCTGAGTAAAATGATGAAATATGAGGCCGAAAAGTGACAGAGTTAAGACGGAGTCCTAACGGAAAGAATAAAAATGCTTAGGAAAAATAGCGGGTGTTACAATCCTCCCCACTAAAAGAAAGTTTCGTCCTCGAAACTAAGAATAAGCAGATAGGAAATCGAGGTTTACCTTACTCGAAGAGTTGAGGATGCTTAGCTCGCATCGAAGACTCGGTTTCCCACGTTTCTTCCTCAAACTGATTACAGCGCCACAAAACTTTTACCAGAGGTTCCTTAAACGCTTCTCGCGGCGATCAGTGATCTTCACCGGCCTTTCTTCATAAGTCAAATCTGGTTCGAGATCCACAATCTCGGGCTCCAACACGTGCTCGGGATCACTAACATATTTCCTTAACTGAGAAACTTGAAAAACATCGTGAACCTT
This sequence comes from Agrostemma githago, assembly GCA_958450325.1. Lineage (NCBI taxonomy): Eukaryota > Viridiplantae > Streptophyta > Magnoliopsida > Caryophyllales > Caryophyllaceae > Agrostemma > Agrostemma githago. The sequence goes on from OY288248.1 coordinate 18,921,324, forward strand.
ACCCATAGATGCAGGCAATTCCAGATTATAAGCAACTTCGCCCACTTTCTCAATTACAGGGTACGGAACGAACTTAGGGCTGAGCTTGCCCTTAATCCCTAACCGTTTCACCTCTTTCATAGGTGATACCTTCAGGAACACAAGATCACCAACCGAAAACTCCAAAGGTCGGCGACGAACATCAGCATACGACTTCTATCGATCCTGGGCAGACTTCATCCTAGATCGGAGCACATTCACTACGTCAATAATCTGAGCCAACAAATCCGGGCCCAAAATCTTCACTTCACTGGGAACATCCCAACAGACGGGACTACGACACTTTCGACCGTAAAGTGCTTCGAACGGAGACATCTTAATAGAAGCATGGTAGCTGTTGTTATAGGAAAACTCTACCAGCGGAAGATGTCGGATCCAACTCTCTTGGAAATCCAAGGCACAAGCCCGCAACATATCCTCCAAAGTTTGGATCGTTCTCTCGGACTGTCCATCTGTAGCAGCATGGAAAGCGGTACTCATCAATAAATTGCTTCCCAAAGCATCTTGTAAAGCCTTCCAGAATTTAGAGCAGAACCTCGGGTCTCGATCCGAAACAATCTCGAGCGGTACACTATGATGACGGACGATTTCGGCAACATACACTTCTGCGAGCTTCTCCAAACTCCAAGTGTCGCGAATTGGGACGAATCGTGCACACTTGGTCAAGCGGTCCACAATAACCCAAATACCGTTTCTACCATTCACGGTCCTTGGTAATGGCATCACAAAATCCATCGATATGCACTGCCATTTCCACTCTGGAACAGGGAGTGGTTGTAGCAAACCTCCATGCTTCTTGTGCTCGAACTTCACCTGCTGACATGTCAAGCACTTACTTACAAACTCTGCAATGTCTTCTCTCATATGAGGTCACCAGAAATGGAGCTTCAAATCTCGATACATCTTGTCACCACCGGGATGAATAGAGTACCTCGTCTTATGTGCCTCGGTTAGAACTTGCTTTCTCACCTCAGCATCACCAGGGACAACCCAGCGGTTCTTAAATTTTAGTGCTCCACTGGAATCCACAGAAAAATCTAGAGCCTTACCAAGATTCATCTTTTCTCGGATACCGGCTACAAAAGGGTCATCCAACTGCTTCTCACGAATCTCACGGAAAAGAGTTGGTTCTGCAACTAGGGCATTTAGGCGACCATCATAACCTTCATCAACAACATCAATAAACATCTTGGCAAAATCTCGGGCCAACTTCTCAGGCAAGCCAGAACACGGAGACAAGGAATGAAGGGTCTTTCTGCTAAGGGCATCAGCAACCACGTTAGCTTTTCCCTCACAATACACCAATTCAAGGTCAGAGTCGTTCACTAACTCTATCCAGCGTCTCTGTCTCGCATTCAGATCTTTCTGCGTGAAGAGATATCGCAGGCTCTTATGGTCAGTGTGAACCTTGCATCTCACTCCGTACAAATAATGCCTCCAAACTTTCAAGGAATGCACCACAGCTGCTAACTCCAAGTCGTGGGTAGGGTAATTCACCTGATGAACTTTCAACTGTCTAGAGGCATAAGCGATCACCTTACCGTTCTGCATAAGGACACAACCCAAACCATTCTTAGAAGCGTCACAATACACATCGAAACCAACGCCTTCTTCAGGTAGGGTCAGGATAGGAGCAGAAGTGAGCTTTCTCTTGAGCTCAGAAAAAGCATCTTCACAAGCTTGACTTGATAAGTGTAGTTTGTAGTGCCTAATTTGCTGCGTTTCGGTCCCATTTTCCTTGTGGAATCGCTCCTTGGGAGCGGTTTATGGCTTACTTATGCTTCCTCTAGTTCGTTTCAGGTTCCCGAGACCATTCGTGAAGAGTTGGAGCGATTCCGTCTCAATACATACACTTTTCGGAGCCAACGAAGAGACGGAACGATAACTCGATGCCTTGGATTCGATCCCAAGACCTCGGGACCCGATCCCGAGCCCCTTAGACTCGATCCCGAGACCCGAGAGTCGATGAGAAGCCCATGTGAAGCAAGGAGGAACCTTAAAGATCATATTGGAGGCCTACAAGACTCATCCCCGACGGGAAGGACCTCATCCCGTCCGGGATGAGGTGCGCATATTGCATTGCTCCTGTTTTATGTCCGTCCCGGTCGGGACCACTCCGTCCCGGACGGGACCATCTCGTCCCGGACGGGATGGACGAGCTGTAGCACGAAACACTTTAGTCTTCCTCCTTCATTCTTGTAACCCTATAAATACTCCTTCCTTGTATTGTTTAAATACCATACTTTACCCTAGATTATTTTAGATCTCTCTTAAGAATTTAAAACCCTAATTAGCCTCCTTTCATCTCTAGTTAATCCTTAGTTAATCTTAGTTTAATCAAGCAATTAGTCTTGTATTAAGGAGATTCTTGAAGAACTCATCCAAGATTGACAACCTTGGAGATTATTTGGGTTTCTTATTAATGCAAGTTCTCATCTTTTTATCTTCTTGTTAGTGGGTATAATTTCTCTTCTCTTAATATTTGTTAATCTCTCAAGTTTTAATCTTTACATATTGTTTATTTATTCTTGTTTGTTCATGATGAATGTTTGGTTGTTTATGTTGATTTCTCTTAGGATTGTTATTGTTAGTTTGATAATGAGTGAGTAGATTCCTTGTGGGGTTAATAGGGGGATTAAGTGTGGATTATGGGTGATTAGGGCTTGATTGTGGGTAAAGGTGATTCATTTGTTGCTAGTCACTTATTGGGCATACCATGTGTTTGTTGTATTGCTTGTATGGGTAGTAGTGGTCAATGCTTCTCATGCTTGTTCTCTCCTTCTCATTGTGTATTCAATTTGTGGTTGAATGTTTGTGTTTTGAGTAGCATCTTGCATGAATGTTCGGGTCTAGTCTTAGACACGAGAGTGCGGACTTTGGCTTTGGCGCGAGAGCGCAAACCGACCTTAGTGACGAAGTGGCACCTACACCCTTGATTACCCAATCATCCTACTATGCTTATGAACCCGACCCAACCCTACTCTCTTCCATATTTGAATTCTCTATCTCTTTAGTCGATCATCTTATCTAGTTTATTTGATTAGTTAATCTTTAGTTGTTCATTAGTTTTTGTTATAGCTTATCCATTGTTAGTTTTGTTCACACCTCTTCTCCTATCATAATTTGTCAATCATCGTTTCTTTGTGTTTGTTTGTGTGACTTAGCCTTGTTTGTGAGTAGACCTAGTCTAGACATTACAATACCGTCTCCGTGGACACGACCCGACTTACCCTAGCTACCGCCAGGAGTAGTTGGTTATATATTGATCGGTAGGACCCGCGGCAAATCCGACCATCAATTTGGCGCCGTTGCCGGGGACGGTGCATGTTTAGACTTAGTTTGCTTATTAGCTAGACTTAGTTACCCCTTTTTGTGCTCTTCTTCTATCTCTTGTGCATATTGTGTAGTTTTTCTTATTTTCTTTAGCTTCTTTTTCTCTTTGTCTTGGGAAGTGCTTGTTTATTGTCTTTGCCTAGTGCCCATAAAGCACTAGGTGTTCTCACGTTTGCTCTAAGTGTGTAGTGTATGCCTAGGGGGGGAGGTGAATTCTTTCTCTTCAATCCAGAGCCGGAAAGACTCTTTAGAGCCTTTCGCCAACGGACGATTGGCCGGGTTAGAATCTCTCAACCAAGTGCTAGCAATACCACCGAAGAACAAGCTCAAGGATCCGACTTTATCGAGCAACCTCAAGGCAATACCGAAGGGATCTTCATAAATCCTTTTGGTACTTCTCAACCTAGTTCCCCCTCTACTTCTACATCAACACCGTCTACACCATCCTCTCCCGCATATCCAATAATGCCCATGTTCTCTTCACACTCGACATTTACGGAGGATGTCTTGCCCGGTCCAACCGCTTTACCGGAGGCATATACCGGCAATTTTGTGGCAAAGACACAATTTATTCAATTGGTCGAGCGAAGTCAATTTAATGGGTTACCAACCGAAGATCCTCATCAACAGATGGAAACCTTTTTGGATTATTGCGATGCTATTTCACAACCGGGAATAACCCAAGACCAAATCCGGTGGGTACTATTTCCTTTCTCTTTGATCGGCAAAGCAAAGCAATGGTTCAAGGGGTTAGACAAGGCAACTCTTGGTATTAATACTTGGAAGAAGCTAGCATTGGCTTTTTACCAACAACTCTATCCCGCGGTGAAGACAAATCTATTGAGAGCTTCTATCACGGGATTCCAACAACGTGATGAAGAAAGCCTCTACGAAGCTTGGGAAAGATTCAAAGCCTTGATCCGCTCTTGCCCTCACCATGGTTTATCACAATGGTTCCTTGTTCAACAATTTTGGAACGGGCTATATGAAGAGTCAAGGGCTATACTCAATATGGGATCTAATGGAAGGTTTACCGAGGTGGATGATGACCAAACTTGGTCAAGAATTGAAGAGATGGCGGTCCACAATTCCCAATACTCAAGACCTAGGAAGGCGAATCGAGGAGGTAGGCACGAGGTCGATGCTATCACACAACTAAGCATTGACCTTGGAGCTCAATTAAAAACTCACATGGAGACCATTGACAAGAAGCTCCAAAGCCACCTCAATCAAGTTCAAAGCGCTATTTCCTCCAACCAACACTCGGTCTATGAAGTTCATGCTTTGAGAGTCGTGCCTCATACACATTATTATGGGATGTGTGATACTTGTGGGATAGTTGGGCATGAGCCTATACATTGTAGGGGAAGTATTGAGCAAGTGAACACCTTTCAAGCGTTCAAACAAGGTGCCCCTTATCCTAATATGTACCAAGCTTCCCATCAAGCTTCTCAACAACAAGCTCTACAACACCGACCTTATGTTCCACCTCCCTTAAGGGACAACAATCAAGGGTACCAAGGTTATCAAGGCAACCCAAGGCCATTCAACAACTTCAAGCAAAATAACCAAGGTACCTTCAACAACAATCAAGGATTCCAACAAGGGAATTTCAATCAAGGACATCAAAATTACAACCATGGCAACAATCAAGGCCTTAATCAAGGCAACTCTCATGGGTTCCAAGGGAACCATCAACAACAACAAGCAACTCAAGGTAATCGACAAGAAAGCAAGCCAAGGAGTCGGTCTCCTACTCATGATTATGGCATTTCTCTAGCCATCACAAACACTCCTCATAACCAACAATCTCCCCCTTGGGATTTTGAAATGGAAAAGTCAATGTTGGACATGTTAAGGAGTCAATTGGAGACACAAAGAACTCAACAAGAAATCATTACTCAACTTCAAAGGGATAACTTGGCAAGAGATGCTCATGTGAAGATGCTCGAGACCCAAATAGCTCAACTTGCTTCGGGTAGCAATTCAAGGCAAAAAGGGCAATTACCTCCTCAAGGTAAAATAGCGAAATTCGAGCATGTGAATGCTATTACCTTGAGGAGCGGTTCATCTTATAACCCTCCCCACCCCCTAATGAGCATGTACCAATGAAAGAAGTTGTGTCTCCAATTCTAGAAGATCAAAGCTTGGGAAATCCAATAGAGGAGCAAGTCTTATGGGAGATTGAGAAACCCCGAGAAGACGAGCTTCCCCCACTTCAAGGAAAAGACAAGGGTAAAAGGAAAGTGTCGTTTGAGAAGCCCATCCCTATTGAGCAAAACAAGATTCAAATCAAGTTGCCTTTCCCAACAAGGCAAATGAAGACCAACGTGGATACCCAATATGACAAGTTCCTTAATATTGTGAAGAAATTGGATGTGAGTGTCCCATTTACCGAGCTACTTACCCAAATCCCGGCATATGGAAGGTTCATGAAAGAAATATTGGCTAGAAAGAGATCCGTCGACAAGGAAGAGACTATACCGTTCACTAGAGTGGTGAGCGAGCTTATTCAAGGTTCTACGCTTCCCAAGTTGAAGGATCCGGGTAGTTTCTCGATCCCTTGCACCATAGGCAACTTCAAGATCGAGAGAGCATTATGTGATTTGGGTGCGAGTGTAAGCATCATTCCCTATTCCATTTGTGAGCGACTTGGGATGAAGGAGCTCAAGAGTACTTCCATTACACTCCAAATGGCCGATAGTTTCCTCAACTGACTTTTGGGGATGTTGGAAGATGTGCCAATTAGAATCGGGAAGTTCTTCATTCCGGTCGACTTCCTTGTACTTCACATGCCGGAAGATGCTATCACTCCCATTATCCTTGGGCGCCCATTTCTACACACCGCCGTTGCTATGATCGATGTAAAGAACGGTAGGATCACATTTGAGCTAGGCGACGAGAAGCTCGTGTTTGACCTCCAAGGCAACACTTCGCCTACTAATGATGAGTCTTGTAAAATGATCACCGCCACAAAGGACATCGGTCTAGGGGATGGGATGAGTAAAAGCTTGAAGAATGACTTCTATGGAATTGAGGATGATGATTCCGAGATTGGGGCGGATGAGTGCCCATATCATGAGTTTGATGACAAGTGCCAAGACAAGAAGGATGATGAGCCTCCCTTGGGGCCACATGAGGATAGATGGACGTTTGGGTATATACCGAAGGATCAAAAGTACAAGTTCAAGCCATTGAACTTAGTAGATCGGGATGCCCCGGGAACGTCGAGGCTAGGGTGTGATGATCTTTGGAGTGGAGGTTGGTATTCCACTAGCTTGATTGAAGACTTTGCGAGAGCCTTCGATTTGTTTCTCCGAGCTCTTGATGGAGATGGAATTGGGTATAGTGTTGTTGAAAAAGAAATGAAGAATGCACCACCTTTGGTTTGACGGAGTTCCAAAAGAACCGTCTTATTGTATATATCTCTTCCTTGTAATATTTTTAGGTTTTGTGTTATTCTTGTGATTTGGTATTTTGATGAGTGATGTGAGGGAGGGATTTTGATGATTGTGTCTTGAGCTTATTTGATAGGTGATGTGAAGATGAATCCTAGAGAGGAGGGTCATTGTTAGAGCTTGGATCGTGCGAAGGGGAGTCGGGTTTTGAAGCTCGGAACGAGCTTTTGGAGCTATAAAGGGTTAGAAGACTCTTCCCGGCCGAGAAGAGCGCATCCCGACCAGGAAGGATGAACCATCCCGACCGGGAAGGATGTCATCCCGTCCGAGATGAGTGTGACAAAAAATGGGTCTACTGGAGTGTCATCCCGACCGGGACGAAGGCTTCCCGACCGGGACGGGCATGTCATCCCGACCGGGACCATCCATCCCGACCGGGATGGTCCCCTGTTCATCCTTTGACCTTTTCTTTGTCGTTTGAGCCCACCCTACCACTTTATACCCCCTCCCAACCTCCCTACCTATCCTTGCTCTCATCATATGACCCCTACACTTCATATACACATATTAACCTCACTTTATCTTCACTTTACACCGACTTTCACATCAAAACCCACCTCATTATACCTTTGTGCTCCAACCATGGATCCATATCGCGATTGGAGGGGAATAGCAACGACGACGACTAGCTACGTGCCGATATTGACTTACGAGACGATGGAGCGAGTGAGTTGCTAACCGCATGGTACGGCAACTATCCTTTCTTTTCCGTCTTTTATAGCTTGTCTTCATTTGTTTATTCCCTTTCCCTTATGCACTTTTGTGTCACGGTGGCCCTCGGGGCCTTGGTATTTGTTGCTCCCGACTCTTGATGACGTGACTACATCGAGAGTCATTTCAAAATCCAAATTTGCAAGATTTTCACACCTTTTTGTAGGATTTAGTCGGATTTGGACGGAATCCGGGCTAGGTGACTTGATTACACCTAGTCCTCCCCTCCCATGTCCTTTTATTCCTTTCTTTTTATTTCTTCCCCCATCCATATCTTTTCTTGTCTCGGCCCATGGTGACTTGACTACACCCCGGCCGGACACACTCTACCCTTTTCTCCACTTTTCTTTTTGATTTTTAGCTTTATTTTCGTAGTTTATTTTCTTTTCTTTTCTTCGTCTCTATACACTACGGTCGAGCATGAGGACATTGCTCGGCTTAAGTGTGGGGGAGCGATATTCTATCATAGTTAGTTTTATTTTAGTAGTTTTCTCGAAAAATCCTTAAAAACCCTAAAAATTTGAAATTTTTTCATAAAAATCAAAAAGATTTTCTTTTGTGTGTTTTCCTTTTGTGTCGTTATGTCGTATATTTGTTGTGTTGTGCGTGTTTTGCCTCCCTTTTTCCTTATAGGTTGCTTAATCACCGATAGCTTCGGAGAGCTTTCAAGACATCCGATAACATCTTTTCTCCCTTTTTCCCCTTTGTCTCGTGAGGAGTTTGGAGGAGATTGTGATGTGGTGTGCTCGAGTGGAGCTTTGTGCATACTTGTGGTTGATTTGGTGACTTGTTTGGAAGCTCGGGGTGGTGTTTGTGTTATGTGTTCGTTCTCTTTTATTTTTGTTTTTGTTGCTTTTGCTTCTTTTTCTTTCGTTTTTGTCGAGTCTTTGTTTTGTGGTGTGTACTTGTGTCTAGTGTGTAAACGGTTTTCGAAAACCCGGTTTAGAAGCTAGTGTGCAAGTGTTTACTTTGCCTTTCTAGTAGTATAAATCGAGTCTTGGACTTTAGTCTAGTAGAATGACCCTAAATCAATGATTTCGTTGGTTTCTTACCTTGAGTCTACCTAGCTTACTAGGGATTTACTACGAGATTTGCATTTTGACCATTATGACTACCCACGGTGTGAAAAGGCCTTGGTTGCCGAGTCCTGTCCCTTAGGTGACCGTGTTTGAAATTGTTTGATTAGTCCAAGTTCTCCACCTTTTTGTGGGTTTGAAGGGGGATCGCGACTCCCGACTCACCCATTCCCCTACCTCCTACACATATGCACAAAATAAGATGCAATTTGTTGAAATCTCTTTCTTAGTTGCAAGAAGAAATGCCTACAACAAAAAGGGCAAAGAAAAGAAAATTATGAAAATGAAAGAAAGAAAAGATTGAAGAAAAAGAAAAGGCACAAAAAGCCAAAAAGAAAATACAAAAGATGAAAAAGAAATGGCATAGCAACACACAAAGCAAAAATGCAAAAGAAAGAAAAATGGCAAAAGAAAACCGTCTCACAAAAATAATCCCCACATCTCTAAAATAAATCTTTTTCCGATCATTACCCTGAAGAGCCTACCAAAGAACCGAGTCCCTACGAAGGATGATAGCGGTAGTGGTCGGTCTTCCCTCATTTTGCAATCGTATCCACCTTTTTACTTGGACTAGTTGGCCGGTTTCGGGCATGGGACGACCCTCTTGGCTCATTGCTAAAGGGGGCGGGGTCTCACTTACCTACATTGTCGACTAACACCGTGGTTCATTCCTTTTTCCATCCCGCCGATCGTCCCATAGTACGTTTTTAGAAGGTTAGGAGGAACCTAGGTAAGTTACCAACATTTTTTATTGCTTTGTCGTCATACTATTAGGGTTTGGTCCATTTTGGTTTGTATTGCTAGCTAGGGAACGTGGTCATTTGCCTTGAGTCCTAAACCGGTGCTTCTTTCACCGCTTTTTAGAGGGAAGCGGTATTTGTTTCTTTTTGGGTGCAACCTTTTGTTTGTTTGTTTGTATGATTGTTTGTTTATGTGTTTTTGTGTCCGGTTGCATCCACAGTTTTGTCGCAAGACCTCACTTGCCTTGCGGAGAGCACTTATCCTCTAGGTGTTCTCGCGTGAGTTCAAAGGGCGTAGGGTGCGCTAATACCCGCTCGGCTAGTTTAGTAGTTAGTTTGTGCTTACTAGAGGACGAGTAAGGGTTAAGTGTGGGGGAGTTGATAAGTTTAGTTTGTAGTGCCTAATTTGCTGCATTTCGGTCCCATTTTCCTTGTGGAATCGCTCCTTGGGAGCGGTTTATGGGTTACTTATGCTTCCTCTAGTTCGTTTCAGGTTCCCGAGATCATTCGTGAAGAGTTGGAGCGATTCCGTCTCAATGCATACACTTTTCGGAGCCAACGAAAAGACGGAACGATCACTCGATGCCTTGGATTCGATCCCGAGACCTCCAGACCTGATCTCGAGCCCCTTAGACTCGATCCCGAGAACCGAGAGTCGATGAGAAGCCCATGTGAAGCAAGGAGGAACCTTAAAGATCATATTGGAGGCCTACAAGACTCATCCCCGACGGGAAGGACCTCATCCCGTCCGGGATGAGGTGCGCATATTGCGTTGCTCCTGTTTTAGGTCCGTCCCGGGCGGGACCAATCCGTCCCGGTCGGGACCACTCCGTCCCGGACGGGACCATCTCGTCCCGAACGGGATGGACGAGCTGTAGCACGAAACACTTTAGTTTTCCTCCTTCATTCTTGTAACCCTATAAATACTCCTTCCTTGTATTGTTTATGTTAGGAAATAAGTGCCTAGCAATTGTCCTTTTGGACCTTGAATTGATTTGTTGCTGATATCTTTCTTAAAGTTGATCTTCTTGTTTTGGTAACATAAGATTGTTTGGTTTTAGGAAAGATTGAACCGTGTTTCCTAATTAGTTTAGGTGGAATAATACTATATAAAGACCTGACTAGTTTCTAGGTTAATTAGGACAGAGAGATGGTTTGAGAGCACAATATAGAGGGTTGATCTGTGAGGTTTTCTTGAGGGAAAACTCAGTTTGTTCCGAGTCCCTATTATTTGGTGGTTCTATTGATCTCGTCTTCGTTGGAGACCGTTGGAGTTTGTAAGGATCTTGGTTGGCCGCAAGATCGTTTGTCCTTCGTCTCGTCGGTGAGTTCGTCGCAGGTCGACTCAGTCTGGGTAGTCTCTTTCCAGTTTGAGATTACTATCTGGTTGGTAGGATTGGTAGTACTTTTGGCTTTAGCTGTGAGCTATTAAGCACGTGTATTACGGTCTACTGTTGTAGACACCCACATTTTGACTGCCAGGTGTCTATGGCAGTTCCCAAAAAACACCCGATGATGATCGGACGCTAACATGCTTCTATGCGCTCGGATACGGGCTCAAATCCATTAATCATTGGCTAGCACACTTGTAGAGTACAAATATCACAAAATCAACCTCAAATCCAGGCCCAGCGGACCATTTCGAGTCAAACAAGACTAATTTGGGCCAAAACCGACACCGGAATTAAAACCGACCTTTTGCGATTGGGTCAACCCCGGTCAAAGTCGTTTCCGAAACATGCAAAACGAACCCTCAAGCATCAAAAGTCCAATTCAAACACAAACCCATCAAATATCCACGGTCACGGTCCAAAACGAGTGACCCGCGTGACCCAGCTGGGCCACTCGATCGAGTGCCCCACCCACTCGATCGAGTGGGCCCTTATTCAAGCCCGACGGCTGACGCACCAGGCCACTCGACCGAGTCAGCTGCCTACTCGGTCGAGTAACCCTAAACCGGAGCCTTAGCTTTTCCTATATAAGCAACCCTCATGCACACATCTACAACAACTTTTACACACATCTCTACACCCCAAAATTCAACCCTAATTCAACTCCTTTCCAACCCTAATACACCCTAAGCAAACCTCAAGCAACACCCTAGCAAACCCTAAACTAGTTTTAGGATTCAACAACCCAAGCCACCATAACTTAACCTTCATCCACCTCGAAGACTCTAGTGTTAAAGCCACGGTTACGAGTTCTAATCCGAGACAAGAACATGTAGGTTGAGGGTGTCAAAACCCCGTTTCTTCTCTTTTCTTTCTCTTTCTCGCGTCATGTCGTCTTCATACGGGTCGCGTTTTTTTTTATCGTTGTTATCGCATCATTAATATCGATAGTACTAATATCAAAACATTAAAATACCTATCAATTTGTGTCGAGTATGAGTGATATCGGAATAAGGAAACACGAATATACAAGTGTACTGCACACAGTGTTGACGGTCGCTTGTTCCGATATCCCGATTACTTGATTATTGAGATAGGTTAACTTCAACAATAATTCTCATATCGTATGTATCATTATTGTTATTCGCTTGTCACATCGATTTCTCAAAGGACAAACATCGTATTTCAGTAAGGGTCGAAACCCATTGACACGGATCCGACATCACAATCCCTAGAGATTTATTTCGATGTCGGAGAAGTCGAGGGAATCAAGTCCTTTTTTCTTTTTTATTCAAGTAAGCGTCAATTTTAGATTCGATTCCAATTCCATAATTGGATATCGAGTCTAACAATCAAGTCATGTGAATTAATTAACGTGATTTGTTCATATCACGATAATTAATTTAAAGCGACTAGAATCAATTTATCCTTTTTTTACTCTAATATTCCATCTCGATTCAAATAATCGAATGTGAGATACAACGAGTATTCAAAATTAGAATCGAGTATAAATTCAACAATATTTATATTCGGTTCAAAAATATCCGCGATTTATAAAAATCCAAGTCGAACATAAATTGTGAAATATTTATGCCCGATTCGGTGAAATCGTTGAATTATCAAAAATCAAAAGCAATTTCAAAATCAACAATTAAATTTGCAAACGAATTACAATTCGTACAGGGGGCACTCGACTGAGTGCCTAGCCCACTCGGTCGAGTGGCGTCCCAAAAGTTGAACCAGAATGTTTCTCACGACCTCCACTCGATCGAGTCTCACAGTGACTCGATCGAGTGGCCATGTGTTCGACCGAGTTGGTCGATAACTCGGCCGAGTATGGTCTAAAACGCGAAACAGAAACCTCTTTTCAGGAGCTACTCGATCGAGTCTACCGACCACTCGATCGAGTAACCTCATAACGATTAAAACGATAAATCGTACATTATTCTATTTTCAAAACCCGATAGTATTTCACGACTTAGGTCAACACGTGCATAATTAATCACGTGTATACTATCTTTTCAAACCATGCATCATCTTGTACATCATTCAATTCAATTCAATTCATTATTTGCACAAACCGTTAATATCGATTTCCCGTTACTAACTGTTTGCTTGTTTCTCTTGTCAATTTAATTTTTGTTCGCTTATTGTACTAAATGAACCCGCATGCTAAATTCAACTTTGACGTAGAATTAATTGCATTAAATCGACTTAGAAACCCTTTTCAATTCAATTCACATGCCTAGGAAAACAATGTTTGCATAAGCATTTTCCCGTTTAACTAGCGCGCGTATTGTAAGTCATTCGAATTCTTAGTAGAGGCCGCTAATGTGCGGGCGGGGTTGGGTGTCCTTTGTGGGCTTCCCAACACGTACCCTCACCCCTTACTCAGAACCTCGGTTTCCGGATGCCCGAAACCGTTGGCGCACGAGAGTCATTCAATACACAATATCCGATAACGTCGGTATTGGTATCAAATGCAAAGGTACGAGCAATAAACTCTGACATCGGAAATGGGCCGTATTTTGTATACGGACCACTACAACATAGAGTGGGCTCGAATGGTTCCGAATAACCACAAAATTCGGTGGCGACTCCACTTCGACCTAAATTTCAATTCGATCCGTTTCATATGGAGATTCATTCGCCTACCCAAACCCGCGCGTGGCCGCGTTGGGGTGGACCTATGTCATGTCCACAATTTGGCGACTCCGCTGGGGATTAACTGATGCGTGACTTACCATCGGCATCCTCAGGGTGAGACTCGAATAGAAATCGTTTGATACATACAATGCGCATGTTAGTTCTACGGTCCATGCATAATCCATATTTTCCCGGGCCGGTACTGGTGACCGACGTCCCACTATACCATTGATGTACTCCAACATGGATATGTCAAAAGGTGTCCATAGTCGATTCGAGTGGGTTTCGCGGCATGTTCTAAGCTCAATTCGACTTAGAGAGTCTGTCCCGATCAACGTCTAGACTATGTACACTGGTATAGACCCTCTTAGACCGACCGAGACTTAGTGTAAAGCATACATGGCGTCGTTATAATGCTTGTGTGACTACGCGCTACTTGGTTTCCGAGTCGTTTTCAAAAATATCAACTTTTCAAAATTGTATCCTTTTCAAACTATCCAATTTCAAAACCCGCGACACATACCGAATTTAGGACTTATGATTTTACTCAAAATGGCCTATTTTCTAGCCGGTATGCTGCCCAAATCAAAACTCGAACTTTCAAAACTCGTGGCCCAATGACTTTTCGTCCTCTTTTTTGGAAATTTGGGCCATTCACCGAGTTCACTCGGTCCTTTTTCAAAAATCATCAATTTTCAAAGCCTTCCACTTCTAGAACTTCCCACATTTAGCAGTGTCGTGTCGAGTATTAAGTTGTCAAGGTCTTTAGCGTCGAAACTCCGTCGAACTTACATCACGAGTTTCTTCCCTATCCCAGTCCGCCTTATTAGACTAAGGCAAGGCCCACCTAAGTAGGACATACTCTTACGAAGGAGGGCCCGTCAACACAATCGAGTCAAAAGTCTGGGGATGTCCCACGTGAACCTTCATTCAGCAGGACTAGGCCCACTTGGCGAGTCCTAAGGAAGGCCCATACCTCACAAGTCACCCGTCTAGGTGTCTTCCTCGAGTCATTTCCCTTTTAGTCTCGTTCGGGATGTACTTTCTATTCCGGGATTTCTGGGCTAGTTTCTGATTACGCGGTGTTCTTACAGACAGGCCAGCCACAACCCGACATCAACGCAAGATGGAAGAATTGAAAAATGCCCTAGCCAAAATCGAGACTCAACTGACCTCCATCCTCGCTAACCAAGAAACTTTGGACACCCGCCTGAGCACTATAGAGAAGACGGTCCCGGTTGAAGGAGCTGATTCCACTGGGCTCATAGCCGAATTGGTCAGTGTTGTTCGCAGGCTCGAGGAGCAAGTTCACTTATCAACAAGCAACTCAATCCACTCCGAAAATGCTCGCATTTATTCACCATTGAGTAACGAGCTACCGGCCAACCTCAACTTGACGGGAATTCCTATGTTTGAGGGTACCGAAGACCCGGTCCACCATATCCGGGCCTTCAAAGACTTCATGGCAGTCAAAGGGGTAAAGTCCGCCATGTTCAAGCACCTATTCCCTTCCTCCTTGGAAAAGCATCCCAGGGCCTGGTTCTACAGGCTCGACCCCAAGAAATACAAGACTTGGGATGATGTGGCGACCGAATTTGCTCGGAACTACGCCGATAACACTGAAATCCAGACTACAATGCGTACTCTGGAGGTAATGGCCCAAGAGCCCAAAGAAGGGTTCACAAAATACTTGCAAAGATGGAGGGCCGAGAGTGTGAAGCTGGTCGACAAGCCCGGCGAGAAGGCCCTAGTGGAAGCCTTCGTCAAAAATCTACTCCCATCCAACCGGGTCCATCTCCGGTATGCTATCTTCCCAAACTTCGCTGTCCTTACTGAAATGGGGACGAGAATCGAGGATGACTTGAGACTGGAGAGCCTGACTAAGGCCTCTACCAAAG
This sequence comes from Agrostemma githago, assembly GCA_958450325.1. Taxonomy (NCBI): domain Eukaryota; kingdom Viridiplantae; phylum Streptophyta; class Magnoliopsida; order Caryophyllales; family Caryophyllaceae; genus Agrostemma; species Agrostemma githago. Next base: position 18,936,616 of record OY288248.1, read on the forward strand.
GCTATCAAGGGGCGAGTTCATCTACGACGATCAAGCCCACACCTGCAGTTGCAACTCGCAGCATCTTTGACGAGGTAAACCTGTTGGACACCTCATCTAAGAAGAATACACCAAATCGGGTATTCACGGATATAGGGACTACCTATACTTACGCCTTACAAAGACTATCATCAAAGGATCTGATCCAGCCGATAGGCCCAACTGCAGAACCTCCAGTAGAAAAGAGGCCCAAAACTTACAATGCCCAGGCCTACTGTCAGTATCACCGAGGTAACGGGCATGATACTGAAAAGTGTTGGAGGTTAAAGCACCTAATCCAAGATCTTATCGAGAACGGGAAAATCCCGTTGCCCGGAGACAAGCCGAGCAACAAAGAAAACCCGTTCAGCGCCCATGCTATCTTCACCGGTGAGGTAATTGACTGTTCTCACCTCATCTCTCCCTATATCCCACAAATCAACGGGATATGGTTCGACGACGAGGATGATGTGTACTTAACCAAAGGGGAAGCTGTCCCCATCACCCTTGAAGAGGTCCGAAAGGCTAAGTCCAAAGCCTTAGCCACCAATCATCTCGCCGCAGCTGGGCGTTCCATTCCTATGTCCGTCACTGAACCTGCCAGGACGGAGCCTACCCTCGAAGAACCGAGCCCAGACACGGCTCTGGTCCAGTAAATGAAGAGGGTCCGAGCTGATCTAACCATATGGCAACTATTGGTTAGCTCGCAAGCTCATCGGAAAGCACTAACTAAGGCTCTCGATGAAATCAAGGTTGATTCGGAAGCTACCCCCGCTGAAATGGTAGCCACCATTATGCCCTACCTAAAGGGCAAATCCAAAGAAGAAGGCCCGCTCATAACCTTCTCCGAAGCTGATCTGCCACCATTTGGGCCAAATCACAATCTGGCCCTATACATCACGGTCATCTGCAAAGGTAAATATCTCCCGATGACCCTTATCGACGATGGATCAGCCGTGAATGTCCTTCCTCTAAGGACCGCAAAATCACTCGGCATCACCGATGCCGATTACCTTCCGATGGCGCAGACTATCCAGGCTTTCGACGGAAGCCCAAAACCTGTCGCCGGGGCCGTGAAATTGAAGATCATAACCGGCCCAATCGAAAAGGAGTTGGAATTTCAGGTGATAGATGTCACCTCATCATTCAATCTCTTACTAGGAAGGCCTTGGATCCACGCAGTCAAGGCCGTGTCATCTACCCTCCATCGAAAAGTCAAGATGCCCCTTAAAGACGGTATCATCACGCTGAAGGCGACCCCAATTACCGTAGCAAGCTGCAACGCTACGGGCCGGGCCGACCCACAAGGATTTGATTTCGTGGGCATGATCGAAGAAGAATATCTCTTTAGGCCCTACTTCACAACTAGCATCGACACGATGCTACAAAATCTGGGTTACCTACCCGGAATAACCTCACGGCCATATCTTCCAGCTGGGAAGATTCTCGAGGTCCTAAATGATAGCGAATCACATTTCGGATTGGGGTATGCTATAACCCCAGAAAACGTGGTTCGGGCCGGTATTCACAAGGCCATCGACATTTTCAAGGGTACTTACATAAGCCCTTATAGCCTGAAGTTAACGGATTACTTCGTCACTCCAGTCTTCGGAGCTATCCAAGTGGGCCTTTACCGACCCACCACCACATATCCCGAGACCAAAAAGGCTCGGGAATGCAATTTCATCCCTGATGATATATTCACCATCGTCCAGGCCGAATCAAAGGAGGGCGAAAACAATTCCGAGCCCGTGCTGGGGCTCTTATTTGGAGAAGACAAGGCCATCCCCGCTCCGAAAGACGACTTGGTCGACCGGATCTTTCGCAGCGATCGGTTTGACCCAACCAAGCTAATTACCGAGGTCGGTACCAACACCGAGACGAGGGCTTGGAGGAAGACCATACAATGGACCGACGGTCAAGGACGGGTCTACAAGCTGACCACCGGCGAGGGAGACATGCCGGATACCGAGTCTGATTCAGAGTCAGAGTCGGAGTCTGAGTCCGAGTCTAGAGGGTCTGGTGCTAAAGTCGAGTCTGTAACCCCTCTTCCCTTATCCACTGAGGTCTCGGGGCCTGTCCCAAGACCTCTCCCTATCCCGCCACCGACCAATGATCAGATGGCAGCTCTATTCGAGCTATTTTCAAAATTTACCATCAATAATAATAACGAACACCGTTTTGCTTACGACTTGTCTTATTTCCAAATTTTTCTCAATTTCAAAAATTTTATATGCAATGACATTGAGAATCCCGACGAACAGGTACCCCTACCTGAACATCTGGTCGAGCAGCTCGAGCAAAGGGAATCCCGAGATCCGGTAATCGAAGAAACCGAGTCCATCAACGTGGGAACCACTTTAGAGCCCCAGATGCTTAAGTTGGGCCTATCTTTAGATCCAGAGGAGAGAAAACAATTCGCAGACCTCCTCCAGGAATTCAAAGATGTCTTTGCATGGTCCTATAAGGACATGCCGGGTATAGACCGGGAGATAGCCGAACACCGAATACCCATCAAAGATGGGTGCAAGCCGGTAAAGCAAAAACTCAGAAGAATGAAACCCGAGTGGTCTCTTAAAGTCAAGGAAGAGGTCGATAAACAATTTAAAGCAGGCTTTATACAAGTGTCTGAATATCCAGACTGGGTTGCAAATATCGTGCCGGTACCCAAGAAGGACGGCAAGGTGCGGGTTTGCGTGGACTTCCGGGATCTTAACAAGGCAAGCCCAAAAGACGATTTTCCGTTAACACACATCGACATACTGGTGGATAACACGGCCGATCATGCCCTTCTATCGTTCATGGACGGGTATGCCGGGTACAATCAGATTAAAATGGCAGAAGAGGACATGGGTAAGACCACCTTCATTACACCTTGGGGTACTTACTGTTACACCGTCATGCCATTTGGGCTTATCAACGCCGGGGCCAATTATCAACGGACCGCCACTACTTTGCTCCACGACATGATGCATAAGGAAGTGGAGGTCTATGTGGACGACATGATCGTCAAATCCAAGAACCGAAGCGGGCACATTTCAGCCCTAAGAAAGTTCTTCACCCGGCTACGTAAATACAACATGAGACTGAACCCACAAAAATGCAGTTTTGGGGTAACGTCGGGCAAATTACTGGGCCATATCGTTAGCCAACGCGACATCAAGGTCGACCCAGCTAAAATCAAAGCCATCACCGAGATGCAACCACCCAAGACCGAAAAGGAAATAAGGGGGTTTCTCGGGAAAGTCCAATACATCAGCCGTTTTATTTCGAAACTAACCATGGTATGCGAACCCATCTTCAAAAAGCTAAAAATCGGAGAACGGGTGCTATGGGACAACAAATGTCAAGCAGCTTTCGACAAAATCAAGGAGATTCTGTCTGCTCCGCCGGTACTAATGCCACCTCAACACGGTATGCCTTTGTCGTTATACCTAACGATGACAGAGACGGCCATGGGGGCTATGCTGGCCCAGACAGTCGATTCAGAAGAATGGGCTATTTACTACATCAGTAAAAAGTTCCTCGATTATGAGTGCAAATATACAATGCTTGAAAAGACGTGCCTAGCATTGGTTTGGGCCACTAAAAAGCTCCGACATTACATGCTCAGTCACGAGGTACATGTGTTATCCAAAATGGATCCTATCAAGTACTTATTCGAGAAGCCCATCCTCAACGGCAGGATGTCAAGATGGACTTTAATGTTATCCGAGTTCGACCTCAAATTTGTACCATTAAAAGCCATCAAAGGCCGGGTAGTTGCCGAGTTCCTCGCAGACAGCCCAATATCCGAAGAAGGCCACACCGATACATGGGCCTTTCCTGATGAAGACATATTCCATACCGATACGGAGGTGTGGGATCTATATTTCGATGGGGCATCCAACTTCCGAGGATTTGGGGTCGGAATCCTGTTAATCTCACCCCGAGGGGAACACACTCCCTTATCCATCAAGTTGGACTTCGACGTGACCAACAACGCAGCCGAATACGAAGCATGCATTCACGGGTTGCAAGCCGCCACTGATTTAGGGGTAACAAACCTCCGGGTCCACGGTGATTCATCATTAGTCATCAATCAAGCACTCCAAAAATGGAAAACTCGGAACGCCAATCTCGTGGCTTACCAAGCACGGGTAAGGGTTCTAGAGAAACAATTCCAAAAGGTAGAATAACTTTATCTGCCCCGGGAAGAGAATCAGTTCGCAGATGCACTTTCCAAATTAGCATCTTTACTGAACATCCCGGATCACTTGGCCAACATGCCAATCTGTGTCAAAAGACGGTCCGAGCCATCCTACATCCACGCCATTCAGGATATCGAGATAACTGACCCGGAACCATGGTATCAGTCGGTCCTAGTCTACTTGGCAACGGGAGAATATCCCCCGGGAACTGAAAACCGGGCCAGGAAAGCCCTGCGGAGATTGGCAACCCAATTCGTTCGCACGGACGACGGGCAATTGTACTAAAAGACGGCACAGGGGGCTCTACTCCTATGCATCGACAAAATACAGGCCGAAAAGGTAATGGCCGAAGTACACGACGGTGAAAACGGCCCGCATATGAACGCCCATATGCTAGCCCGAAAAATCATGAGGCTCGGGTATTATTGGAACACCATGGAAACAGACTGTCAGGTGTATGTCAAGCACTGTTATAACTGCCAGATCTTTGCCAATGTACAGCACATGCCATCTTCCCTATTATATACCATGGCATCACCATGGCCATTTTTGACATGGGGTATTGACATAATTGGAAAGGTGCATCCTTCCGGGACGGGAGGTCATTGCTTCATTCTAGTGGCCATCGACTACTTCACCAAATGGGTCGAAGTCGAGTCATACCGTGTCTTGAACGCCAAGCACGTGGCCAAATTCATCCTAAACAAGATTGTATGCCGGTATGGGATCCCTCACGAATTCATCAGTGATCACGGGACCCACTTTCAAGCTGAAACTGCCGCATTGCTGGCAAAATATAAAATTCAAAGGCATACATCTTCGCCTTACCGACCTCAAACAAACGGAGCGGTAGAAGCAGCCAATAAAACAATTGTCACCATACTTAAAAAGATGGCTGAGAATTACCGGGACTGGCCCGACAAGATACCCTTTGCCCTATGGGGATATCGAACCTCGATCCGCACCGAAACCGGAGCAACCCCGTATTACTTGACATACGGAATGGAAGCGGTCCAACCGGTCGAGTTAGAAGTACCATCCCTCAGGATTTTACTTGAAGGCCAAGTACCTGAAGCAGATTGGGTCCAAACCCGATACGACTCGCTGGTCCTTCTGGACGAACGGCGATCACAGGCCCTCAACAACATCCAAATATATCAAAAGAGGATCCAACGGGCTTTCAACAAAAGGGTTAGGCCCAGAAACATCAAAGAAGGGGATTTGGTCCTGAAATAGGTTCGTGCCTTACTACCGGTTGACCCAAGGGGTAAATTCAAACCCAATTGGGCTGGGCCATACTTAGTCAAGAAGGTCCTATCAGGAGAGGCGGTGATGCTGATAGACTTGGACGGGAACGAATTTGTCAACCCAACCAACTTGGACCAGCTGAAGCGCTACTACCCCTAAAACCCATATCAATGTCATTCGCAAAAATTTATAAACATTTGTCTTTTTTATAAATTTTCAAAAATTATAGACAATTCAATAAGCTAGAATTAATTATTCTACTGTCGCACATCTCGAATTAGTAATCTTGATGTATTTCAAAAATTGCAAAAATCAATTAAATCAATTTTGAACTACGTTTGGTTTGATTCCGCTATTTGTGGATACGTAGGCAACCCCTCAAAAGGGTACAACCACTGCAATAAACGAAAGACGGGAACGGTATTCAATAATACGTCTTTTTATATCGATTAAAAAAAAAAAAAAAAAGACACGCCGGACACGGCATACACACACCAAAAAAAATCACACCACTAAAAAATAATAATAATATTCGAATAATAATAACGGAGACTAATATCCGGGCATTTTCCCCTTCCCCTTGTCCTTCGGGTCACGTGGAGCCTGAGGTCTTCGGGGTGGCGGCGAGCGTTCCTGAATCACAAGTGGAACCTCTTTAGCACGATCTCGTTTTTTTGACGATGGGTCTTCTACCACAGTCTTCGGTCCAATGCGAGCCCGCACATGCTCGGGTAATCTATCCCGTGGGCCAAGTCGGTCCTGCACGGGTAGTCTTGGGCCCAGTATCCTTCCCAAGTCAGTCTGGGGGCTCACTTTCCCCCAAGCACCTTTAGCACTAGACCCTTCAGCTTGAGTCTTAGTCTTCTTCTTATGACCTGACATTAGACGAACTAGGGTAGCTGGAGTGTCTCCTTCATCAAAGAACCCTCTGTTGTCTTTGGCTTGCTCTCTTCTCAGCAAGTCGAAGGCTTCATCGACTTTCAAAGCGGCTCGGGCTTTGGCATCTCCTGCTTTGGTCCACTTCGTGTAAGAATCTAAAACCCAGATTGAGCGGCGAGATTTGACAATGGGCCAAGTATGCCGTGTGTACCATCTTTGCATCCAGGTATCACACATCACATCAGTCAGTTGGGTATGGTCACTCACAACTGTTTCGACTTCGGGGATGCGCTGGGTCCATCCATACTGCCTTAGTATGCGATCCAGGTAGAGATGAACCGTCTGCCTGAAAGAAAGAATCACCTGATAGCGGGCTCTGTCCCTCGGGTCCAAGCCACTCCAAAGGTAGATGGGCCACCACGGAACTACCCATCGAATTAACGGGCCGCCAAGAAAAGACAAAACCTCGTCCCAGTACTTTTGCGTAATCTGACGAGAAAAGTCAATGGCCCGCGTCCTCGTCATCACGTGGTTATGACGGTAATTGCCCGCATCAAGAGGAGGATCTATCACCGATAGCCTCTCATATAGCCAAATCTGCAAAAGGAAGCAAAAGCATGAGTTTCCAAGGCAAAATAAGCGTTCGCCTAAGGCCACTCGGTCGAGTGTTTGGGATACTCGATCGAGTGGTACCCCTGAATGCGAACAGGGGGCTTTTTACGAGGGCACTCGATCGAGTGTCAGGGTGACTCGATCGAGTAGCACCTCCGAAGACAGATCAGGAGGGTTTCATCAAGGGTACTCGACCGAGTGCCTGGGTGACTCGATCGAGTACCCCCCGCAGTGAAAAAATTCTCCCGCAAAAAAAATCAAAAATCGAAAAATTGAAGAAAAGCCAAGTGACATACTTGCAACAAACGGGTGCTCCCGGTAAGACGAATTGATGAGTCTCTCTTACGATTGTCCAATCCTTGGATAATCTCGCCCGTGATCAGCCAAGCCGGGCTGTGTTCAGTCTCCATCAAATCTACCACGGTCAAGAGACGGGTGCTTCCCATGCAAGATAACAAATCCATGTGACCCTCGAAAGCATATACATGGAGCATGCAAAAAGAGAAAGCCCTACGACCATAAGCCGGTCTAACCCGAACATCAAGAGGATTCATAAATTTCTCAGCCAAGTCGATTAGAGAAATATTATCACCCTCCATCATACGGGACACCTCATTGTGTGAGAGCCCCAAAAATTCTCTTAGCTTCCTCCTCGGGTCATAGATCGAGTACGGGACGGCGGGACGGAGTATCGGGTTCCATCCCCCTATAGCGGCAATCTCCTCAGGTAAAGGACAAACTTCGCCCCGGGGAAAAGCAAAGACATGATATATGTCATCCCAATAAGCCAAGCAAGCATCCAGAAAATAGCGGTCAACCACCATCTGACGGAACGGGTACATCTGGGTTATCCCCGTCTGATTCAAAACCACCCTATCAGCATCCCTAAAGCGACGGGACCACTCCTACAACATCACACTCAACCTATCGATTCCCATGGCTAAACTTCTTAAGAAGATAAAGAGACTTTCTTTTGCCTAAAGGGAAATAAAGAGACTTTCTTTGATTTGTGATGGGATTTATGAAGAAATCAAGAGCAAGAGGGGGCTATATATAACATTAGCCTTGCAAACTATTTAGGAAAATTTCCTTATCTCAATGGTATTCAAACCGCAATCCTAGTCTCAATACTAGCACGGGAATCTCCATCCCAAACTTTCCTAATCTTTGTTAGGAGTCAAAATATTCAAAGTTTCCAAAATTCAAAAATCTCAAATTTTCAAGATTTCAAAAATTCAAATTTTCAAAATCATTTCTCCCCAGCGCGAGTCATTTTACTACCTATGTGTTGCATGCATTTTATGTGACTTGTACAGGTATGACTTAAGCAGGGACATGCAAACCGCTATACCTCCCCAGCATTTTCACGGGATGGGCCAACACACAGGCGTACCCAGGACTTACGCGACAAGTCCAATTCCCCACGGAGTTATCGGCTCAGGTATGACTTCTAGCTTGTGGCTGGCGAGCCCTTCACGCAAGTCAATGGACTATAAACGACCCGGCCGGAAATCCGCCAGGTTTCAATCCCCGATTGGCCTGGTGGATACTCTGACTTTCGCCCTGTCCAAGCCTCAGTCAGAGTGGGGGCTCTGTAGACACCCGCATTTTGACTGCCAGGTGTCTATGGCAGTTCCCAAAAAACACCCGATGATGATCGGACACTAACATGCTTCTATGCGCTCGGATACGGGCTCAAATCCATTAATCGTTGGCTAGCACACTTGCAGAGTACAAATATCACAAAATCAACCTCAAATCTAGGCCCAGCGGACCATTTCGAGTCAAACAAGACTAATTTGGGCCAAAACCGACACCGGAATTAAAACCGACCTTTTGCGATTGGGTCAACCCCGGTCAAAGTCGTTTCCGAAACATGCAAAACGAACCCTCAAGCATCAAAAGTCCAATTCAAACACAAACCCATCAAATATCCATGGTCACGGTCCAAAACGAGTGACCCGCGTGACCCAGCTGGGCCACTCGATCGAGTGTCCCACCCACTCGATCGAGTGGGCCCTTATTCAAGCCCGACGGCTGACGCACCAGGCCACTCGACCGAGTCAGCTGCCTACTCGGTCGAGTAACCCTAAACCGGAGCCTTAGCTTTTTCCTATATAAGCAACCCCCATGCACACATCTACAACAACTTTTACACACATCTCTACACCCCAAAATTCAACCCTAATTCAACTCCTTTCCAACCCTAACACACCCTAAGCAAACCTCAAGCAACACCCTAGCAAACCCTAAACTAGTTTTAGGATTCAACAACCCAAGCCACCATAACTTAACCTTCATCCACCTTGAAGACTCTAGTGTTAAAGCCACGGTTATGAGTTCTAATCCGAGACAAGAACATGTAGGTTGAGGTGTCAAAACCCCGTTTCTTCTCTTTTCTTTCTCTTTCTCGCGTCATGTCGTCTTCATACGGGTCGCGTTTTTTTTTTATCGTTGTTATCGCATCATTAATATCGATAGTACTAATATCAAAACATTAAAATACCTATCAATTTGTGTCGAGTATGAGTGATATCGGAATAAGGAAACACGAATATACAAGTGTACTGCACACAGCGTTGACGGTCGCTTGTTCCGATATCCCGATTACTTGATTATTGAGATAGGTTAACTTCAACAATAATTCTCATATCGTTTGTATCATTATTGTTATTCGCATGTCACATCGATTTCTCAAAGAACAAACATCGTATTTCAATAAGGGTCGAAACCCGTTGACACGGATCCGACATCACAATCTCTAGGGATTTATTTCGATGTCGGAGAAGTCGAGGGAATCAAGTCCTTTTTTCTTTTTTATTCAAGTAAGCGTCGATTTTAGATTCGATACCAATTCCATAATTGGATATCGAGTCTAATAATCAAGTCATGTGAATTAATTAACGTGATTTGTTCATATCACGATAATTAATTTAAAGCGACTAGAATCAATTTATCCTTTTTTTACTCTAATATTCCATCTCGATTCAAATAATCGAATGTGGGATACAACGAGTATTCAAAATTAGAATCGAGTATAAATTCAACAATATTTATATTCGGTTCAACAATATCCGCGATTTATAAAAAACCAAGTCGAACATAAATTGGGCAATATTTATGCCCGATTCGGTGAAATCGTTGAATTATCAATAATCAAAAGCAATTTCAAAATCAACAATTAAATTTGCAAACGAATTACAATTTGTACAGGGGGCACTCGACTGAGTGCCTAGCCCACTCGGTCGAGTGGCGTCCCAAAAGTTGAACCAGAATGTTTCTCACGACCTCCACTCGATCGAGTCTCACAGTGACTCGATCGAGTGGCCATTTGTTCGACCGAGTTGTTCGATAACTCGGCCGAGTATGATCTAAAACGCGAAACAGAAAACTCTTTTCAGGAGCTACTCGATCGAGTCTACCGACCACTCGATCGAGTAACCTCATAACGATTAAAACGATAAATCATACATTATTCTATTTTCAAAACCCGATAGTATTTCACGACTTAGGTCAACAAGTGCATAATTAATCACGTGTATACTATCTTTTCAAACCATGCATCATCTTGTACATCATTCAATTCAATTCAATTCATTATTTGCACAAACCGTTAATATCGATTTACCGTTACTAACCGTTTGCTTGTTTATCTTGTCAATTTAATTTTTGTTCGCTTATTGTACTAAATGAACCCGCATGCTAAATTCCACTTTGACGTAGAATTAATTGCATTAAATCGACTTAGAAACCCTTTTCAATTCAATTCACATGCCTAGGAAAACAATGTTTGCATAAGCATTTTCCCGTTTAACTAGCGCGCGTATTGTAAGTCATTCGAATTCTTAGTAGAGGCTGCTAATGTGCGGGCGGGGTTGGGTGTCCTTTGTGGGCTTCCCAACACGTACCCTCACCCCTTACTCAGAACCTCGGTTTCCGGATGCCCGAAACCGTTGGCGCACGAGAGTCATTCAATACACAATATCCGATAACGTCGGTATTGGTATCAAATGCAAAGGGACGAGCCCAATAAACTGTGACATTGGAAATGGGCCGTATTTTGTATACGGACCACTACGACATAGAGTGGGCTCGAATGGTTCGAATAACCACAAAATTCGGTGGCGACTCCACTTCGACCTAAATTTCAATTCGATCCGTTTCATATGGAGATTCATTCGCCTACCCAAACCCGCGCGTGACCGCGTCGGGGTGGACCTATGTCATGTCCACAACTGTTGTACTATTATCTCCACAATAGTGAATTTGGTCTCCTTGTCGGTGTGGACGTAGCCAGTGAGTTTGCCGGTGAACCACGTAAATCTGTGTGTCAGTTTTACTATTGTTTGTGTTGTAACGGAGGCATCCCGTTACCTACGGTTTGTTGACTATGCGAGAAGAACAAAACAAATAGCAAACAATAGTAAAATTGACACACAGATTTACGTGGTTCACCAGCAAACTCACTGGCTACGTCCACACCGACAAGGAGACCAAATTCACTATTCTGTAGATAATAGTACAACAGTAGACCGTAATACACGTGCTTAATAGCTCACAGCCAAAGCCAAAAGTACTACCAATCCTACCAACCAGATAGTAATCTCAAACTGGAAAGAGACTACCCAGACTGAGTCGACCTGCGACGAACTCACCGACGAGACGAAGGACAAACGATCTTGCGGCCAACCAAGATCCGAACAAACTCCAACGGTCTCCAACGAAGACGAGATCAATAGAACCACCAAATAATAGGGACTCGGAACAAACTGAGTTTTCCCTCAAGAAAACCTCACAGATCAGCCCTCTATATTGTGCTCTCAAATCATCTCTCTACCCTAATTAACCTAGAATTTAGTCAGGTCTTTATATAGTATTATTCCACCCAAACTAGTTACCTAAACTAATTAGGAAACACGGTTCAATCTTTCCTAAAACCAAACCATCTTATGTTACCAAAACAAGAAGATCAACTTTGAGAAAGATATCAGCAACAAATCAATTCAAGGTCCAAAAGGACAATTGCTAGGCACTTATTTCCTAACAATCTCCACCTTGACTAGAATTGTCCAACCCGAACCAATCTTCAAAGTGCAGCTTCGAATAGTCGATTCTCAAGTCACTACTTGTCCCAATAATCTCCACCTTGACCTGAACGATCGCATCTTTCAACGGTCTTCAGTCAATAGTAATTTTCCTCCTTTCCGATTGTCTTTTTCACCCAAGACACGGGTCTTGCCTTTTTCACCCAAGGCACGGGTCTTGCCTTTTTCACTCAAGACACGGGTTCTGCCTTTTTCACCCAAGGCACGGGTCCTGCCTTTTTTTCACCCAAGGCACGGGTCCTGCCTTTTTAACCCCAAGGCACGAGTCCTGCCTTTTTAACCCAAGGCACGGGTTCTGCCTTTTTAACCCAAGGCACGGGTTTCTCCTTTCCCTAGGAGCCCGCCTCATTGAGAAGCGGAAACAACAGTCGATGTCTTGTCTTCAGAATCCTTTAGTTCGACCCGTACAGGTGAAAACCCCACCTTACCGTCAACACTACCATCCTCAGACAAGCCTATCAACCCAAAACTATTACTCCCCGTGAATTTATCAATCTTTAAAATTGTTGCCCCAGACATCTTCTCACCAAAAAATTCAACAAACCCGAATAACGCCTAACTCAGCGGAAGCCGAACCAGAAGCTCAGAAGCGGAACAACCTGAAGCTCTGATACCAGTTTGTTATAAGGGAGGCGTCCCGTTACCTACGGTTTGTTGACTATGCGAGAAGAACAAAACAAATAGCAAATTGTTAGGAAATAAGTGCCTTGCAATTGTCCTTTTGGAGCTCGAATTGGTTTCCGACCTGAATCTGTTTAATTAGGAAAGTTTCCTAATTAATATCTGATTGATTAGAGTTTCCTAATCAATATCTGAGTATCTGAAATAGGATTTCCTATGGTATAGGGTTTCCTAATCTGTTTAGGGTTTCTGTTTAGGTTGAGTTTATTATATAAACTCTCATACCTCTACCCTAGAAGTTATGATATCAGTCCGAAATCTGTAACCTCTCCTCAAATTAATAAAACTATCCCCTCCTTCTGCCCGTGGATGTAGCTAACAGGTTGTTAGTGAACCACGTAAATCTGTCCGTCTCTCGATTTGACGTTCTTATTTGTTTGTCTTTCTCTTCCGTTATAACAAACTGGTATCAGAGCTTTGGTTCTTTCGATCTGTGAGAAATATGTCTGGGATGAGCGTTAAAATTGAGAGTTTTGATGGGAGGAATAGTTTTAGTCTGTGGCAGATCAAGATGCGGGCGTTGTTAAAGCAACAGAGACGGTGGGCGCCATTCGTGAAGAAAGACGACACAGTCACCGCTGAGATGGCCGTTCTGGAGGAGAGTTCAGTTTGTCTGATGATATCATCACAGAAATCAGAGGAAGGTAGAAGCAGTGGTAGTACTGATAAACAGGTGGAGCATCAAGTAACTCTTGATGAGAGTGAAGCAAAATCTGGAGATCAACCACTACCGTTCGAGTCTGAATCCAAATCTGCATCTGAACCATCAGGTTTTTCGTTACCAGTTCAGAAGCAGCAGAGTTTGGCCCGTGAGCGGTCAATCAAGTTTCCGAACAGATATGGTAATGAAGATGAGGTGGGTCTGTCTGATCTGGTTCCGAATAGCAAGGTCCAACACGGTCTGGACTTGCTAAATTCTGGAAATATCTGATTGCCCTTTGTTGTGCAATATCTGAGGCAGGAGAGGGAGAGGAGTTTTATTTCTGGTACATCTGGCATTCGTTGAAGTGCATCGGGTACATCTGTTGAGGAGTTTTCTGGTACATCTGGCATTCGTAGAAGTGCATCTGGTACATCTGTCTGATCTGATTGTGAGACAATTCAAGTAAAGGTGGAGATTGTTAGGAAATAAGTGCCTTGCAATTGTCCTTTTGGAGCTCGAATTGGTTTCCGACCTGAATCTGTTTAATTAGGAAAGTTTCCTAATTAATATCTGATTGATTAGAGTTTCCTAATCAATATCTGAGTATCTGACATAGGATTTCCTATTGTATAGGGTTTCCTAATCTGTTTAGGGTTTCTGTTTAGGTTGAGTTTATTATATAAACTCTCATACCTCTACCCTAGAAGTTATGATATCAGTCAGAAATCTGTAACCTCACCTCAAATTAATAAAACTATCCCATCCTTCTGCCCGTGGATGTAGCTAACAGGTTATTAGTGAACCACGTAAATCTGTCTGTCTCTCGATTTTACGTTCTTATTTGTTTGTCTTTCTCTTCCGTTATAACAGTTTAAATACCATAGTTTACCCTAGATTATTTTAGATCTCTCTTAAGCATTTAAAACCCTAATTAGCCTCCTTTCATCTCTAGTTAATCCTTAGTTAATCTTAGTTTAATCAAGCAATTAGTCTTGTATTAAGGAGATTCTTGAAGAACTCATCCAAGATTGACAACCTTGGAGATTATTTGGGTTTCTTATTAATGCAAGTTCTCATCTTTTTATCTTCTTGTTAGTGGGTATAATTTCTCTTCTCTTAATATTTGTTAATCTCTCAAGTTTTAATCTTTACATATTGTTTATTTATTCTTGTTTGTTCATGATGAATGTTTGGTTGTTTATGTTGATTTCTCTTAGGATTGTTATTGTTAGTTTGATAATGAGTGAGTAGATTCCTTGTGGGGTTAATACGGGGATTAAGTGTGGATTATGGGTGATTAGGGCTTGATTGTGGGTAAAGGTGATTCATTTGTTGCTAGTCACTTATTGGGCATACCATGTGTTTGTTGTATTGCTTGTATGGGTAGTAGTGGCCAATGCTTCTCATGCTTGTTCTCTCCTTCTCATTGTGTATTCAATTTGTGGTTGAATGTTTGTGTTTTGAGTAGCATCTTGCATGAATGTTCGGGTCTAGTCTTAGACACGAGAGTGCGGACTTTGGCTTTGGCGCGAGAGCGCAAACCGACCTTTGTGACTAAGTGGCACCTACACCCTTGATTACCCAATCATCCTACTATGCTTATGAACCCAACCCAACCCTACTCTCTTCCATATTTGAATTCTCTATCTCTTTAGTCGATCATCTTATCTAGTTTATTTGATTAGTTAATCTTTAGTTGTTCATTAGTTTTTGTTATAGCTTATCCATTGTTAGTCTTGTTCACACCTCTTCTCCCATCATAATTTGTCAATCATCGTTTCTTTGTGTTTGTTTGTGTGACTTAGCCTTGTTTGTGAGTAGACCTAGTCTAGACATTACAATACCGTCTCCGTGGACACGACCCGACTTACCCTAGCTACCGCCAGGAGTAGTTGGTTATATATTGATCGGTAGGACCCGCGGCAAATCCGACCATCATGACTCCACAGAAATTTATTCTCTTTCTTGAGTAATTGAGTCATAGGTCCGGCTAACTTAGAAAAGTCTTGCACAAATCTTCGATAATAGCCGGTAAGACCTAGGAAACTTCGGATCTTGCCAACATCTTTGGGACTTGCCCAGCTCTCGATAGCTGAAATCTTAGCAGGGTCAACTTTAATACCTTCCTTTGCGATAACATGACCCAGAAAAGCTACCTCGAAAAGCCAGAATTCACACTTAGAAAACTTAGCATACAACTTCTGATCTCGTAGAATGCCAAGAATAATCTTGAGACGTTCTGCATGTTCAACCTCCGACTTGGAATAAATCAGGATGTCATCAATAAAGACAACAACACACTGATCCAAATACTCCCTGAAAGTTCTGTTCATTTGATCCATAAAAACAGCAGGAGCATTGGTTAGTCCAAAAGGCATGACTTTGAATTCATAATGTCCATACCTCGAACTGAAAGCCGTCTTTGGAATGTCTGATTCACGGACGGGGATTTGGTGATATCCAGACCTTAGATCGATCTTAGAAAACACAGAAGCACCCTTAAGTTGATCAAAGAGATCATCCATTCTGGGCAGAGGATATTTGTTCTTGATCGTAACCTTGTTGAGATCACGATAATCAATACACAGGTGCATCGAACCATCTTTCTTCTTGACAAAAAGAACAGGAGCGCCCCAAGGGGAAGAACTTGGACGAATGAAAGCTTTCTCAATCATTTCATCCAATTGCTTGCGTAGTTCTTGCAACTCAGCAGGAGCCATTCTGTAAGGTGCTTTGGCGATTGGGCCAGTACCAGGCACGAGTTCAATAGTGAATTCCACATCTCGTTCGGGTGGAATACCTGGTAACTCCTCGGGAAATACATCTGCATAATCACACACTATGCGCACCTCCTCAAGTTTAGGGAGTTCAGCAGTTACAGTTACCGTACATAGAAATGCTTGGCAACCTTTTCTCTGCATTCTGATAGCCTTCATGGCAGAAATAATTTTTATACCCTTCTGTCTTCGACCACCACGGTAAGACACTCGAACACCTTCGGGGGTCTTTAGAGAAATTTTCTGATCTCGACACTGAAATCTTGCATCATACAGAGCTAACCAGTCCATTCCCAAAATAACATCGAACTCAGCGAGAGGGAACTCAAGGAGAGTAGAAGGAAGAATAGTACCAGTAAAGAGAATAGGTACATTCTGATAAGCTTTAGAACAGTCAACAACTTCACCAGAAGGAAGGGAAATAGCTATTGGTTCAGCTAGACAGGGGGTTAAGGATAGTTTTGGAGCCCGAGTAGAAGATATTACAGATATGGAAGCGCCAGTATCAAATAATATATAAGCACTAACACCAGAAATCAGAAACATACTCGTAACCACATCAGGATTAGCCTCAGCGGCAGCACGGCTCATCACAAAGATGCGTCCCTTACGAGGAGCAGAAGTAGAGACAGCGCCAGCTGCAGTAGCGGTGTTGGCAGTTGGCTTCTTCGGACACAGAGGGGAGCGGTGACCCGGTTCTCCACAAGTAAAGCAGGTAATAGGGGAGCCATCACAGTTCTTGCCGGAGTGTACGGGTTGTCTGCACCTAAAGCATGCTCAATCCTTCTAGTTGTTGGGCTTCGAGTTGAAATTGTTTTTCTTGAAACCACTACCTGTAATAGCATACAGTAGAGTCAGAAATTTTAGAAGAAAAGAAGGTAAAAGAAGAAGAGAAAGGAAAAATAATCCAAACCTTCAGAGTTGAACTTCTTAGAAGAAGATGAAGAGTTATTCCCAGAATGGGTGAAAGGTCTTTTATAACCAGATGATGGGTTCATAGATTTCACCCGCTCAATCGAAGACTCCGCGTATAGCGCGGCATTATAGAGCTCATTAACAGTTGAGAGACTCCGGGCATGTTGAGAGTGATATCGGCTCGAAGTCCTCCTCGATAAAAGAAAGCTCGGGTATTCTCATTGGGTAACAGATCTCCAGCATAATTCGCCAGGAAGTGGAACCGAGTGGTGTAAGCTTCAACCGACATGGTATTCTGGCGTAGAGCGTTGAATTCAGTCATCCTCTGATGCCTCAGCTCCTCGGGATAAAATCTCTGCTCTAAGAGAGTCTTGAACTGAGTCCAGTTGAATCCTGGAGTCTGAAGTGCAGTCGGGCCAACCTGGGTCCACCATTGGTCTGCATCGTCCGACAGGTACAGCACAGCAAGGCCCACCTTCTGATTCTCGGGGGCGGAGTAAATTCCAAACTGCCTTTCCATAAGTCGAAACCAATGGTTCATGACTTCGGGGTCCACGGAGCCAGGCCATCATAAAAATCCAATCTGCTTTTGGCCATTCCTTCAGCTGCGTGAGAGAGGCTAAAGGGTCTCTGTTGGTTCCGGTTGTTCATCTGGTTCATGGCCTGCGCTATGTTGCGTAGCGTGTCAGCCAGAGCTTCGATACCTCCCTGATCATTGTTGTTGTTGTTGTTGTTGTTGTTGTTGTTGTTTCGGTTACCTCTTCCGGCCATCTTGAAGTTCACAAATAACAACATAAAATCAATGCTAATCATCGAGTTCAGGAACAGATAATCTTAACAGGTAAATCCTTATCTGTTTCTACCCACTTCTAATAATATCTTTATTTACTGTTTAAATAATTTACTGGTATTTTTCCCTAATTTCAGGTGTGTAAGCGTCGGGAGCAGTGATGCTCTGATACCAACTGTAATCCCCTAGAAATTCTAACGCGATACAGTGGCGGAAACACTATAGAGTCGGGATTAAAACACACTGTAACTATGTCTTATTAAATTAAATTGGTAAAGTCAAACGTATGCCATACATAAAAATGGCTAAAATTTAAAACAATCCACAAAGAGGTTAAACAATCCTTAAGACATAATTATTAAAAAGATCAAGCAGGATCCAAGACTGCTCGTTAGCCCACACCCACCGGAAAATAAACACGTATACCTGCCATGTTAAAACATAATAGCCACAATCAGTGGGGAGCAACGTCAACGTTCTCCCAGCCGTATAACAGGATTTTAAAACAGTAATTACTAATATAGGAAAAATAGTAAAAATGGAAAACAGTAAAACAACATATTAAAATAAGCTTTAGCGTAAAACAAATTAATCAAAAGGGTTTCCGAAGAAACATAAAAATATTTGCCAACCTGCAAACCAATTTATATCGATAATAAATAAAATAATCAAAATGGCAGGAGTAGTGATGAATGCTAGACTTTCACTAGGAGAATACTAAAAACTAGCTTCGAGAACTTAGTTCAAACAAATCAAACTTCGGTCTCTAACTAGGCTACTCAACCATAATAGAGCGGCGACTTATAAATGCGTGGCCCTAGTTTAAGATAATGCACACCCCTCCTGGGATTACCTGTCACCCAGTTCAACTTATGACGGCGACTTACTGCGAGGCCTAAGCTTAAGGTCAAAATGTACAAAACTCCCGGGATACCTGTCACCCGGTTCAACAACCAATGTACCGATTCCTGATACACTAGCCTTATAGTTGATGCCAAAACCGTAAACCCTAGAATATATTACTCTAACCTCACACTTGTCCTTATTCCATAACTCCAAAACAAAGCCATTATCGATATTCAAAAGATATAAACAATATAAATAATATGAGGATAAAAGAAGTAAACATTTATATTCTAAAAGAGGAAACTTTCTACTTTAGGAAACTTCTATTTTTAGAAACTTTACTAAAAATAGCATTATATCAATATAGTGAAAATATTAGTTCATACTAATACCACATTTTTAATAAACGATATAGATTTATAAAACTAATACTTTCGGCCTTAACGATATTAATTATTAAAGTAAGATAATTTGATTTTATGAAATTGTTAAAATATCGTATAAGCGTTATAAAATGATTAAAAATGTCTTAAACATTTTAATATTACTAATTAGGGTGTTTTCAAAAGTTAAAAAGCTAAAATTCCCTAATTATTATTAGTTTCGACAATAAAATTATAAATAGAATTTTACGGCAAACATCATCAAATTAAATATTTGAACGTCTTTATTTAATTAAACCAACAAATATATTTAGAGTATGTTAAGGGATGATTTAACTCTTAAAGTTTCAGATTTAAATACTTTCAAAGTTGCTGGAAAAATAATTCTTTTAGGTAAGACGAAGCATTTTAACGATAAATCACAATTTGTCCGAAAATCAATACTTATTAATTAAAGACTTTAATAAATAGTACAAAAATTACGCAAAATAGTTAAAATATATTTATGGACATTCTATCTAGAAAAGAAAATTTTCCAGAATTCTAAAACTCGGTTTTTAAAGCGTTTCCCCGTTAATCGTCCAATCTCGACAATAACGATTAATAAAAATAGTAATTACAAAACGATTTAAGAATTAATATCCACAAATTATTATTAAACCTAAAAATCATGATTTTTCAGAATCTACCATTTTTCCAGATTTCCAAAAATTCCAGATTTAATAAATCCCGTCAAAACCGTCTTTAAAACCCGTTTTCACAATTAACGATTCCATTAATAAAACTTATCGTTCCCAACATTTTATTAAGGCACCAAAAATCATAAAATTACATTTTAATATGGAATCATCAGAATCATAATTTTTTCCAGATTTAAACCAAAGACCAGAAATCGAGAATTTAAACAACAAACACGGTTTTAACGATAAACGATGATTTAAAGTGATTAATTAATTCATCCACTTAATAATTCTGAAAACTTATGAAAAAATTCTGAAAATTCTATTTCACCAGAAAGTTTCACCACGTCAAAAATCAGATTAAAATAAAATGTTTAAGTACCAGAACTAAAAATCGGCTTTTAATCGTTTTTGTCCGAAAATGGTAATAATTCAATAATCGATATCAAAAATATCAGAAAAATACTAAATTATTAAAAATCATCAAAAACAACATTTTTCCAGAATATAAACATATATTACATGTTTAGGCCGATTATTACGATTTTACAAATTAATATAACAATTTAATCGTTAATCTCGTAAAAGCGATAAAAATATCGAATCATACAAATTTTCAACTTTCAAAATTTTTCCAGAATTCGTGACATACATATATTGCCAAAATAAAACATAAAAATATATACATGCAAATACTCAATTAAAATCATGAAATACCGAGTAACATCGACGTTACCTCTACTCCAAGTCTGAATCGACAATATATTCGTCGGCTTCGGGATCGTCCCAAAATCCTACCAAACACGAAAATCATGGCAGAAAAATACCATGAGAAAACTAATAAAAATCAAGGTAAAAATTGATCGAAAACGACGTTGATTAATACCTTAACGAAGAGAACGGAAAGAGGATTATTTGACGATGAATTTGAGTCGATTAAGACTAGAATTGAAGCAAAAATAATCCTAGAATAGGGGAAGAGTGCCACGGCCAAGAGGAAGAAGATAGATTTTTTCTTTTAACTTGATGAATGAATAAAGTGTAGTATGAAAATGGATGGTTTCCAAAATATAAATGAGATTAAAGTGTTGATGAAAACTATGTGCAACCTTCATGAAGTGGCCGGCCAAATGAAATGATAAGGAGTATGAAAAGTTTTGATAATAATGCAACAATGAATGAAAAGAAATTATCTTACGTTTACGTTTTAACGTGATAAAATGAAACGTTTAAATAAAACGTAATAAAACTTGTGACCAAGAGCTTAGTCGGTCCAAAATGTGAGAAAATGGTCTCAAATAATTTATATGTTGATAAAAAGTATAATCGTAAAAGAGTTAAAGGCATTTCAAAGTAATTCGAGTAAACCTCGCGTAAGAAAATAATTATTCGCGAAGCTTCGTAATAAAAATCATTAACAACTAATTTTTTTTGTAAATAAAAATGTTTACTTGTTGAAAATATTATAGAAACGTATTCAAATGTTTTTAGGAAAAGGAATAACTTAAACCCAAGTTTAAAAATGTCAATTCGAAGAGAGTTAGAATTCCTTGCGGAAAAATTAATTAATTTACGAAGAAACCAAATAAACGGATTTAAAAAGAATTTAAATCTTTAAAATTAAAAATTAAAATTATTAAACTCAAAAATTAAAATAGAGCTTAGTAAAATGATGAAATATGAGGCCGAAAAGTGACAGAGTTAAGACGGAGTCCTAACGGAAAGAATAAAAATGCTTAGGAAAAATAGCGGGTGTTACATTCAATATGCCATCTCATTTCTTTTGCAATGTTCTTGGTTGCATATAAGCGTTGCAACCTTGGTACTACAGGGAGATAGGTTAAGACTTTGAAAGGTATGTCTGCCCCACTGAAAGTTTTCTTCTTGTACCTATCTTTTCCACACTTTTTACATTTATCAAGCATAGAGTCTTCTTTCCAATATAGCGTACATCCATCCTGACATGAATGAATACTATGATGGGGCATTTGAAGGCCCCTGAGCAATTTTTTAGTGTCATAAAATGAGTGAGTCATCACATTATCTCGTGGAATGATATCCTCAATCAAAGCAACAAACTTATCTAAACTTCTTTCTGGTATGTTGTCCTCACATTTAATGTTAATCATCCTAAAAGCTACTTCTATCAATGACGCTTCACATCCACGATACAGAGGTTTCTCGGCGGCCTCTAAAATTTCAAAGAATTCTTCCAGATCAGGGTGCGGACTTTCTTCTTCACCCATAGGAGAATCCTCAACATGGTCGAACATTATGTCACCAAATGCATCTACTACCATCTCTCGATAAGGTTGGTCGATGAAAGCGTTAGTGTATGTTGAAGTAGTAGGATTACTAATAAAAGAAGAGGGTTCTCCATGGCACACCCAATTAGTGTAACCAGGGGTAAACCCTTTGCCGATGAGATGTTCTTTCACCGTAAACTCATTCAAGTTGTAGACACCCGCATTTTGACTACCAGGTGTCTATGGTAGTTTCCCAAAAAATATCCGATGCTGATCGGACGCTAACGTGCTTCTATGCGCTCGGATACGGGCTCAAATCCATTAATCGCTGGCTAACACACTTACAGAGTACAAATCTCACAAAATCAACCTCGAATCCAGGTCCAGTGGGCCGTTTCCAATCAAATAAGGCTAATTCGGGCCGAAACCGACACCGGAATTAAAACCGACTTTTTGCGATTGGGTCAACCCCTGTCAAAGTCATTTCCGAGACACACAAGACAACCCCTCACATCATCAAAAAGTCCAAGTCAAACACAAAACCCATCAAACATCCAAAGTCAAGGTCCAAGTCAATGGACCCGTGCAACCCGTTGGGCCACTCGATCGAGTGCCCGACCCACTTGATCGAGTGGGCTTGTTTCGAGCCCGGCTGCAGGCGTAACGGGCCACTCGACCGAGTTAGCCACCTACTCGGTCGAGTAACCCTAAACCGGGTGCCCT
This sequence comes from Agrostemma githago, assembly GCA_958450325.1. Classification (NCBI taxonomy): domain Eukaryota; kingdom Viridiplantae; phylum Streptophyta; class Magnoliopsida; order Caryophyllales; family Caryophyllaceae; genus Agrostemma; species Agrostemma githago. Next base: position 18,959,352 of record OY288248.1, read on the forward strand.
AGCCTTGCCTATATAAGTAACCCCCATGCAATACATTATACAACTTTTTACCACTTCAAAAAACCCTAATCTCTATACACCTTTGAGCAATCATACACATACAACCTTAAGCAATACACTAGCAAAAACCCTAAACCTAGTTTTAGGAATCAATCCCGAGCCACCATAACTTAACCTTCATTCACTTCGAAGACTCTTGTGTTAAAGCCACGGTTACGAGTTCGATCCGAGACAAGAACAACATGTAGGTTGAGGGTGTCAAAACCCTTTCTTTTCTCCATCTCTTCCTCACGTCGTCTTCATCTTCTTCTCGCATCCTTTTTTCGTTTTTTTATTGCATCATAATATCGATAGTATAATTAATATCAAAGCATTAAAATACTTATCAATTTGTGTCGAATAAGAGGGATATCGGAATAAGAAAACACGAATATACAAGTGTACTGCACACAGCGTTGACGGTCGCTTATTCCGGTACCCCGACTATTTGATTATTGAGATAAGTCAACTTAAACAATAATCTTTTTTTTTTTAATTTCGTCTTCATCATTATTCGAGTCATATAATCACATCGATTTTCAAAAGCAAGCATTGTATTTTAATAAGGGTCGAAACCCGTTGATGCGGATCCGACGTCAAACAATTCACGAGAATTAATTATGACGTCGGGATGCGGAGGGAATCACATCTTTCAATTTAAGCAAAGCATCGATCTATTAAATTTGATACCAATTCCTTAATTGGATGTTGAGTCTAACGATCTAGTCACATAAGTTAACTAATGCGATTTTCCGTTGATGCTAAAATAATTGTCAATACAATTCAATAGAATTACGACATTATTTAACGCGGAGGAAGCCTACCATATCGCGGTAGTTAATTTAAGTCGACTTAAAATAATCTTCTATTGTTTTCACTCTAGTATTCCATATCGATTCAATAATCGAATATGGGATACGACGAGTATTCAAGTCCTGAATTGAGTATAAATTCCGCTATATTTATGCCCAATTCGTCAAGTCATCAAAAATCAAAAGCAGTTTCAAAATCGATATTTAAAATTGCAAACGACACGGTTCCTACGCCACTCGATTGAGTGATATTACAAAAACCAAGACAGATCGTCTCTTACGACCTCTACTCGGTCGAGTCTCACAGTGACTCGGTCGAGTGGTAACGTACTCGATCGAGTTGGTCAATAGCTCGGTCGAGTAGGGTCCGTAATACGAAACGGAATGCCTCTATGACCTCCACTTGGTCGAGTCTCACAGTGACTCGGTCGAGTGGCGATGTACTCGGTCGTGTTGGTCAGTAACTCGGTCGAGTAGGGTCACAAAATCTGGACAGACCGCTTTTCAGAGGTCCACTCGGTCGAGTCACACAACGACTCGGTCGAGTGGCCCTCAACCACGTCAAACCGTGAGTCCTACACATCACATTCGAGTCTCGTTAATCGTTTTCGTGACTTAAGTCAACACGTGCCAATCTATCACGTGAGACACCTCTTTCAAAACCATGCATCAACTCATTTGCATCATTCTATATCATTCAATATTTCATAAACCGTTATGTCGTTACTAACGCATTTATTGTTTCTCTTGTCTTTTTTTGGTTGTTTATTTTATTTTACTAAAATGAAACGACATGCTAAAATTCCACTTTGACGTAGAATTAATTGCATTAAATTGACTTAGAAACCCTTTTCAATTCCATTCACATGTTTACGGAAAATAATCTTTGCATATCATTTTCCCGTTTAACTAACGCGCGTATTGGAAAGTCATTCGAATTCTTAGTAGAGGCCGCTAATGTGCGGGCGGGGTTGGGTGTTCTTTAGTGGGCTTCCCAACACGTACCCTCACCCCTTACTCAGAACCTCGGTTTCCGGATGCCCGAAACCGTTGGCGCACGAGAGTCATTCAATACACAATATCCGATAATGTCGGTATTGGTATCAAATACAAAGGGACGAGCCCAATAAACTCTGACATCGTAAATGGACCGTATTTTGTATACGGACCACTACGACATAGAGTGGGCTCGAATGGTTCCGAATAACCACAAAATTCGGTGGCGACTCCACATAGACCTAAATTTCAATTCGATCCATTCTCATATGGAGATTCATTCGCCTACCCAAACCCGCGCGTGGCCGCGTCGGGGTGGACCTATGTCATGTCCACAATTTGGCGACTCCGCTGGGGATTAACTGATGTGTGACTTACCATCGGCATCCTCAGGGTGAGACTCGAATAAAAATCGTTTGACAAATACAATACGCGTTTTAGTTCTACAGTTCATGCATAACCCATATTTTTCTCGGGCCGGTACTGGTGATCGACGTCCCACTATACCATTGATGTACTCCAATATGGATATGTCAAAAGGTGTCCATAGTCGATTCGAGTGGGTTTCGCGGCATGTTCTAAGCTCAATTCGACTTAGAGAGTCCGTTCCTATCAACGTCTAGACTATGTACACTGGTATAGACCCTCTCAGACCGACCGAGACTTAGTGTAGAGCATACATGGCGTCGTTATAATGCTTGTATGACTACGTGCTACTTGGTTTCCGAGTCGTTTTCAAAAATGTCAACTTTTCAAAAATTGCATCTTTTTCAAGACAATCGATTTTAAAACCCGGGACATGCCGAATTTAGGACTTATGATTTTACTCAAAATGGCCTATTTTCTAGACGGTATGCTGCCCAATTCAAAACTCAAACTTACTTTCAAAACCAGCGGCCCAATGCTCTTTCGTTTTTCTCGAAAATTGGGCCCTCAACCGAGTTTTCTCGGACTTTTTCAAAAAACAATCAATTTTCAAAACTTCCCTCTTCTTCGTATTTAGCAGTGTCGGGTCATGTCATAAGTTGTAGAGGTCTCTAGCGTCGAAACTCTGTCGATCTTACATCACGAGTTTCTTCCCTATCCCAGTCCGCCCTATTAGACTAGGGCAAGGCCCACCTAAGTATGACATACTCTTACGAAGGAGGGCCCGTCATCACAATCGAGTCAAAAGTCTGGGGATGTCTCACGTGAACCTTCCTTCGAACAGAACTAGGCCCACCCGCCAAATCCTAAGGAAGGCCCACCTTTCACAAGTCACCCGTCTAGGCGTCTTTCCTCGAGTCATTTCCCTTTTAGTCTTGTTCGGGATGTACTTTCTATTCCGGGATTTCTGGGCTAGTTTCTAATTATGCGGCGTTCTTACAGACATGCCACCCGCAACCCGACATCAACGCAAAATGGAAGAGTTGAAAGATTCCCTAACCAAGATCGAGACTCAACTGACCTCCATTCTTGCTAACCAACCAACTTTGGACACTCGCCTGAGAACTGTGGAGAAGACGGTCCCTGTTGCAGGAGCTGAGCCCACTGGGCCCATAGCCGAATTGGTCATTGTTGTTCGCAGGCTCGAGGAACAAGTTCACTTATCGACGAACAACTCGATCCACACCGAAAATGCTCGTATTTATTCACCTTTGAATGACCTCCTACCTGCCAACCTCAACTTGACGGGAATTCCTATGTTTGAGGGTACCGAAGACCCGGTCCATCATATCCGGGCCTTCAAGGACTTCATGGCGGTCAAAGGGGTAAAGTCCACCGTGTTCAAGCACCTATTCCCTTCCTCTTTGGAGAAGCATCCCAAGGCCTGGTTCTACAGGCTCGACCCCAAGATATACAAGACTTGAGACGATGTGGCGACCGAATTTTCTCGGAACTATGCCGATAACACTGAAATCCAGACTACAATGCGTACTCTGGAGGTCATGGCTCAAGAGCCCAAAGAAGGGTTCACAAAATACTTGCAAAGATGGAAGGCCGAGAGCGTGAAGCTGGTCGACAAGCCCGGCGAGAAGGCCCTAGTGGAGGCTTTTGTCAAAAACCTCCTCCCATCCTACCGGGTCCATCTCCGGTATGCCATCATCCCCAACTTCGCTGTCCTTACTGAAATGGGCACGAGAATCGAAGATGACTTAAGACTGGAGAGCCTGACTAAGGCCTCTACTAAAGGTTATCAAGGGGCTAGTTTATCTACAAACAAGCCCACACCTGCAGCTGCAACTCGCAGCATCTTCGACGAGGTAAACCTGCTTGACACCTCATCTAAACAGAATACACCAAATGGGGTATTCACGGATATAGGGACTACCTATACTTACGCCTTACAAAGGCTATCTTCAAAGGGCCGGATCCAGCCGATAGGCCCAACTGCAGAACCTCCAGTAGAGAAGAGGCCCAAAACTTACAATGCCCAAGCCTACTGTCAGTACCACCGGGGTAGCGGGCATGATACTGAAAAACGTTGGAGGTTAAAGCACCTGATCCAAGATCTTATCGAGAGCGGGAAAATCCCGTAGCCCGGAGACAAACCGAGCAACAAAGAAAACCCGTTCAGCGCCCATGCTATATTCACTGGAGAGGTAGTCGATTGTTCTCACCTCATTTCTCCTCTTATCCTACAAATCAATGGGATATGGTTCGATGACGAGGACGACGTGTATCTAGCCAAAGGGGAAGTTGTCCCCATCACCCTTGAAGAGGTCCGAAAAGCCAAGTCCAAGGCCTTGGCCACCAACCACCTCGCCACTACTGGGCGCGCCACTCCAACACCCGTCCCTGAACCTGCCAGGACGGGAGCTACCCTCGAAGAGTCGAGCAACGACACGGCTCTAGTCCAACAACTGAAGAGGGTTCGAACTGATCTAACTATATGGCAACTATTGGTTAGCTCACAAGCACATCGAGAAGCACTGACTAAGGCTCTCGATGAAATCAAGGTCGATTCAGAAGCTACCCCTGCTGAAATGGTAGCCACCATTATGCCCTACCTTAAGGGCAAATCCAAAGAAGAAGGCACGCTCATAACCTTCTCCGAAGCTGACCTACCACCATTTGGGCCCAATCACAATCTGGCCCTATACATCACGGTCATCTGCAAGGGTAAATACCTCCCAATGACCCTCATCGACGATGGATCAGCCGTGAACGTCCTACATCTAAGGATTGCTAGGGCCCTCGGCATCACTGATGCCGACTATCTCCCGACAACGCAAATTATCCAGGCTTTCGACGGAAGCCCAAAACCAGTCGCCGGAGCCGTGAAATTGAAGATCATAACGGGCCCGATCGAAAAAGAGTTAGAGTTCCAGGTGATTGATGTCACCTCATCCTTTAACCTACTACTAGGGAGGCCATGGATCCATGCAGTCAAGGCCGTGTCGTCTACCCTACATAGGAAAGTCAAGATGCCACTTCGGGACGACATCATCACGCTAGAAGCTACTCCTATCACCGTAGCTAGCTGTAATACCACAAACCGGGCCGAACCACGAGGGTTCGACTTCGTGGGCATGATTGATGAGGCATATCTCTTCAAGCCCTACTTCACCGTTAGCATCGACACGATGCTACAAAATCTAGGTTACCTACCCGGAGCCACCTCAAGGCTGTACCTTCCGGCAGGGAAGATCATCGAGGTCCTGGAAAGCGGAGAGTCTCGGCTCGGTTTGGGATATACTATGATCTCGGAAAACGTGGGCCGGGCATATGCAATCAAGTTCGTCACTCCCGTGTTTGGGGCGATCCAGGTGGGCCTCTACCAACCCATCATCACATATCCCGAGACCAAAACGGCTCGGGAATGCAATTACATCCCTGACGATATATTCACCATCGTCCAGGCCGAATCCCAGAAGGATGAAAGCAATTCTGAGCCGGTGTTGGGGCTCTTATTTGGGGAAGACAAGGCCGTCCCTGCTCCGAAAGACGACTTGGTCAACCTGATCCTTCGCAGCGATTGGTTTGACCCAACGATGCTGATCACCGAAGTTGGTGCAGATACAGGGAAGCGAGCCTGGAGAAAGACCATCAACTGGACCGACAGTCAAGGACGGGTCTACAAACTGACCACCGGCGAGGGAGACATGCCGGATACCGAGTCTGAGTCAGAGTCAGAATCGGAGTCTGAGTCCTAGTCTAGAGGGTCTGGCGCTAGAGTCGAGTCTGTAACCCCTCTTCCCTTATCCACTGAGGTCTCGGGGCCTGTCCCAAGACCTCTCCCTATCCCGCCACTGACCAACGATCAGATGGCCGCTCTTTTTGAGCTTTTCACAAAATTTATTATTAATAATAATAACGAAAACCGTTCTGCTTACGACTTGTCTTATTTCCAAAATTTTCTCAATTTCAAAGATTTTATATGCAATGACATTGAAAAACCCGACGAACAGGTACCTCTACCTCCACACCTGATCGAGCAGCTCGAACAAAGGGAGTCCCGGGATCCGGTAATCGAAGAAACCGAGTCCATCAACGTGGGAACCACTTTAGAGCCCCAGATGCTTAAGTTGGGCCTATCCTTAGATCCAGAGGAGAGAAGACAATTCACAGACCTCCTCTAGGAATTCAAAGACGTTTTCGCATGGTCCTACAAGGACATGCCAGGTATAGACCGGGAAATAGCGGAGCACCGAATACCCATCAAAGATGGGTGCAAACCGGTAAAGCAGAAGCTCAGAAGGATGAAGCCCGAATGGTCTCTTAAAGTCAAGGAAGAGGCCGACAAACAATTCAAAGCAGGCTTTATACAAGTGTCTGAATATCCAGACTGGGTTGCAAACTTCGTGCCGGTACCCAAGAAGGATGGCAAGGTGCGGGTATGCGTGGACTTCCGGGACCTTAACAAGGCTAGCCCAAAAGATGATTTTCCGTTGCCACACATCGACATACTGGTGGATAACACGGCCGATCATGCCCTTCTATCGTTCATGGACGGGTATGCCGGATACAATCAGATTAAAATGGCAGAATTGGATATGGGTAAGACCACCTTCATTACACCTTAGGGTACTTACTGTTACACTGTTATGCCATTTGGGCTTATCAATGCCGGGGCCACTTATCAACGGACCGCCACTACTTTACTACATGACATGATGCACAAAGAAGTGGAGGTCTACGTGGACGACATGATCGTTAAGTCCAAGGACCGGAGTGGGCACATCGTGGCCTTAAGAAAATTCTTCACCCGGCTACGTAAGTACAACATGAGACTAAACCCACAAAAATGCAGTTTTGGGGTAACGTTGGGCAAATTACTGGGCCATATCGTTAGCCAACGCGGCATCGAGGTCGACCCAGCTAAAATCAAAGCCATCACCAAGATGCAACCACCCAAGACCAAGAAAGAAATACGAGGGTTTCTCGGGAAAGTCCAATACATCAGCCGGTTCATTTCAAAATTAACCATGGTATGTGAGCCCATTTTCAAGAAACTGACGATAGGGGAACGGGTACTGTGGGACGACAAATGTCAAGCGGCTTTCGATAAAATCAAGGAGATTCTGTCTGCTCCGCCAGTACTAATGCCACCTCAACCCGGCCTGCCTCTGTCGTTATACCTAACAACGACCGAGACAGCCATGGGGGCTATGCTGGCCCAGACAGTCGATTCAGAAGAACGGGCTATTTACTACATCAGTAAAAAGTTCCTCGAATACGAGTGCAAATATACAATGCTCGAAAAGACGTGCCTAGCATTGGTTTGGGCCACTAAAAAGCTTCGACATTACATGGTGAGTCACGAGGTACATGTGTTATCCAAAATGGATCCAATCAAATACCTGTTCGAGAAGCCCATCCTCAACGGCAGGATGTCCAGATGGACTTTAATGCTATCCGAGTTCGACCTCAAATTTGTACCGTTAAAAGCCATCAAGGGACGGGTAGTAGCCGAGTTCCTCGCCGATAGCCAATATCCGAAGACGGACACACCGATACTTGGTCCTTTCCTGATGAAGACATATTCCATACCGATACCGAAACATGGGATTTGTATTTTGACGGAGCATCCAACTTTCGAGGATTCGGAGTCGGGATTCTGCTAATCTCACCACGAGGGGAACACACTCCCTTATCCATTAAATTGGACTTTGACGTGACCAATAACGCAGCCGAATACGAAGCATGCATTCACAGGTTGCAAGCCGCCGCTGATTTAGGGGTAACAAACCTCCGGATCCACGGTGATTCATCATTGGTCATCAATCCGGCTCTCCAAAAATTGAAAACTCGGAACGCCAATCTCGTGGCTTACCAAGCACGGGTAAGGGTTTTAGAGAAACAATTCCAAGAGGTAGAATACATTTTTCTGCCCCGGGAAGAAAATCAATTTGCAGATGCACTTTCCAAACTAGCATCTCTACTAAACATCCCGGATCACCTGACCAGCATGTCGATATGTATCGAAAGACGGTTTGAGCCGGCCTATATCCATGCCATCCAAGACATTGAGCTAGCTGATCCGGAACCATGGTATCAGTCGGTCCTAGTCTACTTGGCAAGGGGAGAATATCCCCCGGGAACTGAAAACCGGGCCAAGAAAGCCCTGCGAAGATTGGCAACACAATTTGTTCGAACAGACGACGGGCAATTGTACAAAAAGACGGCACAGGGGGCTCTACTCCTATGCATCGACAAAATACAGGCCGAAAAGGTAATGGCCGAAGTACACGACGCTGAAAACGGTCCGCATATGAACGCCCATATGCTAGCCCGCAAAATCATGAGGCTCGGGTATTATTGGAACACCATGGAAACGGACTGTCAGTTATATGTCAAATACTGCCATAACTGCCAGATCTTTGCCAATGTACAGCACATGCCATCTTCCCTATTATATACCATGGCATCACCATGGCCATTTTCGACATGGGGTATTGATATAATTGGAAAGGTGCATCCTTCCGGGACGGGAGGTCATTGCTTCATTCTAGTGGCCATCGACTACTTCACCAAATGGGTCGAAGCCGAGTCATACCGTGTCTTGAACGCCAAGCACGTGGCCAAATTCATCCAAAACAAGATCATATGCCGGTATGGGATCCCTCACGAATTCATCAGTGATCACGGACCCACTTTCAAGCTGAAACTGCCGCATTGCTGGCAAAATATAAAATTCAAAGGCATACATCTTCGCCTTACCGACCTCAAACAAACGGAGCGGTAGAAGCAGCCAATAAAACAATTGTCACCATACTTAAAAAGATGGCTGAGAATTACCGGGACTGGCCCGACAAGATACCCTTTGCCCTATGGGGATATCGAACCTCGATTCGCACCGAAACCGGAGCAACCCCGTATTACTTGACATACGGAATGGAAGCGGTCCAACCGGTCTTGTTAGAAGTACCATCCCTCAGGATTTTACTTGAAAGCCAAGTACCTGAAGCAGATTGGGTCCAAACCCGATACGAATCGCTAGTCCTTCTGGACGAACGGCGATCACAGGCCCTCAACAACATCCAAATATATCAAAAGAGGATCCAACGGGCTTTCAACAAAAGGGTTAGGCCCAGAAACATCAAAGAAGGGGATTTGGTCCTGAAATAGGTTCGTGCCTTACTACCGGTTGACCCAAGGGGTAAATTCAAACCCAATTGGGCTGGGCCATACTTAGTCAAGAAGGTCCTATCAGGAGAGGCGGTGATGCTGATAGACTTGGACGGGAACGAATTTGTCAACCCAACCAACTTGGACCAGCTAAAGCGCTACTACCCCTAAAACCCATCTCAATGTCATTCGCAAAAATTTATAAAAAATTGTCTTTTTTATAAATTTTCAAAAATTATAGACAAGTCAATAAGCTAGAATTAATTATTCTACTGTCGCACATCTTGAATTAGTAATCTTGATGTATTTCAAAAATTGCAAAAATCAATTAAATCAATTTTGAACTACGTTTGGTTTGATTCCGCTATTTGTGGATACGTAGGCAACCCCTCAAAAGGGTACAACCACTGCAATAAACGAAAGACGGGAACGGTATTCAATAATATGTCTTTTTATATCGATTAAAAAAAAAAAGACACGCCGGACACGGCATACACACACCAAAAAAAATCACACCACTAAAAAATAATAATAATATTCGAATAATAATAACGGAGACTAATATCCGGGCATTTTCCCTTTCCCCTTGTCCTTCGGGTCACATGGAGCCTGAGGTCTTCGGGGTGGCGGCGAGCGTTCCCGAATCACAAGTGGAACCTCTTTAGCACGATCCCGTTTTTTCGACGATGGGTCTTCTACCACAGTCTTCGGTCCAATGCGAGCCCGCACATGCTCGGGTAATCTATCCCGTGGGCCAAGTCGGTCCTGCACGGGTAGTCTTGGGCCCAGTCTCCTTCCCAAGTCAGTCTGGGGGCTCACTTTCCCCCAAGCACCTTTAGCACTAGACCCTTCAGCTTGAGTCTTAGTCTTCTTTTTGTGACCTGACATTAGACGAACCATGGTAGCTGAGGTGTCACCATCATCGAAGAATCCCCTGTTGTCTTTAGCTTGCTCCCTTCTCAGCAGGTCAAAAGCTTCGTCAACCTTCAGCGCAGCTCGGGCTTTAGCATCAACTGCTTTGGTCCACTTCGTGTAACAATCTGAAACCCAGATTAAGTGGCGAGATTTGACAATGGGCCAAGTATGCCGTGTGTACCACCTTTGCATCCAGGTATCACACATCACATCAGTCAGTTGGGTAGGGTCACTCACAACTGCTTCAACTTCGGGGATTCGCTGGGTCCATCCATACTGCCTTAGTATGCGATATGGGTAGAGATGAACCGTCTGCCTGAAAGATAGGATCACCTGATAGCGGGCTCTGTCCCTCGGGTCCAAGCCACTCCAAAGGTAGATGGGCCACCACGGAACTACCCATCGAATTAACGGGCCACCATGGAATGACAAAACCTCGTCCCAATACTTTTGCGTGATCTGACGAGAAAAGTCAATGGCCCGCCTCCTCGTCATCACCTGGTTATGACGATAGTTGCTCGCATCAAGAGGAGGATCTATCACTGATAGCCTCTCATAAAACCAAATCTGCAAAAAGGAAACAAAAAACATGACTTCCCGAGGTGAAATAGGCGTCCGCCTAAGGCCACTCGGTCGAGTGCCTAAGGACACTCGGTCGAGTGGTACCCCTGCACACAAACATGGGGCTTTTTACGAGGGCACTCGATCGAGTGCCAGGGTGACTCGATCGAGTGCCCACTGCAGCAAACCATCCGCGAAAAAAAAAATCAAAAATCAAAAATTAAATTGCAAAGTAACATACTTGCAGCAATCGGGTGCTCCCGGTAAGGCGAATTGATGAGTCCCTCTTGCGGCTGTCCAATCCTTGGATAATCTCGCCCGTGATCAACCAAGCCAGGCTGTGTTCAGTCTACATCAAATCTACTACGGTCAGAAGATGGGTGTTCCCCATGCAGAATAACAAATCCATGAGACCCTCGAAAGCATATACGTGGAGCATACAGAAAGAAAAGGCCCTTTGGCTGTAAGCTGGTCTGACCCGAACATCAAGAGAATTCATAAATTTCTCAGCCAAGTCGATCAAAGAAATTTTATCACCTTCCATCATGCGGGATACCTCGTTGTGGGAGAGCCCCAGAAGTTCTCTCAGCTTCCTCCTCAGGTCATAGATCGAGTACGGGACAACGGGACGGAGTATCGGGTTCCATCCTCCTATAGCTGCAATCTCCTCAGGTAAAGGGCAGACTTCGCCCCGAGAAAAGGCAAAGACATGATATATGTTGTCCCAGTAAGCCAAGCATGCATCCAAAAAGTAGCGATCAACCACCATCTGACGGAACGGGTACAGCTGAGTTATACCCGTCTGGTTGAGCGCCACCCTATCTGCGTCCCTGAAGCGACGGGACCACTCCTGCAGCATAACAGTCAACCCATCAATTCCCATGACTAATTCCTTATAAAAATAAAGGGATTTTCTTTGCCTTGAGGGAAATAAAAAGACTTTCTTTTAAGAAGAGATGATTTGTGTTGGAATTGTAATCAAGAGCAAAAAGGGCCATATATAGCATTAGCCTTGCATACCTCTGTCCATATTACTTTCAGGAAAGTTTCCTAATTGCAAACGAAATCAAGCCGCAAGCATAGTCTCGATACTAGCACGGAAATCTCCATCCCGAACTTTCCTAATCTTTGTTAGGAGTCAAAAATCTCAAAGTTTCCAAAATTCAAAAATCTCGGATTTTCAAGATTTCAAAAATTCAAATTTTCAAAAAATCAACTCTCCCCAGCACTAGTCATTTTACTACCTACGTGTTGCATGCATTTTATGTGACTTATACAGGTACGACTCAAACAGGGACATGCAAACCACTACACCTCCCCAACATTTTCACGGGATGGGCCAACACACAGGCGCACCCAGGACTTATGTGACAAGTCCAAATGCCCCAAGGAGTATTATCATCAGCCCAGGTATGGTTTCTAGCTTATGGCTGGCGAGCCCTTCACGCAAGTCTAATGGACTATAAACGACCCGAACGGAAGTCTATCAGGTCTTAATTGACTTGGTAGCTACTCTGAATCTCGTCTTGTCCAAGCCTCAGTCAGAGTGAGGGCTCTGTAGACACCCGCGTTTTGACTGCCAGGTGTCTATGGTAGTTTCCCAAAAAACACCCGATGCTGATCGGACGCTAACGTGCTTCTATGCGCTCGGATACGGGCTCAAATCCATTAATCGCTGGCTAACACACTTACAGAGTACAAATCTCACAAAATCAACCTCGAATCCAGGTCCAGTGGGCCGTTTCCAATCAAATAAGGCTAATTTGGGCCGAAAACGACACCAGAATTAAAACCGACTTTTTGCGATTGGGTCAACCCCGGTCAAAGTCGTTTCCGAGACACACAAGACAACCCCTCACATCATCAAAAAGTCCAAGTCAAACACAAAACCCATCAAACATCCAAAGTCAAGGTCCAAGTCAATGGACCTGTGCAACCCGTTGGGCCACTCGATCGAGTGCCCGACCCACTCGATCGAGTGGGCCTGTTTCGAGCCCGGCTGCAGGCGTAACGGGCCACTCGACCGAGTTAGCCACCTACTCGGTCGAGTAACCCTAAACCGGGTGCCCTAGCCTTGCCTATATAAGCAACCCCCATGCAATACATTATACAACTTTTTACCACTTCAAAAAACCCTAATCTCTATACACCTTTGAGCAATCATACACATACAACCCTAAGCAATACACTAGCAAAAACCCTAAACCTAGTTTTAGGAATTAATCCCGAGCCACCATAACTTAACCTTCATTCACCTCGAAGACTCTTGTGTTAAAGCCACGGTTACGAGTTCGATCCGAGACAAGAACATGTAGGTTGAGGGTGTCAAAACCCTTTCTTTTCTCCTTCTCTTCCTCACGTCGTCTTCATCTTCTTCTCGCATCCTTTTTTCGTTTTTTTATTGCATCATAATATCGATAGTATAATTAATATCAAAGCATTAAAATACTTATCAATTTGTGTCGAATAAGAGGGATATCGGAATAAGAAAACACGAATATACAAGTGTACTGCACACAGCGTTGACGGTCGCTTATTCCGGTACCCCGACTATTTGATTATTGAGATAAGTCAACTTAAAAAATAATCTTTTTTTTTTCGTCTTCATCATTATTCGAGTCATATAATCACATCGATTTTCAAAAGCAAGCATTGTATTTTAATAAGGGTCGAAACCCGTTGATGCGGATCCGACGTCAAACAATTCGCGAGAATTAATTATGACGCCGGGATGCGGAGGGAATCACATCTTTCAATTTAAGCAAAGCATCGATCTATTAAATTCGATACCAATTCCTTAATTGGATGTCGAGTCTAACGATCTAGTCACATAAGTTAACTAATGCTATTTTCCGTTGATGCTAAAATAATTGTCAATACAATTCAATAGAATTACGACATTATTTAACGCGGAGGAAGCCTACCATATTGTGGTAGTTAATTTAAGTCGACTTAAATTAATCTTCTATTGTTTTCACTCTAGTATTCCATATCGATTCAATAATCGAATATGGGATACGACGAGTATTCAAGTCCCGAATTGAGTATAAATTCCGCTATATTTATGCCCAATTCGTCAAGTCATCAAAAATCAAAAGCAGTTTCAAAATCGATATTTAAAATTGCAAACGACACGGTTCCTACGCCACTCGATTGAGTGATATTACAAAAACCAAGACAGATCGTCTCTTACGACCTCTACTCGGTCGAGTCTCACAGTGACTCGGTCGAGTGGTAACGTACTCGATCGAGTTGGTCAATAGCTCGGTCGAGTAGGGTCCGTAATACGAAACGGAATGCCTCTATGACCTCCACTCGGTCGAGTCTCACAGTGACTCGGTCGAGTGGCGATGTACTCGGTCGAGTTGGTCAGTAACTCGGTCGAGTAGGGTCACAAAATCTGGACAGACCGCTTTTCAGAGGTCCACTCGGTCGAGTCACACAATGACTCGGTCGAGTGGCCCTCAACCACGTCAAACCGTGAGTCCTACACATCACATTCGAGTCTCGTTTATCGTTTTCGTGACTTAAGTCAACACGTGCCCAATCTATCACGTGAGACACTTCTTTCAAAACCATGCATCAACTCATTTGCATCATTCTATATCATTCAATATTTCATAAACCGTTATGTCGTTACTAACGCATTTATTGTTTCTCTTGTCTTTTTTTGGTTGTTTATTTTATTTTACTAAAATGAACCCACATGCTAAAATTCCACTTTGACGTAGAATTAATTGCATTAAATTGACTTAGAAACCCTTTTAAATTCCATTCACATGTTTAGGGAAAATAATCTTTGCATATCGTTTTCCCGTTTAACTAATGCGCGTATTGGAAAGTCATTCGAATTCTTAGTAGAGGCCGCTAATGTGCGGGCGGGGTTGGGTGTCCTTTGTGGGCTTCCCAACACGTACCCTCACCCCTTACTCAGAACCTCGGTTTCCGGATGCCCGAAACCGTTGGCGCACGAGAGTCATTCAATACACAATATCCGATAATGTTGGTATTGGTATCAAATGCAAAGGGACGAGCCCAATAAACTCTGACATCGGAAATGGACCGTATTTTGTATACGGACCACTATGACATAGAGTGGGCTCGAATGGTTCCGAATAACCACAAAATTCGGTGGCGACTCCACATAGACCTAAATTTCAATTCGATCCATTCTCATATGGAGATTCATTCGCCTACCCAAACCCGCGCGTGGCCGCGTCGGGGTGGACCTATGTCATGTCCACACAAGTACTTCAAATTTTGACACTTCACACATGGACATCTAAGAATCTAATGTGTCTTGTATTCTTCTTCTCTCTTAGCATATTGTATAAAACCATCCACCCCAAGTATAAACTCATACTTAACTTTGTTTCTATCGTCTACCCTTTCATACATCCATTTTCTTTCGATATTCGTCATTATTAGATTTTCTATGTAAAAAAAAAATAGAAACGTATTTAAATTTGATTATATATATATATAGATTTAGGATCTGTGAGAACCCATAATATAATGAGAATCATGAGAACCTCTAACAACCATCGGATCATGTGCAAATGAAAGGCTGAGATCACACATTTGATTATGAAATTATGACACGTCAAACCTGTCTAGCTAGGGATGGCAACGGACCGGATCCGGACCGGATCTGCATGGATCCAGATCCAGATCCGCAATCCTAGTAGCGGATCCGGATCCGGTCCGGATCCGACGGATCCCAAAAATGTAGATCCAGATCCGGATCCGCCGGATCTGGACCGGATCCGGATCGGATCCGTGGATCCAATTTCTTACTTAAATCCTACAAAAATTTTAATTAATATGTATTTGTGACCATATTAATTTTCATAATTTTACAAATAAATTTGAATATAAAGATTCATAATCAAAGATTAATAAACTAAAAGAAAAGAGTCTTAAGAATAACAAAAAAAGCACAAATTAAAGTTCTAAGTTTTTAATTATTGTTAATTTTTTAATAAAACGGATTTGCGGATCCGGATCCGGATTTGTTTATTAAGATCCAGATCCGGATCCGTTTAAAGATTGCGGATCCGGATCCGGATCCATATCCAACGGATCTCAAAATTTAGGATCCATATCCGATCCGTGCGGACCGGATCTTGCGGATCCGGATCGGATCCCGGATCCATTGCCATCCCTATGTCTAGCACTTTCATCTACTCTCATTTTGCAATTATTCTATTCTCTCTCCTAGTTTCTCTTTCTTCATTCATTTTTCATAGTGTCTGTGTTTCTCATCAAATTAAAGGCCCCCACGACTACCGTTCCACCGTCATTGTTTTAATTTCAAGCACATTAATTATTCCTCACATCTAACAATCACTCTATGTTTCTTTCTTCATTGTCTCTGATCTTAAGTACGCTTCTCTTTGTTTAAGTAATTTTTAAAATTTCCTCCATTTCTTTCTTATTCATTCCTTAATTTTTTTCGATTTTTGTGCTTCAAATTAGTTCGTTTGCTTTCCGATGGCGTTTACATTATTGACTAATAACCTATTAATATAATCTTTTCAATTAACTAGTTAATCATTAATTTATCATTATAAATACTTTTGTGTTCCTTACTGTTTTTGATTAATTTATTAAGAATCGTAATCCTGATTTTGTGTTACACGATTATTATTATTGTTGTTGTCGTTGATGACGACGACTAATCTTACCCTAAACCTCTTTCGGCCTACTTAAAGAGCATCGCCCCTTGATTATAATTTGATGTTTGGTGTACCTCATTTTCAATTTAGTGTACCTTTTAAATCATATGATGTATCTTTGGTTGTTTAGTTCTTTGTATACCTTATTTCGAGTTTAGTGTACCTTAATTCAAGTTTAGTGTACCTTATTTTATATTTAATGTACCTTAATTCGAGTCGAGTTTAGTGTACCTTATTTTGCGTTTAGTGTACCTTAATTCTAGTTTGGTGTACCTTATTTTGCGTTTAGTGTACCTTATTTTGAGTTTAGTGTACCTTAATTCGAGTTTAGTGTACCTTGTTTTCAACTTAGTTATAGTACTTTTTATTGTTTTTTTTATGTATTTTCTGTTGTCTTTACTTGATTTTCTTCTTTGGTACATATCTTTTGGATGTGTTTTCAGTTTATTTTATTTTATTTATTTTTTTATTTGTAGTTTTTAAAACTTTTTATTTTATTTGGACATGAATTCGAAAAAGAAGAAGAGAAAATCAACCCTATTATGACACTTCACTTACTACATTGAAAAAAGAGGCGCTAAGTGTGGACATGACATAGGTCCACCCCCGACGCGGTCACGCGCGGATTTGGGGAGGCGAATGAATCTCATGTGAAATGGATCTCGAATTGAAATTTAAATCGAAATGGAGTCGCCACCGAACTTTGTGGGAGTTCGGGCCCATTCAAACCCATTCTATATCTTGGTGGGCCGTGCACAAAGTACGACTCATTCGGATTTCAGAGTTTATAGGGTTTGTTCCTTTGCATTGCGATACCGATACCGACATTATCAGTTATCGTGTATTGAATGACTCTCGTCCGCCAATGGCTTTGGACATCCGGAAACCATGGTTCTGAGTAAGGGTGAGGGTACGTGTTGGGAATTTCACAAAGAACACCCAACCCCACCCGCACTTAGCGGCCTCTACTAAGATATCGCTTGACTTTTGAATACGCGCGTTAGTAATTTGATTGTATGACATGCAAACAATATTTTGAATAAACATGCGAGGATTTAAATAAGTTGCTATGTCGATTTAATGCATCTAAACTAACGTCAAAGTTGTATTTAGCATGCGAGGTTCGTTTTAGTACAATAAAACAAACAAAATAAATCGCAAAGACGTAAACAAACAAGTTAGTAATGGCAATAACAGTAATAACGATTTGCAAATAATATAGAGTGACATAAACGATATGATGCACAGTTTTGAAAGGATGAATCACGTGATAGACTTGACACGTGTTGACCAAAGTCATAAAAATATTTGATAAGGCTTGACGCATGTTGAGGGATCACGATTTGACGTGATAAAGGCCACTCAATCGAGTCATTGAAGGACTCGACCGAGTGTGCCTCGGAAAAAGCTTCTGCCCAATTTTTAAGACGCCACTCGATCGAGTCATTGAGGGACTCGACCGAGTGCTCCTCAAAAAGACCTTCTGCCTCAGTTTTTGGGGTGCCACTCGATCGAGTGCCCCCTGTACGAACAAGGGTTCGTTTCGCAATTTGCATGAGTTTCGAAATTGCTTTTGATTTTGGAAAATCGATGATTTTGTTAAGTCGCGCAAAAATATTATATGATTCATGCTCGACTCGGATTTTCGGTACTCGTCGCATTCGATATTGATTTTCGGTAAGTCGTCTTAAATCAAACTAAAACGAAATAAATTATCTCCGCGTTATAATGTCGTAATTAGTTCTTTCGAACTATATGACAATTATTTTAGCATCAACGAATTCGTGTTAGTTAGATTTATTGACTAATTCTTTTAGACACGATATTCGACTATAGAGTCGCTATCACATCTTTAAGAATAAACGCTCGATATTTGATTGAATTAAAAATTGATTCCCTCCGCATCTCGACATCGTAATGAATCCTTGCGGATTATGTGATGTCAGATCTGCATCAACGGGTTTCACCCTAACCTAAATTAGACGTGTTTGGTTCAAAATAATTTTAGAAATTGATGAATGCATGATTTTAAAGACGATTATGTAAATATTAAGACGATACTAGCGACGCGATAAAAAAAAGATCTTATAGATGTTGATTCGCTTCAACAATCAAATACTTGAGGTGTCGGGATAAGCGACCGGCAACATCGGGTGCAATACCCTCGTATATTCGGATTCCCTTATCCCGTCATCCCTTGTATTCGACACGAATAGGCGAATATTTTAGTATTTTGATACTAGTAGTATTACCGATATTAGATACGAAAGAAAGATAAAAAAACGAAAGAAACGAGAAGAGAAGAGGAAGAGAGACGTGAGAGAAGAGAAGAGGAGAAGAAAGAAGAAATAGGGATTTTTGCACCCTCAACCTACATGCTTCGTATTCTCGGACGAGACTCGTTTAGTTGTGGCTTGAGCACGGGAGTTCGAGGTTATGTAGATGGAGTTATGGTGATTTTAGGTTATATGTTTGCTTGATATTAGGGTTGCAAGACTGAAATTTTGTATGTGTGTGAAAGTTGTAAAGATCAAAGGTTGTGATGGGTAAAAGATCTATGAAGGTGTATGCAAGGAGGTGTATATATAAGAATTCCCAACCCCCATGACCTAGGGTTACTCGATCGAGTGCCCCTGCTGAGTTGATCGAGTGGCCCAATAAAGAGGTGACAGCGGGCCTGCTAAAGGCCCACTCGATCGAGTGGGCTAACACTCAATCGAGTGGATGAGGCGGAAAAAATCTTTTGAGGATTTTGTGTTTGGGTTGGATTCTTGATATTTGAATGGCTGTTTTGTGTTCTCGGAAACGGCTTTGACCGGGGTTTGAACCGGTCGCCAAAAGTCGGTTTTATTTCCGGTGTCGGTTTTGACCCAAATTAGACTTATTTGATTGGAAACGACCCACTGGGCCTGAATTTGAGGTTGGTTTTGTGAGATTTGTACTCCGTAAAAAGCCCAAGCCAGAAACTAACAATTTTGAGCCCATATCCGAGCGCGTAGAAGCACGTTCGCGTCCGATCATCATCGGGTGCTTTTTGGAAACTGCTATAGACACCTAGCAGTCAAATGTGGGTGTCTACAGAGCCCCCACTCTGACTGAGGCTTGGACAAGGCGAAAGTCAGAGTAGCTACCAAGCCAATCGAGGATTAAGACCTGACAGACTTCCGGTCAGGTTGTTTATAGTCCATTAGACTTGCGTAAAGGACTCGCCAACCATAGGACGGAAGTCATACCTGAGTTGATGATGATAACTCCGCGGGGATTCGGACTCGTTGTATAAGTTTCGGGTGCGCCTGTATGTAGGCCCATCCCGTACCGTTTTAGGAGAAAGGCCGCCTTGGGCTTTCTGTTGGGGAGATATGTGAGTTGCGCGGGCTTGCCTCTGAAGCCTTGAGTATACCTGTATACAGTTACACTATATTTTGGCATGTAACATTTAGGTAAAACACGACTTGCACTGGGGAATAAAAATTTGAATTTTTGAAATTTTGGATTCTTCGAAATTTTTGAATTATTTGAAAGTTTTGACTCTTATGAAAATTAGGAGTGCTCGGGATGACTAATTCCTGTGCTGACATTAAGGAATCTGAGACTAGGCCTTTATGCTTAAGCCCACTAGAATTAGGAAACTTTATGGAAAGAGGATATGGAAAGAGGGTTGTCAGGGCTTGATGCTATAAATACCCCTCCCTTGCTTTAATTTTCCGCACAACTTCTTCACAATTCTCCTTCTTCTTAAAAAGAAAACTCCTTAAGAGACTTAGCCATGGGAATTGAACGCTTGACCGCGATGTTGCTAGAATGGTCCCGACGCTTTAGGGACACGGATAAGGTAGCTTTGAACCAGACGGGTATTACTCAGCTATACACGTCCCGTCAGATGCAGGTGGATCGCCACTTCCTTGATGCTTGTTTGTCTTATTGGGATGACACATATCATGTTTTTGCCTTTCCTTCGGGCGAAATCTGCCCTATACCTGAGGAAATTGCTGCTGTAGGAGGATGGAACCCTTTACTTTGTCCTGCTGTCCCGTTTTCAGTTCATGACCCAAGAAGGAAACTACGAGAATTTTTAGGGCTTTCCCATAATGAGGTATCTCGTATGACAGAAGATGACAATATTTCTTTGATTGACTTGGCCGAGAAATTTATGAACCCGCATGACGTCCGGGTCAGACCGGCCCACGGCCGTAGGGCTTTTTCTTTTTGTATGCTCCACGTTTATGCCTTCGAAGGTCACATGGATTTGTTGTCGTGTATGGGCAACGTTCATCCTTACTGTGGTCGACCTGATGGAGACGAAGCACAGTCCGGCTTGGCTGATTACAGGGGAGATCATCCAGGGCTTGGACAATCGCAAGAAGGATTCATCGATTCGTCTGACCGGGAGCACCCGTTTGCTGCAGGTATATCGCTTCAGATTTTTTCTGATTTTTTCAACTTTTCAATTTCTTCGATTTTTGTTTTTTTCGCGCTTTTCTGCTACAGCAGGCACTTGATCGAGTCACCCTGGCACTCGATTGAGTGCCTTCATGAAAAGCCCCATACCCGATGTCAGAGGTGTCACTTGATCGAGTGACCCCTAGGCACTCGATCGAGTGCCCCTAGGCGGACGTCTATTTTGCTCGGAAACTCATATTTTTTGTCTTTTCTTTTTCAGCTTTGGTTATTCGAGAGGCTATCGGTCATAGATCCTCCCCTTGACCCAAGTCGATACCGACCTAACCAGGTGATGACAAGGAGACGGGCTATTGATTTTTCTTGCCACATTACCCTTGAGAGAGAAGGAATGAGAGAGAAAGCGATTGTGCTGTCACTGAATCTCAAGCAATCTTGATTTTATGTTAACATCGGGAAAGCAAAAAAGCAACAAAAAAACTCCCAAAAAAAGCAGAAAAATCCAGATAACTACAAAAAGAATCAGCCTAATAATAATAATCAGGGTAAGCCGAGTTCATCCAAGGAACCGATTATCACCGAGTATGATTTAGAGACTGGAAGCTTAGAAGAGGATGTGATTAGTGAGCATGAATCACAGAATGAGTGGTCTGAGGTTGTACGAAATGGAAGGGGGGAACAACCTGCAGTGCAGCTGAGTAAGGAAGATGCGGAAGATGAACTGGCATATTGGGAAACAGCAGTCTGTGTCTACATCTTGGGGGCTCATCCTCCATAGAAGGTGGTTCATGGTTTTTTGGAGAGACTATGGAAGAACAAAGGTCTAGATAAGATCTCCTTCATGAAGAATGGTGTGTTCTTAGTTCGATTCAATACTAAAGAAGAACAGCAGCAAGCGCTTAAGCAGTGGGTTTTATTTGATAAAAAACCAGTAATCCTGAAGCCATGGGAGGATGACATTGATGTCACGAAGAATGAAGCGGTAGAGATACCGATATGGGTTAAACTACAAGATCTTAAGGTTAAATTATGGGGAGAAGAGAGTCTTGCGAAAATTGCAGGAATTATTGGGAATTTTCTGCACTGTGACGCTAAGACTACTTAAAAATCCTTTTTGGGTTATGCTAGGGTGTTAGTTGCGGTGGCAATTGAACAACAATTCCCTAAGTCAATTAGATTTATGGATGAGAAAGAAGGGGAGCATGAAATCAATGTGGAGTATGAATGGTTACCAGTTAAGTGTAACAAATGTGATGGAATGGGACATGAGGAGGTGGACTGTAGGAAAGGTGTAACACCTCGGCCCAATCCTAGGACCGGAAATGTTAACTGCGGTAGCCCGCCAGGCTTTGTACTGGTCCCACAGACCAACACGAGTCCTTTTCAGCACATTTTGTCCTCACTCATGCGCATCCCGGAAACCTTCCCAGGAGGTCACCCATTCTAAGATTGCTCCTAGTCAAGCACGCTTAACTGTAGAGTTCTTATCATGGGCAAACCAGAAAAGAAAGTGCACTTTGTTGATATGAGTAGTACTTCAAATCCCTTTAAGCAAAGCTCATAAATAGGACATCTTCAATCAATGTGGGGTGTTTCAATCACTCCCACTTGAAGAACGCAACGTCCTCGTTGCGCCTGGCAGCATAACCGCTGACCCAGAATCCACCCCCCCTAGGTGCCAAATGCACGGTCGCAGGGTTGCTCTGATACCATTTGTAATCTCCTAGAAATTCTAACGCAATACAGTGGCGGAAACACTGTAGAAGTGGGATTATAACACACTGTAACTATGTCTTGATAAAATTTAAATGGTAAAGTCAAACATTAGGCCTTAAATAAAATGGCCAAAATTAAAACGATCCACAAAGGGGTTTAACAATCCACAAGACAAAATTGTAAAAGAAATAAAAATAGCAGGATCCATAATGCCCGCTAGCCCACACCGGGAAACATGCATACATGTCATGTTAAAAACATAACAGCCACAATCAGTGAGGAGCAACGTCAACGTTCTCCCAGCCGTATAACAGGATTTTAAAACAATAATTACTAATATAGGAAAAATAGTAAAAATGGAAAATAGTAAAACAGCATATTAAAATAAGCTTTAGCGTAAAACAAATTAATCAAAAGGGTTTCCGAAGAAACATAAAAATATTTGCCAACCTGCAACCCAATTTATATCGATAATAAATAAAATAATCAAAATGGCGTTATGGAAATTCGATCAGTGTGCACAAGGCTAGACTTTCACTAGGATAATACTGGAAACTAGCTTCGAGAACTGTAGACTTAACTCATAACAGAATCCAGTCTCTAACTAGGCAACTCAACTATAACAGGACTGCGTGCAGCGAGGTCCTGGTTTAAGTAGTATACATCCCTCCTGGATACCAAATGTATCCAGTTCAACTGACGGCGACTAACACGATGCGATATCTAGCTTAGGGGCACAATGCACACTCTTCTGGGCGAAACTACGCCTAGTTCAACGACCAAATGTGCCCCAAATGGGCACACCGGCTTTATAGCTGATGGCAAAAACGTACACCCCAGATTATTACTCTAACCCCACACTTGACTTTATTCCATAACTCCAACACAAGCCATTATCGATATTCAAAAATAAATATAAACAATAGGAGAACAAAAGAAAAAGGAATCACTTTCCAAAAGAGGAAACTTTCTATTTTAGGAAGCTTTCTATTTTTAGAAACTTTACTAAAAATAGGATCATATCAAAATAGCAAAAATATTAGTTTATACTAACATCACATTTTTAGTAAACGATATAGATTTATAAAACTAATACTTTTGGCCTCAACGATATTAATTACCAAAGTGAACATTTAATTTTATGAAATTATTAAAATATCGTATAAGCGTTATAAAATGATTAAAAATGTCTTAAACATTTTATTACTACTAATTAGGGTGTTTCCAAAATTTATAAAACTCAAATTCCCTAATTATTAATAATTTCGACAATACAAATATAAATAGGATTTTTACGGCAAATGTCAAAATTAAATATTTGAACGTCTTTATTTAATTAAACCGACAAATATATTTAGAGTATGTTAAGAGATGATTTAACTCATAAAGTTTCAGATTTAAATACTTTCAAAATTGCTGGAAAAATAATTCTTTTAAGTAAGACGAAGCATTTTAAAGATAAATCACAATTTGTCCGAAAATCAATACTTATTAATTAAAGACTTTGATAAATAGTACAAAAATTACGTAAAATAGTTAAAATATATTTATGGACATTCTGTCCAGAAAAGAAAATTTTCCAGAATTCTAAAACTCGGTTTTTAAAGCGTTTTCTCGTTAATCGTCCAATCTCGACGATAACGATTAATAAAAATAGTAATTACAAAATGATTTAAGTATTAATGTCTAAAAATTATTATTAAACCTAAAAGTCATCATTTTACAGAATATACTAATTTTCCAGATTTTCTAAAGTTCCAGATTTACCAACTTCCGTCAAAACCGTCTTTAAAACTCGTTTTCACAATTAACGATACCATTAATAAAACTTATCGTTCCTAACATTTTATTAAGGCACTAAAAATCATAAAATTACATTTAAATATGAAATCATCAGGATCAAAATTTTTTCCAAATTTAAACAAAAGACCAGAAATCGAGAATTTAAACGACAAACACGGTTTTAACGATAAACGATGATTTAAAGTGATTAATTAATTCATCCACTTAACAATTCCGAAAAATTATGAAAAAATTTAGAAAATTCTATTTCACCAGAAAGTTTCACCACATCAAAAATCAGATTAAAATAAAATGTTTAGGTACTAGAACTAAAAATCGGCTTTTAATCGTCTTTGTCCGATAACGGTAATAATTCAATAATCTATATCAAAAATATCAGAAAAATACTAAATTATTAAAAATAATCAAAAACAACATTTTTCCAGAATATAAACATATGTTACATGTTTAGGCCGAATATTATGATTTTACAAATTAATATGGCGATTTAATCGTTAATCTCGTAAAAGCGATAAAAACATCGAAACATGCAAATTTTCAACTTTTAAAAATTTTCCAGATTATATGAAATACATATATTGTCAAAAATAAAATTATAATAATATACATGCAATTACACAAATAAAATCATGCAATACCGAGTAACATCGACGTTACCTCAAGTCCAAATTCGAGTCGATAATATATTCGTCCGCTTCGGGATCGACCAAGAAGCCTATAAAAACATGAAATTCATGGTATGAAAATACCATAAGATCGCTGGAAAAACAAGGTAAAAATGATTGGAAAAGAAATCGATTAATACCTTAACGAAGGAGACGAAAAGATGATCGAAATAAGAGAAAAATAGGAGACGGAAGGCGATGCTTGAAGACGGTTTTCTGGGCAGAAATGGCTGCTGAAAAAATTCAGATTTCATGAACCAAAAGAGAGAAAAAGAGGAGGTATTTGGCTTGATTAAAATTGATGTAAATTGAATGAGAAAAAAAAAGTGAAAGGATTAAGCATAAATGAAGCTTTTAAAATTGATGAAAACAAGGTACATGCATACTACACAACTTGGCCAAAATGATGTATGTGGAGGTTGAAAAGATTTTGCATGAATCATCACATTAAAATATGGTAAAAATATCTTGTGAAATAATTGTTCTCTTAAAAACATAAAAATAATAAGTTGTAAAAATATGTAGTAGTAGTGTGACATGGGGGTCACGGTTCAAAATGGTGGGAAGGGGTCCAAAAATAATTGTAGGTTGATTAAAAAAAATGATCGTAAAATTATTAAAGGTATTTCGAAGTAATTCGAGTAAACCTCACGTTGTAAAATAATTATTTACGAAATTTCGTAAAAAAAATCATTAATGGATAAATTTTCATAAATAAAAATATTTCTTAGTTGAAAATATTATATAAATATAATTAGACATTTGTAGGAAAAGAAATAACTTAAATTCGAGCTTAAAAACATTAATTCGTAGAGAAATAGAATTCCTTGCGGAAAAATAATTAATTTATGATGAAAATCAAATAAATAGGTTTAAAAGAGTTCAAATCTCTTTAAAAAAAATAATAATATCGGACTCTCAAATAAAAATAAAGCTTGAATAAAAAAAAGATGCAATAAAGCCCGAATGAGAGTTATGACGTAGTCATAGCGGAAAGGATAAAAATGCTAGGAAAATAGCGGGTGTTACAATCCTCCCCACTAAAAGAAAGTTTCGTCCTCGAAACTAAGAATAAGTAGAAAAGAAATCGAGATCATCTTACTTGAAAAGATGAGGATACAAATTTCGCATAAAAAAAATGGTTTAAAAGAAAATTTTACAACTTTCAAAGTGATACGAAATCGAACGCAAATATTTATTCAAAGAGGAATTGGGCAAAGCTACCCGAAGTTTAATATCTTCTAAATTAATGAAATCGTAAAGTAAAGTTATTTGATAAAATAACGACGTCAAATAACATTTGTAAACGAATTCGAAGAAAATTGGGTAACCAAACATTTTCAAAACAAAAGTAAAACAATTTTTGCTTAAGAAATTCGATAATATTTCTTTTTATGATGAAACGAAATTTAGTTGGGAGAAATCAAAATTTGTAGTTAGTAAAAAATCAAACCAGTCGTCAAACATTTTCAATAACAGATTCAAAAGTCCACCAACAATAAAGTGAAACTAATTTAAAAACGTTAAAATTTTGAAAATGTTATCAAAGTAATTATGAAAGTTTTCAAAAATGTTATCAAACTTGAACATTCAAAATAATTTCGACAATGTTAAAACGCTTTACAAAATAATCCTATAGAAGTTGAAGTATTTGGAAATATGCAAGTCTTTATAAAATTCCGATTGTTTGAAAATCAAAAATTGAAATATTTTCAAAATAATTTAAAATAAATTATTAAGACATTTTGAAACAGGACTAAATATAAATATCATCAAAGATAAAACAAAAGTGAAGTATAAAATTCTTAAATTATAATTCAAAAATGTTAAATTTCACGATACTCGAAAAGTTTAATTTAGTCAAATTCTTTTTTTTTACAAAACGGGGAGTTTCATAAATAGAAATCATAACTCAAAATGTTAGAATTTCACGATAACCAAAAATGTTAAATTGCTCAAAGTTTTTACAAAATGGGGAGTTTTAAAATTTGAAATTATGCTTCAAAATGTTAAAATTTAACGGAAAAATAAATAAATTAAATTAGTCAAACTTTTCATAAGTTCGGGGAAATGATGAACGGATAAATAGAGTCAAGGATAAACAATAAATTAAAATAAGAGTTTTCAAAATCGACAAAGGTTGAAGGGATTGGCAGGAGTTACCGTAACAGAATTCAAGAGAAGCAGAAAGGAAGACGGAGTTGAGAATCAAAAAGAGCTCTGAAGGATTATAGAAGAAATTAACCATCTCGAGATTTCTAGCACGACTCCCACAAACACGGGTTCCTAATTCCCATCAAATAACGCTAAGTCCAATTTCAGTACAGGGTGGTCCTACTCAATCTACAACCTCCAAAATTAAGTCTTACATACTTATATAATCTTTCAGTTAGTACGGTAAAAATCCACAAATGATTTAGACAAATCCATTAATTAAGATTCCAACGGTTATCAAAACATACTCAAACTCGAAATCGCTAAGGCTCATAAATTTAAAGCTCATAAGGTCTCAACTCGGGGTGTACTTCAAATTTCTCGAGTAAGGAAGACTAAATAAAATCCACCAATTAACAATCATCTGACACAAAATCCTCAAAAATGATCACTAACATATTATAATACCACAAGTGCAGAAGTTGGGGAAGTACAATAAATCCTCAAACACGCTCAAACCTATAGGTAATGGCGCAAACACTCATATCTTCAAACACGTCATTCGATTAATATTTCTGAGAAGTCCATCAAATTTCTAATCGTAATGGTGCAACCACAAA
Organism: Agrostemma githago; assembly: GCA_958450325.1. Taxonomy (NCBI): domain Eukaryota; kingdom Viridiplantae; phylum Streptophyta; class Magnoliopsida; order Caryophyllales; family Caryophyllaceae; genus Agrostemma; species Agrostemma githago. The sequence continues at coordinate 18,987,260 of OY288248.1, forward strand.
ATATTTAATAACTCAACGAAGCCACAATCTTGTTGGTCTAAAGTTCTGAACTATAAATCCATTAAGATGAATGACATCAAAGTATTCCTCAAAACAACGCGATAAATCAAACCTCTAATGGCAATATGTTTCTCCATTTCAAGGTTAACAACAATTTATCCAATTTAGATCACTCAACTCCAAAGTTCATAGGTTACAACCTTACATCAACGATCCACGATCTAATCCATAAGAAACAAGGTTTAATCTATGTCAGCCAAAATTTACTAAACATTAACGAGGACTTGAAATGGTACCACAACACTCAGGCCAACATCTTAAACAGTGATCTATGATTCCAAAAGACCACGACTATCCATAAGTCAGCCTTAGACAGGAAACCCAAATCAATATTACCGGTTACACGAAGTTCGGTTCTAGTTTAGGTACTAGGTATCCATCAAATATGACATACTCTCACTACTCCAAAATATATTCAACTCTAAGTACTCCAAAATAATCAAAGTAACCTATAACCCAAGGTTTAGTGTCTAAAGTATCATCCTAATTCCATCAATCAACAATTTACCATTCGAATCAATCCTCAAGAATTTCTTACTTGCTTAAAAAATATGGTACAACTCACAATCCTCAAACGAGGTAACAAGAGTTACTAAACCTCAAACATCTGTAACTTCCAAAAGACTCACTAAGACAGAATTCGGTCTAATCAAAGAATATCAAGAGAAAGATGGTAGAGAAGAAGAATAGAACGAGGAATCACCAAGCGAATGAAGATGAGAATATAAAAGAGAAGAATTAGAAGAAGTAGAGGAAGGAAGAAAAGAGTCGATGATCCAATATTACTAAGTTCTTGAACCAGAGGAGAATCTTCGGGCCTCCAGAGTTCACGGGGGGTCCAAAAGGATTACTTCATCTTCTTGTAGAGGAACGAGCACACAAGTATTGGGTGGCTTCATCTGGATCTACTGCGACATCACGGAACATGAATCTACTCTTGATCATCTGGCCTGTAGCTTAAGTAAACTGAACCGGAGCTAAAAGTCACCATCGGCATCTTTCTTGAAGCACCAAGTTGTCCACTCGAGTCAACAGGCGTTGAGAGTGATAAGTAAGTCGTCCCGATCTGGAGCAGCATCAAGTCAACATCTTGTCCACTCATCGTTTTCTTCTTGGACATATAAAACAAATATTCAATGCTAACCATTGAGTTACAAGAACATATAAACCTAACAGTTAAGTCCTTATTTGTTTCTACCCATCTCTAATAATATTTTTATTTACTGTTTAAATAATTTACTGGTATTTTTCCTAGAATCAGGTGTAAGCGTCGGGAGCAACAATGCTCTGATACCATTTGTAACACCTCGGCCCAATCCTAGGACCGGAAATGTTAACTGTGGTAGCCCGCCAGGCTTTGTACTGACCCCACAGACCAACACGAGTCCTTTCCAACACATTTTGTCCTCACTCATGCGCATCCCGGAAACCTTCCCAGGAGGTCACCCATCCTAAGATTGCTCCCAGTCAAGCACGCTTAACTGTAGAGTTCTTATCATGGGCAAACCAGAAAAGAAAGTGCACTTTGTTGATATGAGTAGTACTTCAAATCCGTTTAACCAAAGCTCATAAATAGGACATCTTCAATCAATGTGGGGTGTTTCAAAAGGACAACCTAAAAAACAATGGAGGCCGAAGGAACAAGAGCCAGAGCCTGCAGAACCAGTGGTTCCTGGTGGTGTTGATGAAACCAGAATAGATGGGGTGCTGGTTCCTCTACATACACCACAGATGTTTCCTCCGCTGACAAGTGTGAATCCCTCACCAGCAAGATACATATCTAGGATTACTAGGTATGAGAGGCAGAATGTTCGACCTGGGGAGAATGGACTTAGTCTTGTGGACATCTTGAATGCGTCCTTGCATCAGAGTGCTAGGATGGGTAATGTAATCATTTCTCCTATTGATAATGGTTAGTTTCGGGTTTTGGAATATAAGAGGCCTAAATAGTATAAATAAACAGCGAGATATAAACAGCGAGATATAATGTAGGGTTATTTGGCCTTCTTGAAACTAGAATTAAATTTCGTAATTGGTTGCAAGTTAAGAATAATATATGTGCGGATTGGGCAATTTGCACAAATAATAGTCAACATGTGGGTGGGAGGATCTGGTTACTCTGGGACCTGTCGCTTTTCATTGTTGATATAAGAGATATGACAGCTCATACAATATTTGCTAAGGTTGTGGATCGTAAGAGGAAGAAGTTGATGTAGGTTACTATGGTTTATGGTTTTAACAGGCCGGGAGAGAGACTACCTCTTTGGGGCAGTCTAAAACATTATGCGAGGATTTGCGATGGTCCTTGGATTATAGGGGGTGATTTTAATAATATAATGAATGTTAAAGAGAAGATAGGTGCAGGTGTGACTTGGGCAGATATCAGGGATTTTAAACAATGTACTCATGATTGCTAGGTTCAAGAAATGAAAAGTAATGGTTCCTTTTATACATGGAACAATAAGCATGGTGATAGCACAAGGGTTTTCAGTAGAATCGATCGAGTTTTGATTAATGATTATTTTATGCTAAGTTTCTCTCGGATGGAAGCTCATTTCCTCCCAGAAGGAGACTTTGATCATTGCCCATGCTTGATCAATGAAGGTGGGGATGATTAAACAAGAAAAGGCCATTCAAATACTTCAATATGTGGGCGAAATCGGAGGAGTTTCTACCCCTGTTTCATAGACAGTGGCAGGAAAGGATTATGGGTACCTCTATGTTTCAAGTGGTGCGTAAACTGAAGTTGCTGAAGCAACCACTAAAGAAATTTAATCAGGAAGTGTTTCATAAAATTGATTCTGCTGTGGAGATAGCTAAGGCTGCTCTTGAAGAGGTGCAAGCACGATTGAATAGTGATCCGCGTAATGTGCAGTTGAGTGTGACTGAGAAGGCCTTACAGGAAGATTATGCTATGTTGAAGTTAGCTTATGTAGAATTCTTGAAACAGAAAGCTAAAGTAGATTAGATGAAAGATGGGGACGAGAACACTAAGTACTTCCATAGTGTGATTGCGAGGAGGTGCGTAAGGAAGAAGGTGTTTATTATATGTGATGTTAACGGGGTAGAAATGACTAAACCCGAGGATATAAATAAAGCATTTGAGTATTTCTATAATGATTTGTTAGGAAGCAGTAAAAAGGCTAAGCGAGTTCATGTTGAGACAATTCGTAGAGGGGCAGTGTTGACTTCGGAGCATAGAGCTCAGCTAATGGAACCTGTTACAGGGAAGGAGATTAAGGATGCTATATTTGACATACCTGATCAGAAAAGTTCGGGGCCGGATGGGTATGGATCAAAGTTCTTTAAAGATACATGGAATATTGTAGGAGTGGAGGTAATAGCTGCTGTACAAGATTTTTTCGCTACTGGAAAATTGCTCAAGCAATTGAATCACACCATATTAACATTGATTCCTAAAGTTGATATACCTGTAAGTGTTACACAATTTTGCCCTATAGCGCGTTGTAATACTCTTTATAAATGCATTGCGAAGATCCTGGCAGCTAGAATTGGGCGAATTCTGCCAGAAATCATAAGTCAGAATCATGCGGGTTTCACACGAGGAAGAGACATTGTCGAGAATATCATGATATGCCAAGATCTTATTAAATTGTACAACTGGAAAGCTTCCTCGCCTAGAGTTATGATGAAAATCGACCTTCAGAAGGCGTATGATTTGGTGGAATGGAGTTTTATCGAAGACATGTTGATAGCCTTGGAGTTTCCTACTCAATTTGTCAAGATGGTTATGGAATGTGTACGAACTATGTCCTTCTCAATTGCTATGAATGGGGATAATTTTAGATACTTTAAATGGAGAAGAGGGCTACGTCAGGGCGACCCGATGTCTCGTTTGCTATTTGTTATTGGTATGGAATATCTCACATGGATCCTAAACGTGGTTCAGGAAGAGGAGAGGTTTAGGTATCACTCAAGGTGTCAAATCATGAAGTTAACATACCTGTGTTATGCAGATGATTTGATCTTATTTAGCAGAGGGGATATGACATCTGTTGTACTACTTCTTCGAGGCTTTGTTACCTTCTCGAATGCTTTGGGTTTGGATATGAATAAGATGAAATCCAACATATACATGAATAGGGTAAGTAATGAGATCAAACAACAGCTGCTCGATGCTACTGGAATTAAGGCTGGCAGACTCCCGTTTCGATACCTAGGGATACCAATATCACCTAAACGACTTGCAGTGCTGGAGTGTGAGTTGCTGGCTGAACGAATAGTTGGATAGAATTCGTGCTTTGGGGACTAAACATCTTTCATATGCAGACCGATTAACACTTATTCAGTCTGTACTCAGGCACCTACATAGCTATTGGGCGAGAATTTTTGTTCTGCCTTCGACTGTACTAAAGCGCATAGATAGCATATGTAGCAGCTTTCTTTGGAGTGGAAATACTCTTTATGGGAGCCATGCATAAGTTGCGTGGCCTGATGTGTGCCAGGAGAAGAAGAGAAGTGGATTGGGCCTGGTAAACCTTCGAAATTGGAACAAGGCAAGTATCGAGAAGCATTGCTGGTGGATATAGAGTAATGCTAACACGCTTTGGGTCAAATGAGTTCACACAAATAGTTTGCATGCGAAGAGTTGGTTGGATTATTCACCAACACAATCAGTAGCTTGTTGGACTTGGAGAAGAATCTGCCAATTTAAGGATGAATTGAAGGATGCTTATGTGGGGCAATGTTGGAGAGAAGTGGGCAACAAATACAAGGTGAGGGACGGGTATGTTTGGCTTCAGGCTGCCGCACCGATATTAGTAGAAGCTAAGTTGGTGTGGAATAACATTACTCTCCCGAAACAGCGGTTCATCTTCTGGTTGCATTAAAAGGAAGGCTTCTTACACGGGATCGAACTCAGAAATGGATGGGTGGGAATGCTGATTGTGGTCTGTGTGCCGCAGCAGATGAGTCTCACAGTCACCTGTTCTTTAGGTGTAGGTATAGCAGCAGATGCCTTAAGATTATGAACCAATGGTCAAGTATAGATATACCAATCAATGATTATAGGGGATGGTGGAACAAAATACGTAGCAGACCTGTGCTGAAGAAGCGAATAACGGGTGCAATATTGAATACGATTATATATTATATATGGGAAGCAAGGAATAGAAGTGTGCATGATGGGGTGATGCTGAGTCCTAATACAATATGTGATAACATGAAAAAGGAATTAAGAAGTAGAGTTCAGTTTTTTGTCTCTAGGGAGTTTTTGGAGGCTAATTGCCCATATTTGATATAAGGATAGGCTAATTGAGGATGTAATTGTGGTCGAGTACCATCACTTGTAATGTTTTGGTTTGATTAATATTAATACTTACATTTCAACCAAAAAAAAAGAGGTGCTATCTTTCCACAGCGGTCCACTGATCCGATGGGTAGTGCCGTGGTGGCCCATTTATGTTTGGAGGGGTTTGGCTCCGAAGGATAAAGCTCGCTATCAGGTGATTTTGTCTTTCAGGCAGACAATTCATCTTTACCCCAACTGCATATTTAGGCAGTATGGTTGGTCTCAAAGAATCCCAGAAGTTGAAGCAGTTGTGAGTGAATCTACCCAGCTGACCGATGTGATGTGTGATACTTGGATGCAACGATGGTATACTCGGCCCACTTGGTTTATTCCTAAATCTCTTCATTCAATTTGGGTGTCAGATTCTTATGTGAAGTGGACGAAAGCAGATTCCGCCAAGGCCCGGGCTGCTTTAAAAGTTGATGAAGCTTTTGACCTGCTGCGAAAGGAGCAAGCTAAAGACAATAGAGGCTTCTTCGACGAAGGCGGCACTCCGGCTACACTGGTCCGTCTAATGTCAAGTCAGAGAGGGAGGACTAGGACTCAAGCTGAAGGGTCCAGTGCTAGAGGTGCGCGGGGGAGAGTGAGCCCCCAGACCGACTTAGAAAGGAGACTTGGCCTGAAGTTGGCAGTTCAGGACCAACTTGGTCCTCGAGACAGGCTACCTGAGCACGTGAAGGCTTGGCTTGGACCGGTTACAATGGCAGAAGACCCGCTGTCGAAGAAACGGGTTCGAGCAAAAGAGGTTCTCCTTGTGATCCGGAAACGCTCGCCCCCGCCCCGGCGACATCGGGCTCCACGTGACCCAAAGGATAAGGGAAAGGGAAAAATGCCCTAAAAATTAGTGTCCTTATTTTTATTATTTAAGTATTAATATTATTTTTTGTGGTGTGCATTTTTTTTGTGACGTAATTTTGAAATTCCTGAATTTACCGGGTTTTTAAAAAAAAGACATATTTATTAATGAAAACCGTTTCTGTCTTTTCGTTATTGCGGTGGTTGTACCCTTTTGAAGGGATGCCGTATCCACAATTAGCGGAATCAAACCAAACGTAGTTCAGACTTGGATTCTTTTTGCAATTTTGAAATACACCAAGACTATTAGTTCGAGATGTGCGACAGTAGGACAAATAATCCTAACTTATTGACTTGCTTATAATTTTGAAAATTTATAAGAAGACAAATTTTTATAAACTTTTTGCAAATGACATTGAGATAAGGTTTAGGGGTAGTAACGCTTCAGCTGGTCCAAGTTGGTTGGGTCGATGAAATCATTTCCATCCAAGTCAGTCAGCATCACTGCTCCTCCGGATAGGACCTTCTTTACTAGATAGGGTCCAACCCAATTGAGTTTGAATTTTCCCCCTGGGTCAACCGGTGGTAATGCACGGACTGATTTGAGAACCAAATCTCCCTCTTTGATATTTCTGGGCCTCACCCTTTTGTTGAAGGCCCGTTGGATCCTTTTTTGATATATCTGGATGTTATTGAGGGCCTGGGACCGCCGTTCTTCTAGAAGAACCAACGAATCGTATCGGGCTTGGACCCAATCTGCTTCAGGCACTTGGCTTTCAAGTAAAATCCTGAGAGATGGTACTTCCAGCTCAACTGGTTGGACTGCTTCCATTCCGTACGTCAGATAATATGGAGTTGCTCCGGTTGCGGTACGAATTGACGTTCGGTACCCCTAGAGGGAAAAAGGTATTTTATCGGGCCAGTCTCCATAATTTTCAGCCATCTTTTTAAGTATGGTGACAATTTTTTATTAGATGCCTCTACCGCTCCATTTGTTTGGGGACGATAAGGCGAAGATGTATGCCTTTGGATTTTATATTTGGCTAGCAAAGTAGCGGTTTCGGCTTGGAAATGAGTCTCGTGATCACTGATGAATTTGTGCGGGATCCCGTATCGGCATATAATCTTGTTTTGAAAGAATTTGGCAACATGTTTGGCATTCAAAACCCGGTATGACTCGACTTCGACCCATCTGTTGAAATAGTCGATGGCCACCAAAATGAAACAATGACCTTCCGTCGCGAAAGGGTTTACCTTTCCAATTATATCAATCCCCCAAGTTGAAAACGGCCATGGTGATGTCATGGTGTATAGTAGGGATGACGACATCTGTTGCACGTTGGCAAAAATCTGACAGTTATGACTTATGACAGTGTTTGACATATAACTGGCAGTCGGTTTCCATGCTGTTCCAATAATATTCGAGCCTCATGATTTTTTGGGCTAGCATATGGGCGTTCATATGCGGACCATGTTCACCATCGTGTACTTCGGCCATGACCTTCTCGGCCTGTACTTTATCAACACATAGGAGGAGAGCCCCCTGTGCTGTCTTTTTGTATAATTGTCCGTCGTCCGTACGAATAAATTGGGTGGCCAACCTTCGTAGGGCTTTCTTGGCCCGGTTTTCAGTTCCCGCAGGATATTCTCCTGTCGTCAAGTAGGTTAGAAGAGCCTGATACCAAGGCTCCGGATCAGTTATTTTGATATCTTGAATGGCGTGAATATATGCCGGCTCGGACCGTCTTTCGACCCAAATCGGCATACTGGTAAGATGCTCCGGGATATTTAAAAAAGATGCTAATTTGGAAAGTGCATTTGCAAATTGGTTTTCTTCCCGTGCATTCTACCTTTTGGAATTGCTTTTCGAGAACCCTTACTCGCACCTGATAGGCCACGAGGTTGGCGTTCCGAGTCTTAGATTTTTGGAGAGCTTGGTTGATGACTAGAGATGAGTCACCGTGGACCCGGAGGTTTGTTACTCCTAAATCAGCGGCGGCCTGCAACCCGTGAATGCATGCTTCATATTCGGCTACGATGTTAGTCATGTCGAAATCCTGCTTAATGGATAACGGTGTATGCTCTCCCTTTGGTGATATTAACAGAACGCCGACTCCAAATCCTCGTAAATTGGATGCCCCGTCAAAATATAAATCCCATGTTTCTGTATCGTTATGGAATATATCTTCATCTGGGAAAGACCAAGTGTCAGTACGTCCTTCTTCGGTTAAAGGACTATCAGCGAGGAACTCGGCTACTACCCGACCCTTGATGGCTTTTAGTGGCACAAACCTGAGGTCGAACTCCGCTAGCATTAAAGTTCATCTAGACATCCTGCCGTTAAGGATGGGCTTTTCGACTAGGTACTTGATAGGTTCCATTTTGGATAGTACATGTACCTCGTAGCTAAGTATATAATGCCGAAGCTTTTTGGTGGCCCATACTAGGGCTAGACATGTTTTCTCAAGCATTGTATACTTGAATTCGTACTCCAAGAACTTCTTGCTGATGTAGTAAATAGCCCGTTCTTCCGAGTTGACTGTCTGGGCCAGCATAGCCCCCATGACTGCCTCGGTCGTTGTTAGGTATAATGACAAACGCAAACCGGGTTGAGGTGGCGTTAATACCGGCGAGCAGATAAGATCTCCTTGATTTTGTCAAAAGCCGCTTGACATTTTTCGTCCCACAGTGTTCGTTCCCGTATCTTCAGTTTCTTGAAAATGAGTTCACATACCATGGTTAGCTTTGAAATAAATCGGCTGATGTACTGGACTTTCCCAAGAAACCCCCTTATTTCTTTTTCTGTTTTAGGTGGCTGCATCTCGGTAATGGCCTCGATTTTAGCTGGGTCGACCTCGATGCCGCGTTGGCTATCGATATGGCCCAATAATTTGCCCGATGTTACCCCTAAAATTGCACTTCTGAGGGTTTAGCCTCATGTTGTATTTGCGTAGTCGGGTAAAGAATTTCCTTAGGGCTGCAATGTGTCCATCTTGGTCTTTGGACTTGACGATCATGTCGTCCACATAAATCTCCACTTCCTTATACATTATGTCGTGCATCAAGGTTGTGGCGGTCCGTTGTTAAGTGGCCCCGGTGTTGACCAGACCAAATGACATAACGGTGTAACAGTAAGTACCCCAAGGTGTAGTGAAGGTGGTCTTACTCATATCTTATTCTGCCATTTTGATTTGATTGTATCCGGTATACCCGTTCATAAATGATAGAAGGGCATGATTGGCCGTGTTGTCTACCAATATATCGATGTGTGGCAATGGAAAATCGTCTTTTGTGCTGGCCTTATTTAGGTCCCGAAAGTCTACACATACCCGCACCTTACCGTCCTTTTTTGGTACCGGCACGATGTTTGCAACCCAGTCTGGATATTAAGACACTTGTATGAAGCCTGCTTTGAATTGTTTGTCGACCTCTTCTTTGACCTTGAGAGACCATTCGATCCTCATTCTTTGGAGCTTCTGTTTTACCGGCTTACACCCGTCTTTGATGGGTATACGGTGTTCAGCTATCTTCCGATCTATCCCTGGCATATCCTTGTAGGACCATGCGAAGACATCCTTGAATTTTTGGAGGAGGTCTGTGAATTGTTGTCTCTCCTCGGGACTTAAGGAGAAACCTAACTCAAGCATCTGGGGCTCTAAGGTGGTTCCCACATTGATGGACTCGGTTTCTTCAATTTCTGAATCTCGGGATTTCCCCTTGTTCAAGCTGCTCGATCAGATGTGGAGGTAGAGGTACCTGTTCGTCGGGTTTCTCAATGTCATTGCATATAAAGTTTTCGAAAGCATTTTGAAAATGAGACAAGTCGTAAGCGGAATGGTTTTCGTTATTATTGATAGTAAATTTGGAAAACAACTTGAAGAGAGTGGCCATCTGATCGTTGGTCAGAGGCGGGATAGGGAGTGCCCTCCGGACAGGCCCCGAGGCTCCAGTGGAAGTGACTATAGGAAGAGGGGTTACAGACTGGACTCTAGTACCAGACTCTCTAGACTCGGACTCGGACTCAGACTCAGACTCAGACTCAGACTCGGTATCTGGCATGTCTCCCTCGCCGGTGGTCAGCTTGTAGATTCGACCCTGGCTGTCGGTCCACTTAATAGTCTTCCTCCATGCCCTCTTCTCGGTGTCCGAACCGACTTCAGAAATCAGCTTCGTTGGATCGAACCTGTTGCTGCGGAGGATCAGGTTTACCAGGTCTTCTTTAGGAGTGGGGATGACCTTGTCTTCCCCGAATAGGAGCCAAAACACGGGCCCAGCATTGTTGGTGTTCTCCTTGGATTCAGCCTGAACAAGGGCAAATATGTCATTTGGGATGAAATTGCATTCCTGAGCCACTTTGGTCTCGGGATATGTGATGGCGGGCTGGTAGAGGACCACTTGGATAGCCTCGAATACTGGTGTAACGAAATAGTCGGTTAGTCTTGGGCTGTAAGGGCCCAAGTAGGTACCCTTAATGATGTTGGTGGCCTTCTGAATACCGGCCCGGACCACGTTTCCTGGGGTTATAGCATACCCCAAACCGAATCGTGATTCTCCGTCGTTTAGGACCTCGATGATCTTCCCGGCTGGAAGATATGGCCTCGAAGTAGCCCCCGGTAGATAGCCCAAGTTTTGTAGCATCATATCGATGCTAGTAGTGAAATAGGTCCTGAAGAGATATTCCTCTTCAATCATTCCAACGAAGTCGAATCCTCGTGGGTCGACCCGACCCATGGCGTTGCAGCTGGCCACGGTAATGGGGGATACCTCTAGCGTGATGACACCGTCTTGAAGAGGCATCTTGACCTTTCTATGAAGGGTAGAGGAAACGGCCTTGACCGCATGGATCCAAGGCCTTCCAAGTAGTAAGTTGAAAGACGAGGTGACATCAATCACCTGAAACTCCAGTTCTTTCTCAATTGGGCCAGTTATAATTGGCAGTTTAACGGCCCCATCTACCGGTTTGGGCTTCCATCAAAAGCCTGGATAGTCTGTGCAGTTGGAAGGTAGTCGGCCTCGGTAATGCCGAGGGCTTTGGCGGTCCTTAAGGGAAGGACGTTTACAGCAGATCCATCATCGATCAGGGTCGTTGGGAGATACTTCCCTCAGCAAATGACTGTGATGTACAGGGCTAAGTTATGGGCGGCCCCGAATGGTGGAAGATAAGACTCGGAGATGGTGATGAGTGGGCCTTCTTCTTTGTACTTTCCCTTGAGATAGGGCATGATAGTGGCTACCATTTCAGCCGGGGTAACCTGCGAGTCGACCTGGATTTGATCGAGAGCCTTAGTAAGTGCTTCCCGATGTTCTTGTGAGCTAACCAGAAGTTGCCATATGGTGAGATCAGCTCGAGCCCTTTTCAGTTGCTTGACTAGAGCCGTGTTAGTGCTTGGCTCCTTAGAGGTAGCTTCCATCCTGGCAGGTTCAGTGACGGTTGTTGAGATAGGGGTGTCCTTAGAGCTGGTGGCTTGATAAGGACGTCCGGTAGAAGCGAGGTGGTTGGTGGCTAGGGCTTTAGACTTAGCTTTTCGAACCTCTTCAGTGGTGATGGGGACAGCTTCCCCCTTAGCTAGGTAGATGTCATCCTCATCAACGAACCATATCCCATTAATTTGTGGAATAAAAGGAGAAATGAGATGAGAACAATCAATCACCTCCCCGGAGAAGATGGCATGAGCACTGAAGGGGTTTTCTTTGTTGCTTGGCTTGTCTCTGGGCAAAAGGTATTTTCCCGCTCTCAATTAAGTCTTGGATCAGATGCTTGAATTTCCAACACTTTTCAGTATCATGCCCATTACCTCAGTGGTATTAGCAATAGGCCTGGACATTGTAGCTTTTGGATCGCTTCTCGACCGGGACTTCTGGAGTTGGGCCTATCGGTTGGATTGGGCCCTTTGAGGATAGCCTTTGTAAGGCATATGTATAGGTAGTCCCTATATCGGTGAATACCCGAGTTGAACTATTCTTTTTGGATGAGGCATCTAGTAGATTCACCTCGTTGAAGATGTTGCGGGTTGCAGCTGTAGATGTGGGCTTGTTGGTGGACGAGCTGGCCCCTTGATACCCTTTGGTAGAGACCTTATTAAGGCCGTCTAATCTTAGATCATCCTCGATTCTTGTACCCATTTTGGTTAAGGTAGCGAAATTGGGTATGACAGCGTACCAGAGATGGACCCAGTAAAAAGGGAGGAGATTCTTGACGAAGGCCTCCACTAAGACTTTCTCGTTGGGCTTGTCGACCAACTTTACACTCTCGGCCCTCCACCTTTGAAGGTATTTGGTGAAACCTTCTTTGGGCTCTTGGGCCATGACCTCCAGAGTACGCATCGTGGTTTGGATCTCGGTATTATCAGCGTAATTCCGAGCGAACTCCGTCGCCACATCATCCCAAGTCTTGTACTTCTTGGAATCTAGCCTGTAGTACCAGGCCATCGGATGCTTCTAGAGGGAAGAAGCAAACAGGTGCTTGAACATAGTGGATTTCACCCCCTTGACAGCCATAAATCCCTTGAAGGCCCGAATGTGGTGGACCGGGTATTCAGTACCCTCAAACATCGGCAGGCCCGTAAGGTTGAGGTTGGCGGGTAGTTCGTCGTTCAGAGGCGAATAGGAGCAAGCGTTTTCCGTATGGATCAAGTTGTTTGTTGACAAATGGACTTGTTCTTCCAGTTTGCGAACAACGCTGACCAGTTCAGCTATGGGCCCAGTGGGTTCAGCCCCAGCATTAGGAATTCCTTTTTCCACGGCACACAAACGGGTGGCAATGGCTGTTTGGTCGGACTTGATTGTTGTTAATTGGGTCTCCATCTTAGCCAGTGCGGCAGTCAACTGGTCCAAAGTTTCTTGCATCTTGCGCTTGTGTCTGGTTATCGGTGGCCTGTCTGTAAGAATACCGCGTAATAAGAAACTAACCCAGATCCTGGAATAAAAAGTACATCCCGAGCAAAGGAAAGACTCAAAGTAAATGACTCGAAAAAGACACCTTCACGGGTGACTCGTGAAAGGTGGGCCTCCCTTAGGATTCGGCCGGTGGGCCGAGTCCTGTTCGAAGGAAGGTCCACGTGAGATATTCCCCAGAATTTTGGACTCGAATGTGTAAACGGACCTCCTTTTGTAGGAGTATGTCCTACGTAGGTGGGCCATGCCTTAGTCAAATAAGGCGGACTGGGATAGGGAGGAAACCTGTGATATAAGATCGACGGAGTTTCGACGCTAAAGACCTTCGACGAAATATGACAAGACCCGACACTACTAAATACGGGAAGTCCTAAGAAGAGGAAAGTTTTGAAAAGGAATTTTAGTAATCCCGAGAAAACCGGTGGATGGCCCGATATTTTTGAAAATCGAAAAAGTGCCATCGGGCCGCAAATTTAAAGGTTTGAAAGTACTTTTGAAATTTTGAAATGGGCAGCATACCGGCTCAAAATAGGCTATTTTGAGTAAAATCATCATTCCTAAATTCGGTAGCTTTCCGGGTTTTGAAATTGGATATTTTGAAAAAGGTGCAGTTTTGAAAATGACGGTTTTTGAAAATGACTTTAGAAACCAAGTAGCACATAGTCACGCAAGCATAATAACGACGCCATGTATGCTCTAAACTAAGTCTCGGTCGGTCGAAATAGGGTCTATACCAGTGTACATCGCCTTTCCGAGAATCGGGACGGACTTCCTAAGTCGAGTTGAGCTTAGAACATGCCACGAAACCCATACGAATTAGCCATGGACACCTTTGACATATCCATATTGGAGTATATCACGGTATAGTGGGACGTCGGTCACCAGTACCGGCCCGGGAAAAGATGGGGTTATGCATGTACCGTAAAACTAAAACGTGTATTGTACTAGTCTCACCCTGAGGATGCCGATGGTAAGTCACGCATCAATTATCCCCAGCGGAGTCGCCAAATTGTGGACATGACATAGGTCCACCCCGATGCGGCCACGCGCGGGTTTGGGGAGGCGAATGAATCTCATGTGAGATGGATCTCGAATTGAAATTTAAGTCGAAATGGAATCGCCACCAAACTTTGTGGGAGTTCGGGCCCATTCGAACCCACTCTATATCTTGGTGGGCCGTGCACAATGTACGGCCCATTCGGATTTCAGAGTTTATGGGGTTCGTCCCTTTACATTGTGATACCGATAATGATATTATCGGTTATCGTGTATTGAATGACTCTCGTGCGCCAACGGTTTCAGACATCCGGAAACCATGGTTCTGAGTAAGGGGTGAGGGTACGTGTTGGGAAGTTCACAAAGAACACCCAACCCCGCCCACACTTAGCGGCCTCTACTAATATATCGCTTGACTTTTGAATACACGCGTTAGTAATTCGATTGAATGATATGCAAACAATATTTTGACTAAAAATGCGAGGATTTAAATAAGTTTCAATGTCAATTTAGTGCATCTAAACTAACGTCAAAGTTGTATTTGGCATGAGAGGTTCGTTTTAGTACAATAAAACAAACAAAATAAATCGCGAAGATGTAAACAAACAAGTTAGTAACGGCAATAACGGTAATAACGGTTTGCAAATAATATAGAGTGACATAAACGATATGATGACGGTTTTGAAAGGATGAATCACATGATAGACTTGACACGTGTTAACCAAAGTCATAAAAATATTTGATAAGGCTTGACGCATGTAGAGGGCTCACGATTTGACGTGATAAAGGCCACTCGATCGAGTCATTGAAGGACTCGACCGAGTGTGCCTCGGAAAAAAGCTTCTGCTCAATTTTTGAGACGCCACTCGATCGAGTCATTGAGGGACTCGACCGAGTGGTCCTCAAAAAGACCTTCTGCCTCGGTTTTTGGGGTGCCACTCGATCGGGTGCCCCCTGTACGAACAAGGGTTCGTTTCGCAATTTGCATGAATTTCGAAATTGCTTTTGATTTTGGGAAATCGCTGATTTTGTTAAGTCGCGCAAAAATATTATATGATTCATGCTCGACTCGAATTTTCGGTACTCGTCGCATTCGATATTTGATTATGGAATCAATATCGAATACTTAGAGCGAAATCAAGAAAAGATGTTTGTAAGTCGTCTTAAATCAAACTAAAACGAAATAACTTATCTCCGGGTTATAATGTCGTAATTAGTTCTTTCGAACTATATGACAATTGTTTTAGCATCAACGAATTCGTGTTAGTTAGATTTATTGACTAATTCTTTTAGACACGATATTCGACTATAGAGTCAATATCACATCTTTAATAATAAACGCTTGATATTTGATTGAATTAAAAATTGATTCCCTTCGCATCTCGACATCGTAATGAATCCTTGCGGATTATGTGATGTCAGATCCGCATCAACGGGTTTCACCCTAACCTAAATTAGACGTGTTTGGTTCGAAATAATTTTAGAAATTGATGAATGCGTGATTTTAAAGACAATTATGTAAATATTAAGACGATACTAGCGACGCGATAAAAAAAAGATCTTATAGATGTTGATTCGCTTCAACAATCAAATACTTGGGGTGTCGGGATAAGCGACCGGCAACATCGGGTGCAATACCCTCGTATATTCAGATTTCCTTATCCCGTCATCCCTTGTATTCGACACGAATAGGCGAATATTTTAGTATTTTGATACTAGTAGTATTACTGATATTAGATACGAAAGAAAGATAAAAAAACGAAAAAAACGAGAAGAGAAGAGGAAGAGAGACGTGAGAGAAGAGAAGAGGAGAAGAAAGAAGAAATCGGGATTTTTGCACCCTCAACCTACATGCTTCGTATTCTCGGACGGGACTCGTTTAGTTGTGGCTTGAGCACGACATTTCGAGGTTATGTAGATGGAGTTACGGTGGTTTTAGGTTATAGGTTTGCTTGATATTAGGGTTGCAAGACTGAAATTTTGTATGTGTGTGAAAGTTGTAAAGGTCAAAGGTTGTGATGGGTAAAAGATCTATGAAGCTATATGCAAAGGGGTGTATGTATAGGAATTCCCAACGCTCACGACCTAGGGTTACTCGATCGAGTGCCCCTGCTGAACTCGATCGAGTGGCCCAATAAAGAGGTGACAGCGGGCCTGCTAAAGGCCCACTCGATCGAGTGGGCTGACACTCGATCGAGTGGATGAGGCAGACGAAATCTTTTGAGGATTTTGTGTTTGGGTTGGATTCTTGATATTTGCATGGCTGTTTTGTGTTCTCGGAAACGGCTTTGACCGGGGTTTGACCCAGTTGCCAAAAGTCGGTTTTATTTCCGATGTCGGTTTTGACCCAAATTTGTCTTATTTGATTGGAAACGACCCACTGGGCCTGAATTTGAGGTAGGTTTTGTGAGATTTGTACTCCGTAAAATGCCCAAGCCAGAAACTAACGATTTTGAGCCCGAGCGCGTAGAAGCACGTTCACGTCCGATCATCATCGGGTGCTTTTTGAAACCGCTATAGACACCTAGCAGTTAAATGTGGGTGTCTACACTGAGTGTCCTAGTTCAATTGTTGAATTGGAATTGATGTAACTAATAAGACAACAAAATTAAATATGTGTTAGTGACACGTGTCTTATTGGCTTGCTTAGGGTTTGACAATTTTATTTAATGCTAGACATCATATATGATGAGATCTAATGGTTCTAAAGAGTTCTCATAGTTCTCATTATAGTATAGGTTCTCACCGGATCTTGACTCTATAACTTTAATATGGACTTACTGACACATGGTGACCTTATTTGATCTCTACTATATATATATAGAGAGAGAGAGAGGTATGTTCAAATAAGGTCAACATTTTTTTTAAGTCTATATTAAAGTTACAGATGACATACGATAAAGTTGCATTTGTTCAAAATTGATATGTAACTATAACATTCAGCACTTTTATCACTTCAAGTGACATACGATAAATGTTATAGCGATAACAAGATATATATATATATATATATATATATATATATATATATATGGAAAAACTAACAAGATATATATATATGTCAAGTTTAGTTACACATGTATACTCTGTATATGTTAGATGGATATATATGAAATGTTAGTCCCTACATTGTTATTATTTGTTAAGTTGAGAATAAACAATAGTTGAAGTATCCATGGTAAGGGACAAGACTTTTAATTACGGAGCTACAACTAAACTATAATAAACTACAAAGTTAAGTTGGGCACTACTATTCTAGGACACTAAACTATACATACTAAGCTACAACTAAACTATACAAATTGTACTACAACGTCAAGTATATCATCAAATATATATATATATATATATATATATATATATATATATATATATATATATATATATATACACTAAGCTACAACTAAACTATACAAATTGTACTACAACGTCAAGTATATCATCAACTATATATATATGTCACAAATAATGTATATAATTGAGTGCACACCCTGGAGTTAGAGTTATGTGACCAACTGGCCATTTCACTATTTCACCGTTTTACTGGTTTACACCTCATTATCTTTTTCTCTTCGTCTAGTTTCTACTTGGCTCATAAAAAAACGTCTATCTCAAAGAACTCAGTAACAAGAGACTACCATTGTCCATCAATTTTTGGTTAACATTACACACTCACGCTCCACAGAGTCCGTCAAACATTCATTGTCATCGCATATGGCAATTATGATCATGACATTCAACTAAGTTAACCTACTACTTCAACAATGTTCCAGTCTTACATGGCTCATGAAGACAACAATTATGGAAACAATAATACACATTTCATGCACAAATTCAAACATGAGATTAAGTTAACAAATCCGAAGACGAACCTCCAAATTCCTTTTTTGTGGACCGCACAACATACGTCAACATGATGTGGTTAACCTCCAAAATCCATAGTACTTACTCACTCCAACAACACCAATCAACACCAACAACCGCATTTCCGACACGAATTGAAATCCACCAAAAAAACCTCTAATTTAACGGTATTGTTTCATCTAATTTAAAACTCACAACAAATTAAGCTAACCTAACAAATTACCAACTACAACAATTACAAAACTAAACCCTTTGTCAGTAAGTAATCAACAATTGACAACAACTCTAACCTAAAAGCAATTTCATCTAACTTAAACAATTTTTCATCTAATTTAACCCTAAATTAAACTAAAATTCAATTTCACCCTAAATCTAATTTAACTCTAATCTAACAAACAAGTTTCATCTAAATTACACTAACCTATGTTGAATTCATCAAGCATACAACAATAATAAAGCAAATATAAACAAAATCAAACAACAAACTCAATTAAAATTCATACCCTAGGTTGAAATTGGGGATTTTGAGGAGAAGAGGAAGATCCGGGAAAGGGGCGGAACGGTGCCGACGCAAAGAAGAGCTCCGGCGTCCGACGTCCGACGAAGGGGCTGGTGTTCGCGAAGGGGCTGGGTTTAGGGAGGGTGTTCGGGTTTTTTTTGTTTTCTAACCAAAAGTAAATAATGAAGGAAGCTGTTGGGGTTATATTCAAAAAAGAGTCAACGATCGACAATAATCGGTCGGTAATATCGGTTGTCGGTCGGTAAAATAAGTGACCACCGACCGAATTCTTTATTTACGACTGATTTGGTGGGTCGGTAATTTACCGACTGAAAATAATTTTTACCGACTGTTTGCGGTCGGTATATGCTAATTATATCTAATTAGCAACTGTTTTTTTTTTTGCGGTCGGTAAATATCGGTTGCTAAACTCCGCTTGTAGTGATAAAACTCGTCACTTTCAAACAACAACAACATACCGTGACTATTACCAAACTCCCGACTAATGGGATCGAGGTACCTTATACGGTTATATTTTGCTTTCAAAACTTTCACACACAAACATACCGTTACTATTACCAAGTTCCCAATTAATGGGATCAAGGCAAGTAAAACAGTTACATTTCTCAAAACACCTTTTAGCACATACCGTTAACTTACCGAAACTTCAATTAATGAAGTCAAGGAACCCAAAACGATTGTACCCACGGAACGTTTTCTTTACAACACACCGTCGCCACCCTCGAAATTCCAATGAATGGAATCAACGAGTGCAGTCACACGTTTTAAAAAGTTTTTCTAAAAAGCACTTCCACTACCCAAATTCTGTAATAAGGATTTGGTCACAACTTCAAAGCACCGTCACAGACACCACGTTCTCTCACGAACACCGTCTACACCGCGAACTTCGAACTACTAATTAATATTAGTCTCGATAAAAACGCAACGTCGTGATTTTTTCAAAACCATTTCTTTCACAACCGCACTTTCTACAAAATCATAACTCACACTTTTGCTATCATCGAATTCTCGACAATCACATAGCAAAACTTCCCACACACCACAAGCGATGTCACTAACCCATCATTATACCAATTTTACAAAAAAAACCCTCACTTTCGAAAAAAGTTTGTTTTCAAAATCCATCCGTTTTCGAAAACATCAAACTTTTTGATTCCAAGCTGGAATCGAGGTCAATTCCTTACATCGTACAACCGTGTGATTAACTGTCTATGCTAGTTAGAAATGGTCACCTCTAGTCGAGGTCTTATATTTTGGTCGTCTCATCTCGAGAAGTCCTCTTCTTTAAATCTCACTCCCGAGATTTATGTCAAATCGTCTCGTTCTAGAGATACAAGTCTGTTAGGCGCTTCGCAGAATACACTAAAAGTCTAAAGCACTCAAGTCCCTAATTCGATTACCGCAAACACGTGCAAATCAAGGGTCTGGTCTCCGTGTCGCTCGACTATGAGCATCCCTCGAGTCTCTCACGTTGTCCGATGGATCCGTTTTGATCTTTCGATCCTTTCCCGCAGAATCACTCCCTAACATGTCCATAGATTCAAACGCCATCGAAAGCAACTGCAACGATGTCAATACTCTAACCGAATTTGTACGCAATGTCCATGCTTCGGTAACCCGTTTGACTTCCTCCGTCCGCCACATTGATAGCTGCCTCAATTTCCTTGAGAGTAGAAACACAGAAAGGAAACAAATGCCAATCCAGCAATTACCACGCCCAAGAACATACCTAGGGTAGATCATCCCAATGTTCCGCCAATCGAAACCTGATGGGAGGGATTTGTCGTGGATCCCCACCAATCAATAAAAAACCAACTATTCCTAACACGTAGATAGGGCAAGTCGGGTCGAATCCACGGGGACGGTATGTAGGTGTCTAGACTAAGGTCTACCCAAATACAAGACTAGGTCTCGAAACTAAGCTAACCTAGAACAATAGGAAGGGAATAAACTATGACTAGGACTAAGCTAAGGACAAAGAATAAGGAAAGAATAGGGTTAGATCGGGTTAATAAGTGTAGTAGGATAGTTAGGAGATCGATGGTGCAAGGTTCACCTAGTTACTAAGGATGATCCGCGCTCTCGCGTCAAAGACAAAACCCGAATACTTATGCAAGGTCGGTCCGCGCTCTCGCGTCTAAACCAAAGTCCGTACTCTCGTGTCAAAGACTAAACCCGAAAAACACAAGAATTCAATCACAAGTCGACCACAAAATGAGAAGAAGAAGACTAGTATGAGAGGAATGGCCAATTCTACTCAAACAAGCAATTCAACAAACACATGGAGTGCTCAACATGTGACTAGTAACAAAAGGATCAACCTTTACCCTCAACCAAGCCCTAATCATTCATAATCAACACTTAATCACCCTACTAACCCCACAAAAAGTCTACTCACACATATCTAAACAAACATTAACATAAACAAGAGAAATAAACACAAACAACAAAACATACTTAATGAAACTAGTGAAAACAATGAACAATGAACAATACAATGAACAAAGATTAAAACTTGGATGAATGAACAAAGATAAGAGTAAAGAAGAAGGAAGATTATACCTACTAACAAGAGGATGAAAGATTGAAACTTGCATTAATAAGAAAAACCCAAAACAATCTCCCAAGGTTGTCAATCTTGGTTGAATCTTGAAGAATTCCCTTAATACAAGACTAATTACTAAGATTAACGATAAACTAAAGACTAATCTACACTAATCTAGGCTAATATAACCTAAAGTAGTCTAGGGTTTAGTGGGTAATGTCTAACATAGTCTTAAATTACAAGAGGGGTATATATAGGGTTACAATGAATAAGGAGAAGAAAAGAAGTGAGGCGGAGCTGTATCTGAGCCATCCCGTCCGGGACGAGATGGTCCCGTCCGGGACGGAGTGGTCCCGACCGGGACGGATTGGTCCCGCCCGGGACGGACCCAAAACAGGCACAGTACATTTTGTGCACCTCATCCCGGACGGGATAAGGTCCTTCCCGTCGGGGATGGGTCTTGTAGGCCTCCAATATGATCTTTAAGGTTCCTCCTTGCTTCACATGGGCTTCCCATTGACTCTCGGGTCTCGGAATCGAGTCTAAGAGGCTCGGGATCGGGTCCCAAGGTCTCGGGATCGAATCCAAGGCACCGAGTGATCGTTTCTTCTCTTCGTTGGCTCCGAAAAGTGTATGTATTGAGTCGGAATCGCTCCAACTCTTCATGAATGGTCTCGGGAACCTAAAACAAACTAAAGGAAGCATAAGTAACCCATGAACCGCTCCCAAGGAGCGATTCCGCAAGGAAAATGGGACCAAAACACAACAAACTAGGCACTACAAACTACACTTATCAAAACCTCCTAAAGTCATTACGGGAAAAACCTCAAGACCTTATAAAACCATATCCAACAAATTAGAAGCGTCACGAAGGGAGTTTACCCCAATTGACTTATCTTACACCGAGACTCTCAAATGCTTAGTCAATCAAGGACTAATCTTACCCACGGGCCCAACTCCGGACTCGCCAATTGATAAACGATCCAAAAAATAGAGCCCTAATGCCTATTGCCTATATCACCGAGGCAACGAACACGATACCAAAGCATGCTTTGTATTGAAGCACGCGATCGAAAACATGATCGAGGAAGGAACATTCCCTCCCTCAAAACTACAAAAGGCATATTTCACCTTTAGGAACACCGAGGGAGAGATAGTCACACCCGTGGTTGTCACGATCTATTTCAAACCCCTCGACAATCCATCAACAAAAATAAGTCCAAAAAACCCATCAAGGGCCGCATTCCCAGAAGATTTCATAAGGATCTAAGCCTAAGAAGAAAGCCCCGAGCCTAGGTCAATGTCATAGTAGGGTCACGTCATAGTATTTTTATTTCCCTTATAGAGTCATTGTTATGTTGAGTCTAAGGTACGGGAACATGTGCCGACCTCCCTAGTCCTATCTAAACATCACTCCTTTCGGAGTCTATCAATAAAGCAACTATTTCTTCTCTATTACGAGCTTCGACAATGCTTGATTTAAACAATAATGCAAATACTTTCGCTTACGACTCATTACAACAAAATGCCATGCAAACATCGACTCCTCAAAACAATGAGGAAATGCAAGAGTCGAGATCCCGTGTTCTCTTTTACCTATTCCATGTCTGGTATAGAAAGCCACAAACTACCCCTTAGAACGAGCATTATTGAATCCTATGACGAGTCTAGTTAGTCTTTTAGTTTGTGATCAAAGACGGAAGGCAAACCTATTTCCCACAATAAACATCCCTCCTACAATGACCGACCAATCCACCATAGGTGCTAGTCAAATCAAAAGTCTGAAATGGCCAAAAGGGGCCAAAGAAAAAAATGAAACCAAGGCGAAACTAAACCGGCCCAATTCAATGATCAAGACCGAACTCAATGGTCAAAATCAAATCCCAACCATCCAATTCAATTTCAAATACAAGTCCGAACAAAGAGGAAAAATGAACAGACCAGTCAGCTAGCACCAAATATTAGCTTCCCTACGTTACAACCCTTAAGACCTTCCCGAGACACTTGTTAGGAGACAGTCCGGAATTCTGAGGATTCAAGCTCAATAGGATAATCCCAACCATTAGAGCCAGACATGGAAATCAGATCCCACGTAATTTACATCCCGTCCGATTGAAGCCTGAGTCATTTTTACTCAGCTTCCCCTTTCCTACCACATCACGAAATCGTAACCCCATAGCCTTAACTCCAGAAAATCAACTCCAGACTGTGATTCATCAAAACCACTTACCAACTAGCTCCACATTGCAAAACCGTCCTAGCCAGTCGCCCAGACCTAAACGCAGTATCTCGATAATTGTTTCTTTCAAGGGGTCACTGATGTGGGTAAAGTCGTCTCACCCAATCAAGGTAAACCTAATGCTACTAACAAGAAGATAGCGGCAAGCAAGGTATCGAATCCACAGGGAAACAGTTAAACTAGTCAAATAGCTATGGCGATTCTAGGATGCTCTAAACGGTTGAATTGATGGAAGGATATAAAAACACTACTAAAATGCGATAATAAATAATCGAATCTAATAAAGAGATGAAAACTAAGGTCACGGGTTCACGATAGATGCTCAACAATTATGCGTTGATAATAATAAACATATAACATGCTAGTCGGCTATAACACGTTCTCTCGAATCGTGTCAACCTAGGAAGGATCTAACGGGCTCTCGCAACTTATTAGACTCCCTACCAAATCGCGCGTGATCTAATCCTAATTCGGCTTTCGCACAGGAACTAGAATTTCCCAAACAGATTAAAATGTTGTGGCCTTTAACAAATTAATCGACAAATAAACACGCGAAAGTGGTACTAGCAAAATTATGAATTTAGTATCAAAGCGACATAATCGTATAATAATTCATCGATCCCCCTCGACCCTAGCGAGAAAATTAGCTACGCATGATGATTACGAAACAACTAATCGCATATATGGAATTCATGATAAAAAGGTGAAGCAAATAAATCTAATGATAAACGGACGGAAATCTAGTGAACTAAACGGAACCACGAATTACAAATAGAGAAAATTACGACAAACTAAGTAATTTACGATGAAGATTGAAACGTAGAACTGAAAATTGCATAAAATGAAATTACCGAAATTGAATCCGAGTGAAAACCGAGTGCTAGAATCCTAAAGGTCACGAGTTTTCTGAAGTAAAAATTTCTAAGTATGAAGAAGTGATCATAGAAAATAATCCTCCTCCTTAGTTATACAAAATTAGGCGGAAATGAACTGGGTGTGCACCCCGGCCGGCTGGCAGGCCGCCTGCCACATGCAGGGGCCGAGACACACTAAAAAAAACTGGCTTAAAATACTCTTGTGTCATGCCGGCCGGCTGGCAGGCCGCCGGTCACATGCAGGCTGGCGTGCACGCACTAATAAAAGAAGTAATGGGCCGCTTCTCATGGCCCAATGAATCGTCACTTCCCATTTCTTCTTCGCCTAAACGTCTTGAGGCACGGGTTTTGTCTCGGGATCGTTCTTCTAACCGGATATGAGTGTAAATGCACATAAAGACCTGAAATCGTGTAGAATCTACAAAAACACTCACTCAAAGCAAAATGTTAGAAGAAACGGCTCTAAAGAGCGCGTTCCGACCATAAAAGACAACGGAATCGAGGGAATAAAGCTATATAAATACAACACATCAAACTCCCCCGAACCGAACCCTTGCTTGTCCTCAAGCAAGACCCGTAAGAAAACAACTAATATAATACCGAAACAGCTCAAAACAAATAATAGGCAACCAAATACTCAAGTCCGTCATAGCAAACATCTAACCAAGTCTAAGAAACGAATTCCAAGACGGGAAATAGGAAAAATAATCCATCAACAAATGCACAATTTTACCAAGCATAATATGTAGAAACCACATTTTCAACCAAAGCCCTTGCATAGGCTACTCACGGAGCCACTCATCGCTCAAATAGGAAGGATGTGTATATGTGAAATATAAATGAAAACGCTCAACTACTCCCACTCATGGAAATATGCCCGCAATCTAATATGGTATCGACCTCTAAATTTTTGCAAAACATGCTAAGATCACAAAGGGAGGCAAGGATGGTGATAACAAGGTAGAAGGTGGAAATCGATATGGTCATGTGAGGTTAAAGCCAAGCTAGTGAACTAACTAGTGCGATAATGCTCAACTCAAAAATTCTTCCACTTCCATAAACAAATCATACAAATCACCAACCAACGATAACGAGTCCGGGATCAAAAGAGGGCGCTCAAATTTCATCAAGTAAACGGAAAATAAAAGTAACAAGAATAACAAATATTGTTTTTTTTTGTTGTTTTGATTTTTCCTTTTTTTTTTCTTCTTTTTCGATTTTTTCCGATTTTTTTTCCTTTTTGCTTTTTTTTCCTTTTTTTTTTGAACTATTTTTTCAGCTTGATGAAATTAGAAGCAAATATATACAATAACCCAAATTGACCCGGACAAGATCTACAAACTCCCTTGAGACAGAGTCAACCACATCCAATCATCCATCAAAAATCTCCATAATCACACAATAACGAGCATAGAATGCACTAGGTGACCTACTTCATCAAGCTTGGCTGGGTAGGCAAATTTGATTTTGTAGTTCATTTTGTGAATTCTTTAACATTTTAGCCAAGGAGAAAATGGATAGAAATAGATGAAAATGAAAATGAACCAAAAATGATCACTAGGCAAGTTAGTCAAAATGAAGGGGCAAACACCATACTTATGCGTATTGACATAGCATATTCCACGAGGAGTCCTACACACAATCCTAAGTGGTAGCCAGGTATGAATGTACTGGCTACAAGAGGCTCTAAATCTCACCAATTTTGTAGCTAAAGCCTAAATGCAGGGTCGGTCTAAATGGGAACCACAAATCATAGCTCGGTTGGTTGCAAACTTGCCGATTAATTATTATTCCACATAACAAAGGTCAAATGAATGCCAATTAAGAATGAGTAGGTAGCCTAAAGAGTGCAAATTATCATCATTGCTGCATAATCGGTATCATAGACAACCACTAAGACTCCAGGAAATAAAACTAGAAATACTAAAAACTCCCCCACGCTAGACTCGACATTGCCCTCAATGTCCATATCATACAGACCCAAAATTGGTGAGGGGACACAAATAAAATCCGAGGAAAGAGAAAAGACATACCAAATATACACATGGAGAGGTAGCGGAGTCAGCAATCCGCTACTGATCATCATCATCATCACCGAAATCATCATCCTCCATATCATCATCTGCAGCGGTCCCAGAACCTGACGCACCACCTGTATACCAACCACCTCCCTGATAATCACGAGCGGCTCCAAAAGCAGGGCCCGCCGGGGCACTGAAATAGTCAGTGTGAAGATGGAAGCCGCCATGAATCGAAGGGTCAGTATAACCACCCACAGGCCACGAAAAGTACGAGGGGTAAGGGCCCTGTGGTGGCACAGCTGCACGCCTAGCATAGTCATCATAAACGGGATACATCCCGAGACACTGATCAGCATATAACCTGTCTAGACGAGCGTGAGTAGCAGCGGTGTCGGCACGAGTCTCCGTGCGAAAAGTATGAAAGTCAGAACGTGACGATCCGGCACTCAACTCCATGCGCTCCATCCATGAAATCAGATCGGGATGGAGGGGAGCATACTGGGGTGGTGGAGGAGGCTGCTCAAAAGTAGTAGTGGTGGTGGCCTCGGGAGCAGGCTGAGATGGACCGGGCTCGGAAGCGGGCCGGGAGGTACTAGGCTCGCTCGTCGGGCGACGAGTATAGGTAACAGCATGCGACGAAAGAAGAGAGCTAGGGGCAGCGACGGGTAATAAATAATTAGGCTGATCAGCCTCAAGTGACAAAACCGACCCGGCTTGCAAAATAATAGTCGCCTGCTCATGAATAAGCCAAGCCCAACGATTCTGATGCCTAGAAGAAATCCAGTTAAGAGAAGCCAAATATCGGAGGCTAAGAGTAATCTCACCCTGGACCGGATCATGATCCGCTTCGCGAAAAGCGGTCAACCGGAGAGCTAATTGCGTGACTAACCCGCCTATATAAATAGGAACATTGGCAACGGCCGTAGCTATTCTCCTAAACTGGAGGACGAGGTGATAGGTAATATTAATATGCCACACCTTCGGCTTACGCCGCAAATACGAGCCCAAAATAGACACCTCCTCGGTGCGCACATTATGTGGCTCCTTCCTAGCAAAAATCGTCCACCCCATAAACCTCTGCCAAACCTTAATAACAGGATTATGAATATTGTTTGAACTCATATGCCCCGCGGTAGTGTACGGGGCATCAGCAATGCATTCCCAAAAATCACCCACCCTAAAATTAGCATGCTCGGGTGGTGTACGGTCATCATAATCCTTAAGGTCGAAACAATCCCCAAACTGCTTCAGGCTCAGCGCAAAACTAGTATTCAATAAACGAAACTCAACAGAAATATCACCAGTCCGTCTATTCTTATGTACCTCAAACGAACTCAGAAATTCCAACGTAAGCTGGGTATACGTGTTACGACGCATCGTAAAAAATGTACCCATACCAACACCCTTAAACAATAGTTCCAAAGCAGAATCTAAGCCTAAAGTTCGCATAGCATCACGATCGATAAAACGAGTTGGAACAATAGACCGCTTTCTCAAGTTCTGAAACCGTACCTTTTGGTCAATAGTTGTAAAAATTACACTTGGAAAAACTGGATCGGGCTCAATGTCGGGTTGAGCATGGTCGTTTCTGGTGCGCTTGTTCCGAGGAGGCATTGTAAATCAGCTGAAAGTAGCAAACTTGAGGGAAAAATGGGGAAATTTTGAGGAATGATGGTGAATAAAGGGGGAGATGAGTGATGGGAAATAAGGGGAATTGGGGTTTTGGGGAGATGAGAGAGAAGAGAGAGGCGAGGGAGAGCTGAAGAATGAATCAAATGACACGAAAATTGGGTTTGGGGGTCTGTTGTACGCCCCAGCCGGTCTGGACCGGCGGCCAGCTGGCCGGCCGGACTGCCCACCTCATTTTTTTGATTTTTTTAATCAAAGTTTTTCTCTCACAGCCAGCCGGTATGGACCGGGGGCCGGCTGGCCGGTCGGACTGCTCTTTTTGAGATTTTTGCTCCAATTTTCCTTATTTTTCCTTTGTGCCTCGGCCCCTGAAGTCTATAGGCGGCCTGGGCACAGGCTGAGGTGCACAAATCCTTCTTTTCGAGTTCAAATCCAACTCGTAGCTCGGCCCCTAGAGTCGATAGGCCCCCTAGGCCCAGGCTGAGGTGACCTGCTGTTTTATCACAAGTATGACAATTTTTTTTCCTTTTTTTTTTATACCTTCAATTCACATCAGTTCCGATGATTCTGCGCGTCTCCAAAAAAAAATTAGTCCCTCCTCTCGTCCTCACTAAATCAACTAAAGGAAAAATTAAAAAAAAAAAACGAGAATGAGGGAAATTATTTACATACTCGGGCTGCCTCCCGGTAGCGCTGGTTTAGAGTCCCGCACGACTTGATGAGAATAAGGTTTAGTGGGACAAGGGAACGGGATGAAGTCGTATAACCTCAATCGCTCCAACTTGAGAACCTTCATGATATAACTTCAATCGTTGACCATTCACCTTGAATCGTTCAGCCGCATCACTCTCGACTTCAATCGAGCCAAATTTACCCACGTGGGTGACAGAAAAAGGTCCGGACCAACGAGATTTTAACTTTCCGGGAAACAACCGGAGCCTCGAATTGAATAATAATACCTTATCTCCCACATCGAACTCACGGTGAAGGATATGCTTGTCATGCCAGCGCTTGGTGCGCTCCTTATAAACTCGAGCACTATCATAGGCACCAAGTCGGAATTCCTCCAACTCATTCAACTGCATAAGTCTCCTCTCCCCACTCAAATGTGGATCCAAGTTAAGCTCCTTAATCGCCCACCAAGCCTAATACTCAAGCTCGACCGGTAAATGGCATGACTTGCCATAGACCAATCGGTAAGGTGAAGTACCAATAGGCGTTTTAAAGGCAGTACGATAAGCCCATAGTGTATCATCTAGCTTAGAGCTCCAATCCTTCCGAGCTTTTGACACGACCTTTTGGAGAATAGACTTGATTTCCCTATTGGACACCTCAACTTGCCCACTCGTTTGAGGGTGGTAGGCAAGACCAGTACGGTGCGAGACACCGTACTTAGCAAGCAAAGCATCAAGTCGCTTCTCATGAAAATGGCTTCCACCATCACTAATAATCGCTCTTGGAACACCAAAGCGGGGAAAAATAGTCTTTTTAAACAGAGATATTACCGTTCTAGCATCATTAGCAGGAGATGCTACCGCCTCCACCCACTTGGAGACATAATCAATCGCAACCAAAATATATCGGTTGCCCTTGGATGACGGGAACGGGCCTTGATAGTCTACACCCCAAACATCAAAAAATTCTACTTCGAGAATCCCATTTTGAGGCATCTCATGCCTCCTAGAAATATTACCGGTCCTTTGACATGCATCGCAGGACATAATAAAAGCTTGGGCATCCCGGAATAAGGTTGGCCAATAAAAACCCGACTGGAGGACCTTAGCCGTGGTTCGGCTCGGTCCATGATGGCCACCATATGGCGATGAATGACAACTCTCTAGAACTCCTCGAACTTCCCATTGAGGGACACATCGACGAAAAATACCATCGGCACACTCCTTAAATAAATAAGGGTCATCCCAGAAAAATTGTCGGACATCATGTAAATTTTTTTTCTTTTGTTGATAAGAAAGATCGGAAGGTAATACCTTGCCAACTAAATAATTGGCATAATCCGCATACCAAGGTCCTTCGCTTGCACCGGTACTTAAAGCCATGAGAGAATCATCGGGAAAAGAGTCATCTATGGGGATGACAACTCCTTCCTCCTCAACTCTAAGCCTCGATAGATGATCTGCAACGGCATTTTCCGCTCCCTTCTTATCCCGGATCGATAAATCAAACTCTTGGAGGAGGAGGATCCATCGAAGTAATCGGGGCTTTGCTTCTTTCTTAGCAAGGAGGTACTTGAGCGCCGCATGATCGGTGAAAACAATGACTTCCGATCCAACCAAGTAGGTTCTGAACTTTTCCAAAGCATACACTATCGCTAGCAACTCCTTCTCGGTGGTGGCATAATTCACCTGAGCATTATCAAGTGTTTTGCTAGCGTAGTATATAGCATGCAAGACATTGTCCTTCCTTTGGCCCAAAACCGCTCCCACAGCATAATCACTCGCGTCACACATTATCTCGAATGGCAAATTCCAATCCGGTGACTAAATGATCGGAGCAGAAATGAGGGCCTGCTTAATCCTGTTAAAAGCTTCCACACACTCATCAGTAAAATCGAAAGGGGCATCCTTTAGGAGCAATTGTGTAAGTGGCTTAGCAATTTTGGAAAAGTCCTTGATAAAGCGGCGATAAAATCCCGCATGACCAAGGAAACTTCTCACTCCCTTTACATTAACCGGCAAGGGCAATTTCTCAATCACTTGCACCTTTGCTTTATCCACCTGAATGCCCTTTTCAGAGACCACATGACCCAAAACAACACCCTCAGTGACCATAAAATGACATTTTTCCCAATTCAAGACCAAACTAACCTCGACACATCGGTTTAAAATGGTATCCAAATTAGCTAAACAAGCTGAAAAACTCATACCATACACACTAAAGTCGTCCATAAACACTTCCATAATGGACTCGATGTAGTCGGAAAAGATGCTCATCATGCACCTTTGAAAGGTGGCGGGTGCATTACATAGCCCGAATGGCATCCTGCGATATGCAAAAGTGCCATATGGACAAGTGAACGTGGTCTTTTCTTGGTCGGCGGGGTGTATCGGGATTTGGAAAAATCCCGAATATCCATCTAAATAGCAAAAATACTTGTGAGAAGCTAGTCTCTCAAGCATTTGGTCGATAAAGGGCAATGGGAAGTGGTCTTTAAGTGTAGCGGTGTTCAACTTCCTATAATCTATACACATTCTCCATCCCGTCACAATTCGTGTAGGGATTAACTCATTCTTCTCATTCGGGACCACAGTAGTCCCTCCCTTCTTAGGTACAACCTGTACCGGACTCACCCATTTTGAATCGGGAACCGCATAAATAATTCCCGCATCCAACAATTTCATAACTTCCTTTTTAACAACCTCTTGGATGTTCGGGTTCAACTTACGTTGACCCTGGACACAAGGACGATGACCTTCCTCAAGATTAATTCTATGCATACAGAAATCGGGACTGATTCCCTTCAAGTCATCAAGACTATACCCCAAAGCTTTCCAAAATTTCTTTAAAACAACTAACAAATCAGAAAGTTGTTGCTCAGTTAAATCAGCACTTACAATCACGGGGAAGCTCTCGATATCGTCTAAAAAGGCATATTTTAGGTGAGACGGAAGTGGCTTACACTCCGGAACGGATATGTCAATAGCAAATGAGGTGTGTACGATGTTGGTTACATCGACACCTTGCTTCTCCGTGAGCATCCTTCCTTCCAAAGCAGCTTCTAAGGCATCAACAACAGCAGAGTCAACGGAAGCATCACCTGCACACGCTTCCAAACATATCAAAGCTTCTAAGGGATTCCGTATAAGGGACGCCTCCATAGAATCATGAACTAAAACATCCACAACATCAATCATGCAGCAAGAATCCGTTATCATCGGATTCTTAAGTGTTCTATCTAAGCAGAAAACAATGGTGTCTCCACCCACTTCCAAGGTCAATTTACCGTTCTTGACATCAATCACCGCGCCGGCGGTGTGCAAAAATGGCCTTCCCAAAATTATGGGAATTTGGGTGTCCTCGGCCATGTCAAGGACGATAAAATCAACCGGGATAAAAAATTTCCCAACTCTAACGGGCACGTCTTCTAAAACTCCCAAAGGGCGTTTTATGGAACGGTCCGCCATCTGCAAAATGACACTAGTACACTTAAGAGGACCCATATTAAGTTTTTCACAAACGGAGTAAGGCATGACACTTACACTAGCACCTAAATCACATAAAGCCTTATCAATCGATAAGGTGCCAATAGTGCAAGGAATCGAAAAACTACCGGGGTCCTTTAGCTTTGGTGGGGCCTTGTTCTGTAAAAAGGCACTACACTCTGCAGTAAGAGCGACGGTTTCTACCTCACAAATGCTTCTCTTCCGAGTCAAGATGTCCTTCATAAACTTGGTGTAAGACGGGACCTGCATAATGAGGTCGGTAAATGGGACTGTAACCTCCAAATTCTTCACAACCTCCATGAACTTGCCAAACTGGGTAGTTTCCTTTCGATTCTTCAATCGACCCGGAAATGGTACTTGAATTATTGGACTAGTCGGAGTGGGAACGGGAGTAGTGGGTGGTGGAACTCGCTCATCACTTGGAGTTTCCACAATTGCATCCTCATTGACATCTTCCACTAAAACCTCCTCCTTCTCGGCCGGTGAATCATCCTTAGGCATCGACGGACCTTCATAGTGTGTGCCACTACGAAGAGTGATCGCATTAGCCGTATCATGTTGTTGATCACCTTGAGAAGGGAGTTTACCTTGTTGACGCGTTGCTTGTGACGCGGCAAGGTGTCCTACTTGGTTTTCCAAATTCTTGATGGCATTATCCTTAGCTTGATCATTCTTTTGCATTTGAGCCATCATAGAGTCCTGGGTCTTGGCCATCATCTGCATCATATTACGAAGCTCAGCCATTTCATTAGAACTCGAAGAAGAAGAAGAAGAAGAATTACCTTGAGCTTGTGATGAGGATTGGCCAAAATTCTGCTGACTAGTATCGAAATTCTGATGAGATTTTCCGAAGTTCTGATTAGTATTGCCAAAATTTTGTTGATGTTGACCCAAGTGAGGTCGCTGCTGAAAATTTCCCTGATTTTGGAAATTCCTTTGATTTTCGAAATTCTGTTGATTCTGAAAATTCCCTTGATTATGGAATTGCTGTTGGTTCTGAAAATTTCCTTGATTCTGGAAATTCTGCTGATGCTGATTCTGGAGATTCTGCTTGTGCGGGGGCACATAGGGTGGTGTAATAGGCGGGTTCAAGACATTAGTACTCCTGTAAGACAAGAGAGATGCATCATAGCCCGGTTGATTCATATATGGATAACGTGGGCGCATAGAATGAAACGCATTCACCTGTTCTATGGAGCCTAGGCAGTCTTGAGCTTGGTGGTCCGCGACACCACAACGAACACATGCATATTCTTGCATGGCATGTACTTGATGCATGCCCCCTCCCCCTTGAGAATTTGACACTTCAAATGCATCAAACCTCTTAGCCAAAGCGGCTAATTGAACGGCCACGGCATTAGAGGACCCACTTTCACCGGAATTTGATCGAGTATTACCACGTGGATTACCCCATCGGGAGTGATGAGATGCCATCTCCTCTATCGTTTGCCAAGCCTTATCATCATCCACATTACATTGGAAACGCCCATTGCATGCCGAATCCAGTGTACTCCTGCAATCATCATACAGCCCGTTATAAAATTGGTTACAAAGAAACCAAACCTGAAAACCATGGTGCGCGCATTCCTTCACAAGCTTCTTGAACCGCTCCCACGCTTCATAAATATTCTCGTTCGGAGTTTGACGAAAATTGGTGATTTGACTCCGGAGCATGTTCGTCTTTTGTGGAGGGTAATAGTGCTTGTAGAAGGCAAGAGCAAGAGAATTCCAGTCGGTAATCCCTTCGGTGACTTTATCAAGATCGGTTATCCACTCCCTAGCGGAATCTCGTAGTGAGAACATGAAGAGCATCTCCATGACTTCTTCTTGAGTTACCCCGGCCGGAAGTGGAATCGTGGAGCAATAGTCGGTAAAAATCCTCATATGCTTGTGACGATCCTCCTTAGGGTCACCACCAAATTGATTCTTTTCCACCAAAGTAATGAAGGCGGGTCGAATCTCAAATGTACCTTGAGTGGCAGTTGGTCGTTTAACCAACTTGGGAAGAGCAGTTTGCTCGGGCTCCGAATGACTAGAAAGCTTCGGCATTTTTATGATCGGAAGGGGTGGTAAAATGATCTCGGGCTGAGATTGATGTTCCTCTTCAAAGGACTGCTTCTCAGCTACAAATTCAGTATGAATAGCTTCCAAAGTCGCAAGATCGGGAGCTGCGGAAATCTCTCTCCAAAACTGTCGTCGCCTACGAAAAGTATTCTCGGGCTCAGGGTCGAACGGAGTAAGCTCTGATGACCGAAAAGACCTGGGCATAAGCAAAACTACAGTAGAAAAGTGAGATCAATCTCAAGGAGTTTTAATTCCTTGAGACGAAAGAGAGCATAGAAGAAACAAGCTAAAAAACAAGAAAAACCGCTTCCCCGGCAACGGCGCCAAATTTGATGTGGGTAAAGTCGTCTCACTCAATCAAGGTAAACCTAATGCTACTAACAAGAAGATAGCGGCAAGCAAGGTATCGAATCCACAGGGAAACAGTTAAACTAGTCAAATAGCTATGGCGATTCTAGGATGCTCTAAACGGTTGAATTGATGGAAGGATATAAAAACACTACTAAAATGCGATAATAAATAATCGAATCTAATAAAGAGATGAAAACTAAGGTCACGGGTTCACGATAGATGCTCAACAATTATGCGACGATAATAATAAACATATAACATGCTAGTCGGCTATAACACGTTCTCTCGAATCGTGTCAACCTAGGAAGGATCTAACGGGCTCTCGCAACTTATTAGATTCCCTACCAAATCGCGCGTGATCTAATCCTAATTTGGCTTTCGCACAGGAACTAGAATTTCCCAAACAGATTAAAATGTTGTGGCCTTTAACAAATTAATCGACAAATAAACACGCGAAAGTGGTACTAGCAAAATTATGAATTTAGTATCAAAGCGACATAATCGTATAATAATTCATCGATCCCCCTCGACCCTAGCGAGAAAATTAGCTACGCATGATGATTACGAAACAACTAATCGCATATATGGAATTCATGATAAAAAGGTGAAGCAAATAAATCTAATGATAAACGGACGGAAATCTAGCGAACTAAACGGAACAACGAATTACAAATAGAGAAAATTACGACAAACTAAGTAATTTACGATGAAGATTGAAACGTAGAACTGAAAATTGCATAAAATGAAATTACCGAAATCGAATCCGAGTGAAAACCGAGTGCTAGAATCCTAAAGGTCACGAGTTTTCTGAAGTAAAAATTTCTAAGTATGAAGAAGTGATCATAGAAAATAATCCCCCTCCTTAGTTATACAAAATTAGGCGGAAATGAACTGGGTGTGCACCCCGGCCGGCTGGCAGGCCGCCTGCCACATGCAGGGGCCGAGACACACTAAAAAAACCTGGCTTAAAATACTCTTGTGTCATGCCGGCCGGCTGGCTGGCCGCCGGTCACATGCAGGCTGGCGTGCACGCACTAATAAAAGAAGTAATGGGCCGCTTCTCATGGCCCATTGAATCGTCACTTCCCATTTCTTCTTCGCCTAAACGTCTTGAGGCACGGGTTTTGTCTCGGGATCGTTCTTCTAACCGGATATGAGTGTAAATGCACATAAAGACCTGAAATCGTGTAGAATCTACTAAAACACTCACTCAAAGCAAAATGTTAGAAGAAACGGCTCTAAAGAGCGCGTTCCGACCATAAAAGACAACGGAATCGAGGGAATAAAGCTATATAAATACAACACATCAGTCACACCCGATCACTTAACCTTAGTTCTTTAACTAGGGTGAAAACCCATGCAATACACTCTAAACATCTCACATCGATAATTGGCATAACGAGTCTAAAGCAAAATCACTCACATATTATGAACTACGAACATGGTTTGATTCCGTCCAAACACGATACGTAGGCAACCCTTCCAAGGGTATAACCAACAAAAATAACGAAATCGATTACTCGATTCGCATGCCAATCGGAACCGCCCCTATGTTCCGATTAACGAAGTGATTTCATTGATGAAGCGCAAACGACGAGCCGAGGACGGGGTGAAAACCCAAAAGGGTGCCTCGACAAAATGAAGAAATGAGTTGCGAGCCATCGTAAAAAATAAAATAAAAAATGATGAGCCGAGGATGGAGTGAAAACCCAAAAGGGCGTCTAGGACAAAAATGAAGAATTGAATTGCGAGCCGTCAAAAAAAGAGAAAAAAAAAAAAGCGAAAAGGTGAGCCGAGGATGGAGTGAAAAACTGAAAGGGCGCTCCGGGTAAAATGAAGAATCGAGTTGCGAGCCACCACAAAAACAACAAACAAAAAATAATAAAAGTGCTTCTCATTAATGCAAAATCAATTAAATCAAGCCTTTGTCGAGGCCCTTTACATCAAGCATCCAATACCCGACCACTCCGGAAAATTAGAACATGTCAAGCAAACCTTACAAAAACTAGTACTAATGCGCCACATAATATCAGTTAATACGACATCGTACTAATGGCTGGGCCTTATCGGTCTAACTTTCCTTTTCCATTACCATTTGGGTGTCCTTCTTCGGGCCCCTCATCACAGGCCCCTCGATTGCAATTATCCACCCTTTCAGCCAATTCTGGGTCCAACCAATCTCACGAGTCTTCTACCCCTGCATCTTTAATACGGGTCTTGTCTGTCTTGACCCATTCTAACGAATACTTGGATCGGTAACGTTGTCTTCGGTCAGGCGCTTAGCGACATCAGCCCACATAGCTTCCTTATCCTGTAGCTCTGCGATCTCCACGGTCCTTAACCTCTCTAATATCCGATAACCCCGAGCGATAAGAACAATTTCTTAAATTCGGTCACCTCCTTTCCCAAGGCTTACAAGCCCAATACATAAATGAAAGTTCCCACGGACGACACATTTCGTCCATCGGATCCAACGGACTTAGACATTTTTTTATTTTCTTTTTAGGGGGATAAAAACTACCCCACCTAGGCGTGTTGTAGCCTCGAGTGGCATCGTCAATTTGCGTCTGTAGCCCAGTACGGCATTATCATTAAGGTATAAAAAAGTGGTCTACTTTTTTTTCAAAGGTGGTCTAACCTTTTTCTTTTTTGCCTCGTCTTAAACATGAATGTCGAGACAATCACACTTGTCTCCCATCACCGAACACGCACTCGGTTGAAACACTTTAGCTACAAAGCATTTCTTACATTTTTGCACGTCTCGAGTCAAACATTTTAATCGACGTACTACTTGATCCAACTCCCGGCTCAAACTAGCTCATTTCAAAAATACCGAAAAACATTTTCGTACTCTCATACAATCATAACGCATTCAAAGTATCCCAAACTACGACGAAAGCACAAACAAACCAAACTTCATGTGATTACTTGTCATCAAAGTTAACATTTTAAAAAGAAAAACAAAATGCAAGACTAACAAATCAATCAAAATACTAAAAGTCTAAAATATACAAGATCCAAACACAAACCGAGTTTCCAAACTAGGGAGGACCCCTAGAGGCTGCACCTACAGCCAACACATACTCACCGATATCATCATCTAGATCTAGATCATCAAGATCAAGAATTGGGGATCCGGTACCATCCATGCTCGACAACATATCTAGGGTAGCTGTCTCGAGAATTCCTCCAATGTCCTCGGTAGCGCCCGTAGCATGACCCTCAGTCTCAACTTCTCTCTCCGCCTCAGTCCCTAACCTAGCCTCACCCTGCGCAGAGGTCTCGCCCTGAGTCTGAGACAACTGCTCTTTAAGCTTGGCAATCTCATTTTCCCGAGATCGTAGGAGTTGCAAAACTTGGCCTCACTCGTCTCGAGCTCAGTCACATGAGTTTCCAACTGCTTTACCATATCCGGAGTATCCTGCAAATACACCTATAATTACCGATCGAGGTCCCGAAGTATCACGGGAAGTGGCCGCGGCCACCCTTAACGCATATGCCCGGAAGCAGTTGGCAGCCAGCCACAACCGCTAATGAGAAACCGATGAAACCTGAAACACCACCAAACAAATTAGTTAAACAAAACCTAACCCTCAAGAGCCGAGTTCAAACGAAATCGTGGAACTTACCCAGTATACCCGGTCACGCCACTCCATCCCAGCATCCATCTCCTCAGTGTAACACGGGGGAAGAGACTATGTAAAAGCTACCCCAGCCGCATCAACCCTAAGCAGTGTCAAGAGGAAGTCTGGGGGTTGAACAACATCAGCCGGGTCGGCCAGATGAAGGAAAAGCAAACCGTTCAAAATTAAAACAAACACTAAACCATAGAACAAAACAAACAATAAAACGAGAAACCGAGTACTTACCATGAGGCGGTGGCAAGCTAGCCGCTGGCAGACATAGGACAGATAGGAGGAACCAGGCACCAGTAGTGCATCTCCTCCCTCTCCGTCCCTACCCTCGCGAGCTGCTGTGGTGGTCGGTGGTCTAAACATGATCCAGGAAGGATCAACCGGTACCCTGACGCACCAACCTCTCGCCCAAATACCACACCGGGCGAAACAACGAATGAAGGAGCATCCTCCTGTAACTTCTAGGCCTCATCTCTGCCCCCACATACTCGGGCAAACCCTCGTAGTCGGCCCAAGGACGAGCCATGAATTGCATAAACAAACCAACATTTCAGTAATCCTAATCTTGGGGGATACTAAGGAAAACAAACCATAAGAAGGAATCTTACATCCTCGAGGCGCAACTTGTTCACCAGCACATTCTTCGACGAGTAGTGACTCGTCGTGCTCGTAGCTTGAGCCAACCTCCACTCAATCCCCGCCGGAAACCTAACCGAACGAGCGTGCACCATCTTAGGTGCCAAGCGAGGAAAGTAAGAATAGATCCAAGCCTGCAAAGCCCAAAAACCTCATCAACAAAATTAAACCGAACTAAGTAAAACCCTGAAAGCGATTACAAGAGACAATAACTAAGCCCCAGTAGGAGACCTAGGCCCACGATGGGTAAAGCCGAGCCATAGTCCACCCTCTGCGGCCTCACCATGACCACTAGACTGCGGGTTATCTCCACAAAAGCTGCGGTCATCCATTGAAACGTCCCAACTGATCCAAATCAGCCAGGAAAGGTAAAATCCTAGTACTAAACCTCTCGCCCTTATCCAAGAAGTGGGTCGACTCTAGGAAGTACCACAACCACAGGCGGGCATCCTGCACCGGCGTGTTGGGAACTCGACCCTCTAGCACCACCACCCTCTCAAAGTGGTCGGTAATATACGAGCTCACCAGAGCATGAGGCGTATTGTAAGCCTCACGCTCCAAAAAATCCCTGATCCAACCCCTTATATTGTCACTATCTAACCAAGGGCCCTCAGGTGCCCACCTAATCATCTCAGGACCCCAGGGTAAACCCATAATAACCCCGAAGTCTTCCAAAGTCATCCCTACCTCTCCAAAAGACATATGGAAGGTCGAGGTCGTGTCGTGAAATCGATCTTCCATTGCTCTAATCACTATAAGGTTGCACTTGGTCTTGCAACCTACTAATCGGACCTAGTGCCCGACCACGGGACCCAAGGCCGTCCCCGCGATAATCTCCTTTGCCGCGTGGCTAAGCTTCTGTGAATAAGTCTCCAATCACGTTGTAAAACCCGAGAAGGTCCTCATCGGACCCGGGGACTGCAAACCAAGATAATACAGTATAAACAAACCAAATCGGTTTAACCAAAATTAAAGCCTAAGCCAATAAGCACGAGTCAAGATACTCACCTGGCCGTTTACGACACAGCTAGAAACATGCAAATTGGGACTAAACAATAATTGATGACCGTCCCAATCCCGAGCCCAAGGAGGATCGTCGTAAACAACCTCCTCACCCTTGTTGATAGGTTCCGGGACATGGGTCCTCCTGGCAACCATCACAGGCAGTCTACGCCTTGTGACCATATCAAAATCAACCTGTTTCACGGCCCCCGGTTCGTGACGATGCGAAGGAACGCTCCAACGCCGCTTACTAACCCCCCGGGGAGTCAGCGAGCTCGACCCGGCGGCCTCTCCGCTAATACCAGTCGTAAGAGCTCCCTCGGGACGCTTAGTGTCATCTCTAGCTGTAATACAAAACAAACAAAAAACAAAAAGTGTACGCCTCAGATCAGTTCAAAGCAACCCAAACAGGTCAAAATAGGCTCAAAATTTTGGATGGTGATATCAAAATTCCGAAAGACCCACTATCACCCATTTTCGACCCCGGTCACGATAAAAGTGATTTTGGGAAAATCCGACATCGCTACGGTATCATTTAGTGTGTCGTAAGCTACACAAACCCTCACGGAATGACCTAGAGTGCATTCTGACTTACAAAAACTGACATGAAGGTCACCAATAACGTCACAAATACTAGGAAAGCGAGATTACAAAGGTCAAGTACGGGAATAACCTGGAAAACGATCCATAAACCATAGCATTTTGAGTTCGACCTATAGGAAGCCATTAGAACACCTCAAAACTTCATATCAAGCTAATAACTACCCTATCAAGCTCTATTCTACCCTAATTTAACAATGGGGCAAAAAGCTAACATCGGAGCCGAGCAAAAACAAAATCCCCAAATCGATTTCTAGGGTTTAAGCAAAATCGACCCACAATCAATTTAATTGAGCACAAATCGACAATAGGTGAGTAAGGAACACTTAACCGAGGTCGACATAATCGAATATGACGAAAATCGAGACGAAAATTGGTTGAACGAAGTTGAGGACGTGGGATTAGGTCGAAGGGTGTCGCGCGTTTCACTTTCGAGACGAAATGAAATCGCCCCCTTTCTTTCGCTGGTTTTAAACAAAACTGACTTTCAAAACCCCGGCGCCTCATGCCAAGCGTCCCTATATTGGACTGCTTGGGCTTGGCGATTGAGTATTAGGGCGCCCCAGGACCAGTGCCTGAATCATCAGCCCAAAGCAAAGACGGAAACAAATTGGACATGGTACCCAATGGCCGCCAGACACACCCTCCTATATTAAACGAGATAAGTAAGAGAGGGACAGTTTACTACCCCCAACCGATAAAGCAAGCCTTAAAACCTCCTCTAATCGAAATCAACCCCAGCAAAAAAGAAACGATCATGAAAATCTCTAGCTAACAAGACCACTCATACCAAAGCACATGACAACCTGTAGATACCCAGATTTGGACCTGGTGGCGGCAGAAGTGCCCAACAAATACCCGATGATGATATGACTGCAACGCGACGCGGGTTCGCAATGTTTTAGGTAGTTTTTCTATAGAACGGATCAAATAAATTACTCGGAAAAATTAAACTAACATGATGGCAGCCTTAGTCGTGTCGTTAGAGTCAATTATGACACCAGGACCCCGAATCGGTCCCGAAACTCAAACCGAGTCAGCACCGCGCCAAGCAAACCTCGGGATGCACACCCGAGGCCCACTACACTCACGGCGCTAGGTCAAACCCGGCGGAACCTTAACCTCCAAGCTACGTATTATACTCCGCCCTCTCGGTTTTGGAAAGTATGAAAATCGTATCTTCAAAACTCCAACCGCCTCACCTCACGCGTTTGAGAGTCCCCACGCCTGAACCCAGGCGCCTGAGTCTTGGTGCGCCACGACTCAGGCGTCCATATGGGTGACGAGGGCCGAAAACACCTATAAATACCCCCTTCACCTCATTCATTCGACACAGTTCTCAATTCTCTTCTCCCTCGACATTCTCCCTAAGGGCTCGCACTCCAACACCCGAGGCAAACGATCCACTCGATCGTAGTTTCGATAAAAGTGACATTGACGCTACTCCTCACCTTCGAGTACCTCACTCGATACCTAGGAACCTGTGTTCGACTAGCTCAAGTCTAGTAACGAAGTTCTGCCGGATTAGCCGCAGAATCAGCCCATAATAACGGAGCTCTGCCAAAGTAGCCGCAGGAGGTGTCAACAGTAACGGAACTCTGCCGAAATGACTAGGTAAGCTAGGAGGATCCGCCTTTGAAACCGAGTCGTCATTAGGTTGTCATCTAAACGAAATCTTACATTTTTGCACTTTCTTTTATTATGCACTACGACAACCTAGATGTGGACACTAGGTCCATAAAAACTTCCTAAAACACGTAACGTCCCAACTTCTGCCGCAAACACTAAAACACACTAAATAGACCCAAGTAATTTCGAGATCCGTTCTCAACTGTCTATGGATCGTGTCCCGTTTAGGGTATACTCCGAGGATGCAACTCCTCACAATGTTATTTACTTACATACGCATTTACAGTTTTTCGTATGATTTATTACTTTTATGACCTTATAATCACATGCTAAATCACTTAACACGGAATTAAAAACGTAAAAGAACTAAAACTGAACAAAGTGATGGTTGGGTTCCGTATTAGTCCAGGTGCTTGCCTTATTAGGTTCGACGCATATCCTTTAATACCGAACCGACGCATCTTAAGCAGAATACCAGGTAAGGCATATCATGAGAACGACTAATATCCGTATTATTGCATTAAAACTGACTTGCTAACACATATAATATTAGTACTCTCTACTCTCCTATGTGCATCTTTTCATGGCCTGCTTGTCACGTGAAATCGCATGCAAAGAATGTAAACACAACTACTTTGACGACAAAACTTACCTGTCCTTAAATAACCCGACGTAGCAAAAGGTATAGGGTGGAAACAACAGATGTTACAGTATTTTCGCCACAACAAAAGAACTAGGTTATCAACCCACCAATTGATTAGTAGAGGCCGCTATAGTGCGGGCGGGATTGGGTGTTGACATCTATCGGATGTTGGCTTCCCAATACGTACCCTCACCCCTTACTCAGAATCGACGGTTTCCGGATGTCCGAAACCATTGGCAATGTGAGTCATTCCATGAATGGAGTGCTTAAGGGTACAAGTCAACTTTGAGCCGGCTAGGGTTCAAAGTTGACTTGAACGGTTTTCGAGTCCCCATAATTGACTCGGTGGCGACTCCACAAATCGATGACGAATTCAGTTAACTAAAAAGGTCGCCTTACCAAATGAATAGGCCTTTGAAAATTTACAACCACGACTCGATCGATTCCAAACAGAAACATGGGTGCCCGCACCGGTCTAGTACAAGTCCGGATCGTCATCCGAATCGAGGTCCGAGACATTGCCCCGTACGCGAGATCGGACAGGCCCCCGAGCGGGAGGGGGCCGCGTGGGTGGCCGCCGCCACACGTTGAAAAACCGGGTCGGTCCCGCGCGGGCGTGCGTGGGGCGCCGGGCTCTGCCGACGGACGTCCACAGTTTCGCGACTCCGCTGGGGATTTGGAAACAAGTTTCCAGTGGTGGTATAACTTGAACGAGGTCGGTGAAGCTCATTTCCTAGTTTCTAGTTGTGGTCACTACAGGTTTTGGCCCTAAAAAGCCCACCATAACCGATATCATGACCAATCGACCTCTTCGCAGTAAGATGTCTAGGGACACGCGGAGAGATCCTCGATTGACGCTCCGGCCGCCTAACGCGTACCTCGCGGGAATAATAAACGGATAGTTTCGAACGGACAGTATGACACTCGTCTCCCTAGATGATTTGTCAATACGTAAGTAAAGACTATTCGTTGGCGGTAGCCTACGCTAACCTACCCGTGTCTGTATCCTGCATGAGTGTAGGCATTCCTAGTTATGTGTAGCGTGCTTGAACAACACAAACAAAACATTAAAAATCTGGATTAAACCACGCCAACTTATTCAACCACACCCAATTCCGTTTTCGAAAAAATACCTCCTCTTTTCAAAACGACCTTTTAAACACCGATACTCTGGTCAAACCGTAATTTAAAAAAAAAACATTTTAGATGCCGTTACCATGGCAAATTTTACACCCACTATTTTTCAATTTTTTTTTGGAACGTCGTATTTAAAATTTTTTTTAGGTCCGGTCGAAATATGGCTTTCAAATTAAATTCTGAATTAGTGGATTGCTCAAGCTTCTCGATCTGGCGATGCACTAATTATTATATTAAAAGGCCATTTTAATCTCAATCACATTTTAATATCAGAATAGCGGATAGGGCTTCCCTCTGCTCAGCCTTTTTGGTTCTTGAGAATGGGCTCGTGGGATTGACGTGAGGGGGTAGGGATGGTGGGGTGGGGCCTGTAGCTCAGAGGATTAGAGCACGGAATAGATTCAAAGTGAGTTCTTTCGCTCCCGTAATTCAAAGAGGGGTGATTTCTTGAGACTTTACTTGGTAAACGGATCGCAGAAGGGAGCTTGACTGCAAGACCTACCAGTCGAGCAGGGCGAACACAGTGGTCTCTGACCAGGACCAGGAAGCTATTCCATTTTTTCTTTTTGGGGGTTTGGAGCCTTTCAAATTCCCGTTGAGAGGGCGACATTCTCTCTCTTATCAAAAAGCAAGACCCGTCAACAACGAATGTCGTTAATACCACCGAGGCTTCCGATCAATGTGATCGAGGTACCCCTAACGGTTACATTTTATTTAAATTTTTTTTTACACACATACCGTTAACACAACCGAAGCTTCAATTAATAAGTCAAGGAACCCGAAATGGTCACATTCACGAAACATCATTTTTCAAAAACAGCATCACCAGACACCACGCTCTATCACGAGCACCGCATGCACCATAAGTATCGAACTAGCTAATTAATAGTGGTTTCGATAAAAGCACCACGCAAAGATTGGTCGTTTTCGAAAAAAAAACATATATCAAAATTCTTTGATCCTGAGCCGGGATCGCGATCAACTTCTTACGTCGTACAACCGTGTGATTAACTGTCTGTGTTAGTTACTAGGATCGCCTCAGCTCGAGGTCTTACATTTCAGGTCATCTCTTTCCGAGAAGTCCTCTTTAAACCTCACCTCCGAGGTTTCTGTTAAATCGTCTCGATACAGAGACATAAAATTCATCAGGCGTTTCGCCAAATACACCAAGAGTCTAAAGCACCCG
Organism: Agrostemma githago; assembly: GCA_958450325.1. Lineage (NCBI taxonomy): Eukaryota > Viridiplantae > Streptophyta > Magnoliopsida > Caryophyllales > Caryophyllaceae > Agrostemma > Agrostemma githago. The sequence continues at coordinate 19,032,073 of OY288248.1, forward strand.
AGTCCCTAAGCCAGTGACCGCACACACACGCGAGTCAAGGGTCTCGTTTCCGCTTCGCTCAGTCACGAGCATTCCTCGAGTCCTTAAACTGTCTGGTGGATTCAGCCTCACTTTCAGTCCTGTTTCGCAGATATGGAAATGTCTTCCAATGACAACTCCGAACCACTTAACATAATTTTAGGCCTCGTTAAGGAACTTTAAAATAACATGGCCCACATAACCGCCGCCCATGACAACATCCTATTCCAGCTCGGCAAGCTTGAGGGCGCAGCCAATAGGACACTAAACCTCTCTCAGGAGGAAGTGGACAACAAGCCCTTCATCCCTAAAGGAAGGATGAGGCTCGGGCCAGCTAGGTTTGTCCCAGCCCTTGGGGGGCGCCCCTTTAGAAGCCTTACCGACCTAGGCATGTCCTATGCCAAGGCCCTTAGATTTGCCAACGAGGACTGGCAATTATCTCAGCTCGTCCCTACCCTGGATCCACCCCGCGAGGCCCGGGGGGTGGATTGGGATCCAAGTGCCTATTGCCTGTAACATCAGGGTAGAGGGCCCGATACAGAAGACTATGATTGCCTCAAACACGACATCCAGGACCTGGTGGATGCCGGGACTTTCCCTCTGGTAAAGGCACAGGCGCCACAACCCGTTGCTAGCAAAACTGGCGACGAGACGACCGCTTCCGTGATTGTGAAGACAAGCAGCACCATCAAGGTGCTATTCCCTGGAGGAAGCCTCGATGCTTAGGGGCATGGCAGGTCTTAGGTAAAGTCTAATTCATCCTAGGGCCTAGACTAAGTAAAAATAATATTGTCTTTTTCTTTATTTTCGAGTCTAGAGAGGTGTGAAAGGACATGTCCTCCACCTCCCTCAAACTTAATCACGGGCATCTAGCCCATCTACTATCTTATCAATAAAACAACTCTCTTTTCTTTACAAACATGCTTCGACAATCGCTTGACTTCTTTCAATAACTTACTTTAACGCTTAAAGACTCGACACTATGCCATTTATCGATAACAATTGACTAAAACGCAAGGGCTACAACCAACGGCCCACTTAACTTCAACCTAAAAAGAGATCGGGAACAATACCCCTAGGTTCAACCCATTATTGACCCCCCTAACCAAAATAAGCCTGCAACGAACAAACCTCCATCGAACTAGACTTCCCCAACACAGCCAAATACGAAGCCTGCCTAATAGGTCTAAAAACAGTCATATCTCTAGGAGTTAAAAACCTTGGAGTACGCGGGGATTCATCCTTAGTAGTCAACCAAACCACGGGTACCTGGAGGGTTTATAGTGAAAGCCTAGCCCCATATCAAACCAAAGTGGAGACAATATCTCGGGAATCACCGACATCGACTCCATACACATACCCCGCGAGGAAAACCAATTCGCCGACGCGTAATCCAAACTAGCCTCACTAATAAACATGCCTGATCAATTTTTCTCTATGCCTATCTGCGTAGAGAGAAGCGAACAACCAGCCCACGTCCATAACCTCGAAACCGATTATACCCCCGAGGAACCTTGGTACAAGGACATCTTTGAATTTAAAACCCACGGGTCATACCCACCCAACACTAACACCAAGAACAAAAGAGCCCTACGAATACAAGCCGCCCATTACGTCCTAAATCAAGGACTATTATACAAACTAACCCCACAAGGAGTTTTCCTTAGGTGCATAAACAAAAACCAATCCGAGAGAGTTATGGAAGAGGTACATGATGGAGAGTGTGGACCCCACATGAGTGCACACCTACTAGCCCGCAAAATAATGAGGCTGGGCTATTACTAGATCACCTTAGAGGCAGACTGTCGACGTCACGTTCGTCACTGCCACAATTGCCAAATATTTGCCAACATCCAACACCTACCGCCATATCCTCTTCACACTATAGCCACACCCTGGCCTTTCTCTATCTGGGGAATAGACATCATAGGAAAAGTACACCCATTCGGGACCGGTGGACACTGCTTTACATTAGTGGCCGTCGATTATTTCATCAAATGGGTAGAAGCAGTCTCTTACACCGTACTAACCTCAAAGCAAGTAGTCAAATTCTTACAAAACAACATCATCTGCCGCTACGGTATACCTCACGAAATCATCACTGATCAGGGGGCTCACTTCAGGGCCGACACCTAAAAACTCCTAGACAAATACAAAATCCAAAGACACAAATCCTCACATTATAGACCACAAACAAACGGAGCCGTAGAAGCAGCCAACAAAACCATCACCACGATCCTTAAGAAAATGATAGACAACTATCGGGATTGGCCAAACAAAATCCCCTTCGCCTTATGGGGGTACCGAACATCCTATCGAACACCCACTGGAGCCACACCATATTACCTAACCAACGGTTCCGAAGCCGTAGAACTAAAAATACCATCCCTAAGGATATTAGTTGAGAGCGGTATTCCCAAAGAAGAATTGAACCAAAAATGATATGACGAACTAGTACGCTTAGACGAGCATAGGATACATGCCTTATCCAACGTACAAGTCCACCAGCAACGCATACAACGAGCCTTTAATAAACGAGTGAAATCCCGAAACATACACGAGGGAGAATTAGTAATCAAATCCATTAGAGCACCCCTTCAAAAAGTTCTCAACTCCAACCAACATGGACCACCTCAAACGATACTACCCGTAGACATCCCGACAACCCCATCCCGACCTCCGACTTAGGGGGAAGCCATGCAAAACAACAACAACAAAAAATCGCATCGATAATTGGCATAACGAGTCTTAAGCAAAATCACTCACATTTCTGAAAGAACTGTGAACATGGTTTGATTCCGTTTAAAAGCTGATACGTAGGCAACCCTCCTTCGGGTAGAACCAACCAAACAAACAAATCAGTAAAAAAAATACAAATAAAAAAATCGATGACTCGATTCATGTACAAACAGGGACTTTTTCCACATTCCGGCTAACGAGTGATTTAAGTGACGAAGCACAAACGACGAGCCGAAAACGGGGTGAAAACCCGAAAGGCCGCCCCGGGCAAAAAGAAGAAACGAGTTGCGAGCCGTCGTGGAAAAAAATGACGAGCCAAGGACGAGGTGAAAACCCGAAAGGGCGCCCCGGGCAACATGAAGAATCGAGTTGCGAGCCGTAAAAAAAAAGCAAAAAAAAAAGAAAAACAAAAAGGGTGAGCCGAGGACGGAGTGAAAACCCGAAAGGGCGCTCCGGGCAAAATGAAGAATCGAGTTGAAAAAAAATAATAACAATGTGCTTCTCATTAATAATAAAATTTTGTTAAATTGAGCCTTTGTCGAGGCATTTACATCAAGCATCCGAAACCCGGATATCCTGGTGATAAGTGTAGTTTGTAGTGCCTATTTCGTAGTATTTTGGTCCCATTTCCTTGCGGAATCGCTCCTTGGGAGCGGTTCATGGGCTACTTATGCTTCCTCTAGCTCGTTTCAGGTTCCCGAGACCATTCGTGAAGAGTTGGAGTGATTCCGACTCAATACATACACTTTTCGGAGCCAACGAAGCGGAGGAACGATCACTCGATGCCTTGGATTCGACCCCGAGACCTTGGGACCCAATCCCGAGCCTCCGAGACCCGATCCCGAGTCCCGAGAATCGATGAGAAGTTCATGTGAAGCAAGGAGGAATCAAAAGGATCATATTGGAGGCCTACAAGACTCATCCCCGACGGGTATGCACCTCATCCCGTCGGGGATGATGTGCCCTTTTGAAGGGGTCACTGCCAGGCCGTCCCGGTCGGGACCAACCCATCCCGGTCGGGATGACAGGCCGTCCCGGTCGAGATGATCCCGTCCCGGTCCGGACCACCATGCTGTAGCCGCAACTCCTTTATTTCATCCTCCTTCATTCTTGTACCCCTATAAATACTTCCCTCTTGTATTGTTTATGTATCTTACATTACCCTAGACTATCTTAAGCTTCTCTACAACATATAAACCCTAGATTTAGTTCCTCACATTAGATTTAATCTCTCTTTAATCTTTAGTTAATCCTAGTTAATCTTAGGTAATTAGTTCTTGTATTAAGAAGATACTTGAAGATTTCTCCAAGCTTGACAACCTTGGGATTTATTTGGGTTTCCTATTTATGCAAGTTATCATCTTTTCTTCATCCTATTGTTGGTATAATCTTCCTTTCTCTTATTCTTTGTTATTATTTCAAGTTTGAATCTTTACTTAGTGTTGATTGTTATTGTTCATATTGTTCTTGATGATGAATGTTAGGGTTATGGTGTTGTTTTCTCTTTTCATTGTTGTAGTTAGTTTGATTATGATTGAGTAGTCTTCTTGTGGGTTAGTAGGGGGATTAAGGGTAGAATATGGGTGATTAGGGTTTGATTAGGGGTAAAGGATGAATCTTTGTTGTTAGTCACATACTTGGCACACCATGTGTTTGTTGAAATGCTTGTTTGAGTTGTAGTGGCCATGCTTCTCATGCTAGTCTTCCTCTACTCATTGTTTGTCTTGTTTGTGGTCATGTTGAGGATAGTGTTGAGGATAGTCTAAGTAGCGAGAGCCCGGACATACCTCGATTAGAGTCTAAGTTGCGAGAGCCCGGACTCACCTTGACATCAGTCTAAGTAGCGAGAGCCCAGACCGACTCTAGCACTAGGAGACACCCATACCCATGATCAACCCGACCACCCTACTATCCTTATGAACCCGACCTAACCCACTTCCTTCCATATTTGATTTCAACTTCTTGTTTAGTCATCGTTTATTCTAGTTTACTTGTTATTTCGATCACTAGCATTGTTTAGCATTGTTTTAGCCTAGTTCATCATTAGTCTAGTTCTTACCTCTCCTCTACCATAATTTTCCATTTATCGCTTCTTTGTGTTTGGTTGGTGATTTATTCTCGTTTTAGGCCGACTTAGTCTAAACCTTGCAACACCGTCTCCGTGGACACGACCCGACTTACCCTAACTACCATTAGGTCTTAGTTGGTTATTATTTGGCGGTGGGATCCACGACAAATCCCACCATCACCTGGAAAGCAACAACTTGTCAAAACTCCACAAAAACTAGTACTAATACGCCACGTAATATCAATTAATAAGACATAATACAAAATGGCTGAACACTACCGGTCCAACCTTTTCTTTCCCTTGCCATTCGGGCGTACCTGCTTGTGTTTCGCATCATCGATCCTCTTAACACAAGCTTCTACCGCCCTAGCCAAAGGCGAGCCTAGCCAATCCCACATTCCTTCCTCTCCCACATTTTCAATATGGGTCTCGTTAGTCTTGGCCCGCATAGATGAACTGACGGAACTAGGATCGGTAACACTGTCTTTGGTCAGGTACTTAGTGACATTTCTTCGAGTCACCTCCTCGCCCTTTAGCGACGCTGTCTTCCAAACTTTTGAGTTGCTCTGTTCTGAAGGGTATCCACAAACCCCTTACCGGACGGGAGCAGTGTCGGTCGCTCGGACGCTCTCAATAACAATGGGACGCGAAAACCTCTGTTCCCAAGACGCCCTAAATTCCCTAAGCGAGTCCTCTGTCCATGGGTCGAAACTACAAATATCCTTAGCAGTCTCCGAGATGGAAGGTTTCACACCCATTTGGTTCGACAACACACCCGGATAAATATAAACCTGATCCCTCATGGATAATATTAACAAAGCCTCGGTTGAAGACGAAAATGGGAAACCAGTACGCCCACTGATGTCCCACTATGGGATAGACCACCTAATGACCAACTCCCCTTTAGCCAAATAGGAAAGCCACTCCTTTTCCTTGTGACCTTTGCTCCACACCTGCACCGTCTTCCGGACCGTGAAACCCCTGTAGTTATAACCTTTGAAGCCCCGGGGAGGGTCGACCAAACCAAGCTGCTCCTGTAACCAAACCTCTACAAACCACGTCAAACGTCACACCTACAAACCAAAGCAACCACAAAAAAAGAAACAAAAAAAAGCCAAGCAACAAAGAAACGCGACGTCAAAAACACCTGTAAAATGATCCGGGAACCCCGAAAAGGTGTCTTGTGGAGTCGAGCACGAGCATCGAGACCTAGAATGAGCTCACCCAAAATAAGCAGAGAGGGTGATCGTCCATGTTCCATTCCCATCACCACATCTAAAACTCGAGGGTTACCCCAACCTTCACGCGCCCTCGCATCCTCGAAAAGATAATAACAAGCCACCACGATGTTAAAAGCACGCCTACATGCTAAGGCCGAAACATTATAGGAACCATCATGTGAGAATGTCCTAAAGAGCAACCCTAAGTCAATGCCATCTCTCCCAAAGAAAACCTTAGCCTCCTCCAATGAAGAAAGGTCTAAAAAGTAACAAAATCGCTCCACATAAACATTATCCCCTGAAGGCACGCAAGGCTGAACCGAACTCCACCCACCTATAGCATATATCTCTTCGGGAAGAGGACAAATTTTACCCCCGGGGAAAGCAAAAACATGGCCTTTTGGGTCCCAAAACTTAGAACATGCCAATAAGAAGTCATCTTGTATCTTGACTCGACTCAGCGCAACAACCGTTGACAAACCATCATTTGAATAAACCTCGGGGTCGCATTTCTTAAAATAACCCGCCTACTCGGTTAGGAAATTCCCAAAACTTGACATGACCCAAAATATGTTCGCTCTAGACCCTATAGATATTCTAGTATGTCTAAAACGAGCACCCACAACCCGTATATATAACCCTAATCCCACAACAATTGGGAAACAACGACAATTTCCATATTCGGGACTCGAACTTCCCTGGCCCAGGCGCCCGAGTCTCCGGCCGCCCGAGCTCAGGCAACCCAGAATCCGAGAGCCTTAGCCCAAGCGCCCATCCCTACGCAGACAGCATCTGGAGCAACCCAAAAAGTAGAGACATCGATCCCGCATTATCACTCTAGCTACCACATGACAACGCGGACATCGGGAACGACCTCCTGAAGTCACTGAAACCCGCTCCGAAAACCGAAATACCCATGAGGGAGCTGCAGGAACGCGAGTTCACCCGTCGGACACACGAGACTTAAAACGTTTTTTTTTTCATATTTTTTAAGGGGATAAGCTACCCCACCTAGGCGTGTCGTAGCCTTTTAACGGTTATTGTCGAGTCGCGTCTGTAGCCTAATAAGGCAATATTATGAGTATGCAAAAAGTGGTCTAACTTTTTTTCTTTTCGAAGTTGCCCGAATTTTAACTTCGGCCTCGTTCTGATGTCAAAACAACTACACTCGTCTCCTCATATACTCGGTCAGAACACGTTAATGGTTTACGTTAATGTTTTACATCTCGCCCGTCTCAAGTCAAAACATTTTAATCGACGTACTATCTGATCCGATTCCCGGCTTAAACTAACGCATTTTAAAACATCTAAAAGGAACTGTTTTCGTACTCCTGTGAAACGCCAACGCAACCTAAACTAAGATCGAATCGCAAATAAATGAACGCAAAAGTGATTACTTGACAATCTAGGCACACAATTCGCCGAATGAAAATTCAAGACTAATCCAACTAATTCAAATGCTAAAAATCTCGAGAAAATATACAAAATATACACATAAATCCATACATAAATCGAGGCTAGGGAGGACCCCAAGAAACCGTGCAAATGGCTATCACGACCTCACAAATCTCGTCATCCAAACCTAGATCCTCCAAGTCTAGAAGAGGAGACTCACTACCATCCATCCCAGACAGCATGTCTAAGGTAACCGTCTCGGGGACTCCACCAATCTCCTCGGTAGCACCCGTAGCTCGACCTGTAGCCTCAGCCTCAGCCTCCCTCTCAATCTGATGCCTAGCCTTGCCTTGCGTGGAGGTTTCGCTCTGAGACCGAGCCAGCTGCTCCTTAAGGTGAGCAATCTCGTCGGCCCAAGATTGCAGGAGCCATTGCGCCTCAGCCGCCTCCGCCTCGAGCTCGGTCACCCGAGTCTCCGGCTGCCTCACCATATCCGGGACATCCGAAAAATAAACTTAAATATTAGGAAAACACAGAAGCAACCTAGGAAACCACCCTAGTCACGCAAACTTACCGATGGAGGTCCCGAAGGTTCACGGGAAACCCAGGCATAGACCCGGAAGCAGTTGGCGGCTTCCCACAACCGCTGATGACAAGCTGATGAAACATGAAAGGTGAAACCGCAGAAGTTAGACAAACCGACCCTAACTCTTAAGACCCAAACCAAAAAATTAAAACCAAAACTCACCCGGTATACCCGGTCACGCCACTCTATCCCAGCGTCCATCTCCTCGGCAGAACACGGGGGGAGAAGCTCAGTGAAAGGTATCCCAGCCGCGTCCACTCTAAGAAGCGTCAGAGGAAAATGTGGGGGCTGAACAGGATCAGCCGGATCGGCCAGCTGAGAAAGCAACAAATCGGTCGGTCAGGGGCAACAAAATGATAAACCATGAAACAAACCTTAGGACCAAAGACTAGAACCTTACCACAAGGCGGTGGCAAGCTAGCCGCTGACTGACATGAGATAGATAGGAGGCACCAGGCACCAAGAACGCATTGCCTCCTTCTCCATCCCTATCCTCGAGGACCTCTGCAGTTCTCGGTGGTCTATACATGGTCCGGGGAGGATCAACCGGCACCCTGAAGTCGTCATAGAAGCACTGACGCACCAACCGCTCGCCCAGATACCAAACCGGGCAAAACTACGTAGGAAAGAGCATCCTCCTATAACTCCGAGGCCTCAGCTCCGCAGCCACATACTCCGGCATGCCCTCATAATCGGCCCAAGGGCGGGCCACAAACTACACAAATAAAACCAACATCTCAATGAATCCTAAACTTTGGGGGCTACTAAATAAAATAGGGCATAGAGAGAAATCTTACATCCTCGAGGCGTAGCTGGTTAACCAGCGCGTTCTCCAACGGGGAGTGACTGATTGTACTCTTAGGCTGAGCCAGCCTCCACTCGATCCCCGCCGGGAATCTCTTCGGATGAACCCGCACCATTTTAGGTGCCAAACAAGGAAAGTAGGAGTAGATCCAAGCTTGCGAAATTCCAAAACACCTTTAGTAAAACTGAGCCAAAACTAAGCAGAACCCAGAATGCAAGAGTGAGAATAGCAACTAACCTCCAGTATAAGGCCCGGACCCACGATGGGCAAGGCTGAGACCGACCCTATCTCCAATGGCCTCACCTTGATTTGCAGGCAGCGAGTCATCTCCGCGAAAGCCGCGATTACCCAATCAAAACGACCTAGCTGAGCCAGGTCAGCTAGGAGAGGCAAAATCCTAGTACTAAATCTCTCGCCTTTATCCGAGAAGTGGGTCGACCCTAGGAAGTACCACGACCACATTCGGGCATCCTGCTCCGGCGTGTTGGGTTCTCGACCCTCTAACACCGCCACCCGCTCAAAGTGATCGGTGATATAGGAGCTCACCAGAGCATGAGGCGCACTATATGCCTCACGCTCCAAACAATCCCCGATAACGCCCCGCACCTCATCACTATCTAGCCTAGGGCCCTCGGCAGCCCACCTAATCCTATCCGGCCCCCATGGCAAACAAGTAATCATCCCAAAATCTTCTAGGTTCATCCCGACCTCCCCAAAGGCCATATGGAAGATCGAGATAGTATCGTGGAAGCGATCTACCATCGCTCTAATCACCATGAGGTTGCACTTAGTCTTGCAGCCCACCAACCGGACCCACTGCTCGACCACGGGACCTAGAGCGGTCCTCGCGATAATCCCCTTTACCGCGGGGGTCAACTTCTGAGAATAAATCTCGAGACACGCAGTAAAGCCCGAGAAAGTCCTCATCGGACCTGGGGACTGCAAACCGAAACAATACAAGTGTAAACAAAATGAACCTAACATAACCCGAGCCAAAACCCAAGACATAACTAATAAATACGAATAGGACACTCACAAGACCATGCACTATGCGGTGAGAAACGTGTAGGTCGAGGTGAAATAGCAACTGATGACCATCCCAGTCTCGAGCCCACTCGGGATCCTCGTAACCAATCTCCTCATTCTCCGGCACGGGAATCGAAACATGAGCCCTCCTAGGAACAGTCTCCAGAAGCCTGCGCTTCCTCACCCTATCAAAATCGGCCTCATTTATGGTCTCCGGATCACGACGCTGAGATGAGATACTCCGTCATCTCCTGCGAATCTCACGGAGAGTCCGTCAGCTCATCCCGGCAGCCTCGCCACTAGTGCCAACCGAAGGAATTCTCTCGGGACTCTTGATGTTACCTCTAACTGTAAAATCAAACAAAGCACGAAAAACCCATACCTCAGGTCAAACTAAAGCAGCTTAAACAGGTCAAAATCGGATCAAAATTTCGAATAAGGATATTAAAAATCCGAGAAGACCGTTAACACCCATTTTTTATCCTGATCACAATGTAAGTGGTTTCGGGAAAATCCGGCATCATAGCGACACCTTTTGGTCCGTCGTAAAACCTCACGGAGAGCCCTAGAAGCCATCCTAGCCCAATAAAATCGACAAGGGAGCTACCCACATCCTCACAAGCACTAATTGAGCAATATTATGCAAAACAAATGCAGGAATATCCGGAAAATTGGTCCCAAACCCTAGCATTCCGAACCTATCACTATAGGGAGCCATTGTTGTACCGTGAAATCCCCCATCAAGCATATAACTACCCTAAACAATGGAATTAAGCACAAGCATCGAAACTTAGTAAATTAAAAACACCCAAATCGATTTTGTAGGGTTTCGACAAAACAAACTCACAATCAACCAAATCAAGCAAAACCGACAATAAACAAGTAAAGAACACTCACCCGGAGTCGACATTCTCGCGTATGACGGAAATCGAGACGGAAATCGCGTATAAAAATCGAGAATTTGATTTAGGGGCGAAAGGGGCGATGCGTTCGAATTTTGGGTCGAATGGACGATCGCCCCCAACTTTGCTTACTTAAGCAGACCCAGTCCACGAGAACCCGACCGTCTCAGGTGACGCGCCCGGATCCTGAACCACTGGGGGCTAGGCACCTGAAGATTGGGGCGCTGATGGGTGCGCGTCTGAACAGTCCAGCATAGACTAAAATAAAAACAAACGAGGCTTAACATTCGACGTATGTGAAACACGCACCTTTTAAGACAAGCAAAGTAACAATGATGGAACAATTACTAATCGATATCGATAAAGCACACTCAATAATGAAACAAGCGTAAGAGCCGCACTTAACATGAACGCTGCACCCGAACACGTAATAAAGCAACCTAAACCGAACCAATCATAGCAAACTCTGAACAAATCTCAAATGCATAACAAACCAAAACAAAGCAAGAGCAAACCCGAACAAAATAATACAAACCCACGAAACAAAAACAATTAACTAAAACAAATAAACAAACATCAATTTTTTCGCCTAACGGGTCTTACTTATCCGAGAGGCATTGGAGTCTGAAACCTCCACAACATTTTAGTTCGAGTGGATACCAACGCCCTCGAAGGAGTCAGAAACCTCCACAGCAATTTTGATTCGAGTGGATACCAACGCCCTCGAAGGAGTCTGAAACCTCCAAAGCAATTTTGGTTCGAGTGGATACCAACACCCTCGAAGAAGTCTGAAACCTTCACAGCAACTTTGATTCGAGTGGATACCAACGCCCTCGAAGGAGTCTGAAACCTCCACAGCAATTTTGATTCGAGTGGATACCAACGCCCTCGAAGGAGTCTGAAACCTCCACAGAAATTTGATTCGAGTAGATACCAACGCTCTCGAAGGAGTCTGATACCTCCACAACATTTTTCATTCGAGTGGAGACTAATGCCCTCAAATCTTTTATTTTGTCCTAGGGGTCAGAAGCATCCCAAAGACAAGTGTTCGAGTGGAGACCGACGCCCTCGAGCATTCTATATTGTTTTGTCCTAGGGTTCAGAGGCATCCCGAAAGAAAGCTATTCGAGTGGAGATTGACGCCCTCGAATGGTTTATCTCATCTTGTTTTGTCCTAGGGGTCAGAGGCATCTCGAAAGACAGCTATTCGAGTGGACACTGACGCCCTTGAATAGTTTTATCTCATCTTGTTTTGTCCTAGGGGTCAGAGACATCCCGAAAGACGACTACTCGAGTGGAGACTGACGCGTGCAGTCAAAACAACTAGGTTCGAGAATTCAGTCAAAACAAATTAGACTTCAGTCTCTAACTAGGCAACTCAAACTATAACAGGACTGCGTGCAGCGAGGTCCTGGCTTAAGTAATGTACACCCCTCCTGGACACCAACCGTAATCCAGTTCAACCCGACGGCAACTTACACGATGCGATATCTAAGTTTAAGGTCAAAATATACACACTCCTGAACACAAATCATGCTCAGTTCAACGACCAATGTGTCTCAACATAGACACACCAGCTTTATAGTTGACGGCAAAACGTATACCCTAGACTGTATTACTTTACCCGTACACTTGCCCTCATTCCATAACTTCAAAACCAAGTCATTATCGATGTTCAAAATAGAATGTTCAAAGTGAATAATATGATGGTAAAAGAGATAAAACATTTTATGTTAAAAGGAAACTTTCTATTTATAGAAATTTACTAATTTTAGAACTTACTTAAATTAGAAATATTCTTATAGAAATACATAAAGTGTTCAAATAAGTTAAATGTACCAAAATTGCATTTATGATAAATAAAAATTTTATTAATATCGTTGTTATCGTAACTTAATATATTTCTAAGTTCGTTATCAAAGGTACAAATCAAATGTAATAAGTGAAAACATAGTACTTAATAAATATTTAAGAAAATTGAGTTAAAACGATAAATTTTAGAAAATATACGATTTAGAAACAAAATGGTAAATATAATATAAATAAAGTATAAATAGCGTAGGAGTTTTAGAACCGAAACGAGATTTAAAATCTTTCAAATCGTCTTTAGCAATTAACTTTATTAATAAACAATACGGGTTCTAATAAAAATATTAAATTATGATGATAAGAAGTTATTTAGTGGAAATAGCCTTGACAAAAATGTATTTCAAACAAAACAACAATTTTCTAATTTATTAAAATAGTCTTAAAACGAAAACTAATTTATTAAACAAGTATGCAAATCTCGGTTATTATATAAAAGTACGATTTTAAGTTAAAATAATAACTTAATGAAATATGACAAAATTATGAAACTGATACTATTTAGTTATTAGTGTCACGATAACTAACAAAATATTATAATGATCAATAATAATAAAAATCAATAACGATTTATAAAACGATATCGAAGTTATAAAATGTTTATAAGACGCACGAATTGAAATAATATATTTTAGCAAATAATACGTAGCTAAAAATAAAAAGCGAAGGTAAAGTATCTACTACATACTACTACTCAACACACGATATAATACCGAGTAACGCCCTAAAGTTACCTTGAGAAGCTTCCATCAAACGTGTCCACTCGTAGTTCAAGCTCCAAAACTTCAATAGGAACGTCTTTAAGCTCTAAGACTGTAGACTTGGTAGCTTTCCAACCGTGCTCTATTAGTTCCACGAAATGACAAAACAAAGAAAGAGACGAGGTTGGATTCAGGTACAACAAATAACCCAAATAACGCGGACAACCAAAACTAACATGAACAGAGCAGAGTAAAGCGACACTCAAGTTCGAGGTGAGGGAATAACAAAGGTATGAGAGTTTTCGACACAAGAGGGAAAATAATTTGATGTGGTAAATAGAAGCTCGAAGGCCGAAAAGAGTCGAGTATGTCGATAACAATATTGATCAGCAGCAACATAACAACAAAAATGACAACGAACGACATTGAGGTAATGAGAATAGAGGGAATTGATGATGAAAAAGAAATTAGGATGAAAAGGGGCTGAATAGCGACCCACGATACAACGACAACAAGCAGCAACAACAAACCACAAAAGACGACAGCAGTAGCAGCATAACGTGAACGAAAATGGAACGGAATACCAATAGAAAATTGAGCAACAGAACAGACAGAACACAAAGAAGGGAAGAACGAGATAGAAGAAATAGATCGAGCAGTAGGTGTGCACGACAATCATCAACAACCGACGGCCAAAACAGCAGTAACGTTCCATAGAAAAATGAATGACAACAAACAACAACAATCTGACAACAACAGCAGGATGACGAACGGAAAAAAGAGAAAATGGAGCAATGAAATAAGGATGGCAACAATATTGATAAAACAATATCAACAACGGGAACAATATCGGCAAGAACAGGAACATCGACATTAAAACAACGAGCAGCAGCGAACTCCTGAGCACTTAAACACGTACGAACAAGTCGACGGTAGTAACAACAAACGTCAAAAGGATGAGACGAAATAGCGGAAGACTCACGAATCAACACACCGTGACAATAACAAACGACGAAGATGAAATCGACACGATAAACAACAGCGATGTCGAGAGGCAGAAGAAGAAGAAGAAAACGAACAAAATATGGATGAAAAGAAGAAGGAACGATTAACTACCTTCACGAAATCAGACACAGAGAAGGGGAACAACAGCGTGACGAGTAGCAGTCGCATCGCGCTCCAAACAAGGGGTGTAGGCGATGGACAGGCATAGCAGCGGGCAAAGATGGCGGTGGTAGACAGAAAAATGAAGAAGAAAGAGGGAGACGGAGGATAGGTTGAAAATGGAAGTTAGGGTGAGCGAAGAAGGGAATGAATAATGGGGAAGAGCGATTGATACAGCAAAACAAAAGAGGTTTTCAAATTAGGTTAAAGGCAATAGGATTTGTCTACTCGGTTTAAGAATTGACGGGCTTGGTGAACGGGTTTGATAAATAAAGCATTACGATATGAGTAGACATCAAGTAAAAGTCAGCCCAAGTCAGAAATCAGATTAAAATCGACTAAGAAGGATAAGTAACTGGGCCAATTAAAACAACGTATTAGTAAAATATTTCTCGAGGAAAAAAAATAATAATAAATGTTTTGACGAGGCTTAAAAAAAGAATGAGCTTCGAGTTTAAAATAAAATTCAAGTTTATATGAAAATGAACTTAGAAGTTAAAACCGTCAAAACAAGAACTCAAATAGGAATAAAATGAATGAGTAGGACGAAATGAAAGTAAAATGACTTTTCGAGGCAAATAAGATTTTAGGATTCGCTTGAAACATAAACTCGTTTTATAATAATTTCAGAATTACGAGTTAAATCATAAAAATAAAAATGCGAACCTAATTTTAATTTAATTTATAAAATCAGGGGTGTTACAGTCTTCCCCACTAAAAGAAGTTTCGTCCTCGAAACTAACAAAAACATAATAATAGAATGGAAAACAAGGTTATAACACTTGAACAAAATGAGAATGCTTAACTCGCATCACAATCTCGGATTTTTTTTTAGAAATTTTACAACTTCAAACGTGATATGAAATTGAAATTTCAAAAAGAGTTGGACTCAATTCCCTAAGTTTAAAATCATTTAAATTAATAAAATCGCAAGTTAAAATTTATTTTATAAAATAATGACGATAAACAGTATTTGTAAACGAACTCGAGGGGAAAGAGTACCCAATTATTTTCAAAGCAACAGTAACACATTTGATTAAGAAATTCGACAATATTTTGTTTTAAGACCAAACAAAAATTTGAGAAATCAGACTTTGTAGTTAGTAAATAAAAATCGCACCACACGTCAGATATTTTCAATAACAAATTTAAAGTCTAACGACAATAAAAAAAAAATTTAGACATACGACGTTTTTCGAAATTGTTAAACCGTTTTACATAATGATCTTATAGAAATCAAAATATTAGCGATTATGAAAGTTTTCGTAAAATTCAAGCGCTTGAAAATTGAAATTTTAAAAAATTTTGAAATACTTTAAAATAAATTATTAAGACATTCTGAAACAGGACTAAACATATGTTATCAACCAAAAACGAAAACAAAAACAAACTTTAAAATTTTGAAATTTACAACTCAAAATGTTTAAATATCATGAAAATCAAAATTTTTAAATTAGTCAAACTTTTCATAACAAAAGTTTGGGAAAAAGGTAAACGAATAAACAGAGTCACAGTAAACGACAAATGAAAACAGAAATTTTCAAACTCGATAAAGAAGTCAATGGGATCGGCCGAAGAAGAAGTAGCAGGATTTAAGAAAAGCTAAGGGGAGAAACAAAATTGAGAGCCAAACGGAGCTCTCAAGGAAAAACAGAAGAAGTTAACTATCTCAAGGTTCCCGGTACGACTCCACAACACGGGTTCCAAATTTCCTTTAAATACGTTAAGTCCAATATTAGGCGCTAGGTGGTACTACTCAGTCACAATCTCCAAAAAAATGTCTTATGTAATTATCCAATCGTTCAACCGACACGCTACTAATCCACAAATTCTTTAGAACCAAATCCATAATTAAGATTCCAACGGTTAACAGAACACACCCAAACTCTCAATCGATAAGGTTCTTAAATCCAAAGCTCATAAAGTTTGAACTCGAAGTATACTCCAAATTTCTCGAGTAAGGGACACTAGACAAGGTCCACCAATTTAACAAGGCTCGGGTACGAAATCCTCAAAAATGATCACCAACATGTTTATAATACCACAAATATAGAAGTTGGGAAAGGTACAATAAATCCTCGAACACGCTCAAACCAATAGGTAAAGGCGCAAACATTCACATCTTCGGACACGTCATTGGGCTAAGGTTTATGAAAATTCCATCAAATTTCTAATCACAACGGTGCAACCACAAAATATTTAATAACTCAACGAAGCCACAATCTCGTTGGTCTAAGGTTCTAAACTAAAAGTCCCAATATGATGATCTGTATTATAGTATTCCCCAAACAACACAATAAGCTCAATTTATGATTGTGCAAGATAGTTCTTTTCTTCAAGGTTAAGAATAATTCATCCAAGTTCAGATAAATCAACTCCAAAGTTCATAGGTTACAACCTTAAACAACGATCAATGATCTAATCCTTAAGAAACACGGGTAATCTATGTCAACCAAAATTTCCAACGATATTAATGAAAACCTTCAATGGCACCACAACACTCAGGTTAACACTTTAAACAGTACTCTATGATCCCAAATATCCTTGATGCATCCATCAAATAGCATTTAGGTAAGAATCCCAAGGTATACTACCAGTTACTCTTAGTTCGGTCCTAGGTTAGGTACTAGATATCCACCAAAATATGACATACTCTTACTACTCCAAAATATATCCAACTCTAAGTCCTCCAAATCAAGTAACCTATAACCCAAGTTTCAAAATTTTAAGTACCAACCTAATTCCATCAAGCAACAATTTGTCATTCAAATCAATCAAGGATTTCTTACTTGCCTAGAAGATAGGGTAGACTCACAATCCTCAAATCATGTAACAAGGGTTTACTAAACCTCAAACATTTATAACTTAACTCTCACGGGGTTTACTAAGACAGAATTGGTCTAACCAAAGAATCTAAAGTGGGAAGATGGTAAAATAAGAGGATTAATCAAAGATTTATCACAAGAATGATGACGGGAATACATAAGAGAAGAATTAGAAGAAGTAGAGGAAGGAAGAAAAGAATCAACGATCCTAAATAAGTAAGATTTAAAAAGAGAGGAGAATCTTTGGACCTCTAAGGTTCACAAAGGAATTCGCGGGGTATCTTCATCATCTCGTAGGGAACGAGTACACAAGTCTTGGGTCGCTCCATATGGATCTACTACAACATCATGGAACAGGAATCTACTCTTGATCATGGCCTGTAGCTGGAGCAAACTAACTAATCTGAGATGAAAGGTCACCATGTTGTAGCACAAAGTTGTCCACTCGAATCAACAGGCGTTGAGAGTTCTGAGTAAATCTTGTTCCGATCTAGAGCAACATCACGTCAGCATCTTGTTCACTCATCTTCTTCCAAGCAAAAGAAACAAATATTCAATGCTAGTCATTGAGTTACAAGAACATATAAACCTAACAGTTAAGTAATTAATTTGTTTCTACCCATCTCTCACTAATATTTCATTAATGTTCAAATCATTTACGGGTGTTTTTCCTAGAATCAGGTGTAAGCGTCGGGAGCAACAATGCTCTGATACCAACTGTAATTCCCCTACAAAATCTAATGCAATACAATGGCGGAAACACTGTAGATTGGGATTAAAATACACCGACAAACTATATTCTATTTAAAAGAAATGGTCAGTCGATACAAAGGCCACTTTTTACAAAAGGGCTAAAATAAACATTCTTAAAAGGGTTTACAAAATTCCTGAAATAACAAAATTGATAGAGTGGGATTCATGCTACTCGCTAGCTCACACCCAAAACCCAGCAGCAAATACCTGTCATGTTATAAACACAACAACCACATCAGTGGGGAGTAACTCGGACGTTCTCCCATCCATATTATATCATATGAAAAATAATAGTATTACTATATCAAAATAGATCAAATGAAGAACAATTAAAATAATATAGTAACATAAGTTTTTAGCAAAACCTAAAGCGACTGCCAACCTGCAGGTCAAAACCAATCGATAATTATAAAATCCAAAATGGCGTTACGGAAATCAATTAGTGTAACGGAATAAACTTTCACTAGGATCATACTAAACTAGGTTCGAGAATTCAATCAAAACAAATTAGACTTCAGTCTCTAACTAGGCAACTCAAACTATAACAGGAATCCGCGCAGCGAGGTCCTGGCTTATGTAATGTACGCCCCTCCTGGACACCAACCGTAATCCAGTTCAACCCGACGGCAACTTACACGATGCGATATCTAAGTTTAAGGTCAAAATATACACACTCCTAAACACAAACCATGCTCAGTTCAACGACCAATGTGTCTCAACATAGACACACCAACTTTATAGTTGATGGCAAAATGTATAACATAGACTCTACCCGTACACTTGCCCTCATTCCATAACTCTAAAACCAAGTCATTATCGATGTTCAAAATAGAATGTTCAAAGTGAATAATATGAAGGTAAAAGAGATAAAACATTTTATGTTAAAAGGAAACTTTCTATTTATAGAAATTTACTAATTTTAGAATTTACTTAAATTAGAAATATTCTTATAGAAATACATAAAGTGTTCAAATAATTTAAATGTACCAAAATAGCATTTATGATAAATAAACATTTCATTAATATCGTTGTTATCGTAACTTAATATATTTCTAAGTTCGTTATCAAAGGTACAAATCGAATGTAATAAGTGAAAACGTAGTACTTAATAAATATTTAAGAAAATCGAGTTAAAACGATAAATTTTAGAAAATATACGATTTAGAAACAAAATGGTAAATATAATATAAATAAAGTATAAATAGCGTAGGAGTTTTAGAACCGAAACGAGATTTAAAATCTTTAAAATCGTCTTTAGCAATTAACTTTATTAATAAACAATACGGGTTCTAATAAAAATATTAAATTATGATGATAAGAAGTTATTTAGTGGATATAGCCTTGACAAAAATGTATTTCAAACAAAATAACAATTTTCTAATTTATTAAAATAGTCGTAAAACGAAAACTAATTTATTAAACAAGTATACAAATCTCGGTTATTATATAAAAGTACAATTTTAAGTTAAAATAATAACTTAATGAAATATGACAAAATTATGAAACTTATACTATTTAGTTATTAGTGTCACGATAACTAACAAAATATTATAATGATCAATAATAATAAAAATCAATAACGATTTATAAAACGATATCGAAGTTATAAAATGTTTATAAGACACACGAATTGAAATAATATATTTTAGCAAATAATACGTAGCTAAAAATAAAAAGTGAAGGTAAAGTATCTACTACATACTACTACTCAACACACGATATAATACCGAGTAACGCCCTAAAGTTACCTTGAGAAGCTTCCATCAAACGTGCCCACTCGTAGTTCAAGCTCCAAAACTTCAATAGGAACGTCTTTAAGCTCTAAGACTGTAGACTTGGTAGCTTTCCAACCATGCTCCATTAGTTCCACGAAATGACAAAACAAAGAAAGAGACGAGGTGGGATCAAGGTACAACAAATAACCCAAATAACGCGGACAGCCAAAACTAACATGAACAGAGTAGAGTAAAGCGACACTCAGGTTCGAGGTGAGGGAAGAACAAAGGTAGGAGAGTTTTCGACACAAGAGGGAAAACAATTTGATGTGTTAAACAGAAGCTCGAAGGCCGAAAAGAGTCGAGTATGTCGATAACAATATTGATCAGCAGCAACATAACAACAAAAATGACAACGAACGACATTGAGGTAACGAGAATAGAGGGAATTGATGATGAAAAAGAAATTAGGATGAAAAGAGGCTGAATAGCGACCCACGATACAGCAACAACAAGAAGCAACAACAAACCACAAAAGACGACAGCAGTAGCAGCATAACGTGAACGAAAACGGAACGGAATACCAATATAAAATTGAGCAACATAACAGACAGAACACAAAGAAGGGAAGAACGAGATAGAAGAAATAGATCGAGCAGTAGGTTTGCACGACAATCATCAACAACCGACGGCCAAAACAGCAGTAACGTTTCATAGAAAAATGAATGACAACAAACAACAACAATCTGACAACAACAGCAGGATGACGAACGGAAAACGGATAAAATGGAGCAATGAAATAAGGATGGCAACAATATTGATAAAACAATATCAACAACGGGAACAATATCGGCAAGAACAGGAACATCGACCTTAAAATGACGAGCAGCAGCGAACTCCAGAGCACTTAAACACGTACGAACAAGTCGACGGTAGTAACAACAAACGTCAAAAGGATGAGACGAAATAGCAGAAGACTCACGAATCAACACAGCGTGACAATAACAAACGGCGAAGATGAAATCGACACGATAAACAACAGCGATGTCGAGAGGCAGAAGAAGAAAACGAACAAAATATGGATGAAAAGAAGAAGGAACGATTAACTACCTTCACGAAATCAGACACAAAAAAGGGGAACAACAGCGTGACAAGTAGCAGCAGCACCGCGCTCCAAACAGGGGGTGTAGGCAATGGACAGGCAAAGCAGCGGGCAAAGATGGTGGTGGTAGACAGAAAAATGAAGAAGAAAGAGGGAGACGGAGGATAGGTTGAAAATGGAAGTTAGGGTGAGCGAAGAAGGGAATGAATAATGGGGAAGAGCGATTGATACAGCAAAACAAAAGAGGTTTTCAAATTAGGTTAAAGGCAATAGGATTTGTCTACTCGGTTTAAGAATTGACGGGCTTGGTGAACGGGTTTGATAAATAAAGCATTACGATATGAGTAGACATCAAGTAAAAGTCAGCCCAAGTCAGAAATCAGATTAAAATCGACTAAGAAGGATAAGTAACTGGGCCAATTAAAACAACGTATTAGTAAAATATTTCTCGAGGAAAAAAAATAATAATAAATGTTTTGACGAGGCTTAAAAAAAAGAATGAGCTTCGAGTTTAAAATAAAATTCAAGTTTATATGAAAATGAACTTAGAAGTTAAAACCGTCAAAAAAAGAACTCAAATAGGAATAAAATGAATGAGAAGGATGAAATGAAAGTAAAATGACTTTTCGAGGCAAATAAGATTTTAGGATTCGCTTGAAACACAAACTCGCTTTATAATAATTTAAGAATTACGAGTTAAATCATAAAAATAAAAATACGAACGTAATTTTAATTTAATTTAATTTATAAAATCGGGGGTGTTACAAATTGTCTGCCTGAAGGATAGAATCACCTGATATCGCGCCCTATCCCTCGATTCCAAGCCGGTCCAAACATAAATGGGCCACCATGGCACCGTCCACAGGATCAACGGGCCATTATGGAAGGACAACACTTCGTCCCAGTATTTCTGGGTGTTATGGCAAGAGAAGTCAATGGTCCGTCTTCTTGTCATCACTTGGTTAGGGCGATATCGGCTCACGTCAAGGGGAGGATCCACGATCGATAACCGCTCGAATAACCAAAGCTGAAAAAGAAACAAAAAATATGAGTTGTCAGGCAAAAATTGATGTCCGCACAAGGGCACTCGATCGAGTGCTTGGAGGTGACTCGATCGAGTGCTTGGAGGTGACTCGATCGAGTGCTCGGAGGTCACTCGATCGAGTGATGCTCTAGAAGCCGGACAGGAGGTTTTCGAGAAGGCACTCGATCGAGTGCCCGCTGGAACAGAAAACCGCGAGAAAAAAATCAAAAAAAAAATTCGAGAAATCGAGGAATCAAAAAAAAATATTGGAAAATTCTAAACGATATACTTGTAGAAGACGGGTACTCCCAGTCAGATCGACGAATCCCTTTTGCGGTTATCCAAGCCTTTGATGATTTCCCCTAGAATCAGCCAAGTCGGACTGTGTTCCGTTTCCATCAGGTCGACCACAGTAAAAAGTCGGACATGGCCCATACATGACAACAAGTCCATATGACCTTCGAAGGCGTAAACATGAAACATACAAAAGGCAAAGGCTCTACGGCTATGGACCGGCCTGACCCGGACATCGTGTAGGTTCATAAATTTTTCAGCCAAGTCGATCAAAGAAATAGTATCCCCCTCCGCCATACAGGATACCTCCATGTGAGAAAGTCCTAAAAATTCCCATAGCTTCCTCCTAGGATCGTGAACTGAAAACGGGATAGCAGGACGAAGTATGGGGTTCCATCCTCCTACAACAGCAATCTCCTCGGGTATAGGGCAGATCTCGCCCCGAGGGAGGGCAAAAACATGATATGTGTCATCCCAATAGGACAAACAAACATCAAGGAAATGACAATCCACTTGCATCTGGCGGATCGTAAATAATTGGGTGATACCATTCTGATTCAGAATTACTTTATCTGCGTCTCTGAAGTATCGGGACCAATCTTGCAACATTCCGATCAAACAGTCGATTCTCATAACTAGATTGCTTAAGAAGAATAAGAATTCTCGAGGCTTGTTCTCTTTAGGAGGAAGAAGTTATGAGGATTGTGAGAAAACTAAAAGCAAGAGATGGGTATTTATAACATTAAGCCTAGACTTTCCTCCTTCTTTTAGGATTCCCAATCCCAGAAGGTTTAGAATACAGGCCTTATCTCAGAATCTTTAGCTAGTCATCCCAAGCATTCCTATTCCTTTTCAGAGTCAGATTTTCAAAAAAAAATCCAATTTTTTTTATTTTTTCAAAATTTCTATTCCCCAGCGTGAGTCAGTTTTACCTAAATGTTACATGCAAAACTTCAAGTAACTATACACAGGTACGACTCAAGTAGGGCCATGCAACTCACTCCCCAGAGGAAAGCCTAAGGCGGTCTTTTTTCCAAAAAATAGTACAGGATGAGCTTATATGCAGGCGCACCCAGGACTTATGCAACAAGTCCAGATCCCCACGGAGTTATCATCAGCTCAGGTATGGTTTCTAACCTATGGCTGGCGAGCCCTTCACGCGAGTCTAATGAACTATAAAAGACCCGACCGGAAGCCTGCCAGGTCTTGATTTTTGATTGACATGGTAGCTACTCTGACTTTCGCCCTGTCCAAGCCTCAGTCAAAGTGGGGGCTCTGTAGACACCCACATTTGGCCATTAGGTGTCTATAGTAGTTTCCAAAGAATACCCGATGATGATCGGACGCAAACGTGCTTTGACATACTCGAATATGGGCTCAAAATTATTAGCATTTGTCTTGGGCTTTTTACGGAGTACAAATCTCACAAAACCAACCCCAAATTCAAGCCTAGTGGGTCATTTCGAGTCAAATAAGACTAATTTAGGTCAAAACCGACACCAGGGGCAAAACCATCTTTTAGCGACCGGGTCAAACCCCGGTCAAAGACGTTCCGAGGCATAAATATCTGCCGTGTCACCCCAGAAATCTGACTTGAAGTCGAAACTACAAAAAATCAGCTACAAAAAACATTAAACAAATCCGTTAGAGATAGAACTCGATCTCTAAAGAAGAATCCTACCCGAGCTAGACCCACTCGATCGAGTGGACCGGCCCACTCGGTCGAGTGAGCACACAAAATACGTTGAACCGGTGTCAGAACCGGACACTCGACGGAGTACTAGACATCACTCAGTCGAGTGACTCCTTTTCCAGCCCGAGGAGGATTTCTTTCCCACCAAGCAACATAATCCTCCTTCCTCTTGAATTGCGTGATTTTCCTATCCAAAGCG